>OX424436.1:44140051-45375218 GCA_949152465.1 Cantharis flavilabris
AGCTGGAGAAAAGTAATTATTGAGGCTGCCACCATGCCACCAATATGAGTTTACAGTGTGAATAGGATATTAATACATTTGAGGTGGAATAACTTGAAATTTGTATTGAGGCGATGGGGCCTAATCCTTCCCACGAAAAGGATATGTGAAATCCTCGATATAGGATAAGCAAAATTTTATATTGAATGTAAAAGCTAATAATAATAATAATTTAGATTGTGTCAACTGAGGGCCGCTCATACTATGATGCAGAGAGGCGGCCGTTAAACCGTTTAATAATAAATTAAAGATCAACGGTTATTTTAAAGAAAAAAACATTTCAGGGGTGGTATTTCGAAGACTGCATCATACTGAGAAAGTCTACCGCAAAGTACTGTGTCAACTGCTTATATTGTGGGGGAGATGCTCTTTCCTCTGTGTATGAACGATTGACATACAGATTTATAGTATATTAATCAGAATTCTAATAAAATACTTGAAGATCAATGTCAAATTGTAATATTAGTACCCATATTCACAAACGTCCGTAAAAATGTTAACGAACCAATGGAATTTATTTGCTTGGACTACGAAATCATTTTCATTGGTTTGCAAAATTAAACGGCTCGTTAAATATTTTACGAACATTTGTGACTAAGGGCATAGGTATATAAAATTATTGTTTTTTTAAATATTTTTAAAAATATTGAAAACAGGAAAAATTTAATAAGTAACACTGCCATGTAAGAACTTATCATTCTCGGAAGGTAATTTAAACCTCAGCTCCACCTTGTCTTAAATTAACCTACCTTGACTGATAATAAGGTCCTTACGTTCCTTGAAACTTAAATAACTATTATTAAAATTTAAAAAACCGACCAAAATTGGAAACAAACCCAAGAAATGCTAATTATGTCCTAACTGACGTTTATTGCAAGCAAAATTTATGTACAAGTCTGCATAGTCTGCGACGTACAAAAAAAAAGATGACTTTGGGTTACCAAATCCGGCCCGTTAAATAAAGTTAAATTTTACAACATAAATTTTACACATTTTATTGTTTGTTTTAAGTTGATTAGTTACTGGAAATTCAAAGAAAAACCTGAATTTTCATAAGTAGATTTTCTTGAGAAAATTGGCTATTAATATTTTACTTCATAATTTTTTCGTCAACTTAAATTGTGAAAATTTTTCTATAAATTTGTCAAGGTACAAATAAAATTAAAATATAATTACAAAAATAAATAAATTTATTCTTCAAGTAGCAAAATAATTCAAAATTTAAAAAAACTTGTGGAAAGAAGAATTACAAAACAATTTACTAAAATTTGATTGAAAATGTTTATACCTCAAAAGTTTGCAAAATTTACAAACTAAAACGTACAAAAAAACTATGAAGTAGAATGATTACAGTATAAGTTGTTATTAAACAAATAGTTCATTATAAAACAATTTTAGAATTTTACACATATATGACCGATGGAATGTTAAACAGGTATTTGAAGTACACCCTGCAGCAGTGGTTGGCAAACTTTTCAACTGAAGGACTATATGATAAATTTAAATAATGCTTAGAATATTATCCTTTTAGTAAAAGATTTCTTTTATAAAATATTGATATTGACACTGTAATTACCGACTAAGCAAGTACATAAAATGCACAAATAAATTAAAACTGAAGTGATTAAAAAAATGGACTCTAAACTTTGTGAATTACACAGAGAGTGCCTAAACCGAGACACAATGCACAGTGTCCGATCTCAGTTACTTTCCATCCGAAGCATGCAGGGCATGGGTCTAGTTGCAATCACAGAGTTAGCTGGTTTTCTATTTAATGTTCTCTTTTTGTCGCTGGCCGCAGGAGTTTTGATGCTTCTGATATGCATTAAATGGGACACTCTAGTAATTCAGGCACTGTTAAAATCTAAACAATTACTTACAGAATTTTTGACAAACTTCAGACAGACATTTTGCTTCTACTTCAGCACCTAGATAAATATTGTATTTTTTTAACTTTTCAATAATCTTCTCATTGTAAAATATTCATTTGATTGATTGTAACTTGTAACTAACTTTGTTATTTCCAATACAGCTTTTATCGAAGCAACAAAACCTAAAGAGATATAACTTAAATGCATTTTTTCCTCCGAAATTGTTGAAATTCCTTTATGAAAGAAATAATTATTTAATGGTAATAATTTATTAATGTAAAATTCGTAAAATAAAAAAAGTTCAATTCGTTACAGAACTACTACATCAAACATTTCTAGTAATTCAAATTGAACATTTTGCAGATTAAACATGATTACAAGGCAATATAACTTATAAGCCAATTTATAAAACTCGTTTTATCACAACATAAATAATAAATTGTAAATTATTGGCACTGGCAATCAACCGAAACGTATGACAATAAGACGATTCTTCTTAAACTTCAAAGCTGCGTTCCATTTCCATATTTACCTTAGAATTAGAAATGGTGAGCATCAATAATAATCCAATTAATAAATTAAGCTTTTAATAAAATTTGTTTTATTAACGCAAATAAGTTAGGTCACAAACTTGATTTTGAATAACAATAACATGTTTAAACTACACATATAGATCCGTATCATCGTGTATTTACAATTCTTAATACATATTGGCAGGGATTTCAAAAATTTAATTCTTCTAGCCTACAAAGAAACGTCAATAAACCTCCTACCAAATTCAAATAACAATAAATTGGCTATGTTTTAAATATATTATAAAGAAGTTTATTTTTATTGATGTGAACTACTATTTTATTTTGAAAATAACACAAGTGCGACCAAACCTGATTGTAATTGTTAAAAACCCAAGGAAATTCACATTTACATGAAGCAGTCAAGGTAAAATGCTATTTAAATATCACCAGACACTAATGAGATTACTTGGGGCCACTATAGGTTGTCATTAATAAATAACTGAGCTGGTCACAAGCACATGTTAGGAGGCACCGCACGTTATATGTATTGCAGCCAAATTAAACACCGATTCAAATTCAGTGCAGACGCAAGCGAGGAGGTAGAGTCCACGCTGGTAAGGCCGAACGTCACAGCTGCTCTTTCGCCGGTACCCATATAGTAGGTCCTGATTGTTCCTTAATCACCTTCTTCACTTCTTCATAAACTTCTTCTGGTGTGTCTCCTTGAACCACAGCTGAAAATTTAATAAAACATGTGCATTATTCATTTTCACTTCAAAAATCACAAAATTTAACAATCCATTCTTCATTTCTTACTTTAATCAATCACATTTTTGACAGACAACAAATAACATATAACTTTATTTATTACAATTCAATACTAACCTGTAAAATATTCACAAAATTCTTGCTCCATTTTCAAAGCTCGATCGTGCGTCTTCTTGGCCTGCTCCTCAGTCATCCTCTTATTCATTTCACTGAAAAATTAATCAAAATATCGTCAGAACATTAAACTTGAACAAATTTCCATTACTTACATGATGGATTCCACCGACTTGGGCTTGATGAAAATCGCTATTGGATGTAATTGAGCAACTTGTAGTCTTTTAATTGCATTTCCACTCACGTCCAAAATGCAATGTTTGCCCTAAACAGAACAATAATTATTATTACAATTTAATAAAAAAATAAACGCTTCAATATTTTTGAAGTACATGGAGAGAATAGCACTCATAATTATTCCACTTGTTCTTGGATTTTTAATTTTGTGAATTCTCTTGCAAAAATAACCGTAGGTAATTTCAAAATGCGACGTAATTATTTACGTAGTTTAATCAAATTAATTAAATTGCAAAAGGAGCAATTTGGTTCACGTTTTTAGAATCACATTTCATTTTACAGGTTTAAAAATGAAGACAATTTTAAATTTTGCAGACCTAATCTATTTTTTAAGTGCGAACATTTAAAAAAAAATGTTATTAAAAATTAAAGTTCTATTATTTCTATGTTGCAATTGCTATTTTTATTTATAAAATTATGATAGTTCTGTCCCTTAGGGCTTTTTCACACGGAGCGGATGCGGACGCGGGCCCGCAGGAAGTAGTCAATCATAAGTTAAAACTTCCTGCGGGCCCGCGTCCGCGCCCAAAGAGCCCTTAAATTTGATTTAGGGACCATTCCATTACACAGTTAATGTACTTTTAAAATACGTGTTTGCTGAACTGTATTTGCTTTGAGGTTGAATCTTGGGCTTACTCCCCAAATTTCGAATAAGAAATTTTATACTTTTTTCTATTGTACTAACATAACAAATTAACTTTTCTCCTATTTTCTCATTCTATTTATTCTATCTGGCGCCCAGCAATAGCACTAAGTCGCAAGTCCCGCACTGTTCAACCTTCAACCCAGTTTTCCATAAAAAAATTGAAATTAAAATAAAAGTGACCCAAAAAAACTCCTAAAACATCTGATGCTGCTTATTGCCAGATAAAAATATTTTTAGTTAAAATAATAAACTAACAGAAGTTGAACGTTAAAAATAAAATTTTATATTCGACGTATATAATGCAGCTTGTGCATCATCTGATGCAGCTTGAACAAATAAAATTCAATTGGACGTTTTGCCGCACAAATTTTTAGTAAACTTACTTTTTCAGCGACCTGCCGAACAGATGCTACAGATGTACCATACAGATTGTCATTATATTGACCCGCTTCGATAAACAGATGATTTTGAATGTCTTTTTCCATTTGCTCTCGCGAGGCAACAAAATGATAATCGCGCGCGTCTTCTTCATATTCACGCTTAGGTCGTGTAGTATCTAAATAAAATAAAATCGTAAGCGATCGATTCGATGTAAAAGCGGAAAATATGAAAACTTACGTGGAACACAACTACCAAATTTGTTAGGAAATTCTGAGATAAGATCGTCGTTTATACGATCTTTTAGAGGTCCTAGGATGATAACAGGTCGAGTATAAGTAATTTGCATCTGTTGAACCGGCTCATATGACAACACGTTCTCTTCATTACCTGAAGAAAGAAATTTTTGATAAAATCAATGTATAATAAATTTTTCTATTAATATGTTGTAAAAATACAGCCGATTTAAACTGCGTCATGAACAATTTGACCACGTATGTAATTATTGCTGTGTTTTTTTTTTAATTGCAAAACTACTACTAAAACTCTACAAAGGCAAATCTTAAACCAAACAAATTCATTTCCGAATTAATCTATTCAATATGCATTCAGAAAAACCACATACTTCTAAATAAAAAGCTATAATGTTAACTATTAATGAAGGAAAACAAAGAAAATCGCAAATACGCAAATAAACTTCAACATTCTAATTAAGTAAAAATGAAATTATTTCTAAAAAATTATGTTAATGCAGAGCCGAATGGTTAAAATGCTAAGCAACCTATACAACTTGTCTTTGATCAAAATACAAGCCGTAAGACAAATATGGCGAGATAAATTTAACAAATTTATAAAAAGAATAGAAAAGCTGATTTGTAAGAAAACGTTGCAATAAAATAATAGTTGTTTAGAAAAAAGATTAAGAGCAAGAATAAGAAAAAAGCCTTTCATTTAAAATTATTGGTCTTTCCATCACATCGCTCCGAGATTAAAATGTAAAAGTACTATTCAATTTTATGTTAGCTTCTTGAAATGCAGTTGAAACAAATCACCAAACAGGAAAAGTTCGTGAAAATTTAAGCACCTAACAACATTTTTTTAAATATTTAATTTTTGTGCTTTCTCTGGATTCTTAAATCTTGAAGAAAACGCAATAATTCTACAGAGAGTGCCAGCATACCGTAATTCTTTTTGCTTTTTTTTTTCAGCTGCATAATTTATAATAATTGACAACATAAAGGACAAAACTCCCAAAATGTACCTATGATTTTTTCTATATAATCTATGTATCTAATGGAATTTAGTATTCCACTAATTTAAGTAAATCTATTACATACAGTCATGCAAAAGTTGAAAGTAACATCCTCTAAGTTATGAATTTTCGAATTACGGAAGAATACTAAATAGTGCAATATTTTTTACAAATCCTAATTACATGTGACCAAGTAATTGTGAATTACATTCATAAAATCACGATCATATTTCAAAGTACGGAGTATCTCAAATTGTAACGACCAATTTAAAAAATTTCGTAAAATTTGTTACATTATTTTTTAAAAAGCGACTTCATCACAAATAAAAATAAATCGTTAAAGAATGGCCCCCATCACGAGACACTCCGTATTAAATTTAATAGTAGGTGTAGTAATGGCGAAAAGTCATTTAAAAGAATAATAAATTTTAATTTAGAACAAAAACGGCGAATCGATTGCAGTGTTTTTAGTTTATTAAATCGCCATATTTGTATAAAAAAATGAATAAAAAATTGAACAATAATAAATTCAAGTAAAAATTTGAAAAAAGTAATTCAATCAAGCACACTTTGATGTGAATTAGAAAAAATTGATTATAAATTGAATTTTATTAATTCTCAGTTAATAACAGAAAATGAGGATTAATGCAAGGGGGTGTTGCTCACCGCCATGCAATCACAACATTCACACTTACTATAGTCGTCATAATTATCATTATTCTCCAGATATATTAACGTGATTTCTTCCATGTATGGGAGTTCAACTCGATATAATATTTCACCTGTACTATGAAACACAGAAAGAAGCCAAAACAAAATTTATATAGTAAACCAAAAACCAACACGCAAATGTAAAGGATAAAAGATATACTGTACCTTCGACATTCGCATCGTCTTGGGTGTAGCACAACATGAACGCTGAAAAAGAAATTGAAATCAGTTAGTTACCGAATTATTTTTCCATTTTCATTTCTTTTTAAATCAAACAATTAGATAAAAAAGGGTCTAACGTAATTAATGGCTTGTAAAGTAACAAGGTTGTATTTTACTTACGAGCGGGTTCGCTATCTGTGTCTGCTATAGTAGTGGTTGATCGAGAATTGTCTGTAGTGTAAAAAATAAATAATAAAATAGAGAAAACAATATATAAACGCGCGCGTATAAAAATAATAAAATTATAACAAAATGATCAATGTAATATATGTTACACATCGACTTACGTTCTTGGTCAGAGCCATCCTCGGATTTGTCATCTTTGCTTTTCATAAATGGAAATTTTCTACTGAACGAAAAATTTTTCTTTTTTCTGTCTAACGTTGATTGCTGAAACAATAAATTTTATCGATTTTGTCGACTCGTAATTTTGAATACAAATACCTTATCTACCGTACTTGGCATGTGTCCTTGAAATTTTACTGACCTATCTCTTGCACGCTGCTTTCGTTCCCATCTTCTCTTTGATGGTACAATTCCCAATAATCCTAATTCATCACCGTTATTAAGTACTCTTTTGGCCTGCCACCATTCGTCATCACTAGCATTGGTTACATGCAAAATGTCTCCGTAATGAAAAGCTAACCCTCTGCTTGGTAATCCGTCATCTTTCATTGGGTCGTAATCAAATAAGGCTCTAATTAGAAAATTAAATTTTAAAAATTATACTATTTCAGTGCAACGAAAAGTCTACCTAACGTATAACGATCTTTTTTGTGATGTTCTTAAAAGAGTTCCAGTTATGTTCTGGTTCGACATTTGCTGTTTCAAGTCATGGATTTTAGCTTCAAAACGATTATATTCTTCGGGTCTATACTGAACTACTATCGTAGCGGCTTGGTTGGTACCCTAGAAAGATTTAAAATATACAATATAAGCGCAGTTACGAAAATTCGGTTATGAAAATAAATATACAAAGTTTTCGAGGGTCTTTTGAGAAGATTTATTTATTTTGAGAATTTTATTCAGAATATTATTTAATTGGCTGTTCCATAAGTCGGATATTTTAAATAACTTTAAAAGATTTTAAACCAGACTTGAAAAATCTGCTGGTTAATAGTGACAGTTTTAATGAAATTGCTTATATTAACGTGTTTTCTTATATGAGCCAAACATATGTTGTGCATTATTGAGAAAAGTTTTTGTTTTGATTGATTTTGATTTCACTTCGTAGCGATTGTTGTAAAATGTAAACTTCAAAAAAAGTAACTTTGATTTAAAGACTGTCCTAGATAAAATCCGACCACTTTATATTACGTATTAAATCAAAATGGATTAATTTTTTTTTGAATAATATATTTATTGCATATTTATAACATACTTCTACATAAAAAAAAAATATATACAAAAATTTTTATGACGGGGCAGAGAATTTTCGCACTTTTCTATCTAACCCATTAATGAGTTTTTTTCCATCATTAACTTTAAATGAATGTGAAGCTTTTTTAATATTTCTTTGAACATATTGATGTCTACTGTTATTTTTCGGTTTTTTATTGTTATTTATATGTTATTTTTCGGCTAATTTAAATTTCAGCCCAATATTTTTCTATTGGGCCTATTCTGAGCAGTTCGGTGAATTGCAATATTTCAGTAAAATTTTTATTGTATTCTGTGTATAAAATTCAATACCCCTGTTACTGTAGTGGTAGGTAGCCAAATCAGGCCAAAATAAAGGTGAGACATTGTGTAACTTCCGAAAGGGTATATTAAAGTTTTTGAAAACCATAGTAGTATGGTAATAACCGTTTCTTAAGCCATTCTGTTAAATAAATATCTATATTTAACAAAATTATTGTTATGAAAGATTTGATAGAAAACCCTGTTTTCTAATTTCCGATCAACTGAACCACGTTTTCTTCCCGATCCATTTTTTTTTTGTACTTGGGTCTTTTGAACAAATTTTGAACAGTGGTTTTAAAAAATTTTAATAATTTCGATAATAATTGTCTGCGATAATTACGGAGTTTTTTAAATGTTAGGAAATAATTAATTTGTGATGTTTCACTTTTTTACTTTCCATGTCCTTAAGCACTGAACTACAAAATAGAACAAAATTAGTATGCTTTTTAACAACTTTTTATGAACAGAATGCCTTCAAGTTTTTGAAAATATCCGAGGGGTTGTTCACTTCAGTAATAGCGTTGTAATTCAATCATTTTGTAGGTAAATTGATACATTAGTTGAGAAAATAATTTAAAAAAAAACTAAAAAAAAATTTACTCTTGCGGGAATTGAAACCCGGACCGCGCGGGTGCTAGTTGTATAGTCTATCTCGCTACCTTCGCGGCTACTTGTTAATTAATGCAACAGAGTAGCTATATGAATAAAAATTATTAAAATTTTTTCAAAAACTTTTTTATTTTCGAGAAATGGGTCCTACTGCTTTGGCCTAGAGTTTGTGATTACAAAGTACTTTCTCCCCCAATTGGGTTTTAAAATCCGCGACCCGCAGGAAGAGTCAGACTGATGCCAGATTGAACGTGTAACCTCTGTCTAAGAATCCGTTAAAGTTAACCGATGATTTCTATAGGATTGTTAGTACAGAGAGATAATTTCTATTGGTTTGTTAAATGTAACAGTTTGTTAACAATTTGAAAAAACACAGGGTGCGTAAAAAAAGTATTTTTTTTTTAACCTACTGGCGCCACCTGGTGTTAAAAATTTGTACTCTTAAAATGATTATATAATCACAAATAATACTAACTAATCACAAATAATCAAGTATAATCATGAATATAATCACGAATAATCAGGTAATCCTAGATAATTGCAAATATAATCTTAGTAATCATTAATAATCAAAATAATCTTAAGTAATCACGACAATATTTTAATAATCTTAATAATTTTTTCCATAATAATAACCTGTGTACAAAAAAATTCTGAGTGAACAACCCTTCGAAAATATCTTAAAAATTGTACCTGTAACATAATATTGAAAGTGGTCGGATTTTATCTAGGACAGTCTTTATTTAGTAATATTATGTAAAGATGGCAAGAAATAAATTGATTGAGAGATCAATGTTGCCAATTTGATTAAAAACATAGTGAAGCTAATAAAAAGGTAGGTTGAACCTGACGATGCTGAAATAAGCAAATCCGGTCATCCAAAATAAAAATAAATAATACAAGAGTAAATGCTTTTGCAATTATTAGATACCTATATTATTACACAGAAATCAAAATTTTTTTCAATTTGTAATTAAATCGTACAGTAATACTAGGATGATTTAAATTAAAATATATTACAAATTGAAAAAAGCACAAAGAACTACATTAATTTAACATTGTCATCATAGATTTGAAATTTGCAATAAAAATTTAAATTTAATTTTAATTATTATAATAATATAAAAGAGGGAGAAAGAAAATTGTACTTTTTATGTTCAATATAAACTACTGGCGTCCGGGCAACCAGGAGAATTTTTGGATTTAAGTAGGAACATGATTGTGCAATCAAATTTAAAACAATTTGCATGAATACTCCTCCTGCAAGGTCCAAACAATTAAATTATAGAACGGAAAATTCTGCAAGACAGGTCAAAACTATTTTTTTCATATTGCATTGGTTCTCGAGTGAAACGCAATATAAAGTAGGCGCTTTGCTACTTTTAAGGAACAGCGTCAAAGGAATGCAATGAAAAAATCAAGGTATACATAGCCGGACAAAATAATTGTAACTTGTTTAGTTTTTATTGTATAGAAATAAATAAAAATGCATTTAAAAGATGAAGATTTGGGCTTTCTAATACATATTATATTTATTTTTAATTAATTTTTTATTATAATATAAGTTTACCGTAAAAATATTTTTCAAATTAAAAAAAAAGGTTTTGATTTGTAATATGAAAATCATGCAAAAATCCTAGCATCATATTTTCTTAACTCTTAAACCTTCGATTATTTATAACACAAAATTGAAAATAATTTAAGTGAATGAATAAACTTTGAAAATATCACTAAATTTTCAAAAAGAATCTTCAAAATTCTAAATTGATTAGATTAGATTTTCGACTCTATTGTCGATGAATTTGATGGATTTTGAAGAGTTTGCTGTAATTCAAAACATTTGAACATTTAATACAATACTTTTCTTTTATTTACTATCGTTCAGCAAGGATCTAGCACATATTTTTTTAAAGGAAACACAATTCTAATTTTTAAAAAATTAAAACAAAACCCTGTTGATATAACAGAGTGGTGGTGACGCACCACGACTGGTTTATTCTAAGTTATCAACCTAACAAAACCGAAAAGTTACGGGAGAGCGACAAACTTGAGGCCGCACAATCTGGGCAATCCAGTAATAAAATATTTGCTAATGGCAAAATATTATTATTAGAAATATATTAAATTGTAAGATCGACACTCTTTGAGAGTGTATTTTAATTTTATTTTTTACAATTGAACCGGTCGGAAAGAGATGACTTCCCGACCTCGAGAGTTGATTTTAACTAAATACAGTTTATTTCTGTCCATTTAGAAAAACAAATTATTTTTCAAATATGCAATGAAAGCAAAACAATTCATTATTATTTGTTCCCTAATTTATTATTATTGTTGTTTTCTAACTTATTTATTATGAATAATTATTTTCAAACTTCATTACCGCGCTTAATGCTCTAATAGACCTCTAAAATTAACTATCTTTTCCAATAAACCATTTCCACTACAGTATGTGGAATACAAATTATTAAATTATATAACTGTGATTTTCAAATACAAATACAGTAGAAATTCAAGGATGTCAAGTGTGCTGTGTGTAAAATTAGTGAAGACATTTCCTTTGGGTATTTTCACCCAGTTTCTTGCCAAACTCTAGAATGAGGTTGAAATTTTATATAAACTTTTATTGCATTTTGTATTTTGAATAAAAAATTACATAAATTTAACTTTTTAAGTTATACTGCCATTTACTGCAGTCTACCGATTTATCGTTGCTCATTTTCGCATATTGTTGATATTGCCACTTGCCTAATCTTGGCAATGGCATCCAAAATACATAAATTGCCGATTTACTGTTCAATAAAGCAGTAAATTTATAGTGGAGGAATAGGCCAAAGTTATCTACTAAGTAAACATTAGTGTTCTTGAATGCACCAATCACAAAAGTGTTCTTTACAACCGTCTGGTATTCTGGTATAATTTTGAGTTAAGAAATTAATGTTTTGGAAAAGTTTCGAGCACATACCTTGAGAGCAGCCGCTGCTTCTTCATGAGTTGCCGTTCTTAAATTTACACCATTAACGGTAATAATTTGATCACCTCTCCTTAAATCACCGCTAACATCGGCAGGTCCACCGGCTAAGATAAACGATATGAAAATTCCTTCTCCATCTTCTCCTCCAACGATATTAAAGCCAAGGCCTTGATTACTTTTCTGAAGCACAACGGTTCGCACCTCTCTGAAATCAAAAGGGATTGTAAGAACAAAGTTAAAATGACAGAAAAATAAGTTATTAAAAGCTCGAATCAGAGATCAAAGTGTGAAAATTCATCGCAATTCTAGGGAATCTAATAATTAATAAACTCAACCTTAAAATTGCTCTCGCTTTAGCTTTCATCATGTAACCTTCTTTAAATAAATCACGGAAAACCGTCAAATATTATTAAAACCGTTCTTGTACACAAAATGCTGATACACATAGCACATTTTGATTAATATAACTTAACCATAACCTAGGATAAACCTTACGATGGAGAAGGTCTCACGATTGTCGAATTTATAGATTTCAACGCACGCGCCACATGCGCCTCAGGTATACATGCATCCTCTACCCATCAATCAATAATTAATGCACTATTAATTCTAATGAAATTTATTACAATGATCTCTAAAAGGTTTATAAATTAAACCGACGTTTCCGTATATGAACATAGTAAATAACGGTTTTACAACAAATTTTTACCGCACTTTATTGCCCATTGGAAAAAAATACTCTATCTATGTATAATCTTATTAAAGAGAACGAGCTTCGTATTCGGTTTAGATAATTGTGTAAAATTAATATGAATTTATATAACGGCATTAGAGTTGTTTTCTTTTTTTGCGGTGCAACTGGTGGTCGTAATGCGAAAATAGAATTAAAAATTATATGACATTATTTGCAAAAAAGGTAAAGCTGAAAATGAAACTTTTCTTTATCGCGATGCGCAATTTTAATGTATAAAACGAAATATTATACATTTAACGTTGGCTAATGGGAAAACGACTGTTGCAAAAAGTAAAAATTAAATTTGTAGATTAAGAGTTCGTTCAGATCCTCACTTACAAGATATCCCATGTGGAAATCCCTCGAAAATTGGATTTTGTCTTTATTTCAGTTATTATATCAATGAATACTACATTTACCAATTCAATTCATCTACGACTAAAATATCATTTAAGTTAAGGCGATATAAGCTTAAGAAAATTTAAAGCTTCGCTCACTTATAATTTGAGCTTCGTTAAAATTTGAGAAGACTATAAATATCGAAATTTTTAGCAACGATGTAGGAACCTAGGGAATTTTCTTAATTTCGCTTATTAGATCACCCTAAGGAGGATCTCTCAAACGTTAATATTTGTTTATGGGATCATCAAATTAAATATTGCACTGATTCTATAAAATTACCGGATCAAATGGATATTTTTAATAAATTACAAAGATTGGGTTTAAATTGAATTTCTGAATTTGTTTCTGATGCGAGGTTCTTAATGTATAAAGGTTTTAAAGCATTGTAAAAAATTTACAAAAATCTAATAATAAGAAATATTCTGTATTTAAGTAAAACATTCTTTAAAAATGGTTATTGGATGATACTACGAAGTTAACGGTATGCGCCATTGTTAGTTCATCATCATCAATAATAATGGATCACTTTAGCGTTATTGCCAAGACAGTAATACTTGAGACTAAAATTAAAACCTCTTATCAATGTAATTTCCTCATAATTAAAAACTTCATTTTGCAATATTTAGAATGATGTTCAGGAATTCAATAGATAAGTTGTAATTACGCCAATAGTAGACGAAGAGTAAATCGTGACTATCGAGTATTATTTTGTAGGTATTTTTGAGCGTCGTCGATTGGTACAACACCGTACGCGTACCCCTTTCCGAGTATTAAAATATAATTATGCCAGTTGCACAACTCATCAAATGTCAAAAATCAGGCAGAAAAGAATAAAAACTAAACCTTGTCTCACTCTACATAAGAAAACGTCAATAAAGAATTTATAGGTAATGCAAAAGACTTGTACACTGACGTTGAATTGGAAACTTCCTTCAATCGTACGTCAATCACTATAAAATCAACATTCTTTTAAAAGTCGACATTGTACCAAATAAATTGAATGCTGTTGGCACCGTGCTAAATTTGTCAATTTCAAAGAAGTAAAATCTCTTTATATTTTATAATTAAATAATTAACAATTTCCTGAAAACAACGAGTTTAATATTAAAACTAGGAGATTGTTGAAAATGTCAACAACTTTTTCGTTTAAATAAATTCGAGAAGCATTTTAGTTTAGTGGTTCGTTACAAAAAAGATAAAAGAGAAATATAAAATAAACACAATCTTTTTATTACCAAAATTTACATTTAGAAAACAAAATTGAATCTACGAAATAAAGGGTGGTAGGTACCATAGTAGTACTCAAACTGATTTGGTTTTGATATTTTAAGATTAAAGGTTTTATTTTTGAAAATCGTTAGAATTTCTCAACAAATAGAGTGTACGAATAAAACTTAATTTAGACAATATAATGCAGCTATCCTTTGTACTATGTATATTCAAATTTTTAGAGATGTTAGCCAATTTTATATCAAATATCTCGTTCGCAATTTCGCATTATTTTTATGGACTAAACATATATTAAAAATATAGAAAACAAAATATAAGCGGAAAATTTTACTGCACGAGGGCAATAAAAAATTAATTATTAAATAAATTTATAAAAGACGTTACCAAGTCCAGTTTAGAAAAAAAAAGCAATAGAAAGACGGGAAAGTTGTTCAATAAAGTGGTTATAGTTTCGTGTATACTTCAAAAAGAACCCTTGCAACTTTTACTTATTTTCTTGTTTGTAAAAAAAA
The DNA here is from genome assembly GCA_949152465.1 of Cantharis flavilabris. Lineage (NCBI taxonomy): Eukaryota > Metazoa > Arthropoda > Insecta > Coleoptera > Cantharidae > Cantharis > Cantharis flavilabris. The sequence goes on from OX424436.1 coordinate 44,154,945, forward strand.
CTTTTTGCCATAGAAGTAGACGAGAAATAATTTATTTAATTAGGGTATCGGTAATTTATTGAACTGAAATGCAACTTTTATCTGATAACAGCATTATTCTTGAAAGTACATTTGAAACCTGATTTTGTACTGTACAACCTTGTTGTGCAAATAAATATTGTTGACAAAGTTTCGTTATGCTCAGTTGGAGTAAATTTCATAGTTCAGTCTCGAAACTTTTCGGTCATGCGTTGTGACAGTGTAGTCGCAGTCTGTGGAATATGAAATAATAAGGTCTTATTTGTAAAATGTAAACCTAGTCAATTGTTAAAATGACGGAATATGTATAGAGATGATTCGAAATTGAGAAGACTGATTAATAAACTATGGAGAAGCCAGGAGTAACAGATTGGAAAGATGGTACTAATACATAAAAAAGTGAAATGAAAGACTGTAGATACAAGTCGAAGTACCTGGTTTCGCACGGGATTGATTTAATTTAAAAGTAATCTACAGTGTAGATTTATATAATAGACAAACATCCAAACCATCGGCTTTATACAATTACTAGAGCTAAGACTACTGATCATGTACCTACTTAGAGTTAGGTGATTGTTCGATGTCATCGATCATAATGATAATCAGGAGTTAATGAAACATAATAATCATAAAAATCGTATTTATTCTAAAGGCGGCGATTATCGCATTTTAGACTGAAAAGTAATATGTCTCAGTCTGATTGGTTACTTTATCTAATAGATGATCAGCTATCTGAAAGTTTAATTGGAGGTGAAGAACTTTGGCATCGGACGCTCGATATTGAGTGAGCTTCTAAATACGTAGTTACGTAGTATATTTGGTCGCGATAAGTATGTTGCTGCATCCATTAAGAGCAAACCATCTAATATGTTTAAGATGACTTTTGAAAATTTGCATAGATTTTGAATATGCTTTACAATACTAAAGTTCTAAATAATAACTTACATTTCAGTGTCATCTCTTAATGGAACTTGTAAAATAAATTCGGTAGATAAAATTAAAAGCTCGGCTAAACAAACAAATGTCTACTTTACAATTAGGTAGCAATTACGTTGTGAGATTGAGTTCTAATTCTTTTTTATCTCAGAATTTCATCAATTTCTATTTGTCAATTAGTGTTTTAGCACGTAAGTACTAAGTATTTCAATAATTTACGGTAATGTAAAAATTAAAGTGGCTTTTACAATAATTGATGTTAAATAAAAGCTTAAAAAAGTAGTTTGTATGATTACATATAATTTGTCACGAATCGGACTAGCCAAGTCCTTATTTTTTAAATTATCCTGTATAGAAAACCGTATGTAGCTAAAACAATGGTCAAGTAGACACATTTTATTTTTTAAACTTTGTATAAATAAATTTAAGGATGCGCTTGACGGTATTGTGCTTCTATAATGGAAGAGACAATCATAATGGAAACTGTGGCGGAAATTAGTTTGTTTGAAGTGTTTTATATCCGCTCTACGTTTTTTCGGGATTTTTTAATTTTAAATTCGTAATACGAAAAATAAAAATATCTTCTCTACCTAAAATTTTTGTGTGTCCCGGCTTGGAAACTAACTCGAACTTAATGAGCTCAATATTTAATCAACTAACTATATGATATATACATTACGCGGACATTAAGGGGGTGAATTATTAATATTCTTGCCGCCACAATAGGTAACATAATTATATAATATATTATGTAGGTAGTATATTCAAGTATTTTTTCTCTGTTAATTTCCAACGAACAGAAATGGATTTTAAACAGATTTTGCAACTTGATGACATTATTAGGTATCAACGCGTGGTTTTTTAATCGAAATTTAGGTCAATGAAAGGTAAGTAATTAATTTGTTAAAAATTAAGCCGCATGATATCAAATAGATAAATATAAAAACGCGAAGTTATTGTTTTATAGAAAGTGCATTAAAAAAACTTGTTATCCAATTATAATTCGTCATTTAAAAGCAATTATGCATTAAATTTTAACAACGGTACAAAAAATTAGACAATTAGGTACTCATAAGAAATTAAAATTGTTTTCTTTACAAATTAAGCATGTGCGTGATTAATGATTACAAAATTATAATTTAGCTCCATTTATAATAAGAATGCATTTTTCAATGCGAAATAAATCAAATTAAATGACAACAATTTAATATGAATAAATTTAGTTTAACTGTTTTGTATACTTTCTATTAGATTGAGAATTGAATAAAAAAAAGTTGTCCACACTGTAGTTAAGTGTCGGAGTAGAGATTATTAAAAATGTTCATCAAGATAAAATAATTATAAAACTACTAATAAACCCGAAATACCTACATTTCTAAATTATAATAAAAAAGATAGATTGATATAATTAACGTTTACCTTTTCAGGATGTCTTTTTCCTTTTTTCTAAACCTTTTACTCAATGTAGCAAAAGTAGACCGCAATGGCAACGTTCGTTGCCTATTTTTGGTCATCCTGGTAAAGAATTTTCTCTTGCAAAAGCACGTACACAAATCACATTAGAAACTAATACATTGTACGCCCACTAACTAAAATAGTTTTGCACATCATTAGCACAAGACCGAATCGATTATATTTATAATGGTTGTCGTCAAGCAACTCTCTATCACTTCACTTAATTTCTTTATTGTTAATATAATTATAATATCCTTCTTGGGTGGTATCTTCAAAACTGGTACGCATCCAAGTTTCAGTTTTTATAAAAACGAACCGGGGAAACCAAGTGTGTACTATATAATATGTACATAATCAGAATAAAATTTGTTTATATAATATTAAATACATGTAATCAAAAATTCTAAGAAACATGTGCACCAACTAACGATTGTTTAAAATTATTGCAATAATTATAAGCACAGATAATAACACCGTTAGTCATTAAAATAACCTTCCTTTTTAATTAGGTATAATGCAAAATAATAACAATTTATTTAACATTAAACAATTTAAAAGTGTGAATATTTAAATACGCCACCCAAACATACAACAAAATGACTATAAAATGGTCGATGATTCAACATTGTTAAATAAGGCAAAAATAATGTGTCGTCATATCGCAACCTCGACCGCAAAATTACAGTTTTAATAGAAGAAATCTCAAATAATCGACTAAATTGCGCACACTTATCGCAACTTCCAAATTAACGCTAATTTAAAAAGTTTGTTTCAGTACACAAAGAACTTAATGTTTTAAAATGCAACTGGAATAATCAGATAATAGGAAGAGTGGCAAAATAACCAAATTATGAATAATATTAAAACGACGAGTTATAATTACATTTTCCTGTGTAATTACGGTTATGTAATAACAAAATTCAAATAGTGTAATTTAAAAAAAAAAGAAGAAATATTCGGTACGGATTCTGCTGTGTATTCTATGCTTGTCGTGGGTATAGCTGTGAAATATGGTGATGCATAATTTATTCTTGTAGCTTACTTATCATCTGGAGAAACTGCAAGAATTCCATTATCAATGAATAAAATAAGAAAAACAAAGCTGAACACCTCATAAATTAATTTTTTGAAAAAAACACAATAGAAACATTTTTTTACATCCATTGCAGTTGTTGAGCATATGCATTTGAAATTCAAATAAACTAGGTAAATAGACAGAATAAATTTAGTTAGGTCCTACCGTAACAAGTAAACAATTCCATATTCTCTATTTGCTCAGAGATGTTTCTTAAAGATAAAACATGTCTATTATATACCTAGGAATTGGTTTCTTTCTCATAAGAAAAATGGTTTCATAAAAAATGTGGTAGCTTTTCATTCTTTTCTGGCTATTCTACAATAATTATTTCTTTTCAATGCACCAACGGCAACGACTGGAAACCACGCTAACTCGCAATCTAGAATTTTTCAAATAGAAAATGGATAAATGAACTAACGATACACAATCGTATTAAATTATAGATTTTCAAATTTCCAATCATCGTTGAATGTTAAACTCAAAATAAAAAGCGACGAAAATATATCGATAAAACTCTAAAAGGAAACATGTTAACAACCAAAACTTTTCCTTCTGAATTTATTTAGTAGTCTTGTATTTTATTTATAAAATCAAATTTGGGTAAATGTTCTTCTATAAATTATAAAAACGTCAAATAAATAGTTAGTGAAATTCGTTGATTATACCGCTATTTTTTTATAGAAAATATTCATAAATATTTACGTTTCCCATAATAGCGTTATGTCAATACCATCATCATTTTTAATATGATAGTTTAAGTGCAAATATCAAATTTCTAATTAATTATCTTATATTTACAAATTTCCCTAATTGATTAATATTACCTATAAAATTTCATTCGATGGGAATTAGTTAAAAAAAATTACATTAATAGAATATAGAAATTATTTGCAATAGTCGAGATAATTCTATTCTAAGTTAAAAAAAAGTAATTGCATTTAAGAAAAGTATCACAAGAAAATTAAAAACTTCAACTTGTAAGTAACACAAGTTAAACTTACCGATCAGGAAAATTAATCGTTAATTAAAATTGTATAATATATTTTGATTAAATTCAAAGAGAGGATTCATGTGAAATTAGCAAGGGAATGTACCTATTACAAAAAACTAAAATTTAAATTGACGAAAACCCGATGCTACTACGGACTATTGTAATGAAAAAAGTTTTTCTAATTTATTCGACGTTTTCAATTAACAATGTCCACTGAACATATCGAGAGAGACCTGAAAGAGATCCAATTTGTGACAAACAATACCAATTTTTAATTATAAAACACTTGCGCGACGAAATTTTTAATCCAGGGACAAAGGCAAATAATAATATGATCCTTTACTTTCAATATTTTTTCTACGTTGATAAACAGATTTTTATTATTTTACTCTAATAAGTTTAAGTGGTCGGTACTCTCGTATGCAAAATAAGCTATGTTATATTTTGACATTCTTTTGTGTTGTACTTTGAATAAGAAAATAAAATTTGAAATGACATGAATGCGTTTTAATTCTATCCAATTAAAAGCTTACGGCGATAGTTAAAATCTTTCGATGTGTGGCATACATAGTGGACCATCTGGATTGAAATGGAAGGTATTAGAGCATAAAAATTTTTTTTAGCATAAAATATGTGATCTTTATACCTCTATGTTAGCAAAAATTACTTGAAGCAACTGAAATAGAATTTTAAATCCAAGTTCTTCCTTGTATAAGTAGCACCAGCAATTAAAGTTAATAAGTGGCAGAGGTCTATAGGTAATGAACTTGACATTCACTAAACATCGCCTTTGGCAAGCATAAGAAATATTAGTAACGACTTTTAACCGCGATGGAAATAAATTGTTTTGACTGGCAGGTAATGTTCATCAAGCTCTCACATCCGTTACAGAAATAAAAAGTAATTAATTCACTCAATATGGAAACAATGTAATTCGTGCGTCCTAGGTGTCTTGTGCAACCCATTTAGACCAAAATAACAATTTTGACTGAAGAAAACAGTGTCATCTCTACAGTGTGATGTCACGTATATCCAAAAGAAGAGATTCAACCAGAATTTATTTATAGATGAACGTAAGAAAAATTTAAATAATGACGATAAGCAGGATATTAGTTAAATATACAATTTGGATGCTGAAAGCGCAATATTGACGTCACGGAATGGAACGTGTAATCAATCTCAATGGTATGTGGAATATTTGATTTTCCTCAACAAGGTTTCAGTTTTTCACAAACTAAACTTGAAACTAAATTAAAGTTGAAGACTACAAGAAAGTAAATTGTAAATCAGTATAACTGCGTGTACGTGTTTTATCTACCAAAAAGCGAATACAGTAAAAAACTATCTATTGAATTTATGTTTTTTCAAATCGACAAACGTATTCAACATTCTTATTCAAATTTTAAATGACCTTTCCTTGTTGTCAACAATTCCTCTTGTTGATTTTTTGTAAAAATCCGTCAACCGAAACGCATTACTCAAAAATATATGCATACAATGCCCTAGCAATATTATTAAAAACTGGTCGACACTATTGACCCTGTTCCGTTTTAAAATCGCATCAACAAGGAGATAAGTGAAAAATTTCAAGGAAAACTACATTTACGTTAATATAAATTTAAAATTTGCCTTGCCCAGTGAAAATAATTATTAAAAATTCAAATTAGCTGGAAGTTAAATATTGTTTATACAAAACACAAAATACGGAATAATTAATAATTCTAGTGAATTGATAATAAAAAAAACTTACTTGTAAAATTCATAGCCACATAATTATTAATTATAAGGCACCGTTTGCTTATAAAAGTGTTTACGCATTTTTCCTAATTTAAAAATATAGATGAATAAAAATTAATTAAATTGCTTAATAACTTTAATTAAATTTAGGTAATATCGTTATTACGCCGCAGTTAGTTACGAATGTAATCAAGCGTGGTATCTTTCACTAAAAAATTTTTTTTATTTAATTTATTGAATTACATAACACGTAAAAGTTTTTCCTATATAATATTTAAAAGAAAAACAAAAAATTAGATCGATAAAACATTTTTAATGAAAAGAAATATTTTGTAATATCGCAATATCGAATGAATAACCTGTTCGAAAGCGTAGTATTGGAGCATAAAAAAATAATAAAATCTATAAAATCCTTTTAGTAGGTATTAATTTAAAAATATTAATTTTTAAGATATTTTATAGCCGTTACGCTGTTTGCGTTGGACTTCGTATCGTTTTTAATATGAAACAAAAATTACATAACGCACGTCCTTGCTTTGACGTAATGAGGAAAAATTTAAATTTTGTTGATTTCAAAGGTGCGTATAAGCTACTTTGTTGAGTGAATTAGCAAGTGGCTGGGTAATTACTACCATACATACCATATGCATGTTTTTATTAATTAGTTGAAACACGAAAGACTAATTCGTTACAACTGTGCAAACAAAATTGAAGAAGTAATTGTTTACAATAACGAAAAGAGCATTTAAAATATTCCAGAAAAGCTTGAATCTTTGAAGAAGAGTTCTTTAAATAGTTAACGAACAGGCAGTTAACTCGACAAGAATGTTAAAGGTTTCCTGTTGTTAAAATTAGAACTTAAATTTAGCAACCCTTTTCTAAAACCTAGCGGGAATCTTCCCTAAGTGAATAATAATTTATGTAAAGATCCATTTACGTTGAAGTAATATTAAAATATAAAACCAAAATATCATTTTTTCATGTTCATATATTTTTAATAAATTGCTGTTACTGTTTACTTGGACGTTCCAACTAAAAATTGCAGGTTATAGTAAATATAACTAAACCGATAAGATTGTGCACATTGTCTATTAAAATTTTCACCAAAATATTTACATGTTTAGTATTTAAATACCAAATTAAAATATAACAAATAAATTATCAATTATGGTCACTATTATTTCCCAAAAACTCCGATGACTCACAGTCGGAACTACACTCATGTAGACTTACTAACTCAACTAAACTTCGACTATCGTCTGTATGCTTCCACGTTAGTAATGAAAATACGCCTTTCTCATTGGCCGTCCTTAACAAAAGTAGCCCAAGTTCAAATGTGGTTATAACTTATAAAATATTGTACTCGGAACCATAATGTACAGAACAAGAACGCTACTTGATCGACATAAAATGTAATCCCCATGGAAACCGTTTTTACCGAATCTCTAGTCTCAAAATAAGGGTTGTAGTGAGGAATAACAAAATAAGGAATCCCTTATTTAGCTAGTAAGCCATCCCGCAATCCCCAAGATAACATTTTATTAAAAATAGCAAACAGAAACGTTTTAATTGAACATTTATTTTAATAGACACTTTAATCTAAAACGACACCTCAATTTATGTAATAATTTATTACTTTAATTAACGAACTAGAAAATCCTTATAAACGATTGCAAAAACTCGGGATCGATAATATGAATTTAAAAAAAATTTATTACTTTCGGCTACCGCTACAGTAAACGTAAATAAATCGCTAAATCGTAAATTTCAAAAATTTTGAATTAATGCCTGGTTAATTTCATCGATAACGTAACCTTCATCGTCTTATAAATTGAAAATAATGTGTTCAAATAAAACAACCTACAATAATTATTATTATTGTTGTTGCGAACATTCGGTTGGAAAATTAATATTTTCGGTTATAATTCATGAAATCTCCCTATTTTAATCCCCAACTTTTTTTTAGTGTATAATTAACAGATAACAACTGTAACTTTGTAGAATTGTTTGGTTGACTTATTTCAAAATAAAGTAAATCATACATGGGCTAAACCACGATCCTGTCGGGAATAAAATTGTGGAAAAATAAACTCGACCAGTTTAGGACAGTATCATTTTCACATTCCAATCGAGAATTGTCACAACTCGCAGCAATTTCATCATTGATAATAAATTACCAACAAATTAACATACGTATTTGCAACTTTCAATTTTAATTACTTCGGTATTTTATTTTTGTTATTTTCATATTAATTTTTCATTTTATGTAGTTTTTTCATTTCAAAACTAACCAGTTTCAGTTATTATCGATTTTAAATATAATATTGTTAAAAAAAAACAATTTAAATATTTAGTGGAAGTTTTTTTATTAACGAAAAAATTAACATTAATTTTCATCAGTCCTATAAAATTTCCCAAAAAAAGGTAAAAGTTTCCAATAACGAAAGCAGTGAATTGGTGTGATCACTGGTTGGCTGAGTTACAGCGAGGAAATTCCGAGTTCTAGGCAGAATTTGTCATCTGCTGGGCCTACCGGTGCTAATTTATCCAGTTCCACCTTAGCTAAATATCTGTTAAAAATTAATTAGTCATATATTTTCTTTTTATTATGTAGGAGCATTAAAAAAAACTTTTACTCATCCATCAAAGTATGAAATTTACTCATTAAAAACAATAACTTCACTGAACTGACTTTCTCAACGAAGCAAAAGTAATGTGGAGGAGAGTATACACATAGTATACGAAATGTTCGTAAAAACGTTTGTTAGAAATTATAATTGTTGAACTCCATATCCTCATTTGCAAATTTAATTACCCGTCAGCCATTACTGATATAATATGAACAATCGCTAAATACAAACGTCAAGTGACAAGTACCAAACTCGTATTTCATGCTTTTCGCTCATCACTAATAGTGTCAACCTGGCTTTTGATTGCATGTCTCTAAATTGATAGTATACGTACAGAAAATAACAATTTAAGATAAGAAATTAAGTTCTTGTAGGAGTATCTATGCAGCAAAACTTAACAAATGTTCCCGCTTCGAATGCGACATTTGCAGTAACAGATTTTAATTTTGTTACGTCAGGTTTGTCACGTAACAAAGCTTACATTTGAATTTAGGTAAATAAAATTATACACAAAACAGAATTTGGATAAACAGAAAGTTTTGAATAAAAATGTACTCGACTGTTTACAAACTCGCTTTTTTTGTCAACATTGTTCACTATCCCGCAATAAACCTATATTTTCACGGCACGATTACGCATACAATAGCAACTTAATTAATGATTTTGTTATAGTATAAACAAAAAATTGTTAATTACTTGCAAAGGAAATGTTATACCGAGTTACAAGTCAAAATTAAACTTTAATTGCATAGTAAATTTTTAATAACCACTTGTGTGAATGAATGTAGGTACTTTATAACGTAAAGCAACTTTTATAATCGAGTTGACAATAAAACCCTGGCATTTCAAAAAAATTATTTATTTTGGTTTGATAAACAAATTGAGGAATAAATGCCAAGATACCGAAAATGTAGAATCCGTTTGTGCTATCAAGAATCGTTGTACAGGGTGGCTCAATTTCGATGTCTCTTATGGGGAAATCGGTAACTATAGGAGATATCGAAAAATGGATGGCGCATCCTCGATCTCTTTTTTTGAGAAAAGTTTAATGGTTTACACTCAAATTCGATATCTTTTTTTGTTTTCGAGTTATGGCCAAAAGTTAACTTTTTCGACTTTTCGTTAAATGTCGATATCTCGGTTATTTGTAAAGTTATAGAAAAAATATTTACACTTTCTTCAGACACTGTTTTAAAGGCAATAAAATGGGCTAAAGAGATTTTAAATATCTAACTTCGTTTGCGAGTTATAATATAAAGTTATGTTTTTTTAAATAGAAACCATAGTTGGCTATGAAATATTTAAATCGAGTTTTTTATTCTCTTTTCAATTATATATAATATGTGGGGTTTATTATTTCAGTTTCGTCCCATTATATTAAAAAATGTTAAATAAAAACAAACTAAGATCGGAAAATTAAATGTTGGATTTATCAAAACAATCCATTATACATTTATATTATAATATTTCATAGTTTTCATAAGCCATTTGACACTCTTGTGAAATAATAGGTAATAGGTACTAAATAAAAATAAAAATAGGTATCGAAGTATTAGGTACTAAAAACACTCTTTAAAAACAACTGGAGACAATTGTTTTAGATGTCAATAATGATTTTGTATAGTGTTTTGTTTTGCAAAAGTCAACCTTTAATTTTCCGATCTTCTTTTGTTTTTATTTAACATTTTGTAATATAACGGGATGAAAGTGAAATAATAAACCCCACATGTTACATATAATTGAAAAGAGGATAAAAAACTCTATTTAAATATTTCATAGCCAACTATGGTTTCTATTTAAAAAAACAAAACTTTATATTATAACTCGAAAACTAGGTAAGATATTTAAAATCTCTTTAGCCCATTTTATTGCCCTTAAAAAAGTATCTGGAGAAAGTGTAAATATTTTTTCTATAACTTTACAAACAACCGAGATATCGACATTTAACGAAAAGTCGAAAAAGTGAACTTTTGGCCATAACTCGAAAACGAAAAAAGATATTGAATTAGGGTTTACACCATTAAACTTTTCTCAAAAAAAGAGATCGAGGATGCGCCATCAATTTTTCTATATCTCCTATATTTACCGATTTCCCCATAAGAAGGATCGAAATTGAGCCACCCTGTACAGTCGATTAGTGTCACATTTCGACAACTTTAAACCAAAAGAAAAAATAATTTCGACGCCCTCCTGTCATATGCAATATCGACAGAAAATGCTAGCCAATGCCAATTGAACCGATAAAATGGATAGTTTATTTTTACAATTGAACTATGTAGTTATATTAACTATCAAAAAGATTTCAGAAAATATCGGTAAGTACAAAGCAATTATTAAAATGGTGGAAAATTAAATTCGGGCGTTGCTATAAAAAGTAATTATATAATATAATGCAATATCCAAATAAAATTTTGCCATGCAAAACATTTTATGAAATCCTCGTCCAAATTTTCTAAATGGTATTTTTATTATTAATAATTTGTATAAGAAAATTTAATAATATAGTAAGCATGCACGTCATATTGAATAGCGACTTAGCGATTACCGATTACTCCTGTCTGGTTCAGTAATATATTAATATATAAAATTTAATACATTCAATGCTTCATCTTGGTGACTTTCCTGTGAATCATTGAATAAATTATTTATTGTAATATTTGTTCCGCACGATTGAAAATTACGTAACCGTCGAAACAATTTTAGAATTTTAAGAAGCTAACGTGAAATTCTAAAACAGTTATCGAAAATAGGAGCTTTATTAATGGAAGGATAATACGCAAAATAAACGGAATTTTGACAAAAACTTACGTCTTTGTTTTCAACAATAAACTTTCAGACTAATGCGTTTGTTACATTGCCATGTTAATTTAGTCAGCTTGATTACAATTTTCATGTAGAATGCCATCAAGGACTGGGATGGTTCATTAAATAGCAATACAATTCGAACATGCGATGTGTTATTTATTAAACAAGGTCTGATACAACAGGCACACTGTATGGACTGATTATCATAATATGCAATGTCGGAATTTCAAACAATATTAGCTCAACGCATTGACTAATGTAAGCGGTCACAGGTTTGAATCCCATGTGCTACTGTAGTTGGATGGACGAAATTACCATAATTTGTTCAATCAAATATTAGTAAAAAAAAGTAGCTAAAAAGAAAGAGAAGAACCTGCAATTCAACAAGGTGAATGTGGGAAATACGGAAGAGTTCGTGTCCACCTCGCCACACTTTTACCTTGGAAATTTATTTTTCCACGCTTAGGAATTTAGTTGTCCTTTTTTGCTACCAAATAAAGTACGTATTTTAAATTATATTGGTGGTCCAGTATACACTTATTTGTTCTAAATATTATGTAATTACTTTAAGTTAAACGAAAAATTCTTTGGGATTAATATATAAAACAAAAATGCATTAGGGTATTGAAAGATTTACCTAACAGAATTTAATAAATATTTAAATACAACGAAGTGCTATGTAAGTGTGGATAGAAGCCGCATGTATTTCGGGCTTTATATTCGATAAATAACACGGATTTAATTAAATCCCCATGCAAAAAAGGCTAAAGTAAACGTTACGGTCGCAATCATAGCATTGAAAAAAATCTGTATTAATAATTACAAGTATAACCATGTAAGTGGCACAAATTTGTAAATATTTTAGCTACGAATACAAAGTAACGCAGTTTAACAATTATCTTCGGTGGGTATTGTAAAATACATAAATAGAAACCCAAATGTTTTTATTCCAGTGATAAATGACTTGCATCACGCCATTTGTAGCTTCAAACGGTGGATAAAAAATTCAGTTTTCGTCGCCCGAAGCTTTAAGTGGAACTTGAAATATTTTTACAATTTGATACATTGTAACACTTAAATCTGCAATTTTGAAATAGGGTTTAGCAAAAAAAAATTGGAGTAAGTTTAGGTTAAGTGATGCCTAATTAGTTCTCTTTGCAATTTTTAGGGAAATTTCAAATATTCTATCGTTTCGAGAGAAAAATTTATTAAAATTCCAATTTTATGCGCCAAGCCCTGAACTTAGCAGAATAACAACAAACAAGAGTAAGTAGACCAGCTAATTTTAAATACCATAAAACTTTGTTGTAATAAATTAATTAAGACAAACTATTCGGTTTCGAATTATAATTAAATTAACTTAACTGTATAAATGATGCTAATTATATTATTTTACAGTATCGCTTAGAGCAAATGGAACAAATTACAAACTATACTATATACGTAGTACTCAAAACATTATGAAGTACATTATTGCTTTCATATTCGATTCGGTAATTTCCAAAATAATGCTAATAATGATTGAACAAATTACAACCCAAAACAACGTTAACTAACCTAGCTCTTCAGAGCATGCACGTAGCAATTCGTCTTCCATTTATTAAATGAAAAGTTTTACAGTTAATAAATTCGAATAGGAGGATTTTTGCAGTTCGAAAATAGTAAATGAAATACCTCAATTATTTATGAATTCCCGATATAATATGCACAGCACAAGACACTAAAGCACCAACTTAAAACGAAATCAAATCGATTTTAGAACAAACGTAGAAAATGTAACTTGGTAACCACAGCAAATTGAATGAAGTTCGAGAACTTTTTCTTTCAAATACCAGTACGCAAATCATACAAACACTGTATTTAAATTTCTAGGTACGTGGAAAAATGTTGGTTGTTGATTACTGTCGTGATTATTAATAAGCTACGAGGATAAAACATATAACTTCCAATCATTGTAATTAATAACGGTTTAATGGTGGCGTAAAACAATGAAAGCATAATTGAACACTGTTTATTTGGCAAATAATTGAAACACGCCTATTAAACCACGCATGCATTTCCTTACTGAAAATTGTCCCAAAAACTTTCTATTTAATGCACATTTAATTAAACCAACATCGTTAATTACAATAAAAAATATTGTCTGCATCCTCGACAAAAACTGTCCTTGTTTCGTGTTTATTAAACCAGCACGAGCGATTATTATCGTAGGTCAAAACGATATCAAATTAGAAAGTTTTCATCATATTATTTCCCAATAGCTTCCTCGTACAAATTATCCATTTAAGCGTTAACTTTTGATTTCAGAAAGAACTCCAATAATAGCCCAAGTAGTCAAGAAATTAATTTATTAAATGGTGCGAAAACACTTGCGGTGTTTTGAAATTTTTTTTATTATATTGTACAATTATTTTCAGTATGATAAATGAAGATAAATTAATGATATTTTAGACATTTTCACTTCATTCCTCAATTTTCTTATTAAATAAAAACAACGTCAAAATTAGTAAATTAGAAATAAAAATAGCAATCCATTTTTTGTGAAAATTGGAAAATATTGTGTGGAAAACTTAATATTTATAGAAAAATTTAAATTTACGAATACGTAAAATAGGGGTATAGGGGTGTAAATGTATATTTCCAGTTTATTTAATAAATTTCAATAGATATCTCCGTATGTAAGATAAAAAGAAATATAACACACTTACAGTCAATATCTACAAAAAATTTGTACTTTGTAAAAGTTACCGTGAGTTTAAGTGTCCCTTTTAAAGCTTTTTATATTCGCCTTTGAAATTTATCAATTCATTTTATTTTATCAGTCAGTTAGGACTTCCGAATAAAAAATTGCAAAGTTTACTACAACATCTAATGTGCAATTACAATTCTAACAAGATTTAGCAATTTTAAAGAAAAGAAAAATAACAATCGTTTGAATAGCATACGCCCGGGTGACAATCCTTAAACCCGAACTGCTTTCCATTGTAGCGAAAATCAATGAAAATAGTAACAATTAAAAGAAATATATTTTCTGCGTACGAAAACTATGTAAAAATTTCACCTAAATAATTGCATTTTTTTAAATTAAAAATAATATTTTTATCTTATTATGGTAGTTTCCTATCGGTACTGAACACGGAAAACTAGTAGTTTGTGCAACAAGTGATGAAAGTTGTTTTTCTTCTTGGATGCTTGAGATGGTTTTAATGAAAACAAAATTTAAATTATGTGTTGTGGTTGGAATAACATATTCCATGTCAGTAAGTAAAACTACTGATTTGTAATTCGGTATTAGCAGAGGTTTATCCATCAGATTTGCATATAGTAATATTGCCACACTTTGTGCCAGATTCCAAATGTGTATTTAAGGCTGTTCGGAGTTCATTCTGGTGGCAATATTAAGTTGTATAGGTTACCCACAATGATGTGTCATCGTTACATGGTGTATAGGGCTTGTATAGCTTTACATTCAAGCATCGTTGAGAAACGATCACGAATTGAAGTGGTCGTTGTTGCATCGACATCGTTTAAAAATACTGTAGGATATTCATTATATTTATAATTTGATTTAAAATGGTTTATCCGTAAATAATTTAAAAAAACTTAGATAAATCGATTTTACATTCGAGTATAGAAAATTGAATGCTCTACCAAATTGCAAAATAGGATGCCAATCAGCAAAACGGATGAACGGTATTACATAATTTAATCAGTATGTATTAGTATTTAGTGTCTCAGTCTAATCCAATTAGATAATTAGAACAAAAATGCAGTTCATGATTAAATTTGTGCGCTTTAATAGTTCATATAGACAAAATTACAATGTTTCAAATAATCAATGTACAAGTAGGTAACATTTTGTTAAATCGAATGCAATTAATTGGTTTATTACAGCAATGTTATAGTGAAAGCAATATTGTTTAATCAAACTACGACAGTTACCAAACACTTGGAAGTTTGATTCTGGATAAACAATCCAAAGCTGTTTGGCAATCATAATTTAATTCCATCACATAATTTTGTAAAACTGCATTTAAAATAAATTATTAAATTTTTTGCTATTGTTTGTAAAAAAGGAAGTTTTAAATCTCTCGTCATAAAATATATTTTATCGAACCACATAACTAAAGCCATAACACACAGAAAAGTTGTTGAAAATCTCATTCTATAAAAGTTTTCTCTAAAAATAAATGACTTCTTCGTCTAATTATTTTCTTAACTTTTGAAATTATTTTAATAGATGCTCCGCAATAAAAAGAATTTTCAACGTTATTAAATAATATATTAACGGTATTTATATTTTCCAGTTTTCCCAGCAATAAAATTTAAATTTTACCTTGATATATCTTCATGACTAACTGCTCGTGGTGTTGATGGTTGGTGTAACGCTAGTGAAGACGAACGAAGTGGTTCTGAATAGACATGTTGTGCATCGATTGCTAAAAAAATATAAAATTTTAATATGTCCGGATATAAAAGGAATATCCTAAATATCTAATAAACCTGTGTACGTGATGAGCTATACATACAAGGTTTCCCCATTCTGCATCAAATTTTGCTACACATCAAGTTAGTGTTGTTGGAGGATGTGTGAAAAACATAATTACTACTGACACACTACTATACAATTTTTAAAGTTTCAGTAAACTTTTATTAAAAAACTTAAATAAGGTCGGGGGAAAAAAGAATATCGGATGTTCTACAAAAAAAACAAAGAACATTTTCCACCAGGATATTAATATAAGAAATAAAATTTCCTCCTAAAAAATGCCACAAATGAAGCACTTCTGCTTCCTTGGACTGTCAGTTAAAGTTATTGGATTCAAAACTTTGCATAGAAATCTAATTTACACAGAAGAGAATCTCAATAAACAATTATTGCACTCGCAAGATTATAGCTTAAATTTTGAATGCGATAAATGCAGACGTAGGGTTGAATAGTACAGCATGTTTAATGTGTTATAAGCTGATCAGTCAAGTCTAACGCCCTTCATTTAAACTCCCAAACAATATTATTTACTGCCTGCAATATCAAAGAAATTGTAGGCTGGTTCTGCTGCGTATTTATAGGTCAGCGTAATTATTTTCAACTCAAAATTTAGTTAATTAAATTTTACTGGCAGTAGAATCTGGTGTATGTTGGCTCAAGTGAAGTAAAATTCGAATATACCGTATGGGTTATAAATTTCAAAGTATTCCATACAGAATCTGTACAAATACAGACTGCTAGCATCCTTTGATCGGACAAATACCGACAAAGATTAAAATCAAATGCATTATTTCAATTACAAATGCCGATTCACAATGTCGGCCATTTTTAGTTTCTATAAAGTTCCACCTTTCAATATTATGTATGACAAGTGAGAATCCCAATAATTTCAATTGTATTGTTCGAAAGCCACTGATTTTAACACTAGGGGGTTGTCCTTTAATCACGTGAGGTTCTAACGGGGGGGTTAGAATAACATCACGATTGATCACGAGGGGGGGATGGGGGGGGTGCTGTGACAATCACGAGTAGTTTTTCTTGCGACCAGGTAAAATCCAGAGCGAGCAAATTTATGCCTAAAAAGCAACATAACAACAATATTTAACTCTCAGCTAGCTTCCGGCACTGGACCTTGTGACGCCACTCGTCGGCCCGATGCCCGCGGCCTTCTGTGTCGCCGTTTCTACTTGAAGAAATTTTTCAAAAAAAACACAAGTGATATTGGGTAGGGGTAGCCTAAAACCTCACGATGTATCACCAAAGGAAGGGGAGTAAAAAAATGGCATAAAACACCTCACGTGATTAGAGGACGGCCCCTAGGGACTAAATGGTTATCTGTTAATAGGGATAGATTTCATAAAATTTACATAATACTCGTAAATAAAGTAGCTATTCATAGAATAATATTATAGGAAAATAATCAAAAGAAACTTGGAACGCCAGATGTAACTATCATTGCTAGTCAGATTTTTAACTGACACTTTAGTGATTTTTATTTACCATTATTTTAGTTTTCAAAATTTTTACAGTATTGTAAAATCGTCGTATTGTTGCGCTATGGAATTGACAAGAATACATAATACTTCTTAAGAATGGAGAGAATTACCTGAAATTTATTGGAATGGAAAATTAACAGTTTACCATTGACGATTCTACTAATAAATATTTACTGCGAAATAAATAATGCAAAAATATGGAAATGACATACCAAAAATTCAGGAATATACGTATTAATTTCTTAAGAGCTTTTTGTCAAGAAAGTATGAGCTTTGATCTTAAATTATCTACAAGTCTCATAAATACTTCGTGTGTCTGTTTTTCATGATCAAAGAAGTTATTAAACTTCGTCATGCAAATATAACTTTCATTGTAACCAATCTCGGCAAAAATATGCATACGGATTTTTCTAGCATAGAAAGCTTGATGATCCATAACTACAATTTCGTTCTTGCGAAGAACATTACTGATATTACTGTATTAGGTGTTAAAACATCGTAAAAATTATCTTAAACTAAAATATCGTTTGGTAAAGCATAACATTACTTACGTAGAGGCGAATGTGAACTATCTGATGGAGGAGCACTAAAGGCACTATCTGGTTTAGCTACGACGAGTATTACGCGTTCTTGAGTCGCTTTCAAGGTGGCAACGGCTTCTTCGTGCGTTACATTTTCTAAGTTTACTTCCGCACCCTATAAAGAAACATCATTAAATTTCACTTATTCTACTGTAGGTAACATTAGGCAGGTAGGATCTATTATTTAGTTTATTCTATAAATATGTGTAGGTATCGATCGAATAAGATGAGCAACTTACACATTAGATATTAAAATTGGAAAAGGTTATAACTAAATAAAAGAAAACATACAAACATAAATAGAATTTTTAAAGTAGAAAAAGTTTTAGTAAAATATAACCTTATGTATTCCACATAAAATATGTAAAAGGTTTATTGGAAAAACTAAACTTTGAAAATTCGAAAATAATGTGGGCAATTCGAAAACAATAAAGCTTGAAAGAAAAAGTAAAAAATGAATGTCCGTAAGGATCACTTCAAAAATATTCTACAAACAATATTGAAAGAACTTTTTTTTAAATTTCGTTTGGTACTAACTCGTAATTAGATAATTAAATTAAAAACAATATAATAACCGTAACCATTGAGACGAAAATAAAATTCAAATAAGTATTTAATGGATTTTTCAATTTTCACTTCCTGCAAAAATTTAGTCTCAAGTTTTAATTTTATAGCTGAACATTTAAAAATTAAAAGAGTAACGTGAAGAGAACAACTACTTGTACAGGTACCTTTATAATTAAATTTTTAATGCTTTAGATTTTCTTTGAAAAAAAAAGTTAAAATGCAATTTCAGACTATGTAATTAGATAAAATGGGAAGTAATTTTGTAAAATTATGAAATGCTTGGAGCGCTATTCGTCAGATTAAGAAAAAACTGAAAATTTACGTAACTTTATACAACTTTTATGAATTTTCATATTTTATATGAACATTATATTTTTCGTAGTTGAACAGCCTCGAGGCCAATTTTTCTTACGGTACCTGCATTTGTAAAAAAAACCTACTAGATTTTTAATCACTTTGTTTTTCTCCCAGCTTTTCGGTCTGTGCATTTTCAATCGCTGAAAGCGATATACTTGATTTGAATAGAATTTAAACCGAATTTCGGTCTCGAAATTAAGTTTCAAATTCGATCGTTCTGAATTTGTCTGAATTTTCAAAGCGACCGAAGAAAAAGGAAATACTTACTGCTGGAAGAAAATAAAATTTGACTTACATTTTCGGAAAAGACAGTTTTACGTTCGAATTGCTCCAACACATCTCGCAGGAAAATGTTAATAGATTGAACATGTTTACTGCACAGAAAAGTACTGCACAACTTTAATACTTAATTTCCCAACAAAAATAAATTTTACGTGTTTAAAATGCAAACTTGTATAACGTAAA
This sequence comes from Cantharis flavilabris, assembly GCA_949152465.1. Lineage (NCBI taxonomy): Eukaryota > Metazoa > Arthropoda > Insecta > Coleoptera > Cantharidae > Cantharis > Cantharis flavilabris. Next base: position 44,174,550 of record OX424436.1, read on the forward strand.
ATAACAGAAGTTGCAGCCAACGTAGGAAGCTGCTCAACTTAAGAACTTTGTTTTTGTTGCAACCGCAACTAATTGTTTAACTTTGTACTACATATTAAACGAACTAAAAATTTAAGGTTTGAATACATTTATATCGCACACATCTGATAATTACATAAATTTTTGAGAAAAACTGAAAATACCACGTCAACGGTAATGATATAATAGCCGCGTCGGATAATACTTCTACAAATTTTAATTTAAAAATTCTATTTAATTAATTCAATATTTCTATACTAGTATTTCGTATAATACGATTATTATGAAGTTCAAAAGTTGAAACTATTTTCATACCCACGCTTACGCTTTCTCAAAGAGAAAATAAAATTCAACATCTCCCTGGAGAGCATTTTCAACTGTATGTAGTACAGTTGGTAGTTTAAGGCTCTAAAACTTGACAAACTTTCTTAAGTGTGCATGTTGTATGAAACAAAGTAACTACTTTCGTTTAAGAAGAAAGATACTACTACATAATTTTATAGATTTTTTTAAAACATCGCCTTTTATATTCAAATGTGATATATAAAATATGAGTTTTCTAAAAGATTTTAATTACTGCGCTCTGCATACAATCTAGCAAAAAAAATTAATGAATACCGCTGAACATACAATAAAAGTGCGATAAATTACTCCATTGATGAAGCCATTTATAATATAAACAAAAAACAGAAATGCAGGTTAAAAATATATTAATTTTCTTGTGCCATATCAGAAAAGCTGCATAATGATTTCCACAGAAAAGTTTTATACAAAAAGTTTAAAAAACATGACATGTAAATAAGTATAAAAGGTAAAATACGAAAATTTCAGACAACTTTGCAGTTGCTACTGATGCGCTTTTCTGCTTAACGTTTTCTGTTAACTTACTAGTATTGGAACCGTAATAATATGCATGCTCGCATTATTTAACCGCCTGCCTTAGCGAAAGAAGGGTAGTTATATTTCCCCATTAAGATTACGGAAAAAAATTGTCAAGAAAAAATCAAAATAAAGCCCGATTGTTTTAAGTGCAGTATTAGATAATATCGCTTTATAATTTTATGTTAAAAAAAGAAAAAAAGCTTTGTTACTGCTCCTTATTGTGTTAGGATTCTCTATTGAAATTGTGATAAGAATGTCACGTACACACTAAGATTTTAATTAAAAACTGCCACAAAAAATTTAACACTTACCCCGGGATCTTTAACGGCAACGAGTTTATCACCGACAATTAATCTACCATCAACTTGAGCTGCGCCCCCGTCCATAACTTTAGTAACATATATTCCATTATCACCGGGTATATGTTGATTTCCGATACCACCAGCAATGCTAAAACCTAGTCCTTTATTTCCTTTCACTAATATAATTTCTAATATTTTCATATGTCTAGGCTGCCGCCGCCTCCGCACTTGCTGAAAAAGAAAAACAAGAATCATTAATTTATTAAGAAAATCAAAATACGGGCATTACGCGTTTGGTAAAAATTATAATCCCGTTGAAAGTGCATTCGCTGCCGTTATAATTCGGAGGCATTTCAAAATTGATAATTTTTTTTGAAATTTCCCTTAAAAAATAATAGGGCATATTTACAGGCTTAGCATTGTACAATAACTAAATGGAAATTTTATGAAAACTAATTAGGAATACAACAAACTGCGACAATGCACAAATCAAATTGAACAAGTATGTAAGTTTGTTCTGCACGCTATTAACTTGCACGATAGGATAATATAAGGAAATGTTTAAAATAACATTTGATTAAAAATTCAGATACTAACCAATTTAACAGCATTTCCAGCTTTTTTAAGAGCATCTACTGCTGCTGCATGTGGAACATTTATTACAGGAGTATCGTTAACTTGAAGTATTGCATCATTAACTTGGAGTCTGCCATCAGTCGAAGCAGCGCCTCCAGGAATGAGCTTTGTAATGTAGATGGCTGTGTCATCACCGATATGCGGATTATCTGTGCCTCCTGCAATACTAAAGCCCAAACCGGCACCACCGCGTTCGAGAATAATTTCTTCGTACTCCCATTCATCGTCACCATTAACCTGCGAGAAAAAGAAAAATTACCAAAATTTTTTAAATTACAAGACATCCGTCTCACAGGAAAAAGCTCGAAAAATCAAAACTAATTTAATCGTGTCTTATGCAACGGTAATTCGAAATTGAGTCAAGTTAATCTATTCATTGTAAAGCAGTAGAAATCCAATTGATACCCTCGATTAACTACAAATTTAATTAAATAGCTTGTCCCTAGTTCTCATATTGAATATTCGTTCCAAACGAAAGCCTGCCCACTGGTGTTGTACCGTCAGGTAAAAAATTTAAAATAATCTTTGTTATTAACTTCACTGAGAAATTGCCATTTTTCACTGATTTCTTAGAACATTAGAGAAACAAGCTGCTGCAATAATTCAATAAATTCCATACGACGCAGTAATAAATCCAATAAGTATCATACAATATAGTACGAGCAGTTTGTTATACGCAAATTTGAATTTACTATTCGTAGACGAAATGTAATAATGTTAATAATATAGAAGAGAACAAGGAAAGGCCAGTTATGTCGAATTTATTGCAGTTTAAATAGAATGAAATAATATGATGTACCGAAATAAATCTTGTTTCTATAATATAATGTAATATGCTTTCAGTCTAATAGATCAATCTATGCTATAACCATGTCAATACGTAGTATCTATAATAACAATACACTTGAAGAAATCAGAACATAACGGAGACCCTTTGATGATCGCAGAATGAATTACGACCAAAAAATTCCGTACAACTTATTAACATAAATTATTTGATAGTATTATACAGATACTATTCAGCCTTCTGGCAAATACTAACAGCTATGGGTTACCCAGGCCCACCCCACAAATATCCTGCTCCTTTATTCCCTATGAACTAGCTGTCAGATAAGCTTTTTAACTTAATTAAATACTATTCAGTAATAGAAATTTTGCTATTTATTATATACCCTGATTGAGAATCCACTGCATATAATCGTTATATTATCCATGAAAAACTACTAGGATGTAAATCAAATGAATACATTATCATAAGCAAAGTAATAATTTCCATAATTGATACTAAATTATTGAAATTGATGAAGTATGCATATTTTATTATTTGCATGATCTCGAAGCAATGTTTATCATAGTTAGAAATGAGAATAATGAGATTATACATACATATACATATTCAACTGCGGTAATAAAATTTAGTCTGTCGAACAATATCTTCAAATACTCGGCAATTCTGAGACATGCTCGATATAATCGAATCAAACAAACGGTATCCCACAAAGTTCTTAAGAGATTACTGCAGTTTACTCCTCTTGTATTTTTTGCTAGATTTATAGTATCATTTAAAAACAAAAAATTGCCGTCATAAATTATCTAGCAAATTAAAGGCACAATAAAAATTTCCTTATTTATATTTTACTCGTTATAATGTTTTCGGTATAACGACTGCAGAAATCTTAATCTAGCAGTTTATTTAGTTATTTCCTTAGGCAAAATAAATATTTAGCTGATACATCTGAGAACACTCACAGAATTTCAAGTATATCGGATCTAGATAGATTCGGTTTCGTCGAGAACTTAAGATGTTATTCAATCGAAGGAATCTAAATCCTAAACCATTCTTGTCTCCAAAGAAAATAAAAAATTAGAAAAGAAAAATGATCGGTCGTTATTATCAAATATTGAAAAATGTTTCAAAATTATTGGTATCGGAAACGACAATTTAAGGGACATTAGCTGTAGAAAGAATATTGTTAAAAAAAATTTGATTACGACAAGTTTTAAAAATTAGTTCAATTTGTCAAAATTTATTGAAATCCTATTGGAAAATAATATAATTAGAAACAACTTCAGGAATTAAAGTTAGTCGGACAAAAACTAGTTCAATATTTCAATAGGCGATAATTATTGTAAATCATTATATAGTAGATTGAATCTGACAACTATTAATCATTCAAATAAATCTTCCGGTATTGCATTGCGGTAGCCACATTTTTAAGGGGGGGAGGTGGCACTAACTTGTGAAGATAGCGATTAGCGATTTACAGGGGCATAATATAATGCAAAATAATTTAAATATTTATTTCTCTGTCCCTGAGACAATAATTCCAATATTCCTAAAATACCAAATACAGTAAAAGCTACATTATCTCAATCACTCGAGACCAAAACATCGTCGCATAAAACAAAGCTCATAATAAAAAAATTTCCACTTATCAGCTTATGTTTCCCGAAAACAAAAGTAGTTTTCAGTTTTTTACGTAGATTTTTTTCCAATTTATCTAACGCAAAAATGATCCATAAGGTCAGTGAAAATATACAAAATTATCTGTAAATTCCCGCATCTCCAAGAATCTAAGAGATCTAGGACCTAGATCTTATGCTTAGTCCTAGTACCTAGCCAAATATTCAATTTTAATGACAAAGCGTCGAACACACCACAGCGATCACGGTGGCGGTAGCGGTCGCGGTGGCAATTAAGTGACTGCACACACCGCGATTTATATCGCGATTGCGATCTAATTCTGACACAAAAGAACAAAAATTTTTTTTAATAAAAACTGCAAAATTGGAATGACAACGAGGATCCATTTGAGAAAGAGGTACTGCTATTGACAGCACTGTTGGAAGAGAATAATAATAATAAAAACGCTAGGTAATCACTACAAAAATAATATGCATACAAATTAATGGTCATTTTCATTCTTATAAGTTATAACTCATAAGTAGGGTCCGGATTTATAGGCATTAAAAAACTTGAAAATATGCAGGCAAATATGCTCGAAAAACTTCAAAATAAGCACTTAAATATGCGCTAAAAAAAATTTCTGCCAGCTCCTCTTTTTTCGAAATTAAAAATTTATTTTGTTGTTTTCGATTTGTTGTCAATTGTATTGTAAAAAGAAAAATTTTTAAATCAAATGATAACCGCGAAAAGCGCAAAATGAAATTTTGTTGCAGCTCCCCCTTTTATCGAAATTAATTTTTTACCCCCAAAACCACCCCCTGCGTTCTAACATAATTTAAAAACTTCAATAATATGCTAAATGAGTTTGCCAAACATAAAAGATTAACATGTAAAAACATATTTATGCAAATTCCTGCTTTCCTCATTTTTTCTGAAAAAAAAATTAAAGACAAAAATAATGCAGAAATATAAACTACGAATGATAAGAGCATTAGATTTTATCTAGTTTTTACTCCAAAAGGCAAAAAATACTCTTGAAATTGTTAAAATTTGTATTTATCGGACTGGCCATGTAATAAATTCAATTTAATTTCTATTTTCAAAAAAAAATTACCTTAAAAAACTTACAGCACCCGGTATAGTTTATATAGAAAGTAACAAATATGTATTAATGTGCATTTATAGGCACAATAAAAACTACATAAAACGACTCAAAAAGGCGCAAAACAGGTTTCCTTTTTAAAAATTTTCACGTGCCTGTACGCAAAACAAACATGAAAATGCCTAAAATTTCGATCCCTACTTATAAGAAGATGAATTCCACACATTATACAGTACAGGAAATAAGAATAGCCTCATTTATGTTTTTGAAGAAATCTTAAGTAATTAGATATAGAGTTATTTTTATTGATTTGTATAATTTTATTTCATTAATAGTAATACAAAACCATATACCTACTCACCATCAAATTTTTTTGGAAATTTAATAGCTGTAAACAATTTTAATGATTAGTAATGATAAAGATTCTTAAGAATAACAACAAATAAGCAGTCAGACATTGAAAAATCCAAATTTTCCAATATCTCCGAGGATAATTCTTTTCACATATCTCGAATACGGTTTTTCAACTCTTCGGTTGATCAAAGCTGTTAATATTTTAATAAACCTGTCGTGAAATCGTATCCCACATGTTTTCTATGAGGTTTACATCCAACTTGTTGAGCGGAAATTTTATTTACCAACAATATTATGCTGTCATTCGTGGTTTCAGGACCACCAAGGACCAAAGGATGGTGGAAAAAAAAAATTGCAGTTTTGAAGTAGACACTCGACAGGTTTGATGTAAACCCTATAGAAAATATGTGGGATATTATTTCACGGCAGGTTTATCAAAATATTAACAGTTTTAAACAATCGAAGAGTCAAAAAACCGTTTTCGGGGTATGTGAACAGAATTATCCCCGGAGATATTACAAAATTTGGATTTTTCAATGTCTGACCGCTTATTTGTTGTTATTCTTAAGAATTTTGATAATTACTAATCATTAAAATTGTTAACTAATCATAAAAATTTTACAAGAATATAATAATAATAATAATAATAAAGAAATTTATTAAGAAACTATACAATATAATATAAATACAAGTTCTTAATTGGAAGGCTTCTAACAAAGTTAGATTTTCAAGCCCCCCGTAATTGACACACAAAAACAAACGAAAATAACAATTATGGCATAAATACAAGAATTCGTCATCTGAAATTTACATATGGGCACGCAGGACAGCATCCAGATCTCGGCGGAAGGACCTCACACTTGTGGAATCGTCGTAAAGTCTACGATGCCTCTCCATAAATCTGGGCGCCAGACATGCAAAACACCGTTCGAAACTTGCCGTGGAATGGGAGGGTACATCGAAGTTTCCCAGATCCCGCAAAACACGAGCATGGCAGGCCGAACGAGGCCTAATCATACTTCTCAGATAACTCGGCTCCCCACTCTTCATAATCCTGAAGAGCATAACTCCAAAGAGCAAAGAGAAACGCCCGTCAATCTTAAGCAATCCAAGATCCCGATACAGAGGAGTAACGTGCTCGTACCTACGCAGGTCGAAAGAGAATCGCAAACAGGAATTTTGCAAGAGCTGGAGCTTGCGCCTATATTCCTGCGAGAGGAAACCGTAGTATACCGTTGCACAATACTCAATGTTAGATAGGATCGTAGTACTAACGATTGACCACTTCACATGAGAAGGTAAAAGAGTCTTGAACTGGTAAAGCGATCTAAGTTTGTAATAACAAACCTTGAGCTTACGGTCCACATGTTGACGAAAATTAAGCTCACTATCCAAGACAAGCCCCAGACTCCGAGCACAATCCACGACCCTGACGACTTCATTACCAATCGCAACAGACAACGTTGCAACACTTAGAGCCCTACGCACCAGCCCAGGATTACCCAAGAAAAGCAGTTCCGATTTCGCAGGATTCAGAGTCAGACCATTCGATAACGACCAAACCCGTATCGATTCTAGATTGCGATTTAAAACATCTATCGCCGTGTCAATGTTCGAAGGCAGGCATGACACACGAATTCGAGAGTCATCGGCGTAGAGATCAAGAGAGCAATCAGGATCCACTACTCTCCCCAAATCGGTGGTATATAATATAAATAACAGCGGAGCAAGAATGCTTCCCTGCGGAACACCACGAGAAATAGTCAGCGGCCGAGACACCTTTCCCGCCAACTCAACCACCTGGGATCTATCGCGCAAGTAGCCCGCTAACCATCTACACAGTGACTCATCACACCCATAATGGTGTAATTTGGTCAAAAGTCGATCAAGCACAACCGAATCAAATGCCTTAGAGTAGTCAAGGAGCACCAATAAGGTGATTTCAGAACGATCGATAGATGAAGCAATATCTGAAGTGAGCCGCATCAAAGAGGTCGCAGTGCTGTGGTGGGGTCTAAAACCAGACTGTGCAGGCGACAAAACATGGTGGAGTGCCAGGTGCTCACATAAGGCAACCTTAATAAAGGACTCCGCTATCTTTGCAAATGGTGACAAAATACTAATGGGACGGAGATGAGAAGGCTCCACGGCTATTGGAACCTTGGAAAGCGGTGTGACACGTGACGCCTTCCAGATAGATGGCACCTCTCCGGTTCTAAACGAAAAATTCAACAAGTTGCAAATCACCTCACTGCAAAACGGAAGTACAAGCCTAAGCATACGAAGGCTGATACCGTCAGGACCAAGAGCATCAGAGTGCAGCGCCCCGATGATATCAAATAACGCCTCAGGCGTGGCCTCACAAATGGAGAGTGGTTCCACTTCAGGAAAAAGCAAATCATCCAATCCCAAATCCATCCCTGTAGAATCCCCCGGAACAGAGCTGAGAAAGTACGCATTAATAAAATCCGGATCCTCAGACAAATGTGCAGATATCTGACTAGAAGGTCGAGAATGCACGCCCCAAGAAGACAAACACCGCCAGAGCTTTTTCGGATTTGAGCGATGAAGCGAAAGCTGGCGGTTTATAAAACTCGCCTTTTCCCTTCTCACAGCACCTGACAAATACCTCCTAAGGTCGCAATAGCATTCAAAATCTACACTAGAACGTGTGCGCCTGTATTTGCTGTAGGATCGCCTCTTTAACTTCGCCATTTCTCTGATTGTCCAAGTAATCCACGGCTTACTCCTCTCTCTGAAAACGAGAGTTCGAATAGGAGCATGTACATTGAACAACGATAAGATCAAAGTATTTAAAAATTCAACTTTAGAATCACAAACGGGCAACTCGTTGACGATACTCCACGGCAGACATGCCGCATCCGCCGAAAAACTAGCCTGATCAAAATTACTGAAATCACGATAAGTTATCTTGCGCGGCTCGCGTGATGGCGCAACCAGATCCAAGCAGCAATATACCAAGTAATGATCAGTCACAGCCAAAAGATCAACAACGCCACACCGAAGAGGGATTCGATGCTTATCAATACAAATGACATCCAGGAGAGTGCTAGATGTCGAGGTGACACGAGTAGGATCCACTATTATCTGCTGAAGATTGAAACCATCAAGAATCCCCTGGAAGCGCTTTAAAGAAGGCGATAGAATAAGGCAGTTAATGTTAATATCACCTAAAATGATCAACTCGCTACATTCACTCCCAAGCAATGAGAGAAATTCTTCAAACTCACTCAGACACGAAAGAGCAACAGTAGGAGGTCTATAAACTACGCCAACTGCAAATGTAATGCCGTGAACTCTAACACGTATCCATAGATGCTCCAAGCCACAAGCAAATCGATGTCCATCGTGCAAGACTTTAAATGAGATCGAGTTATGAACATACAACGCAACCCCCCCTCCGCGAGACACTCTATCCGCTCTAACGACCGCGTAGTTCTCCAAGATGATAAGATGAGAGGGAAAATCAGGGGCAAGCCATGATTCAGATACTGCGATGATACCAAAATTATTTAGAGACACGAAATCAGAGAAAACGTGAAAATCTGACAAAAGAGATCGAATGTTTATATGAGCCACCGAAAAATTAGTGGCATTAATCGAGCAAGAAAACACCAAATCGCGACGAACAGACGGAGGCTCAGGCGGGGAAAGAGAACCACTCATTACCTCCTCGCAACTTCTCGCAATGAACGACTCCCTAAAAAAACATCGGGACCACCCAGGGTACTGTTGTTATCATCGACCGGCTTGCGAAAGTAAAAATCTCGAATAGAGGTCTCCCTAGGCCAGACCTTATCATTCAACAGTTTGGAAATATCGCATTCCGGGATACAAATCTTAAAAGAGCAATATTTTGTATTTGAGGTCAAGCTCTCACACACCACATCCGAAATCCCCACGACATTCGCGATATGCTCCTTAACTGTCTCGACAGCGGTGTTAGGCGCAAGATTGTTTAAATGAAACCACTTGCGACGAGCAGTTCCCGAGATGGAGAAATCCCCACCAGAACCTCTCATGCGAGGGAGACGGCGACCATTCCGTGCAGAGTGATCTAAATCAGAAACCAAGGTACGCGGCTGACTATTCGAACCAGACGCCACGCCCCGGGGCACTGTACCTCTTAAACCAAGGTCATATATCATATATATGATATATATGATATATATCATATATCAATATCTCATACTTGATTTTTTTACGTATGTCTTTGTATTCTGGTTTAGATAAATCATATAAAATTTTATGATTTTTAATATTCTCAATTAAAATTTCGACCAAATTATCGTTGCTTTCCATTCTTTTTTTAATATCGCACGGCCAAACGCAGCACGCAGCGTTCTAAATTTTGATGTTTGTAGTCAATATGCAAAGGTGCATGCGATTTTATATTTGCATTGTAATAACCAGCGCGATCGCTACGATATCGCACGGCCAAACGCCAGCAAAAATTCAGCTGATCGCCGTTGCTGTGCAAAGGTACATAAGCTTACATAGGTTACATTTGATCGCTACCGCCACCGTGATCGCTGTGGTGTGTTCGACGCTTAAAATATAATGAGAAACAAAATTTAGTTCGATTTATTTGCGTGATATCATTCACTTCAGTGAAGGAGAAATTTGAAGATATACCAGAAAATAGGAAATCCGAAAGTGTCGAAAATCCTAAGAAATCAGAAGAAATCGGCGTTTGTGGCGGACCTAACGTTTAACTAAATTGTGTGGTCGACAGGTGACGCGACAATAAAATGTACTTTGTTAATACTAAATTTCTAGCGCCATATGAAGACACTACGGTTGGCGACTAACATGCGGGGCAGCGTGGTTAGTACGCCTTGACATTCTCCTGGTGTAATGCATGTGTTTTCGGAGCAATTGTTCTGGTAATGGGAAAATCGTAGTTAAAATCTCAACCGGATTCATCCATTCGAGTTCAAACAACTGTAATTCCCCATGAGTCTAGCCTTCGCGATGACCATATCATCATCTATATAAATGAAAATGAATCCGAAAATCCTTTGTCATGGCATCACGTGGGAACGGCTGGACCGATTTTGTTACTTAAAAAAAAAAATTTTTGTAATAACCCAAGGAATGTTTTTACGGAAAGAAAAATTAGAAGAGTTATCAGGAAAATTACAAAATTCGAGAAAAATGAATTCGATAGCAATTTTTTGCTTTCAACAGATGGCGTTCTTAAATAATTATTTTTAAATATTCTGTGATTGGTAGATGGTGACACTTAAATATGTCACCAATTATATTAGTTGCAACTGTCCAAATAAATCCATTCACTAAGCCAAAAAGCCATACCTGCCAGATTCTTGGATATTGGTAATGGGAAAATCGCGGTTGATATCTCGACCGTATTCACCATATTGCCCACTGATATCTGCCAGTTGACCGAATCTAAGGAAGAGCTCATTCGAAGTGTTTTTCCCAATGTAGTGCAAAACTTCAAAACCCATAATTGGTTGTTGCAACGAAAATCAATTCGAAAAAACATTTGCTGTTGAATTGGCAACAAAAATATGCGAACAACACTCTCATGGAAGTTGTAAACGATGGAACTGGAGGGATTTTCTTCTTGGACGCTCTCGGTGGAACTGGAAAAACTTTTTTGATTCGCTCGCAAAATGAAATTGCACTTACACTTGCTTCATCTGGAATTGCAACTACGTTGTTGGAAGGCGGCCCAACAGGTCATTCAGCACTCAAGTTGCCCTTGAATATGCAAATCAATGAAACGTGCAACCTTTCGAAGAACTGTGCGGTAGCCAAAGTTTTGCAGTAATGCAAGTTGATCGTTTGGGATGAATGTACAAGAAGGATGCAAGACCTACGAAACAATCAAAATCGGTTTGGTGGTGCGATGATTCTGTTGGTAGGTGATTTTCGTCAAGCATTGCCAGTGTTTCCACGGTCAACGCCAGCCGATGAATTGAAAATGAAATAAACGATGCAACACTCAAATTAAGTATAAACATGCGTGTGGAGTTGCAGAACGACAAATCAATGGGCGTCCATTGGGGGGGGGGGGGCAAAGGGAGCAGCTGCCCCAGGCTCTTGCCTAAATAAAAAAATTAAACTTTTTTAGTGTTTTTTTAGTTTTTCTTCTTTTTTTTTTGATTTTGCTCCTCCCTGAAAAAGATCCCTTGGACGCCCATGGACCAATCTGGTGAAGTATTTTCAAACCAATTGCTGGTCGGAGGAAAGAGGAATTTACTCAAGCCTCTATAAATTCTTTAAATGAAGTATTGCAAGATTTTGGCGGATACCCCATGCGTACTGATGCATTAACTATTGCAAAAAGAAAACGAGAAGAAGGATTGGCTGCTGCCTATATGAAGAAGAATCAGAAAGAAGAGCAGGAATTGGCAATATCGTTGCATAATTTTGAAAATTATTCATTAGAAGACGAAGGGGGGAAAAAAGAAAAAAGGAAAGTAATTGGCAAAAAGAAAATTAGTAATTGTGATTTTTATGAATAGGTACTTAGCAGTTTTGTTAAACTTTTTATTAAACCTTGATTTGTATTCTTTAATCATTTATTTATTTAGGTAATCCTTTTTTAATACGTTTAGTATTTGCGATGACCATAAATAAGTCGCAAGGTTATATGCGGATTGGATCTAGAAAATCCATGTGGGCAAATATTGAAATTTGGGCAGGACAACGTCTGCCGGGCCAGCTAGTTATAAATAAATTCGTTTTTGCTGTTTTTTACTTTATCGAAAGAAAATTTTAAGGCAATCCAAGCGGAAATTAAAAAGAAAATCCTCAAAATCTAGTGTATAAAAATTGGCGTTGTAAGTTGCCCCTCTGTAGGTATTTCAAGTTAAAACATCTGATAGGTTCAATAATAAATCAACAGCCCAATGAGAAGTGCGTGTGGTGTTGATAATCACTTTCAACAGTAGTGAATTACTTTCGCTCAGCAACGTATTACCTATTAGGAAAAACTAGGCGAGTAAGCGAGAGGTACCAAGCACTGCAAGGATAAAATTTGATCATTTTTATTTTGATGTAAATATATAAAAAGATTTTACTTCAAATGCAATACTATGATTTATCAATAAGAATCATAAATTATAATTAAGCAGTTGATAACAGCGAGATTAACGAGATTCTTGCTAAAGGAGAAATTTGCATAAAGATGATACATCATCAAATTTTAGAACTGAATCAAAATTTTCCAATTTGTAATTACTTTTTTTCGGTATTTTGTTTTTTATTATTATAATAAAATTATTACGTTACCTATGCTTTCTTTATAAATTAAATTACATATCAATATTCTTTTATTATAAGTATGTCACTCTTTATATTATGTATAAAATTGTATATCATCTGTCATAAAGTTTTCTATATACACTTCTGACTGCGTCTGTTTACTTTTTAGTTTTAAAACTTTTAATTTTTGATCTTTTCAATTTCACTTGTATCTTCAAAAATTAGTTCAACACAATTACTTATCTAAATTTTAAATATATTTTCGAGTACCAGCCGCGCACTAGATGTAGTATGTTATCTGGATCCACAGGTGTTACCAAAATTCTTGTAGAATTTGAAAGATGACATTAATTTGAAGCGATTAAACAGAGGATCTACGCATAAGTTTTTCTTTTCGGTAGTTCATTCTGTTAACGTTACGTGTAGTCGACGTAAATAGTTACAGCACTTGTTTTAATGGGCGGGGGGGGCACATATATTCAAAAATCCCGCTTTAGGGGGATCTAAAGGCCGCTTTAGGGATGTTTTTAATGAATGGAGCAACTCCGAGATTCACTGTCTAACTAGATGTGCTATTCAGAGTGCAATGTATAAAAAAAAACTTGTAAAAAATAAAAATACGCCATCGAGGCAACCCTAGAAATAGTCAATCGAATATATCAATTCTTGAGTTTTTGGCCTTTTCTACGCGTATTTTTGAATGGTCTTCATAATGTGATGTTTATATTCGAAATTTATTTATTACATTTATCATTAGACAATTTTTAAATTTGTACCACTTCCCCCAGTATCAGCCCTTAGAGCACTCTCTAATCTCTTCTTAAACTTTATTTAATTCATTGGGGTTTACTTATGAACACTAACTGGTATACATAATACTTACTATGTTAACTAACATCTTTTTAATCTCGTCAACCCCCTGTGAGTCAGTATCAATGGTATTTTTCCAGAAAACTTCAAAATGTTCTAGCGAAAATTACAATTAGAGGTACAAAAGTATTTTTAACCAAACTTTCAAGTGGGGAAAGAGAATTTGTTACAGGAACCTATGGTATGATTCACTTGAATTGTATTATTATAATATTCAAAACACAATGCAATACCTATTAAAGTATTATTTTACAATAATTAAATTCTAAAATAAGATTAGCTATCGGAAAATATTACCCTTTCCTTCGGCGGATTTCCACTAATAACAAAATGGATTTTAATTTTAAAGCATTGCTTATGAGAAAAGCTCGATTTACACGTTATTGCCGTGACAAATAAATCCGATTTTTGGTTTTCTAAAATCATGTTTACGTTTAATGTACCTTCTAATGCTGCAAGATCAAATAAATAATAAGACAGACATGAAAGTGAATTGTGTAAACAAATTAGATTTATTTTTAATTTTATAATAGAAATGCGTAAGCACTGACCCAATTCTTCCAAATTTAATTACTTTCCCATTTTTATCCTTAAACATGACACCTCTACCCGATCAAAACTCTAATTTTGTGATTATAGATAATCAGAAGGTTAGAACTACATTTTAAGTTATATATTAGGAAATTTTGTATACCTGCCATAAACAGAGCCATATAAAAATGTGTTCAATTTTAACTATTGTGCTTACGAACCTCGTACTTGACAAAATTAACTTTTAGTCGTGGTTAATTAGGGTTTATATTAGTATTCATACAACAAACATAGTAAGAACATTGTAGTTATGTAACTACTATATGTAACGAAACTAATTTTATACCCTTTCAGAAATATAAAGCACATAATGTACTTCATGATTATGTTAGCACAAAACTACTTCAGCATAATTACATCAGAATATGTTAAATGTTAGAATGACAAATTTTCCAACACCTACTGGATATTCCCAAATTTTTGTTTCTTTCCTTTTCATCCCGTAACCCATATTGACGGAAATGTTCTTTAAACTTTAGTTAACATCTAAAACTATTTCTAATGGAAAGAATATGAAAACTCGAATTACACTGCACTTAAACGACACAGTAACACCAAACCACGTCAATTTATATGTAGGATCACATTCTTTGATTTTAAAAATAAGAATAACTCGAAAGAAAATGTGGAAAAACAAGTGCGAAACAGAATGTGCAAACTCGAACGGTCAGAATGAACTGAAAACATAGTACATTACTTCGGCAATAGTCCAACAGAGCATTTACATAAAAAATTAGAAACTTGGTTGAATTAGCACTGATCTAAATATAAATCAGCAGCAGAAGATACCGATGTAAATGTAAAAATATCAATTCAAGCAAAATTTATTATAAAATTATCTTTTTAAATTTTCAGATTAGCACACAAAAGTATAAAAATAACTTGCATCGAGTTCGCCAACTTACAGCAACATTATTAATATACCGTCAATAATTCTGCGATTGTATGATTTTCTAAAAGTAGTATTTTCGAAAGTATAATCCATATATTAACATTTAAATCAACACTAGATAAATATACAAAATACTTACGTGCTTGCCATCTGCAGAACCAAGAAGGGGTGAATGAGCCTGAAACAATAATATGCGTTTAATATAAATTTGAAGTACCTACATACATAGAGCAGACTATCAATTACAACAATGCTTAAACCACAAATGAATTTAACAACAAGTTTATATAGTTGGTCACAATACAGTATCAAACTACCCTTAACTTAAATTAATCAAACGTTAAAAACATTCTTTGAAATTTAATTTTTTAAATTATAAATTATCCAGACGATTCTGACAGAAGAATATAATTTTATAAGCTATGAATGAAGTTTTCGAAGTTCTGGGTATTTTATCCAGGTTAACATCCTAAGCGCATGATTGGATTAATGAGATTAATATTTACAAAAAACAATATAATATCATTGTTCATATTTACTAGTTCAATTGCTCTGAGCCATCAGGGCTGTCCTTTGAGCAATATTCAAACATTATGTTTCCTTAAGTCTGTTACATACGAAACTAAGCCGTAATAACAACTTCCTGTTGATAAAATCACGGAAATTCTCTGCGAAGACTTTTCTCTCATAAGAATAATAAGTTACCATTTAGCTAAATTCGTTACACGACTTTTAGCATTAAAAAACAATAAGATCACATTGGAAAACAACAAATCTGCTCAGATAACGTAGGTTTAATGACCAATACTGTGTGGGCCATTAAATTATCGCAAACTGTTCGGGGAATTACCTTTTTCTGTTCATGTTAAATTAATGACTGGATCTTTTCCGTGTGTTGAAGATTGCATGTTAGAATACAATTTCCATTAAATTGTGAAAATTTTGTTTCTTTTTGTCTTAAATGTCTAGGTGGGTATTCACTCACTCATTTTATTTAATTTGATAGTAGTTTTTAGTTTAGTTTAGTTTAGCAATACACTTTGTCAAAAAGTTGAGCATTGGAAATTCAAAAACAAGGATCTATCGATAAAATAAGAAAGATGTAAGCGGTTACCACATCTCACAAATTATACTAAAGACAAGTGTTTTTTGAGAAAATAGTGAAAAGCACTTTCTTTTGCTTGACAAAAAATTGTTAGAAAATTTTTTTTTGTCGTTTTAATGTTGACTGTAACAACCAACATATAAATGTTTTATTGTTTGGGTTAATTACGAAAATTAAGGTATATATTCTATTTAGAAAAATTCATCACATTTGAATGATAAATAAAACAACAACAAAGCAAATGAAAAAGCCGTTGTAAACAATGAATAAAAAGTCGTTATAATATTATAAATGTAGATTTTATTTTCTTAAAGCACTATTAAATTTGAAAACAGATAGTAACAATTAAAAAAAGCTCAATAGCAAGTCGGAATAAAATTTTTATCGCTGCCCCATTTACATATTTAAGATTTAAACGTTTATTTAAATTGGTAAGATTACGATGCACTTCGAAAAAAGATAGGTCTGACAAAATTCAGAAAAAATTGAACCACTTTTCCTACTATCCTTTTTTCCTTTTTTAGTAGAATATTATTTTATTCAAATACGGAAATTTAAGTCGTTAAAAACGTTAGAGTTAATCGAATTGTGAAAATGATAATATAAATCAATTTAATCTTATGAAAGCATAAATTCACAAATTTTTCTTGAAGAAGTATACGAGTCGACTATTAACTATTAAACGACAATAAAGCAACTAAATAACGGATCAAGTGAAATTCGCCCAATAAAACCAACGATGGTAGATAACTAGAGGGCGAGAACTCTCAACTAATTCGCATAAAGAAGCGAGATTCAAACTGTAAATCACTTTTTATTATGAAAAACTGGCACAAGCTGCTAAAAATACATTCTAGCCCGACATCTTAAGCATTTTTAGTATAACTTTATAGCGCGCATCGGTTCCAATTTATAAAAAGAGTATTGATTTGATGTTGACAAGTGGGATTTGTCGTTTGCAAACTTCCATAAACGTTTCAATCTGCGGAAAAGCGAGCTTGAATATTGCATAGTATAAGTTGCCTCAAAAGCTTACGTATTTACCCAATAATTTTTATTACAATATTTATGGCAAAAAAAGTTTAAATTTCAAATTCTATTAAAGCTAATTGAAAATTTCACGCAATATAGCCCCTTTAAAATCTAATTGACTGATAAGTAATTGTTATTTATGTTTATGAAAATGCTGTCGTCAGGCAATATCCAGAAGGAACAATCCTCGTTTACATTCTTAATGCAAATTAAAAATAATTAAAAATAAATGTATCAACTTTGAAGATCGAAACCGGCAGAATATTTCAAATTATTTCTAAAAGTAAAATATTATTTAATCACGTTTATTGTTATAACAGATTTGATTCAATGAAAATTGGTTTCTTTAAGTAAAATCATTGATCGATTTGAAAACAACCTGTTGAAATAAGCTCTCAACATATTGTAACTGTTGTATGATATCGATAGTATTTTATTCGTAAAGGGTGGTAAGCAATCCAGTTATTATTAATTATCGTCATTGATAGACAACGTCCCCCTTAAATATTGAGACATTCTGTAGAAGTCTGCGAAAATCAGCTGAAAGTTCCTCAGGACCTAAGGAATTTAATATCCTAATATTATTAAATACTACAAGATAGAACCAAGTTGATTTGCGTACATAAGAATTAAGAATTCATCAATTTGAAGAGTCCAATTCTACAATATCAGGAAAAAAATTTACGCGATCCAAGAGATTTCATTCTCACTCACTTGAAGCGATTATTGGAGAGGTAAATTTAGATTGGAGTTTGGCATTGTTAGATTTCGATAAAAAATTTCTAAAGCGTTCCGATGGGAAACGTTTCAATATAAGATAAGTTTAGATAGGCAAACATTCAATTCCTTTATTGATTTCAAACAAATACATAAATATTTTAAAACAACATTGACTCTGTAAAAGCAAAAAACTGAAACAAGAAGTTACAAAGTAGTGAAGAGCAATAAAAGCACCAACAAATTTACAACATGTAATTTGGCAAGCAAAAAGATTTTATCGGTCCCAAAAGTTAAGAAAAAAAGATTAAAATGTTCTAAATTTTTTGTAATAGATAATAACGTTACCTAATATCGACTAAGTCTATATATAACCAACAAATTCGATAATAAATGAATAAATTATTACGGTCGTTGGAGTAATTATTTTCATTTTAATATGCTATAAATTAAATATTAATTTCACTTCATAAAACTACATAAAATAAAATTTTATGTCCTGTTGGAGGTTAAATTTGTAATGATTTTACAGCGATGCAGCATCTGAGGTGCGAACATGTTTCCTTCATATCTATTGCAATATACCTGCAATAATATAATAAAGTTAAGTACCTACTTAGCTTTGCTGCGTGTGTTTTGAATTAAATAAATTATAATTACTTCCAGTTTAATTACTAACCTCTATTACTTGAGTTCTAACGATCCCCAAAAGTGTAATGCTTACCTAAAGGAGTAACAGCAGTATTTTGCAAACGTGGTGTTTATTTGCATAAACCTGCGGGTTAAGATATTGGGTTGCTTTTGTAACAAAAAAATGTACGGATAACAAAACGGCTTTCGAAATTTCAATTACGTTTACCTTGGATCAAATAAACACAAATGCAAATTCCTACCCATGAACCTATGATTTTCATGCGAGTAAAAAATTTATTGCCTGTGATGAATTTTAATTTTCAGTAGAATTTGGTGAACGTTGCATACAAAAATTAAGCAGTTATTGATTGGGATAAAATTGATTGAAAAATAATTTAAAAAAAGTGTATGTATACGTTTATCTCGTACCGTTTCAAAGCAAATAGAAACAATTAAACAATTTGCCCGTAAGAGATAAATTAAATATACAAAAAGATAAAAGGAGCAATTGTATTTCAAATATTAAGTCCGTTAGAAATACATACTCTGACTCGAAAGAGTAGATTAAAAGTAGAGCTTTGTACCTCATTTTCTTTAGGAAGTGAAATTCCATCATTTCCAGTTGTTAACTGCTCCATTAAGAACGTGACTTTGTTGGTGATAGACATAAAAGTAATACTTATCTTTAAGCAGATTAAACACATTTACTAACCCTCATTATCTATCTGGTACCTTTCAGACCGTGATTAAATTAGTAATTCAAAATTAATTACTTTACATTTAATTAGTTTTACAAATATAAATATTCGTTAAAAATTTATAGGCCTTCAGTGAAAACTCGTATCTACTCGACCAAAAGTAAATAAATATAGTACCACCATAATGTTAAAATTCGCAATTATTATTATTATTATTGTTGATACTAAAATTAATAAAATAGAATGCCGGTACACATGTTGCACATAATAAAATGACGATTCATGTTATAAAATGTACGTTCGCTATTTCTATAATTATTGCAATGCATCTAAATAATAAAAACACACTTGTAAACCTGCATTTTATAAACATAATGCTTTTGAGTTTGCACGAAATTCATTAAAATTTTTCTATTAAAAAAATATAACCACTTCAATTATTATTTTAACCTGTTTAAAATAATGTCAGCTTTTATTAAAAATTTAAATCGTCGGTTATAATTATGTGCAACGTGTTTTAAAAGTTAGTGTAATTCAGTTCTATGGCAGTGAAATTTAATTCAAATTTTATGAAGTATTACAAATATGCCAACTTACCCCAGGAGCAGAGAACAGATTAAATTAAAAAAAAAAGGTTTTAAGGTTATTCTAAATTCAATGTCATTGAAAAAATGATTTCTCAGTTTCGACTTGCTTGATCCATTTAACAATTAGGTATATTATGGATCCTAGATATGAACAGTCTCCTCAACAAGCTTTCTCCACGTAAACTGACCTTTAGGTTGTAAATGCGGCTTTTTCTGTTAAATTATGTTTGTTCTGAAAATGTTCTGGTGGTAGTAATTTCCACGTTTGTTACTACGACCTCTACTTGTACGTGTAAAATTAAATTAAACTTCATGGAGTATTACAAACAAGACTGATGTCCGACCAAAATTAATAAGTCGAATTAAAAATATCAAATAGAACATAATATTATTTGGCTTGTATTTTCATTTAAACTAATAACTGTATTTTGTTGACAAAAATTTTTATTTCGTTCTCTGTATTTTCAATTTTAATATTAAAGTTTTCCAACTAAGTGTATCAATAATTTAATTTCATTTTAAAGACACCGAATGAAAAATAAATTGAAAATTACCATTCCTTAAACCTATGCTTCCAATTTAAGAAAATTGAAAATCAACATACACAAGATTCAAATTTTTACACTCCACTTAAGTAACGCTTCTGTAAGTTGTTAATTGAAACTTAATGTGTATTTGGCTCTTATATCTGCATTAAAGCTGCAAATGTAACACGGTTAAGCTATGCCAACTAACTTGCGATATTCAACACACGTGATTATAATAGGTTCTCAAAATATTTTCATAAGTATAATTAAAAATATCCCAAAGGAACAAATCACTCATATAACACATGTTTTATACCTTGCCAATTGAAAATTAACATTTATGCCCGATTATACCGAAATTACATTAGGTACATAGTATACAATGTCAACAATGTAAAATTTATAGTAACCTTGTGTATAATTCCAAATTATGCTAAAACAATTTCTGATATAATATAACAAACATCAGTTATTATTATTTCTTTATTGCAGTTAAAATTAACATTTTTACAAGCCCGAGAGGAGAAATATATAAATTAATGAAACTGTTCCGTCACTGTTCTGTCATCTTGTCTTGATTGGTCCAATGTATTGGCCCGTTGATTTGCTATAACTTAAAAAAAATAAATGTTTGATTTATAACAATGAATAAGATGACGAGACACTGGCAGAACAGCAATAATTAATTTATGTAGTACAGTTGCTGCTGAACAAAATTAAGTACTAAATGATTAAATACTACAGTAAACATTTGTTTTGAATTATTTTTGCTGTAATTTGTAATTTTTTTTCAATTACTAAAAACTCGTGATTTTAAAATTCATAAAATTGCTCATTTACTTTAGTCCCACAAAGTTTATTTCACTTAATTTAGTTCTAAGTTTTAATAACAGCGAAGAGCTTGATTGTCTTTATTATTTTCTTAAAATAACTGCTAAGTTACCTTACCTTTTAAAAAAGTTCAATTTAATCAGACAAAAATCCGCATTATTCATTATTACAACTCAAAAAATTAATTTTGACAGTTACAGGCCTTTTACAAGATACGCCACTGGATCGCCGGAGGTAAGACAAAATATGCTGTTTTAGATAGCACTATATACGAAAATTTTTGAAAGAAATTAACGTCGAATCATGGTGCTCGTCAATTTTAGCTTTTAAATGTTTTAAGTTTGCCGGACATCGGATAAATATGGTATTTCCTATCTAATTAATTTGTTTAACAAATTTTTTATATCATCCAGGTTACTGGTTGAACGTTTTCTGTAATTATTCGTTTTTTGTTGTTATCAAATTTGATCAAAGGTTATTTGCATGCCAGGTTCTAGTTTTTTATTATTAATAATTCCGGGGTAATAAAATTCGGTGTGCAATTAATTTTTTTACATGACTGAATCTACCCTTCAGCAGGATGTCAGTTTTTTAAATTTATATTTTTTATTTTGTTGTCTAGTAGGTACGTAGTTCTAAATAACGTGCTAGCTTTACTTGATTATTATGTGCATGTTTATGTTTTATTTTGTCTATGGAATTAATTAAACTTGTTGACAACATTTTTTTTCTAATTGTGTTAATGCAATAAATCGAATCTTTTTGTCTTAATTTTCCATTTAGTTGAAATGAAACTTGAGTTTTATAAGAACTTCATTGTTACGAATCCACGATTTTTAACGAATACCACGATTTTTAACGAATACCACGCTCTCAAGAAATGCGTTTTAAGTAACAAAGCTAGCTAACGCGTTAAGTCCATCTACGGTTAAGATGTAGAGAAACTTGAGCAGTTTAAGCTACAACCGTACTACCATAGCTTTAATTTCCTGCAACTGCATATGAATGAATTTCAGATGATAATAACTTAATAATAATTAGGACGCGCACAAGATTTAAGAAGTCGAGAATTTTTCTACCTATCATGGTTTATTCAACCCAGCAAATAGATTGTCCCGATTTGCCAATTTCCTGAATAAATATCATATCTTTGAATTATTGCTCGATCAACCAGTAGCAGCATTTAAGAAAATCCTATTGCAATAATATGGACCTTGCGGCTATTGGATTGTATGTTTTGTAGGGTCGGTCGTCCTCGCATAATGATGCAGCATTATAATTTCATGTAATTTATTTAGTCGTATACAAGATTTAACCGTTAGTAAGTGCATGTATTATTATTATTAAACATAACAAAATTCACTTCAAAATAAACTCTCAACATAAATAATGTACATTGATAAATTATGACAGCATTCACTTGAGAGTTTATTATTATTATTGAGTACTTCTTAAACCTTAAACTACCAACTCGACTGGATTAAGTATTTGCATTTTTTTTCATTTTCCTGCATTTTCTTCAAAATCAGTGCTACGGAAAATGACAACTTAAGTATTTCTCAAACTTAGAAATTATTCAATTACTTCTGTGCAAACGAACATTACTGTATTAAGATGCTCTTCAAGTCATAACTTTATTTTTATATAAATAAGGAATTAAATTTACTACTTCAGTAGAACACTTACTTTTTATCGTAGAAAATTCATGAAATATTAAAATTAGCAGCAAAAGTTATAAAAGCTTTGGGGTTGTAGTATTGTCAATTAGCATGAAAATCAAAATTAATCCCTTCGATAAAAGCTATAAATTTTTAATGGGGAAGAACAACACCCGAGCGGCGAAAGAACGGCATGGTTAGAAAAACACCGGTAATTGTGAACCTTCCTAGTTATAGGTGTATTATGAGTTCCTTAGTAATAACTAAAATTTGAAATTTAAATGCAGACTTAGTTCGTTGCAAAGAGGGTGTCCTTTCTACCAGCAGTAACTTAGGTGTTTATAATTATGTTCACTTGTATAACTGTAAATATAGAAGACATATTTTGATGAGAGTGAACACTTTTATAGAGACATTAAGTTTTATACAAAGTGCGACAAAAATAACAAAAATAAAACTGCTGTTTTTAATAATAATTTTAATCAATTATGTAAGTAAGTTCGTAAAGTTTAGACTAAAATTAATAAAACAGTTTAGAATGTAAGGTTCTACTTTTAGCCCACATGATACAGTATACTATTTTTTCACAAAATTGCTCTTTTACGGTTAGGTTATAATTCGCCTTTGATTGGTTGAGTAATAAACGAGGAAGCCTTTTTATTACAGATGATTTTTACAGCGTCTATTCCAGACCAGGAAACTTTTTTCGCCATAATAATATAGTACAATTTCATCCGTGGGCAGCATATAGACATAATAATTTAATATAGTTATTTAAAAAAAAAAACGGTAAAAACCTACATTTTCTTGTAGTTGAAAAATGAAAAATAGAATTTCAATGTCGTCGACGTTCTCGTTTGCATAAAATGTATAGGATGCTGCAATGCACCCTTAATGAACGTTAAAATATTTACTATCTAAACACGAAGAGATGAAAGGAACTATCCGGAGGGCATATTATGAAAGATATTCGTATGTAAAAATGCATGTAAGACTTTTAAATTTAAGACAATGTCAAATAAGAGAGAATCTTTCGAGTTTAACAGCTGGTGGTACATCTGTGCTCTTTAAATGAACATGAAACCTGTAAAAGTTTTAAGAACTTTTCAGCGATTCGGTCACGTTTCTATAGTTCTACAAAAGGTTTTCATTTTTACGAAACTTTTCTTAAAATAGCAAAATTTCGTATTATGTATTACAGTAACTTTGTCAATTATTAGTTGTTATAGAAACTTATTAAATTGAATTTTACTCTACCTTGAAGATTTATACATTTTGTTCGGCCACGCTTGAATTTGAAAAGAACGTTTTGCAAGAAATGTTCAATTTGAATATTGAAAATAAAAGCAGACGTGATAACTTTCATAAGGTCTCTATAAAATACGAATTAAAAATAAAGATACTAAATTTCATCGAATCCACTTTAGTTAATTTGATTTACAAGTCGATCAGTTCCGAAACTTCAAACTGAAATATATAAATTATTCATTCACTCAATAGAATTAATGATGTATCAAATAATACTGCCGAAAAGCTTCTTGCCATCAATAAATACATACACCTGCCTACTTCATATAGTTCCAATATTCTTAATAGTTCAAAGCTATTAATCGTAGGACTATCAATTTCATATAATTAATTACTCCAAGATTTATGTTCGTTCGGTTTTGCAAAACTACCTATCTCAGAAAAACATTTTGAAAATGATATATGCCAGATAGAGATCCAACAAATAAAACAGAGTAATATGTTCCGACATATTAAGGGAATAAGAGAAAATAAAAAACCTTAAAAGTCACATCAAACATTCAATGTTCACGATGTCCACTTCTAAAAAGTCTGAAATTGTAAAATATCTTCTTCTATCACGAAACTAGACGTGTTCGCTATTTACCCTCCAATTTATGTATATATGCTTAAAAAATTTCAGAAATTCAGAAATTATTATAAATCAATTATAGAGAAATAAAGAAAATTATTGCATTCAATTCGAGATTTTATATTTTGATTTAGGTACATGTTTCGGATACGAAAGGGAACGAAACGATCATCTGGATTCGAAACCTGAGGCTTAATTACTTATCAAAACTAAATGTGCTAACTCATTCATAAAATAGGTGTTGCTTAATTCTCAGCTTTTCATAAAAAAAATTGCAAAAGATTCAATATAAAGGTTCGGCCAACAAAATCGTTTTGTTATATGCTACATAATTAATTCACCAACTTGGAATGATTAATTTGCTTGATTAGAATCTGTTCACTCATCTAAAGCTTAAAACTTTTGCAGTTGTCACATCATTTATTACATTCCATACAAAATTGATCTTTACATCTACGTTAGAAAAACTTGTAAAACAATCAATTAACGCAAATCATTAACAAACTAATGTACCTATTTTACATTAGCAAAACTTACTTCTTTTTGTATCGACGTTCGGCTCCCACTAAATTAAGTTAATTAAGAATTTGAAACACAAAGGATGTAATTTTGTTAAAATTCGTTCTAAACATAAACAAAACATGGTTCTCATTCATACGTATCCTATCATAATTAGAGCTTCCAGAAACACTGGCTTTATGTATTTTTTCTGAAGCTTGTCGTTTATAACAAACAATATTTTAAAATAATCTGTGCCTTTTATATATAACACGCGGATTCATCTAATTTACTTTTTAATTGCATAATAATTTATCTTTAAATCTAGTTACTAGTAAAACTCAATTTTATAAACCATTATGCAGGTAGGCAAGTTCTGCAGGTGCTTTAAATTGTGCTTAAAATTTCACCGAAAGTAATGAATCAGAATAATAAATACAAAATATGAAGAGGTTTTCGGTATAAAACTCACAGTTGGTAGGTGTATTAAAATTTATCATTTACATTGTAAAGCACTCCCAACTTATGCTTCTTTAATTTTCAAGATATTGGTGTAATGAGCTAAGAGCGCCGCTTGCAAGTCTGCACAACTGTTGGTTTAATAATTCCTGAAAAATTCATCCTTGGCACCCTTAATTAAAAGTAAATCAGAACAAGCACAATAACACGAAAATTAAAGTTAATTAATTACAAAGAAAGTCTCCAAAATCTAATACAAAGTAGAGACAAAATTTCGCGTACGAATATGATGGCCGTAGATGGTTGGAACGTGCCATCCCTTTAGCTATCATCCAACGCATCAATGGTTTTTATTATGAAATCACGAACTTCTGAAATGAGTTGAGTCCACTGTAATATAACGAAACACCAAGCATTGTTTGCCATGTGAACATCAAGGTGAATTAAAAGTTTTCAAATAATAAAGTTTTACTATCTGCTATTACTCTTTTGAAATTAAATGGAAGATTGTCGGGATAAAATAGCAATGGTTATGGATTAATAAAAAAATTTCGGTTGGGAGAATCAGGAAAATGTAACTTGGAATAAATTTTTATAAACAAATTGATCTCGCAGCTATTCAGAAAATGTTGAAAACAAGTATTTCATAAAGTGTTTCTCAAAGTATTAAAGCCGATTAATAATTTAATGAAAATAAGCCCTTTTATAAATTGCTCTTATAAATTATGAAGAAAACAAGTCACCGTTAAATATCAATTATGCAATACTGAACCCAGATGTTAAACAAAAGCCTAAACAGCTCAAGAAATCGATTGCGAGCATTCGAAATTATTTAATTGAACAATGCTGCACATACACAAAATGCCAATATTTGAAAAACGAATGCTCCCTTTCTGCTTCCACATTACTAAAGATTTGTGATCTTAATTTCCGTTTTCTTAATAATGGGCAAAGATAAAAAAAGAGGAGGTGATCTGACTTGAGAAAACATTTTTCTTTATAAAATGTTGATACATTTTCTTGCACAAATTCGATTTAATTAATTCCTTCTGTAGTAGGTAAACTTAAACTAAAAAAAAAAACCATTAGAACGTCGCTTCCAGTCAAGATAAAAAAAAGAAAGAAGTAAATTAACTAAAAAGTTGAAAAAGTACCTCATATCTTCTATAACGAAAATCTTATAATCCTCTTTGTGACATTCAAATAATAGAGGTATACTGCAAAACAATGTGGTAAGCTTGGAATTATTGTGAAGCCCTTTGAAAGATTTACGTAACACTAAAAATTATATACTGCTAGAAAGACCAACTATAAATTTCATTTGATCAATTACCCTAGTGTTCCTAATATATTAAAGAGTTTAATGCTGTACTCGACAGATCACCATTTTATTACGTAGTTTACAAATGAATTTTTATAGATAACAAAAACATAAAATAAATTTAAGGGGCATTGGTGCTGAACATTCTATTATTGCCCGTTGGAATAGCAGGAACAAGCAAAAAAAATAAGTTTAAGCGGATCCAATAGATAATTAACCATTAGATTTGGGAAATAGCTACAACGCAGCGGTTATAATTTCTCCTTCTTTACAGGAGGAATATGCTGTAAACATGACGCCGAGAATCGTTCAGAATATTAATTTGCTCCTTCGGGATAAAACCGTCAAATAATTTATTTTGCCGTGATGTTAACCAAGAAATTCTTAGGTGTTGCTGATGAGAGAGTTGAACTGTTAGCCGTGAGTTTTCAGAAAATTGTAGGTCTGATTATGTACTTATAGCCAACTAATATCGTACTAACCAATTTAAAACAGTGTTTTATTCAAATACAGGTTTTATCTAGGATAACTCGTGCCTTCAAGTGATTCTCCAGTGGATTTTTAGGAACATGATAAAAAAACTTAAATTTTCTTCCCTAAACATTGCAAATATTTGTACGGCACAAAACAATTTTCATAAATGTGTCAACTCCCACATATCTTACAACAAAAGCACGCTTTTATATATGTATACCTTAAACTAATGGAAGCTGGCGTAGCCCACATTAGTGGTACGAGGATACGGTACATCATTGAAAATTTAGCTTCTGCATATATTTTTTATACGTCCCTCTCAAAAATTTGTCTTCAATTGAATAAATTATAGACTGAACTAGTGCGAATCCTTTAAAACTCCTGTATTTAAAATATTTCTGAAAAAGATAAACGTGATCCTGTTTGCACTTGCTTTTTTATTAGACGTTCACCAAGCCCCGAATCCGGTATCCTGTGTGTATCTCACAACACTTAAAGAATGGTGTTCATTATAATGTGTTGGTTCAAAAAATACTACTGTATGTTGTGTAACTACAATTTGTATACTATAATTAAAACTTCCTACATGATTGACGACCGTTGATCTACAAGCTTTTATGAAAAAATATTAATAAATCCAGAAATATTCTTTTTTGATTTTGAATATTTGTCAATTTTTATTTAACAACACTCAATGTATTTTTCAGTATAACTTGATTGCATTTAGCTAACACGGTTTATTACACAGTCCAAACCATGTAATTCATTCAACAACTCTTGAGCTTTACTCTCACGGTAACAATCCACAGCAACTATAAAATGTTTATCCAACTGCTTTGGCTAATTTGCAGTTGGATGTTTGTTCAATAATTTACTATACAGATCAGAAATAGATGCATACATTTTTTTAATTCACTCACATTATCCTGTTTTGAAATTTGATTAAATTCAAAACCCTCATTTTCATAGTGTAACTTTAGAATATTTACGTATCCTAGGTAAAAAAAAAATTCGAATCTAAGTACCTACCTACCTACAGAAAATGCTGTTAGAATTTAAAATGTGGAAATACTACAAAATCTAAAGTTATTCCAAACATGCTTTTGAAAAGTTAAGAACTAAATCACTTTCCACTTACGTAAATTCAAAATTACACTTAAATTTGCTATTAAAAGTAGATTTATAGTTTTCTAAAAACAAGAGGGAAATATAAACTTATTAATTTCTTTAAACTCATAATCAACCTAGTAACTAAATCGCACCCCAGATAGTACATTTTAGAAATCACACATTTATAATTGCTATAAAATGTAATTGAAAACTGGAAGCCGCTAATGAAGTTCAGTAAAGCAGTAAAAGCAAAAACTAGACGAAAAATCTACTGCTAATTTTAATCCATTGAAAACGAAATCTACACTAATTGGATTAAAACCGAATACAACTACTAAACTCACCGTATCCAAATTAAATAAAGAAGACACTTTTTTAATAAATCCTTCTTGCTGCCGCTTCTTCTTTCTCGACGTCATATTATAAGATCGCGGTATATTTCTTTACAGTCTAATAAATTAGAAAAGACAACACTATTCACAAACATACATTCACAAACAAAGAATTTCATTCACAAAATTGGTACATAAACTCAACTATTTCAGCAATAATTTTTCATCAAGATTAATTGAGATTTACATTATGAAAATCTTGCAAATTGATTTTTTTGTTATAATAAACATAAAACGAGAAAATATCAGCTTGGAAAGATTGAAAAACTTTTTCAACTGAGAATTATTCCTCTAAAACACCTTTTTCGCTGAATACACTCCACTGCATTTCTTTTAGTGTTATTATTATATTCTATTCCAGAAAGTTGAAATTTTAACAAATTTTTCATTTTAACAAGTAGGTAAAGGCACTTACTACGATAGTTTAGTTTACGAGCAAAAAATGTAAAACAGCAGTTTAAGTATTAATTTTAATTATTAATCGTAAACTTATGCTTTTCAGGTTCAGCTTTCTCACTAAGAAAGTTGGATATCGAAATTTAATATTCCAATAAATAATTTAAAAATTACTAATATTATAGGTTCGAGAAAACCATACAATGAGCCAATAGAAAAATCCTTTTTATTGACTTGATTTCAATTTTCCGTTTTTAAATTATATGATAATATACAAATTAATGTATTATGGAATCATACAATTTTGGGTATAAACAAAAAATAAAACTTTAGTTTTATCTAAATATATCTATTGCTATTGTATAATTTTTATAAAACTTGAATAACTACAATAATTCAATATTTATCTAGATATCATAATATTATAATAATATTGATTGTAATTATTTATTACTGATATCATCTAATGAATATTGTTTCTATAATGCAATGTTTTATTAATAGAGGAATTGATAATTACAAACTGCACGAAAATTATGCGATTGTAGTTTGTAACAAATTACGATTAATGAAAAAAAAAATTGATGTTAATGTGATATTTAGAACTGTTCGGACAAAAAGCCATTTCAACGCAAAACCGTTAAGGTCGTACGTTTTTAATAAACCCATATTAGATTTGATCGAGGGGGAACCGCTGCAGAAATTTGATGTACAAGTGAAAGGAAATCGAGAAATTCCAAGGAAATCTAGAAAATCTTAGAAATTCCAGAGAAATCTCGAGAATACTACCGACAACCTTTACTCTTTTTATAGTTTCAAGTTTTTCGAAAAAAAATCTTGAGGCAATCCAAGGAAATCCAAAAAAGAAAATTTGGTGTACAAAAATTTGGTTTGTGGCGTTCCACAATGATGTATCTTTTTAAAATCTGCATGAAGGCTGTTCGTATCAAAGCATCAAATAAAACAAAACAGCTTTGTTCAAAGTAGTTCGTTTTGAATTCTACTTTTCCGGCTATTTTCCTCAATATACCGGCATTGTACCTGTACGTGTTTAAAATTAAATTTTCAATTTTATATTACATTCAAATTACACCCTAAAGCATTGTTAGAATTATTTTAATACAATAAAAAGTGCCCTATTAAATTTCTTTCTAAAAAAATTAAATTTTTTTAACAATTTAATGATTGTTTGAAATAAAATCATGTTTCAGGAAGCTACGTTTTTAAATTACATAATACCTGGATACTTAACTTTTTTAGATTTCGTCTAAATTGTAGACACAAATTATTTAAAATTGCATTTGGGAATGTTTCCGTATAAACGATTGTTAAAAATAAATGTTAGTTGCATAGCTTAAGCATGCAGTGTCCTCATAAAATACAAGTTGGTTATATCTTATTTTTCCTTTTTGTTTGTCCCGCGCGCGTCTACTCTAGCCGCAAATTTTTAATCCCAAAGTTCATTGTATAAAACTGATATTGTTGCTTCAATGTAAAATGATTGTGCAAAACAAAATTAAATTTTCATTGTTACGAAACAATGATGCCTACCTGGCTAAAATAATAACACAATCAAAAGTTTCAAAAACCTGATATAAATGGATTATATGGATACATTACTAACCACATGAAATAATAATACACATACATACATAATAAATCGATGGATGTGCTGTATTATAATAATTCACGGTGTGGGAATTCAAATTTTCCGTGCTTATACCAAATGATGCAAAAATAAAATTTGTGTGTAAAAACTTACATAACGTAGTATTTATTTTATATTCATTATTAAGTTTACATACAAAGCAACAGGTGAAGCTTAATTCGATCGTTTTATTTTTGAGCCAAAATGCACGTTCTACTATGCGAATAAGCTTTTATGCCAAAAAATTTGTCGACACGTGCTCGGTAAATAAAAATAAAAATTGAGATTTATAAATACAAGCTGAATGTATAAACAATAAAACACATCCATCGTGTTCGACATGTATATTTGCATAAGAAGCTCGGTAATAAACAATGCCATAAATGTCGAAGGGCGAAAATTATTAATTTCTTTGCAAACTTAATCCAATTATGCCGATAAACGGTTCAGGAAATCCTCTCAAAGCAATACTTTTTTTTATCATATCTATGTATGTATGCCCTTCACTTTTTATTATATTTGTTTTGATATGTGAAATTTGTGTTAACGATTAAGTTCAATTATCTAGTGTTATTTTTATTAAATAATATGCTTCATAATGCACACACAAGTAAATATTTGGAAAAATCGTAAAGGTGCCGACAGAAGTTGAAGTAAAATCGTATCCTTTTGATAAATTTTGTTAGCAATATTTACAATAATTTTTAATTTTTGCATTAAGCAGTGGCGGCTGGTACAGTGAGAGCGACTGGGACGCCGCCTTCCCAAAACAGAACACTAAATATTAAATAATTATTACTATTACGTTTTATTTTATTATAATGTTGTGAAAATAAATATTTAAAAGAAAGATAATGGATGTCTTTGATTACTAAAAAGTATTACGATGTACTATATAATACGATTTACTTTTTTTTTGTTATAACTTTTATTCAAATCTCGATAATAACCAAGTTAAAAAATTAGTCGCGTCATAAATTAAATAAAATAAATGCTTGATAATAATAATAATAAAAAACAGATTCGTAAGTTGAAAATACTTTATAAACCATTACGATCTGTTGGTAAAATGTTTGAAAAAGTGCAGCTTGCTAACACTTCTAACAGCATTTAGCGTCAACAAAAGTTTCTCACTTATATTGTGGTATTGCTATATTTATCAAATATGTTCCTTTAAAGCAAAGTTCAAAAGGAAATTATAAAATACCTTATACAATACGGTTAAGAAAGGAATTTAAAGAAACTTATTCGAGTCAAAATGAAAATATTATTTCACAGCATTCGATGAAGCTATACACTACACATGCTATTATCAATTAAGATTGATAAAATTTTCTAGAATATTTTTATTCGGAAACAGGAGAGTCCTATTGAGTGTACAATATAATATAATGAAGAAGGGAACTGAATACACCAAGATATAATAGATTAATTATTTTGGTTAGACTTACAGTGGTATTGTGTATTTCACAAAAATAATAATTTAATAATAAATAATTAAAAATTCAAATGAAGCTGCCAACACGCAATATTCAAATAAGCCTTTCAACAGATACGAGTACATGCAATTTTCAAATTATGTGCTACGATAATTTAATTACGAATTTAGCAGAAATAAATGCATATTCCACAACATTTTTATGTGGTGCAAACGGTGGCGAACCCAGCCTCCTGAACTTCGAAATAGATCTGAAAACATTTTTTATTTTTCCAGGAACTTCCTAATGTGCAATTGGGTTCGTAATTCAATAAAGATTTAATTATCCTACTATCTAATATGCTATTGATATAGTGTGGTCTCGACAATCCATTCATGCGCGCTAGTAATTGCATTCTTGACATTTAGCAAAATGTTTATGAATGAAGTCACTCTTAACCCTCATGAGAAGCTCTAAGAAGAAAGTGTGTGCAATTTTGAATTACCCTGTATACGTGTATGAAAACTATAACCTGCAAAAGGGCAACAAGAGGTTATCGCACTGATAAGGTACATAAACAACAAAAGAATGATTAATCGAATATCAAGCTTCAATTTCAAACATATTTAAATTTCATATTATTTTACATATTTATTATTAAACAGATTCTTTTAGGACAGTTATTAGACATAAAGAATATGTACATAATTATTTAAATAAATAGGAATTTTGTCGAGACCTTGTATCTTTATAAAATAGGCGATGTGAAGCCATGTGAAAATAACTCATATTGCTATGACTATGTCGAATAGTATTCCCGACCATACTTCGGATACTGCCCGGTAGAGTGCAAAATGCTATTATTTTTATATCAGCAACAATTTGAACTTTCCTCTTATAAACAACAGAACTTTCCATTAATGACAATTAAATAGCCGTTCTCAAAAATGTAGAAATTCGAGCTGCTTTTAATGTTATGAAAATTAATGAAAGCTTCCTCGTCATGTTCTTGCCCAATTACTTCTCCGGAAAAACTAATGCAAATTTTGACTTTCCCCAAAACAAAACATTGCATCATTAATTTTGATTAAATTTTAACCAAAGTAGTAAGTACTAAGTAGTGTATGGAAGGCTATATTGAGGGCAGGATTTATGACTACAAATTCGTGCAAATAATGGATTGTTACGGTGTATAAAAAAGGCAGCATTTTGTTATTAAGTGTCCTTCAAACTAGGTTAATAACAATATGGTAATATAAACCTCAAACCATTATCATGGTGCATTTAAGTTGGAATGTCCTTTGTGCGAGCTAATTAACACTAAATGTAATGTACAAACTGAAAAAAAATATATTAGGTAGATACTCCAATTATTTATTATTTACAGTGAAAGCTAAAATGATCATTAATTTACAAATACCTTTGCTAGGTATTTTGTTATCGTTCGTCTTTCAAATGATAAGATAGGAACTGAAACACAGCAAGCCCAAAAGAATTCGGTTTATTTGAATGACATAATTAGATTTTTAATGAAAAACCTTGAGAAGTGACACAAATTATTATGAAAATTATGCTAATTAATAGTATAATAATAATTGTTTATTGTTCATTATTTGTACACGGCTGCCGAAGAGCTGCAAAAAACAACGAAATAGTTTTCAACGGTGGGAATAGCAATTTTGGTACTATTAAAAATATGAGTAAGTACCTTTGTCCTTCTGTACGATGTTTTATAATGGTAATTTTATAAAACATGATATTCCTGATAGACATAGACGGTTAATTACCGTACGCATGTTTTGCACATGAACTACATAATTTATTATTATTATTATAATTATAGTAGTTTTCCTTCTAAACTGTTTACAACGATAAGTTCTATTATATAACTTACCGAAACTTACATGAATGAAAAGTTGAAAACGGTAAGTAAATATTGGTGTTTAAAAATTAAAAATCCGATGAGTCAGTATCGATTTTAATTTTGACCTACAAACTTAATTAAACGATCAAACGTAACAATTTTTACAGTGTAACTGAGACTGGTCTGGTCTAGGTGGAATGTCACGATTCACGAACGTATCATGGCATTCACCTTTTAACTTCCCATGTACAGTTTCAACATAATCTGTGCAAGGTACACCTTCAAATAAACGGTAAAAAAAATAGTGCAAATCACCTAGAAACAACAAAACCATCCTTGTCTGCAACAACAGGTATTGCAATGAATAATTTGCAATTATGATTACAGGTGATACGCCCACCTTTCCGTGTCGCATCATGAAGAACCGAATAATGCAAGAAATAATTTAAAAGAACATACACAGTCCTATAAATAGCCTGCTCAGTCTTTTAAACAAAATTTTGCTGAATTTGTTTTATAAAAATATCGCCGCTTAGTTTGAGGTTATGTACCAAGTAAATTAAGAAATAGTTTAAAAAAAAGTAAATTTTATACCTTCACATAGAACATAATAAAATTTAAGTACGAATAAACAAACTAGCACAAATTTTAACCGAAAAAACACGCGGATACACACAAAAACGTGTACCGAACTAAAACATTTTTAAAATCAACGCCACAACACTTACCGATACGACAACATTAAACGTAATTCGAGCGCACAATAAATTACATAATGTTTATAAAACTTATTGCCTAACAATCATAATTTCACAAATAAAATTTAAAAGGTAAAATCGTTTAAGTTTATATTTTAACCGAAATGTCGCCATTTAAACACTTGTAGCGCTTGCTTGCTTGCATGGCTACGTGCAACGTCACTATCAAGTAACGGCACAAACCTTAAGCACCGAAAAGTGTCGAAATGATACGAAAAGCTAATGTTATTTTTTTCAGTAATTAGTTAATCACGGAAATTAATTTATTTTACATAACAAAATCATTTATATTTTATAAAACAAACTAATTTTTTTAATTAATTATTTTTATTTAATTTTTACAATTAAGACTTCGTTCGGACTTCGGAATGGCAACTTACAAAAAATATTAAGGGTTCCAGTCAGCTAAGTAACCGTAGCAGGGCGGTCGGTGGTGCACTTGCGTAGGGCACAATTCCACTAAAATTTATGAAAAAATAAATTAAAAAATCAGAATAATTAATTTATAAAAGAAAAAAACCCAGTCGAAAAGAAAAAAATTAATTTTTTTTAAATGCAATATTAAAAGATTGCCATCATTTTTTTAGTTTTTAATTTAAATTTAAAATCTCTACAGAACTGTGGAGTAATCAGAATGGATAGACGATCAGTAGCGAATCCTGGGGAGAGCAATGGGGTCGATCGCCCCCTATTGGGGATCGAAAAACATCCTGGAATCTATTGGAAAATATTGGAAATAAACAAATATAAATTTATCATTTAAATTATTACGAAGTATTGATTTGCAAATTATTTTTGTTCATAGTAAGCCACTCTGTTTAAAGATAGTCGTCGTACCTCTAACTGGTAGGCTCCGAGAATATTTATAATATTTCTGGTGGTTCATTTAAACGCGCATGTGTGGTAAAGGAAACTACACTGGGTGCGTTAAAAAATCGCACTAGTGCGGAAAACACTTATTTATGTTACTCAACAATATATAAAATAGTTGAACATTTTCAAATTAGTAGTTGTGAAGCGGCATTGTATAAAAATATATAACAATTGTGCATTTTGTGATAAAAGCATGAAATTTTTATCAATGTTAGTACATTATATGAACTTGATTTTAAGATATTGGGGCACTTCGTATTGCGCATGCGTGAGATTTGGGAGCCATTCTATTTTAGATTCTGCCTATTTTTAGGCTTTAGAACATTGAAGTTGGTATTCAATGGTAAAAATACAGTGCATCTACAATAAATTGATACTAACATATCGTCGGTTAAGAGTGTTAAACTGCTATAACTCCTAAAAATAAAATTTTACAGGAGACAATAAAAGCTGTATTCTGCCGTCTTAAGCTAAAAAGCAGTAACTCCATTTCTTAAAATTTTTATTTATATCGCTTTTGAGAATTATTACAACAATATCTGTGATCCTGCAACACTAAAAACTAGTAGGACTAATAGTTATATGCAATAATTAGTAGTCTTACTATTTTTTAGTGTTGCAGGATCACAGATATTGTTGTAATAATCCTCAAAAGCGATATAAATAAAAATTTTAAAAAATGGAGTTACTGCTTTCTAGCTTAGGACGGCAGTATTATAAACAACATTTCTATTATTGAAATGTATATTTATATATACAAAGTATATGTCATATAAGTATAATGTCATATCTTAGCATCATGTCTAAGAAGTTCGTATTCATAGACTCTTTGACAAATTGGAAGTTATGTTTCATTTGCCAAGAAGATACACTCTTGGTGTATTTAGAGGGGGGCAAAAGTGCAATTGCCTTCCCCCAAGGATGACTCGGATTGTACCTTTAAATCCCCCCCCCCCCCCGATAAAAATAATGATGACCACGAAGTTTGAAAATTTTAAAATTTAAATTATTGCAACTTGGAAATTTCCCAGCTTTTTCCGACAAAATTTGTATAATTATTATTCTGTATTCTGTAGGTATTCTAGAAGAGTGGGAATTTTATTGTATGTACTAGAAACTAGACCAGCCGGTTTACACTTTTGACTATAATTTTGACAGTTAACTTTCAGAGTAACGTAAAAGTTGCTACTAAACTCTGAGCAGTAAAGCACTTAAATAAATGTTTTTCCAAGCTTTGATATTCTCTAGCCCAAGGTTTTAACTACTCAAATTTTTGCTTAAAAATTCAAATTTCCCGGTTTTTCCTGGCGAAATTTGGAAAATTATAAATCCCCTCTCTTCTCCGAGTATTCTAAAAGATTGTAAATTCTTCGATATGTACTGGAGGACACTCCCCAGACCCCCCGGTTTACAATTTTGACTATATTTTTATATTATTTTTAAAACTTTCAAAGTAACACAGAAAGTTGCTGCTAAACTCCGTGATCAGTAAGGTAATTAAATAAATATGCTTTCCAAGTTTTAATTTTTTCTAGCCGAAGGTTAAACTTCTCTCATTTTTGCTTAAAAATTCAAATTACCCGGTTTGGATTTATATTGGACAAATATTTTTAGTGCTAATCTTAGGACCAATGTATGTATTCACTTCTTGGTAAAGTGTCTGTTAACTATGCGTCCAATAAATTTATAAACCTCCAATTAAAATTGAAAGTTTGTCACTAGTGTTACTTCTAATTGGATGTTTATAAATTTACTGGACAGATAGTTAACAGACACTTTACCAAGAGGTGAATAAATTGACCCTTAGTTTGATAATATATTTTTGCTTGGTAAAAAAATCGACCAACCAGCGTGAGTGCTTTTTTCCGACAAAAAATCACACGTTGTAGCAAGAGCAGCAGAAGCGTGCTGAGATTTTATGTTAAGGATTAGTTACAACTAACGCGCATGAATGGATTAACAAGATTTTAAAAATTTCTAATATGCCACCCCCAAAAGTATTTTCTAAATACGCCACTGGATATACTACAAGTTTTAACAAATCCAAAGCTATTAAAGAGAAAAGACAGTAGTTCCAGTTACGAAATATTGGCTGAAAATCTTGTCAAATTTGATGAACTAAGTTCTCTGCCGAAGCATTTATTGTTTATAATGTTGTTTATACAGCTTTTATTGTCTCCTGTAAAATTTTATTTTTAGGAGTTAGCAGTTTAACACTATTAACCGACGATATGTTAGTATCAATTTACTGCAGATAACTGTATTTTTACCATTGAATATTAACTTCAATGTTCTAAAGCCCAAAAATTTGCAAAATTTAAAATGGCATCAATAAAAAAAATTTCAGAATTTAAAATGGCTCCCTAATCTCACGCATGCGCAGTACAAAGTGCCCCAATATCTTAAAATCAAGTTCATATATGCCCGATTGCACCACCTATCATTAAACGCTAAGCTTCGATTAAATCGCTAATCCCCACCCTATTTCACTACATACTGATTGTCCATTGGTCGGAATAAGATTTAAGTGAAACTTAAGTTTTAATGATAGGTGGTGCAATCGGGCAATAATGTACCAATATTGATAACAATTTCGTGCTTTTATCACAAAATGCACAATTATTTTACTATGCCGCCCCACTATAGTAAAAAAACGTTATTTAAAAAAATAACGAGTCTGTACCAGCCCCTCCGCGAAAATTCTTAGTTTAGTGAAATGACACATGTCATGGTGTGATGGCTGGGAAGTCGAAGAAGCAGTACATGTGTCTATCGCTCTTTACCTTAATTGTGTTAATTGATTTTAGTTTATTTTATACACAAATGGCTAGAATTTTATTATCTTTATATAATATTAATATTATATTGACATAATCAGGGTTCCCACTAAATTTTCCAAATCAAACTCCCTGGCTGTTCCAGGTTTATAAAACATTTCTCTGACATTTCGATAAATCGGAAGATAAAAATATGAAAAAAATCTTAATTATAATTAAATTAAATTAAAATTAATGATTTTTTTTCTATTTCAAAATTAAAAAGAATTCAATTTTAAAATTTAAAAACAAATGTAGGTATTTAAAATTAAAAATAAAATTTCTTAATTAAATTGTGTTTCCTGACTAATAATTTAATTTCCCTGACTTGGCACTAAAAGTGAGAAATTCCCTGACTTTTCTCTGACAAAATTAGGAAAATCTTAAATTCCCTTGATTTTCCAGGTTTTTCAGACGAGTGGGAACCCTGCACATAAATAATATTTGAATGGTATTAAGGTAAAATTAGAAGAAGAAACATATTTTCTATACGACCAATACAGAATACGAACATTCTGGCTTAATTTTCAATTAAGAAAATACACATCCTTCGCACCTGTTACAGAGTATTTCATTCTGTAACACCCCTTAGGGCCAGTTGTATAACAGAAGATCAACCTCGGATCAGAGTTAAACCAGAGTTAACTTTGACTTTGAGTAATCTGATTGGATCAACAGTGAGTTGATCCTCGTTTAACTCTTACCTGAGCTTTATACAACTGACCCTTACAGAATGACTATATTCTCACATCTAAGAAATATTAAAACCTGGTAATGACATCTATTGACAAGTTGTTTTACCGGTATTATAACGCCAACTGTCAAATTGGTGTTCACGTATTACAAGAAATACATTAGCGTTGTGCATCAATCGTTTAGAAAGTATAGTCTGGAACTCGTTTGGAATGGCTATTCTGCACTCGTGGACCATCAACCTCGCCTAGCGGCTCGGATGACAAACTTTCCCCTCGTGCAGAATGTGCCAATTCTTAACTCGTTACAGAATATACTATTCTTAGCTTATTACGAGGAGGAAAGCACAGACCTGATACACCAAATTTCTTTTCATGACATTTTCTTGGATTTCTGTAAATTTCCCCGGATTTTCTAAAATTTCTCCAAATTTCGTAAAATTTTCTTGAATTTTCTCAGATTTCCCTTCACTTGTACAACAAATTTTGTTTCCTTCTCGGTTTATTATGAATCACGACTGGCAGCTATCATCGACCGGTCGATCGCGATCGATCTGTTGGCAGCCACTGGTATAGACCATAAAATAATATGCAGAACAAAAGCAATGAAAATCTTCCTTGAATTGCAATTAATAACAAAAATGTGTTTTATTAGATGAAGAAATATATTCATATTTGTTCAAAGATTAAAAATTAACTGTCGAAATAAATAATTTTTAAATAATAATTTTTCAATTATTAATTTTTAACATGTAATACAATTATTTGTAATTAGTCAAATATTTTCACATGCTAATAACTATTCCATGTAAATAAATAATAACAATCTAAGTTTGTTTTCCTAATTTTCATTTGTTTTCGGTTCAACGATGTTCTTATGCAGCAAATCAAAGTTTATATCAAAAGAAGCAAAGGTGTCAAAATAAAAACTAATAGAGTGTTTTTAAATTTAAAAGCTTTCGAAAGCAAAAAAAAAAATAGAAAAAAAATAAAAGCTTTCCTAAAATTTGCTTATATTTTATTTTTCCTAACAACTTCTTATAGTCTTACGAAAATTCTTAGAAATTCTTATTTTATATTTGATAAAATATTCGTTTTCGAGTAAAAATCAAAATTCTGTTTTATTAAAACGGAGGTTCTACTTCGGGTTCATTTTGTAAAAGCGAAAGTCGTAGAATATTCCGAAGTGAACTTGACATACTACTTGAAAAACTCGAAACACTTACACTTCCTGAAAGAATATTAAATTTTAATAAATATGCGATGGAATCGACGACCAGATTGAAAACATTGCCAATGTGTTGTGATTGCCTTTGTGTTTATGCAGAACGTCAAAATAGCGTCGAAAACGCGAAGACAGGATAAAAGAATTTCAAAAATTGTAGTCGAAATGAACAGATCTACTACTTAAAAATTTTGATTTTATTTACGCAAAAATATAGTAAAACTATTTTTGCTGTAACTTTTTTATTCGAATTTATAAAAATATCTGTATGATTCTATACCAGATCGATAAACAGATTTTTATGTAATTTTGCTGAAGACTTCTAAAGTATAAGAATTCTAAATATTCGACGGCAACGTAAATTTACCTTATGATGTGATATATCATTTTTCTCTGAATTTATCTAAATCTAAAATAAACCTGGAAAATCATCAGACAGGAAGAAGAAAAGTGAAAAACGGGAAATAATAGAATACAAACAGTATTGGATGATAAAGCACTCCAATTAGCTCTAAAATTAGACATCGATTTTGAAGTTCGAAATAAAGGAAAAAATATAAGAATTGACATTGACGACATTTAATCTGGCAGCAAAGCAAGATAGTGTTTGATACAATCACCGCACATTCAGTGGTGTTTGTTCGATATTTGAAGAGACTTTTAATTTTTAATAAATGTACAGTTATAATCAGCAAATAATTGCAAAAAATAAACATAAGAATCTACAGCAATAAAAAATGACAATTGAAAGTAACAGGGTAGCTAAATACAGGTGGGGTGGGCTACCCCACTTCCCCCCCCAAAAATTTGAAGTTTTACTTTACTACTATTATTTTTTATTTATTAATTACTGTAATTTGATCTATTTCCACAAGATGCTTTACATAATTATTATCAAATTTAACATATGATCATAAGGTTTCGTTTGATTATCAAATTTTAGTTGTTACTTGAGCAGAGACCTTTTTGTTTTGTTGTGCTTCATTATTTTTTATTTTGTCTGTTGCGTCAGAAAAAAAAGCTTCAGTAAGTTTCGACTCATTATAAATTAATTAAGGTCCCATGCAAATAGCATTTTAAGCTATTAGTTGTTAATAATTTACCAGCTCAAAGTATACCTTGGAGTCTGTAATGTGCTTGTTGAAGATGAAGTTTTTTAAAATTCTGATTATAAATCACATTTATTCGTCAAAACACTCAGCATAAATAAAGGTTCTTGTTGTAAGAACTTGTAATTGATCGATATTTTTTGATCCAGCTTCTTAAAAAATTACTGATAAAAATCAAGTACTAACTATTTTTCCTTAGTTTATCTTGTAGAATATTGTTAATAATCACTGTCCACTTAGTACACCCTGTTGTAAATTTTTATTTATAAATTCTAAAATACACCGATTAACGAAAACCAGGAAGTTTAATATAATTTATGTAATAAAACGGATACGAAGCTGTGGGGTAACAGCTTACGATAAAATTAAATAAAATTAGAAAACGACGCTATCGGAAAAGGGGAATTTAAAACAATAAAATATTTAAGAAAAATAAATAATTTTTTTATTTTTCAAGTTAAATAATGATTCCCTAGGCGTCCATGGAAAACACGCCACTGGCCGACATTAACGACATTCGACATGGATAAATTTGACGAAACTAAATTTGAAGTCGAGGCACGAGTATACCAAAACCAACTTATGCCTAAAAATAAAATAAAGCGCCGTGTGATTTCGGGTTTAATTTATTGAACATCACATCAAATAAATAAGGAATCGTTTAACAAATTGCAAAATTTGGATCAATATTATCCTACAGATTTTGGATATGTTTGCCAATAACAACAAAACACCTGCTCGTTTCATTGAAATCTTGATGTAATGCGAGTCGACAAGCGTTATTCCACCTCGGTGCCAATAACATTTTTCTGTAGAATTACAAAGTGACAGAAATAATTATGAAACTTAGATGAAAAAAAAATTTTCGATCCGACATATTTTGTTATTGGTAATTCATAATTTTTTATGATTTCCATTCTTTTGATAATCAAACATTCATATTTCTACTGGTACAGTGCAGATGATGTTATAAATATCAAGTTTTGATAGAATCGTAAAACTTCAAAAGAGCCTACTTAGTTGTCTTTAAGAAATACAAAATATATTTTAGACTTGCAGATTTGAAAAATTGATAAGTACGTTCTTAAGAAGTATAAAGGGAAAAAATTAATGCAAAAATATTCGCCTGCAATATTTTGATCATTTGACAAAAAATAATTGATGCAGAATTTTAGAAATAAATGTAACAAAAGC
This sequence comes from Cantharis flavilabris, assembly GCA_949152465.1. Lineage (NCBI taxonomy): Eukaryota > Metazoa > Arthropoda > Insecta > Coleoptera > Cantharidae > Cantharis > Cantharis flavilabris. The sequence continues at coordinate 44,217,775 of OX424436.1, forward strand.
ATTCTGAAAAATAAATTTATGTAAAACTATGGATGGTTAACTTTGGCTGAAAATAATTATACTTTGTACCTATGTCTGGATTTTCATTATCTTCAAATTGAAATGATAGAAATTTACATAAGAAGCGACATATTGATTGTAGTCTTTTGTACACATAATAATCCTGCAATATACAACTTGACACTTTCCGTACCGGAGGAATGGTAAATAAATGTAAAATACTGTTGTTGTATAATGAAAATGAAACAATACGGCCGTTTTATTGTATTTATATTTTTCTGTGAATAAAATACTTAAACTTTTATCTTGGAGTCTTCCACCATTTACTTTATTTATTTAAGAAGGTATTGGAACATAAACGGTAGGGATTTCTATATCAGTATACAAATCAGTAGAAATGTGTTTTCTATAGCTGCATTCTGGGCGATATATAGTTTTACATAAAAAGTGACAATACTTATTGTGCAAGTTTGACCGTAAAAAATAAAATAGCCGTGAAAAAGAAACCATTAACTGTAATCTGTTAGTTTTTTATACATATCTGAATTATGGATAAAAAAATACTACATTTTTATATTGGGGATTCAGAAACCTTTGATAAGAATAAGAAATGGGAAGGTTTTGAATATTTACAAATTATATTATTTTGGTCACGAACACGGAATCAGCGTCATTGTATATTATTTAAAAATTTCTTACACGGATAAAAAAGTTTAGGTCGCAGTGATTAACATTAAGTTACCACTTAAGGTCAGCTTAGTAAGGATTACTCTTAAGCAGGTAGTGTTAATGTAATTTTTCAACTACTGTATTTTATTAACAGCCCTATTGCAACTGTTACTTACCCCATAATTTACAACTCGATCAATTATCAAAGAAAGCCTATAAATTATTGTGGAGTTCATTGTGTGAAAATATAGCTGCGGGCAACTTTTCCAATTCTATTAATTTGGTAAACCCATTGTATCTATTACAAGTAAGGAATAAAATTTTTGGAAAGATAATTTTGATGTTGTTTTAGATTTTGTAAAAATAGAATTTTTCAACCCTCGTCTCACATAAGTCAAATATTTGATAAATATTTCAATATATCTACTTTTAAATTATTCAGAAAATATAGATGTGTATAAAAAAATATGCAAAATATCTGAAATAAAATAAAACGTGCAATAAAAACACAATCTTGTGAAATAATTTCAAATATGCATCAATCTTATTTTATACGCACTTTTACCGTAACCAAAAAATTTGCTTCTAAATTATATAACTGAATAAAAAAAACTAAATAAAAGCGTTTGTAGAGTTTATGTTTTGACGACTTATATGATAAGCAAGCATAAAATATACACAATGGAGGCGTATTTCAAAAATTCAATTCTTTCGCAGGTGTGAATATTATTGCTGATCGATATCTAAAGTTGTTTGGGAATAAAAGCAAAATAAATTCCTTCTATGTTTGAAATCCCAAAACACATTTGGCGAAATACGAAATTTACACATAAGGTAGTTTTAAGTTTTTTGAAGATTGAATATTATGTAAAATAGTAGGTATATATATAAGGTAAATTTCCAAATACATTTTCTTGGATTAATGTCAAGTTCGATATCCTATATAGCAAATTTTATATTCTTGTAGAAAATCACCAAGTTAAAATAAAAGTTCTTCAAACTAAAATATATTTCAATTTTAGAAAATTTTCCGAATTAATTATTAATAAAATAAATACCGAATTCCAAGCAATACAAACTAATGTGGGTTACAATATTATTACTCCCGGGAGCACTAACTAAAAAATTTAGTAAAAATACGAAATAAAATAAATTTTGATATCAATACTAACTTATAGAGTGAACGTGAAGCTCAAGAGGAAGTAAGATGGTCTATAGCAGGGATTTTTATTGCATTAAATGTGTAAGAGCGGAATAAATTCGCACGCACTTGATGCCATACGAAACTCAAAGGTTACGCAATTTTCCCGTGACTACTGGTTTCCACCAGTAAAATTCGAAATGCTAGTTCATTTTTCGTGAAGCACAAACTATCTATAAAAATATTTTATAGATTGACATAGATAGTTCACCTTTAACATATTTTTTTTAATAATAATTTTTAGTATTTCAAAATTCTGAAGCTTACGTTTTAGTAATCGTTTCCGTGAGCAGCATAAAAATTTTATTTCATTGTGGAAACATATTGTACATATAATAAAGTAACTTTCGTTTTACCTACTGAAAGCTTTATAATTTGGAATTTGTATGACAATTGATTAATTTACATCGCGGCATTTATCGGTACATAATAAACATCGTGAGCTTTATAATAATAATTGTTACATTTTCATTCTAGCTGATGCCCTCCAAAGCTAAAAATGTTTAAAATTATTGTTAAATATTTCAATGTTGAAATTTGTTTGAGAAATTACGTAGCTCTGGGGACACTTTGATTATTAGGTTTTGATTAAATTTTGATTAGTATTTAATAATTATTTATTTACTCGCGAATAAAAATTTGATTGACATTGTAATCAAAAATTTTCTCACTACTTTCAACGGCTTAATTTAATCTAACGTTGCGATTAATAATAAATTAATCTTATACAAATAAAATTTAATTACCATTCATAGAAATTATTTTAAATCAAGATTGATATGCAAATTTCTTTGAATATAATTTCAACATTCATATGAAAAATCGATCAATTTGATTGAATCAATTACTAAAGTGTAAATTGCTTTAACCTGTCGATACTCTTCAAAACACAACAAAAATTTTTATTTTGGATGCTTTTGCTATTTCAGATGCACTTCTAGACTGATTTGTAGGTTTTATTTTAATAAATAACATTGGGAAGTAGGAAAGAACAAAAACCATCTATCGCACTAAACAGTGAAAAAGCCCTTTCTCCATTATGATTATATTTGACTTTGCCCTAATTTTTTAAACCATTCAGAAATTATCCATCTGATTCAAATTATTTCTATTAAAATTATCTTTCCAAATACTAGTCAACCATAATTCCAGATATCTCCAAGAACTTTTTTCAACTTTCATTGTTTTAATTTAATTTCCCGGACCTTCTTAAAAATACGTGAGTTGTTTTCAAAAATCCGCAGTGGTCCGCTTAAGCCGTTTTTCTGTTCTCAAACACGGATTAAGAAATTTTAGTTAAGATGGGAGTTATTTTAATTTACACAGTAGATATATTTCTAAATAATCAAAATCGCAGTAGGACAACGGTGGTAAGGGTTGCCTTTAGAATGAAGGAATGAAAAAAATTATTAAATGAAAAAAACCTTACCAAATTACATGTTTCGATCTTATTCGTCGTACTGGCAGTTGAAAATGTAAAATTAAACTTACCATTATTTCAAACGATCATGAAACTGTTCACGTGTACTCAACTTGCCGAAAGTCCATACTACGATAATGAAATTATTTAGATGGTTCCGTAAGCGTCCTTTAGGATCTAGGGGATATCTGATCTTAGTAGTCAGGATACCTCACCGAACATTATAAAAATATTAACTATAAAAACGATTTTGAATTTCAAGAAATTCAAAACAATTTTTAGTTCCATTGTAGATTAAAATTACCCCTATCTCAACTACATTTTTTTAATTATAGTTGTAAAGGTCAACTAAAAAGATATTTAAACATTTTCGAATTTTTTGAAATAATTTAAAAATTCGTTTTACCGTTAATTTTTTTTTCAAACCTGGATGTTTATCACAAAGTAATTTTGTCCCACTGAATTTTGTTTTAATTAATTTATTACTTCGATATTTAACATTATGCATTTCAGTTTACAATTCATCAACAAACAATCGTCAAGTTTCTTTTTTAACTTTTACTAATTCCTACATTTTTATATTTGGCAAAAATATCAAATCAAAAGTAATATCGCTTACTCTACTTAGTAAGCATTTTAAAACAATTTTTTTTTAAATAAAACAAAATACTACCATATTGATTAATTATTTTACCACGGAGCGAACCAACCAAACCTAACTTTTAATCCAAGGTAAAACATTGAGATTTCTGCCCCATCCCAACGCCACAGTCAGGTACAACAACCCTTATTTTTAAGCTATAATAATGTCCTTAGCGATAAACGATGTAATATTACGATGGCAAATTTAAATAAAATATTAGTGCGGTATTTATAATAAAGCTAAATATTAATTTCTGCTAAATCTCATATAACCATTGCTACCGCATAAACACTACCGCATAAATCCGGTTTCTACCCATGACTGATGTGAAAATCCTATAATTTAATTATATTTTTTTATCATTTTGATTTTTTTATGTTGCGCCCATTTCTGAACTGAAGAATTATTCAGTGACTAATGTTGGGAGATATTACATACCTCCCAGACTCCCTCCCAAACTTTTGCTTCATTATAGTTTCAATTTAGATTCGCTGCTAGAGAGAATTTTATAATTACTGAGATTCCACAAAAAGTAATTTGCTTCAAATTTTCCGGCACACAAAGCATTAAATTTAAGTATTCCATTTTTTTTTACTTCTTTGTTAAATTGGCAATATTGATACTGTTTTATATTTTAGTATTTAAAAGTACACTATCGTAGAACGTAAAATATTTAAATACCGAATAGTTTTCAATTTTTAATCAACTTCAAGAATTAAAAAAATTCCTAACAATTTAATCAAAGCGATTAAGCTTTATTGTGTTTATTGCATTTATTGTGTTTCTTGAACAATTCCATCTAGAAAATTTTTGCCAATATTAAAATCGCAGCAATAATACCAAGAAATTGATCGTATTTAGATATTATTTAATTAGTTGAAACGGAAATCATTATTCTACCATTACAAGACACAACTATCATATTATTTTCTATTGATTGAAATGAGAACATAATTAGCCGGCAATGAAATAATTAATAAGAAATAATTCACATACTCTCTTTAATTTTAATGTAAAAGAAAACAACGCCAAAAAGAAATATTTTAAATTAATTATGACAAAGTATTTCCTACTTTTAAGCATTTTACAAAGGAACTGTGCTCATTATTTTGTAATTAAAATTTTAGTACTAATTATAATAGTATAGAAAAGTGACAACTCAAAATTGTATATTTTATGTAATATTAGATTCACAATTTTTTTTATTTGTTTTACATTTGAACTGATTTATTTTTTCAGTTTCCAGAAAAAGTGCAGATTTTGAGTTGTCTCACTTTACACGACAATTTCACGAGAAAATAATATGAAGTTCACTAACAATGACAATAAGAAAACCTACCTGATCACTGTCATGTCCTTGCCAGCTATCAGTAACCTGAAACAAAATTAATCATCAGAATACTAAAATAATAGCGTCTACGAGATTTGATAATCAAGAACATAGACTGGAAGTCGCCATTTTTTATAAATATCTATTTATATCTAACCAAAATGCCAAAACAACAAAAAATTGGTAGAGGAGAGTAGAATATCATTGAATATTATAATTTAAAACTATATTTTTTGGATTCTTTGTATTTTTTTAGGTCAATGATCATTATTACTTTTTTGTACTTTTCTATATTTAAGATCAAAATATAATGTTATGAAGAGACTTAAAAAATTTGAATGAAACTACTTCAATTTGTAAACTACTTTTTCTATTTGCTACAGAACTACGTGGGTTGTTTTCAATGTAAACGGATTGCGGGAGAAAAAAAATGACACTTATGAAACTAGTTTCTTGATATACTATTTTGGGTTATAACTATGGTAACATAATTATAAGGTTCGATGCATTCAAACTAAGACCAAACACCCTCATAATTAGAGGAACTCCGTTACCAGCTTACGCAGTTCTATAAGTATAATTTTAGGTAGGAAATTTTAATAGCCCCACGTTCGAATTTTATTGTAACATTAAAATTATTTTGCTGAGCAGAAAATCCATATTTCTTCATTTTTCAATTTTGTATGCTATTTATGAAAATGCAAAGTATTGGAAATTGTAGAAATTCTTCAGTAAATATTTAAAAAAGAGAAATAGTTATCATTCGTAATGCATCAACGAACGCAATAAAAACAACGTGGAATAAATTTTACAATTCTACCATTAACTATTTAATATGGATTGAAATCTGTCATTTATTACAAATTGCCATCCCAAAAACGTTGCTCTTAATTACGTATAGCCAATAATTAATTACTGACATTTTGGAACGTAGCATTTAAGTGAATTCCTCAAGCCCTAATACATCATTGGAACAGTTTAAAACTTACCTATCGGGTTTTAATTAAGCTTTAAAGTTGTCATTAACAATTAAACCGTCATATAACTCTTTCAAATTATTAAAACATTTAATCAAATGCTAAAGTGGAAGTCGATAATCCAAATTATACATATTATTGCAATAATATAGTATAAATGGATACAAAAAGATATATGCAACATCAATAAGAGACTCACAATAGATTACTTAAAGAATGTAATTAGGAATGTTATTTCTGTACAATCATAGTTTTTCTATTATCTTAATACTGGGGTAAAAGCAAGAAAAGCATGTAAAAAATTAAGACCAAACGAGAAACAAACTGCTATAATATTTATGAAGTCGTTTTGTCTGTTTTATCTTCCGCTGTCTCAAGATAGCCTCGTGTTTTATGTCTTTCATGAGAAACTATTACAAACGCCTATCTAATTAAGTGAAGTTTGTAGGTGGCACATTCAGCAACAAAATCGGGTCTACAAACATCAACGTAGATTAAGAGGAACATAGTAGGGTGCTCTCGAAATTTAACAATATTACAGAGCAATAAATATATGAACTAATAACCACGTTTACTACATCACCACCGCTATGTTAAAATATACAAATGATCATTAGCAATATAACCACCAACAAACAATTCATTCTTGTTTTGTTACATTTTCAAAACCACTTTATCACAAAATACAAAAATTCCAACAATTTCTATTGAAAAGAAAACCGCAGGCGTTTTGTTAACAAATTTATAGGCTTTCGGATATTAAATTTAAATTAAAATATAATAAGTCAAATTATACTTTTTCAATGTATCAATATTGTGTTTCCAATTGTCATAACAAATATATTATTTTCAGCGCAATGGAAAAATTGATAAATTAATAAATTTCTCGGTTTCCAGGATTAGGGATTTAATAAATTAATATTCACATAAATCAGAAAAGAATGGCAACTAAATCATCCGCAAAATATTTAATAAAATTGATTTATCGTAAATTCAAAATACAAATTGGTTTTTAGCGTAATTAATTAACATTACTTTGTAAAATAACTGTCGATTTGGCATACAATCGAAATGTTTTATAATTCTATCGTTAAATAAGCGAATTATTGGTTTAATGAATTTTGAGATAACAAATAAATTTCAAAATGATACTTTTGTATGGAAAAAATATTTCAATTTTTAGGATCGACTTATTATGAGAATATTCAAGCTTGTTGTAAACATATTTTCTGCTAATGTACTAGTATTGATATTATTACATCTATGTACCTATATATTGATATTTTGTTGAAGATAATATTTCAGCGTAGTCAAAACAAATCGGTTTGATAGTACTCGACTCGGATAGCGGAATATTTAAAAATTTTCTCGGTTATTTCAATTGATATTGGACAAAGAACAATCTTTGTAGCATTTAATAATTTACTTTTTAAAGTACCATACTAAATAATTAAAACCAGATCCCAGCGCAGGTCATCCCTCGAGTTCAATCAAATACAAACAGTGTGTAGAGGTAGATTAATCGATAATATTTCTTATTATCACAAAATTAACAAATTTTTACAAAGTATGTTAACTTGAAAATTTGTTTTCGTCGAAAATTGTTTATAAAGTTTGTAAAAATTTGATAGCTCATGTTTTTGTCATGCGGCATACTCTTTCTAATAATCAATTAATTAAATACTTTAATATTAAAGAGAGAACACACATATTTAATTAAATATAAAACTGAGAGCTTGTTTGCCCTAATAATTATTACATACATTTTGTAAACACGAATTTGTAAGGTATTCTCGTGCCACCGACTTAATTAATAAATGTTTCTTAACTTGATTAAACTATAGCGTTTAATTCAATTATTATTGTCATCATAACATAAATTATTATTATGCAGATGCCCATTTGATCAATTAAATTTTATAATTCATAAAATCTAGTGAACCAACGACTGCTCTGCGATTAGTTTTTGGAGAAGATACATCATTTTTGAACGTGGAAGCACAATATTTGTTATTCTAAATAAACTATTAAATACATAAATAGAAAGAAACTTTTGTATGTAGCCTCATTTTGTTAATATTTTACGAAATATACTTAATTAAATCTGATGTTTGCACCGTACTGATAAGTAATAACATATGTAACATGTGACATTTAAAGAAATTATAGGCTGCAAATACACCCAATAACCTATTTAACCCTAATAGTACTTTATGCACAATTTGGTATCCGAAAAATAATAAATACATGGAGATTCTGCAATATCTCGCTCTAGCATTTGTTTATGTGACAGTTGTATTAACCGTAGGTAAAACCGAGTTAACATCTCCGTGAGTACTCCATTCCGAGCTTTATACTATTTGTCCTAAGTCAGACTAATTAAAAACAGAAATTTTCACTGAGGTGTACCCAACTATCGAAGAGTTTTAGAAACAAACATTATATAACTGTTTTGAATAAACTTAAGAATTAAGAATATTTCAAATTGTTTAAATGGAATGTACTTGGGCAGACTATTAATTGACAGTTTTCCAATCAATTAAAAAGTTTACAAAGTATGCCGTGAAAACCACAACCATATTTTTCGATAAACATAATTTTTGTTCTTCATTACCCAAGAATGATGCAGAGATGCAATTGTTAACATTTGAATGAAATACTGAATCTACTGATAGTAGAGAAATTATTAAGAATACTTTTTATCCAATCTCGACAATTTAAAAATTTGTCGTGTTTATTTAGACCGTACTTTTACGTAGGTTTGGAAGTAACATTAAATTGGTGCTGTCTAATGGGACATTTTCGTGAAAAAATTTTAAACCTAATTGCTGTTTATATTGGATTCTATGTTGCGAATTGTGATCATTAAAATATGGATATAAAAAACTGAGTGGTAAAATTGAACACTGCGTGGAGTGTAATCTTCTGTAACAACCAAAAATTCTTGTATGAAATTTAAAATTTATTAAACCGTCAGATCTCGAAAATAATCTCGATAACAAAATTTTCAAAATGTTTACTGAATGTAATCTACTTAATTCAAATTCGGTTTCTGCCATTGGAGCTACGTATATATGTGTACAAATATTATTAAATCCATTAAAGTAGCCAGATAAATTTAGAAAGCCGTAGAAAATATCTAATGGCCTGTGTTTTTAACGCAGTTTTCTTAATGCCTTTGACAATCCCCACATCGTGAGGCCATGATTTAGCAGATTCACGATAATGTCTAACCGTCGCGGGATTTTCGAATCACTGTAGAATTCCTATGGGCTCCACCTCACATGGGAATTCAAGGTAATGAGGAAAACGGATGCTGCTTTCGCTTGGCTAAAGTCAATAGTTTGATCATAAGTGGAGATATTCCATCTAATCTAATCAAAAATGGATATCCACGTGGAGGTTATATAGAACAGTTTGTCAAGAACCAAGTTAACGAAGCTTAAGTACTATGATGTTGATGTTAGTGGCAAACATTAATCATACAAAGTCAGGGGAATACATTCATTGCTTTAAATTTTGATTAATTAATTATCATAATGCATTCTAATGGTAACTTACGATATCAGTTTTAAGAGTAAATTATTGTCGTACACGTGTGCTGCACTGTTTTTACATCTCCCATTGAGGAATTTTTTTATATACTTCGGTAAAAAGTAGTCCGTAATTTTATCAGATTTTAATTTAACTCAGATCAAGTCACTTTCAAAACTAGTAATTTTCTTACTAGTTAACAAGTTTCTTACAAAACTAGTAACTCTTTCAACTTTTGGTTTGTTTTTCATGAGACTTCAGCGGACACCCATTTAAAAACTAAATTACAAAATCAATGTCAAAATGTCCGAATTTTATCGTTTAATTTTAATGGTAGGTTTGAGAGTAAATATGCATTACATTATTAAAAGTGTTTGTATTAACCACGAAAATCTAAGTACAAAGGAAATTTTATTCATAAATTATAACAAAATAGAAAAACTTTTTAGAAAAGTTAAATTGTATTGCATAATAAGGTGATCCATCAAAAGAATCATAAATTGAGAAAGCCAAAAGAATGCAATTAAAATGCTTATGTTATATTGCAAAGAAACAAAATTTGTCGTTAAACTTTAGTTTTAGCGCCGGGAAATTAGTCAAATTTCTTTTGAAATATGCACATTCATGAATATAGAATTATGCATGTTTGAATTATTAAATAATTACATTCAAAATTAATCAACGTTTTAATGGCGGATATACCACCCTCATTTACAAATTAAAAATGTTAAAAATTGGTGAGAAGCTGTGATTCAAAAAGCTTATTACGTAGGGTTTAAACGGAATCGGTTGGTTAAATCAACAATATTTAAACATTTCAGTGGTTTCAGCAGGAAACGAACTTGATGTAGCTATAAATACATCTTTCATCCAGATTTGACAGAATAATGTACTTCATGAGATAACATTTCGCTATTACAGTGAAAATTAAACACCAATTTTTAACACATGCTATGGACTTCTCTGATAAACACGAAGGCTCACTAAATTTCATATTTAGTTTATTTCTACTGTTAGCATAGCCTTTTTCCAGGCTGGTGACCACGTAAATGCATCATATGCGACGTACAGTTAAATCCCTGGACGTTCTCTTTACATTAGACAAACCGAGTTATTTAATTGTTGTTTATGTAATAATAAATTGCACAAAGTACTAAATAATTGTTTAATTCACTAAAATTTACTTATTATTAACTATACCATCTACCAATTTCATTTAAATTTTTGTTATTTTAATTCGTTACCCCAATTCATTTTTAAAATTTTTATATTTGGTTATACTATAAAATTTATTTTAATTTGTATTGTTTTTAATGTAATTTTATTTATATTATACTTTTAGGTCCATCAAACTTGAATTACTGGATCTAGTGACGCATTAAGATTTCCAGAGGCCATAAACAAATTTACATAATATTATTATATTGTTATTATTATAACGTTTCACAATTATTAATTATTTTAATAGTGTATTTTCAGTTTCTTGAAATTTTGAATTCAAAACTAAGGAACCTGCCTAAGGTGCTACGCCTTAATTATTACGGCTGACAGGCTGTATTTTAGACAAAGTTTTACATAATTATAATTATAACAGAATAAAATTTAATTTAGAATTTCGATCTTATTTTGTAATAATTAATCAAGTGGAATGATATATTAAAATCTATTATATCGAGACATTCTTGGAGTCAAATAAATTTGAAAATATCAAGTTTCCTTCAAGTTTTTCATTGCAATAACTATCTAATGTAGCATATTAAGAATTCCATTACAATGAAGAGTTTTATAAATCATATGATTTTGAACATAATTAGAAGTAATAAATAACAAACTAATATATTTCTGTGGAAAAGCCTTATTTGGAAATTAAATTTGCAGAATAATGAAAGCCCGAAGAATTCTCGACAGCGCGGCGCAGGCTGTCAAAAAATATAAAATATTGAAATATTATATTTGATAACATTATTAAATATTTAATAAATATTTTGAATTACTTCTAAGTATTGTTGACCCATATTTTAAAACTTCAGAATAAGATAATAATCGATTTGAAACTAAACTCAAATGATATTATAATAATATTATAATACATATTATAGACAGTGTCTAGGTAGCCGGTGCTGGTAATATACCAATACGTGTTATAGATACGTGTACATAAAACTTCCAAACTCGATTTCAGAAGATTCGCCTTTTCGAGTTGATACTCGTACATTACTGTTACAATAATTTATCTTACACTATCGATTTAAATGCTTTCAATGTCAGCCGTACATTGTGGTAATTTATTGAAAAAAAAGCAAAACGTGTTTTTGAAAACAATATTTATTTTTGATTTTGCATTCTACTAATAAAACTACAGTGTTTCCCGCATTATACCGGTACCGGTTGCCCAGACACTTCCATAATATTATTGTCATTTATTTTATAATTCAATACTAGGAGAATGGAGGACGCATCCTATAAACTCTGTAAATAACAATTTAGACAACAGAGCATCCGGTGCAACCAGGATTAGAACAGCGGTTTACCAATCTCTAGCCTGCAGTTGCGGTATATTTGTGCTACATTTCTGCTAGACTGTTTACATATTTTTAATTTAATTTAAAAGCTTATAATTATTTCGTAAACTTTTCTAAATGAACTATTTATATTATAATTGTTAGGATAATACTACAGTATAAAATCTTTTTAACATTTGCAGTGTCAGTTTGTCATATTTTTCGTAAACCCTTATAAAAATTATTACGAGTGAAGTTTTTAAAACGTCATAAAATCTTAGTTGAAATTTATAGTGATACTTAATGCCACATTATGGTAACCTCCTCCACATTTTAAACATTTCTAATTACAGCTCCTGCAACATGGCTTGGCTCTTGAAATCCGCAAGTAAAATATGAGACAGACCGATGTATACATACAACTGAGAAAAGATGAGAGAGATTTTTACGATTCCACCGTTTAGGTCATGGACTAAGCTACCTAGCGAAAGAATACTATTTGGAGAAAATACTGTCACTTCAATTGAAGATTTATAGTGTAGCTGGTTGCTTCACATATAAAGTGGGAAATTATTTTTTTCGCATTGTGTAAAATTACAAAACCATTGATGAGCGATCGTAAATGACCTGTCAATGCCTGCATTATTTTAATATTCTGTTTTGGAAGATCGGCGCCCGATCACCTTTCACGCACCAGCTGCCACTAACAATATCTAAAGATTTCCTAATTTTACCAATCGACAAGTATTTTCTATGTGACTCTGACTTACATATATTTGCCTGAAAAATACATATCTCCGACTTGGTAACTAAAAGGAAAACAAATTTTAATCGGGAAAGAACATTTAATTAACTTTGTAATAATTAAATAATTGAAATAATTAAGAAACTGTATAAGTAAATAAGTTGAGCAGTTTGGTTTAAAGCAAATATCTAATAAGATTTAATAAACCTTATTAAATTAAGTTTTACTAAATCGTTGATTTGAAGGGTAACCAATGCCATTTGCAAACTGACCATCGGACATTTTTTATGTTTCAAGAAATTTAATCAAAATAATTTCAAGATAAATCCGTTTTACACTGAAATAAATATCTTGTACTGAAAGGTATTCTCTAAAATTAAAATCTAGTGTATGTAAGTAGCATTTAAAATAATTGACTACCAGTGGCGTAGACACCCGTGTGCGAGAATAATTTTGACGCCCTTAAACTTAATTAATTTAGTTTTCTATAATTTAACAATTTTGACATAAAGCTGCATAATTATAAAAATTTAAATAAAATTTGTAAGTATAAATTTCTACTTACAGATAAAATATTTTAGGTTTTAGTTAAATTCTTGTTGAAATTTATAGCAGGTTAGAACACTGCTGCTGTAAACTAAATAATAAAATCATCTCTTAAAATTCACTTTCAAAAATGTATCTTAAATTCAAGGGTTACTCGAACTATGTTTGGCAAAGAAATGAAGAGTTTCCATTAATCATAAATTATTTTCACGACTGGTTTAGATACTTTCTTTACAACTTTTCAAGTGTTGAAGATAATTTAGAAAATGAATAGAAAATTTGTTAATAGAATTTTCAATTTTCAAAGTTATTAAATTAAAAAATTGCCCAAGCACGAAAGTATTTACATTTTAAGTAATTTTTATAATAAAATTAATTAAGTTGTTAATATTCACAAGTAATACCCTCGAGTTAATTAAAATTCGAAATTATTTAATAAATTATTAACTAAAAACATACTTTATTTGCATTTTGATATTAAGCAAAAATTTAAACTACTTTGCCAACTTTTGAAATCCTTGGAGTGCTTGCTTTGTTGACCAATATTATTCGGAAGTTAATTACTTCTTTCCATTATACGGAAATACCCATGTCATAGTTTTCTCAAAATTTGTTTAGGCTTTATAAACTCTGCCTTCTAACCGATAACGCAATTTTCTTAAATTTTCCTTTCGTAAAAGTATCCTTCCACCGTATAAAGTTGGAATTCATTAAAAGTAGTTGTATAAGTGATCGTTTAATTATTTTTTAATCGTCTTGGAAAAACTTTATTAATTGCTTTTACATCGACACGAAGCATCTTATAATTAATTAGTGAACTTGAGGTAAATCTTGCTCAAAACTTATATGGTGTTAAACTTAAATGGATATTTCTCAATGTGTCAAATTCTGTGCGGATTGTTAAAATATTTCGAAACTTCAGTGGTTTAATTAAGATAATATAAAAAGTGTAGGTAAATAATTAAAATTTAGTTAAATTAATTTTCTTTAGGTTTCGGTATATAAATTTTGTGAATAAAACGATAACATTTAGGAGTTTCGCTTAAGAAATAAATTAGCATGTTATTTGTTCAATGTAAGTAATCAAAAATGGGCCCTTTTAAATTATATCGTCGAATTTATTTACTTTACAAACGAAGTGTAAAAAGTACTTAATTTTTGACGTTTTAGCAGTTTGCTAAAATGGGTGGCAGTCAGCAAATAAGTTAGAAGTTTGTGCAAGCAAATTATCACGTCAAGTTAAAAGGAAAACGTTAAAGCTCTAGTCAAGCTAGTAATTTATGTTTCTTAATTCCTTTAGAAATTCCAACTTAACTCAGTTACATGCATGGTCTTTGTAAGTTATTTCAGCTATAAATTAACAACTGAAACGTAAAGTGATTAAATTTATTGTATCAAAATTATCCTACCAGCATAGGCCATCGAACCATGAGGTAAACTTTAGCACGTCCAAAGAACCGAAAACGACGAAGCCTTCGAAGTTTCTTGTCATGAAAACCCATGTTCTATTATACTAACCACAATGTAATCTCACACCACCCATACAAATATTAACACATCAGTATCATACATTAATTAATATTAACATAAATTTTTCATACGATTAATTCAGCAATTAAATAGGAAAAAACATCCTTGTGCTTTTTGGCAATCAATTCATAATTTTTAAAAATTCACTTTTAAAAGTAAATAACAAACGTACGTTGAAAACACGCTTTTTCGATCCAGAACTTCAATTTGATATACAGAACAGTGGTTGGCCAAACACTGAGGGATGCTGGAAGAACGACGTTACAAGAACCAGAGAAGGACGCCTGTCACGGCGCGCGCCGGGATCTAGATAACGTTAGGTACCTATCACGAAATTGTTTGGAATTTATGTAAACATACTAGTTAAATTTGCGACATCTGTAAACTGTACAAAACATGCTTACAAAATAACGAAGATAAGTAAGGACACAGTTTTGTTTATCTGCCATCCAAATTTTGCATTGACAAAAAACTTGTTAAATGAAAACTACTCGGCGTTTTCAAAACGCACATACAAATTCTTAAGGTTTTTTTATACCACACAATCCTTTGGCTTGCTTGTAAAAAAATAATCTTAAAGCTCTTTGATCTTGCTTTGAATGTTTACCTAAATAAAAAATAGTCTTAAGACGTAAACTTTTCTATAAAAAAGTTCTTACATAAAGTAGATTCTTTTTATTTTACCAGTTTAGTTAAGATAGAAAACAATTTTATTTTTAAATTAGCAATGACAATTTTTACTTTTTATAAAGTTGATTTTCAGAATGATAACATTCTTTTTACAAATGACCGAGAGTTAAACGTAGATACTTACGATTCAAACCGTCTATACTTTTATCTACATATTTTCATGAATAATTTATTAATGAAAGTAAGCCGGCACTAATGAAGCGAACTTGGCTGCTAATTTACAAATAAGGCATTTTTTTAAATTTTATCTGTAATACGCCATCGATAAACCTAGAGAGAAAGAATTTAAATATAATTAACATTGGAAATTTAATTTCATGCTAGACTGAATGAAAGTAAGTGATTCATGAAATTGTTAATGTTTTTTTTTTCGTTCCAAGTACACGAATAAAATGTTTTCAGCTATTTTCATAAGTTTTCATTTAAATACCACCATCCAAACTTGCTGTATGCGCACTTTCGTAATTGAAAGTTTAGTAAACATTGTATGCCCTTGAAACTTTGGCTGAAACTTGCCATTATTCAAAAGTTGGTTTTTCAAAATTATATTATTTTATACTGCGGTAAAATATATTTTTTAATGCAGCTTTACAGAAGATTTTTTGAAAGTCGTCAATAAGCCACAATGTTGGTGAAGAACAAAAACCTTGGGTTTAGTGCGAATTTTAAATAATTGTTTATGTTTCATTGTAGCATTCTATTAAATATTTTATGAAAAATTTCCACCATAAATTTTTTTATTGTTTGGATATCGTAAAAGTAGACATAAAATGTAGCTAAAAATTAAGCACAATGTTAACAATCGTAAGTTAAAAAATTTAGCTTTTAAATTAGTTTTATCTTTATTTTTATACCGCCTATGCAGTACCGTAAAACGGGGTGATTATATTCGTACCGAATTGGGGCGAATAGGGACAAATCAAAAACACCACAAAATTTGAAAGATTTACACATTGTTATTTGAGTCAATTTCAATTAATATTTCTTTTGTTTCGTTATGCATCTTGTTTTACAAGATGTCAAAAGAAGAAGTAATGACAAGATAATCAGTTAATCGAAAAAGAAAAATTGAGTTGCGGTTGTGGCTTTTTAAATATTTATTGTGTAAATGTAGGTCTATCGGTAAGGTTAATTAAATGAAACTTTATATTTATGTAAAATATAAAAAATAAAAATAGGATTTTAACCACACGAACCAATGTTAAAAATATATTTTATAAAATAAGTATATATATACTATAATTTCATAGAAGGTAATATTTGAATTTGGCTTTCTGGTTAAGACACTCCTCGGTTGTGCGTAAAATGCGGAAGATAAGATTGAAAAAATAAAAATAATGAAGGAAAAAGGAAGTTTTCTTTTATCCTTTAACTGACAGTGACAAGTTAATTTCCAGTTAATATATTAAATTCACAATAAATTAGAAAAGCCATAAACATTTTTCTCGAATTTTGGTCTCGATCACCTTCTACTTTTTTAAATATTTGTTATGCAGACTCATAAATTTCACTTAAGGAAAAGTTGCAGATGACATTACTTTTCTACAACTTTTGTTGGAGACAACTCTTTTTAGGGTATTGTGTTCAGTAGTAACTCATAATTCATCGATAATGCTTCTCCATTTTCTACTATAGTATGCCAAAAATTTTAAAAGTATTATTTGTAGCTAAATGTGTTAAATTTTTTATTCTGAGTGCTTACTTTTCACTCAAACAGAAAATTTTGTTTTGATGGTAATCTAATAAATTCAGAGACAAACTATTTTTAGAAATTTTCGTTAGGTTGATCAAATTACAATCAAATCAGTAACTAATACATCATCCGCAAAGTGACATTAAATAGCATTAGAGATAGGAACATCTTATATTATTTTGTTTTGTGCAATACTTGCAATAACGTATTGGTTTTACGTTAAATAGAGTATCAAAATACCAGCAAGAAAGTTATAACTAACGTTTTAAATTTATGAATAAAGTTTTACAATACTTTAAGCAGATTTTTTTTAATATAAATTTCTTTTCTTGACTTTTAAACAATCGTACTGAGATTAATAAGAAATAAAAAAATTTAAGAATAATGTATGGAACCTGGTGACAAAAATAATGGTTGAATTGATGAAGTATGCTTTAAAAGAAAGTTTTAATAGGAACCAAATATGTAACAGAATTTAAAAAAAGATTGCTTTAAGAATACAATAGAAAGAAAAGCATTTCCAATTAACTTTCACTAGAGTAGTTTTAAATTGCACCTCCGTACAATTAAGACATTTTTATTTTTGTCATGTCACCTTTGAAGTTTTTAAAAGAAAATTACCTTTGCAATTGTACTACCATAACTAATGAACTTCAAATATTTTTTTCAGTTTCAAGTTTATACAAAGCATAACTAATTTTAGATTCACAAATATACACAAAAAAATTATTTTATTAAATAATTAAATTAATTTGGCAATCGACGAGTTTAATGAGATTTTCTTGGCTTAAAAACCATAAATTATAATTCAGTTTTAAACTATAGTTTCAGGAACAAAGTTACTCGAGTCGCGCACTGAATGTTAATGACATTTGCTGTTTCCTAGGGTCTTCAAAAAGTGGACTAAATAATTGCCGAAAGATTTTCTACTGCACACATATATTGCCATGACCTACCGTTAATTTTAGTCTATTTTAAAAACCAACTGACTTATTTTATTTTTTATTTTATATGTAGTTAAAACTAAATAAATTATTCTGACACTACATAGGCCAATAATAAGCGTCACCAGAAATGTGAATTGGCTGCATAAAATCTGCAAAGTAAATGTAAAGTTGAATAATTTATTTAGTTTTTACTGTTTCCTGTAAAATGATAGTATTATTGGCCTGTAATGTCTCGGTCCAATTTTGAATATTTAATGGCTTCAATTCATATTTCTGGTTACACCAATACAGAAAATAAGTGTTACGACTTTGAGAATCCAAATATGAACAAAATTTTGAAGGTTGAGTCTATTGGCATAATATCAAGTATC
Source organism: Cantharis flavilabris (assembly GCA_949152465.1). Lineage (NCBI taxonomy): Eukaryota > Metazoa > Arthropoda > Insecta > Coleoptera > Cantharidae > Cantharis > Cantharis flavilabris. Next base: position 44,236,572 of record OX424436.1, read on the forward strand.
GAAATAATAAAAAAAATTTATAGTCGAATTATCGAAGTTATAGTGCAATTTCATAAAAGTGAAACTACACAAACTGTGATGAGATCGATTTTATTAGAAATGAAATTTCAAATTTCCGCCATCAGGCGCAACGCAAGCCAGCCGAAAGAATTTACTCGCAGGGTAAATTTGTAATTATGAATTCTAATGAAACTTGGACCTAAAGCGAAATTAAATAAATGCTGGTAAAAAGAATAATACAGCTATGAATATTTTAAGTTCAACAGTTCAATAACAACACCCTAACCTAGGGTATAATTTATAAATTTAGAAAAATTAACAGAAATAAAATAATAATTAATTAAAGACACAAAAACAAAATGTCTTCTAGGTCACGTGTCCAATGCACTATTTCCTCTAATTATTTTTTCTTGGGGATTGTTTAGTATTTATAGCCATAAATAAATATCTCAAAAACTTCAGACTGACTTGAATCTTGTAACAAATTTGTACACGCCATATTTTCCCACAATAATTATTATTGTCGCAGTGTTTTGAATGAAAATAAGCCTGGATTTGTAAGGCAGGGCGCGCACTGAAGTGGTGAGCAAGTGACGTGGCGGTGGAATGGTGACCAAGTGGTAGGTGGTATTGTGCAAGTGGCGTGGTGTCAGTCTGGTACCACTAGTCTCGAACAAGTTTAATTTTCGACTGGCAACCGGGTGGTGACGGGGTGAATTTTGCATTTACAAATGAGTATTTCTGTTTTTTATTTTTCTGCCAGAGAGGATGAACCCAATATTGTTTTTTTTAATTTTCAACGTTTATAAAGTGATCTGAACTTGGACGACCAAGAATTTCAAATTTTTCATATAATTTTTGAAAGTTTTTCAATAAGTTCTTCTATAAAAACAGAAATACCCAGTTGTAAATGCAAAATCCACGTCTTCACCACCCGGTTGTCAGTCGAAATTAAACTTGTTAACTAAAAATTAAAATAAAGTTGTTGACTAGTGGCATCAGACCGATTCTACCTGCCACTTGGTCACCACGCCACCGCCACCTCACTTGCTCACCACTTCAGTGCGCGCCCTGCCTAAAGGTGGAAATTAAATCCAAATAAAGTCTAATCCATTTTCAAAATATTTAGGTCGAAACGCATATGCTAAATTTTTTTTTATTGCATTGTAACTAGAAGAAACGTCTTGTATTTATGCAAAAAATTTAAATTTTCTTTTCAGTGGATGCTTTTGTTTTTCTCCTCGCAACGTATACAGCATCTGCTGTAAAGTTGTCTTTATCTTAATGAAATTTAAATGCGTAAGCACGCATAATAGTAATAAAACGCGCTGAAACTTTTGTATAAAAATTATTAATCCCTTTAGCGCGATAAACATTTAGAATAAAAAATTGAGATACGCAAACATATACAAGTGATGTAAAAAAGTTTCTTATTTTGTTGATTTATAGATACCTTAAAGTTACAAGATTCGAAGAAATTCCAGTTTTTTATAAATGATATATAAATGATTCTTCGAGTAGAGAATTTCATTCTTTATTGAACATTTTTTTTATTAAACTCTGGAATAGCATGTAAAGCATAGAAAATAAAATCAATTTAGCAAAATTTAAGCTTTTTATAACTTCAAGTGTTAACATGTATATGTATGTATGCATATTACAATTCGTTAATCCAATTATTTATTGATGTAAAAATTATAATTTTCAAAATAAAGAATTATATTTAAAAAAATAATAATCCTTGCACATTTTGAAGCGTTGTAAGTGTTTTTTAAATTTTCCATCTAATCAAATTAATAATTTAAAAATGCAAGCACCTGCAATACGACAAACTGGTAATGGGCTTTGTTTAATTCAGAGTAAAATTGAGGTGATAGCTTATAATTTCCCTTGGGTGCATTTGTTACAAAATAATGAACTGTTTCGATTTTAACATATCTATACCATTTTACGCTCTGTAGTTGCGTACTTTAATCACTTGATGTATTCGAAATTTTTCAAAAATAATTAAACTTCACATAAAGTATCATTTTTAACCAAAGGAAAGGGATTGCTATTAGAAACGGCTTTTGGTGGGTATCTGTTACGGCGTTAATAAGGAAACTCGAGTTTTTTACAACTGAAATTGAGAAAAAACATTTGTTGCTTAAAATTTGTATTTTTTATTGTCTGGTGTGATATTTCCATTTTTAGACTTGTAACATTTATTCATGTGACCTGCATAATCTTAATAAACATAAATATAATTAATATTATTGTACTGGTTAATAATTATTTCTAAATTATTCTATTAGGAATCAAAACATTTCTTAAGAACTTAAGTTAGACGATATTGCACTGGTATTACAATTTAAATTTAATATGGTTAAGTTTATACACCTATACATGTACTACTATACTTCGACTGTGTACAAAGGAAAATGAACTGATGATGGTTTGATGTAACGTAAGTTGAAGCATCAGCTAAGTGGATTCTAAATGATTAAATAACTTCTAATTACCAAATAAGGGTATGTAGTAAGTATGAAGGTGAGTAGTTATAACAACTTATAATGCCATTCCATAATAATTAAGTAGAAAGTAAAGTTTTAATCTGGATAGGATTAATTAATTTATATTAAGGTGTATTTTATGTCTTAGCCAGAAACGAAACAAGCAATTTGAACGTATTTAGTCAGTCATTCATAAAAATAAAAACTGTTGCAAGTTTATTGAAATTGGTTGAGAGTTCTTGTCTGAAAACGTTATTCTGTCAGACCGCATTCCGTAATTTAGAGCTATCTGGTAAAATTCTAACGCTTTCCTAGCCACGTAATGAGAGTGGTCACGCCAAACAGAAGCCAAGTAATTTTAGGATTACTTAGCTTCGTTCACTTTTGCCACAGACACAGACACAGCCACAGACACAGAAGCTAAGCCAAACTGGATATTTATCACGTAAATGATAAATACAAAAGCCTGCCAAGGAACAGTTTTATTAATCGGGTTAAAACTTGCAAAATTGTTAGCCCCAACGGTAAACGTCAGCAAAATGCTGGCATTTTCACTAAATTAAACCACATATTAATATATTACCAAAATAAAAAAAGCAACAAACTTATCTCGGAGTTAATTATCTCTTATTTATGAATAAATTTATTATGGAAGTTCACTAAAGCTTACTCAACTTTTACAGCGACGCTATTATAAAAATTTTTAAAAAGCGATTATGAGTTATCATTTTTCTTAGTCTCAAGCACGCACATCATTAATTAGGAAAAAATCTAAATTATAATTTTCTAGATCCACCCCGAAAACGCTACAGTGAAATTTTAAACAAATTTTCAATTAGTTAACATTCTTACAAAAAAAATACAAACAAGAGAGATAAGATAAAAGTGTCCAGTATGACAAGTTGACGAAAACAAATTGAATAAAAGTTATTTAAACGCAGTTTAAATTAAATTATTTTGGGAACATTTTCCTTGCTGGTAAAAAATTTGAAAGGAAAATAATTTTGGAAGATTTATATTTTTATTTATCGTCTAAGGACGCTCAGACACTTTAATAAGTGTTTCATGACGCCTTTAGTTCTAAAGTGTTACTTATCCTAAATTGCGAAATTAAAGCTATACAATTATGTAAATAAATCTCCGGCAGAACAGTAACGCTTTTAATAAAAGATTAAATTAGACGAAGTCTTATTTTAATTAATTTTTCCGTGAATGTATTGAAGTGGATAGGATAGGTATATTAAATTGATTGTCCAGACCACTAAAAGTCCTTACTTGGTAAAAAAGAAGCGATTATTCGTTATTAGTTGAATGAACAAAAAAGCACAAATAGAATAATTTGTGGTATTCAGAAGAAGCCTAGCTCTTGCTTGGATCACCAACCTTTATCCTTTTTAAATTGAGAAAACCTACTTTATCCTAATGTAATGTAAAATATATTTTCATTAAATATTATACAACCGCAAATCAATAAAACCTTTTTATTTATAAAAAGCATTTTCGAGTTAAGTCGGAAGAAATATAAAGGAATTTCTTTACGTTTGTTCTCATCAAATTAAAAATTGAATTAACTTATAACGTAATAATATAAAAAATGCAATAAGATGTTCCAAGTTGACGAAGAAAATGTACAGCCTCTTAGGAGGCTTCCCAATGGTCACATATTATTTTACAAAAAACACAACAAAAAGTCTGCACGGAAAAAATATAAAGAACGTAAAACGGAAAACAGAAAATGCTGTCAGTGAATGATGACACTTGGAGGTTACATTAGCAGGACCCTCGGACAAGCTCTTACGATTTGATAAGTGATCCCTGCCATTTAGAAAATTACATCAATTTGGAAGGTAATGAGAATAAATTGTAACTAAAATTAAAATTTAATGGCAGTATTTTAAAAGTAAAATCCTTATACAAACTGTGTGTATTTTATGATAAAGTAATGAAAATAATTTGTGTATTATACTTGAGCAGGCATTTAATTTAAATATGCAGACACGAGCAAGAATGCATTAAAAATGCATTAAAACTAAGAACCCATGAAAAAGCACCAAATAGCATACCTTTCTATTTTTTTGAGTTCAACGACTGCAAAAAAAGAATAATGATAGAATTGAAAATGAAAAATGGATTTCTTTTATAGTGATGTCGTTACCAAAATTCATAAATGTTTTACTAAAGTTGCCAGTAGTATATTCGCAGTTTTCCAATTCTATGTTACTTATTTTGTAAAAATGAAGTTAAAATATTGTTGTGTTATGTTGACGTTTTCACTTAAGCTTTGCTTTCCAAATACGATATAAAAAATTTTACTTTCTCTAAAGTACATTTCTCGTTTTGAAAATCTCTTCTTTAGATTTTCCCATCTGATGCCTCTGGTGATTTTCCCTACTGTGTGGTGTACCTACATTTACATTCAAAGGTTTAGATTATTTCGCTTGTTGCTTTGTGTTAAAATTCAACCCTCAACTTCGTCTAAGCATAAGGCTTAGATAGAACAACATAACATTTTGGAGTTATTTTGACATACAAATTTAAATTATTGCTACAACAAAAAGCTGTTTAAATAGGTTTAAACGTGCACTTATACAAAACGTATCTGTGTGTTGTTTTTCTTCTGCACGAAAATGTAATGTCCACTTTAAATTTAATCATTTTCTAATTTAAAGTTTTCTAATTTTAAGTTATTTAAATTGTATTATATGTTTTAAAATTTTATGTAAAAGTAATGGAATAGAAAAACCCATCATTCACAATATCTATATGACACACACACTTGCATTTTTTCTTCGCATGATTGACATTTTGCTTGATTAGATATGTCACTCAACATCGTGTGGTGATTGCGTACGTGCTATCGTAAATTACACATCTTAGAAATCAGTGAACACAAAAATCGAATATTGGATTTGAAATGTTATAGAATTTTTAATTCAACATAATTAATATCGAAATTCATTATTTCGAACTTCATTTTTAAACGCAAAAGTTCACTCAACCATGGCTTTGAACGAACCCAATTTTGGATTTGCTCTTCTCCGATAACAAAATAGCTGCTCCAGTTATTTTCGCGCCTGTATTGCGATTTTTAGATCAACTGATGATGTTTCATGATTTTAATAAAAATTTGAAATTGTATTTATTTACGAGACACATGATATTAGGATACAGAAATATCTAAAATTAAATCTTGAATATTATGTTATTTTTATCTCTTCAAGTTTCAATAACTTTATTCCTAGGTTTTCCTTATTAGTGGCGTTATCGTGTACTAACACCACTTCCTCCGCCTTGGTAATATTTCTCACATTATTGAATATTTTTGCAATACACCTTATTTTATGTTGTTATAACTTTTACGAGTTTGTAAGTTTGAAAAATTTTATTTTTTCAGACACTCATTTTTTGAAGGATGGTTATAAATATGAGGATCAAGGGTTGATATCTTGAAAGCACCAGGTGTAAACATTCCTAACATAAAGACATGAGTAATTGTAGTTATAAATCAAAGCAACGGAAGAATATTAAACTGTTTAGGAAAGTTTCAGCATTTGGGGAAGAGTTATCCATTATTGACGGCAAGACACGCAATTAAGATATTATTCTAGCAAGACTGTGCGGAAAATTTTCTATTAAACGACAGCAGCATAAATTTTGAATCTAATTTCATTTAGTTACATCAAAATAATTTTAATCATTAATTAAATATAAAAATAAAACATTAATTAATGTTTCTGTACAAAGGAAATTTAACTTTTCATAAAACAAAAACTATTTAATCCAGAAAGCACCTAGCATATCTGCAATTGAAAGTATGACTCAAATGAACTTGATGGGTAATTTCAAAAATGTTTCAAATTGTGAAATTCGCGGAAATTGAATCACACATTCAGCAAATCCTTATTCTTTTGTAAGGATTTGCCGAATGTGTGGTTCAAATTTTTCAATCTTCCAATTTGATCCAAATAATAATGGAAACCTTTACGGTACGTTCAATCAGATTATTAAAATTTAAATTGTTTCCTCCTTAACATCAAAATCATGTTGAGTCAGGAAATTTAAGTTTCCAATTTGGTTTGCAACTGACATAGAATTCTTAAAATTAAATCTCTTACCTTGCGATACGAAGCGGATTCAGAAATGGAAAATGTGTCAACAATGGAGTCAAACCGCACAAGCTTTTTGGGAGCTGACTTTTTTAATGGACACAATGAGCACATATTTTTTGAAGTTTTGAGCACAGAAGGCATATCGCCTTTAGTCCACGTGTATCACATTTCAAGTTAGTTTTTATTTCTAATATTTTTAACTTTTAAATTTGGATTTTACGAAAACCAACACAAGATTCATTTAAAATATGGATTTTAAATATTCGGGCTTGCTTATTTTCCTAAAAAAATAAGTGTCCTTTAATTAGTCTCGAAACTGCATAAAATTATATTTAAAATTTAAATGTTGCCAAAACTAAAAATGTATTGATTTGCAATAATAATTATTTATTCAGTTTTAGTATAGTATTCTAGATGTTGGAAGAAAATGCAGTGGCAGAAGCAGTTTTAGTTAGTCGAGTTCAGCGTTGTACGTATAGATGGCGAAACGCTAACAAATTCAAATATTAAAATTTTTACATATTTTACACTTTTTACAGGTTTTTCAGTTCATGAAAAATATTCAGCCTTTTTAAGAATAACTGATCAACTTGATAATTTTTATTAAATTTTCTCCATTATTGATATTTATTATAAAACAACGTACATTTATTATTAAACAATGGTTTTTAATCAAATTTTAAGAAAAAAAAATTTATAAATCAAATGAATAAAACCTCGACTGCAGTATGAAAAACTTTTACCTTAACGATACCCTGGTGGTTTGGTGGTTCCCTAGACAATGTATGATTAGTGTAGTATAAATTACTGGCCCTATCTTTAGTTTTTGTCTTTCTACATGAAGAAACAATGTCGTTCTTCCGGTTAATTAAAGTTTATACAAAAGATTTGTTTCCAAGATTACTGCAGAACTTAGCCATAGCACAAACCACAGTGCAGTTAGTTAGTTGCATTTTAAAACTAAACCTCTTTTGAATCCTACTTTATAACTCTTTAGCTTAGAATTAATTTAACAAGCTTGAATAAGAATGTCGAAAGCAAAAGTATTCGGAAAGTTTGGCAATCATGCATATAAATTTTAAATATTTCGCAAATAACAAACCGAATGATTTTAAATTTAAAATATCAATCTCAGAGTTAAAGTTTTCCTTTGATAAATTTAAAATATATTTAAATAGCTTGGTTTTTCGGCAGTTGATCGTTTACTCTAAAGCATTTAATAAGTTAGAAAACACAAAAGCCAAAATCAAAACATGAATGCAAACCTGTGCTTGTCATAGATGCTGTTATGATAAATTGTCGTAATTCATGAGTTTGAAAAGCTTGTTTGCCATATTAACCTTATTTATCTCGGGTACTAGGTTTATGCCGTTGTGACATAAACTCTGTTTTATTATTTATACAACTTTACTTTTAGTTGAAACTTAGTATTACTTTACTAATTTCCAAGTACAATTACAGTACAGAAAAAATATGTTTACGACATTAAATTTAAAATTTTGTAATTAAACATTAATAGTTTAATTAACGGAACGTGTTTGAAAAAGACTGATAGTCGAAAGTAGTTCATGCAAGTAGAAATCAATTGATAAAAGTGTACAATTTAATTTGAATTAGTCCTGAATAGGTCATAAATACATACTATTAAATTGATTCGTAAAAAGTATATAATAAAAGTCCATTATCTCCCTAGCTCTTAATGTGAAATGTAAAATACACTATAAGTAAAAAAATTTATATCATAAAGTTAAAACATAAGTACTACGTAACGTATACTGCAGTATACGTACATCTTTACTTTAAGGCCGGTTCACACTTTGATTAGTGAAGTACAAGTGATTAGCTAGGTTAGTATAGGTTTTTAGCACCTGTCGAGACGTGTTTAGTGCTAATCACTTAACACTTGCACTTACTTCTAAACTAATCAGTAATCAAAGTGTAAATCTGCCGTGTGCTGTAAATAATAATATAATTTCTTAGTGAATTTCATTATTAATACGTAACCGTCTTTGTTTAAAATTCAAACTGTGTTTTCTTTAGTCTAAGACGAAGGTAGTGTGTATAGTAAAGTGCTCTAATACACTTAAAATATTTGCTAGAGCTCAACTTACTTTTTTCGATAGTACTTAATATTCTTCCGACATCCTTCATCTATACAAGTTCCTTTTTGCAGTATAAAATATAGGTAGCTTTAGTAGTTGAACATATTTTTAAAATACCTTTTTTCCAATACCGTCTATCCAATTGTTACTTTAGTGGTGAAAGTAGATATTTTCTCCGGATAACACTAACTTGTTATCTCTTTTTTTTATATAATAATAATTTACAAGCAGATATGCACGGTTTCAGGATATTCATCTTCTGGATTATTTTCATTTTCGTTTTGTCGCATTATTTAGCGTTAAAAACATACCATAGCCTAATCATTTTAGAGAAAGTGTATTTGTTTATTTCTTGTTTTTTTAACAGTTTCTTAGCATTTGTATGTCAGGTAAGATTTTAAAATTTTTACTTATTTAAACATTCGCATTCGTATTAGCTGTACGGGTAGTGGTTCAATGCCCACTTTGTACTGAAGCTCTAGGCTTATTGTACCCTGTTTCCCATTAAGATGTTAAGAAAAGTTATTAGTATTTCGATCCACAGTTATGTTCAGCAGAGAGCTGAGCTAAAAAATTCTGGCGAGTCTGGGGTTTGAACCCAGAATTTCCGCTCATAACTCAACTGGCGATCACATCAAGCCACCACTGTGGTCTCATATTTAAACATTTGTTTATGCGGCACAGGAAAAATTAATTTCAAAAAAGAAAAACTCACTTTTGTCACTTGTAGTAGAAACTACTATTTCTATTAGCTCCATAGCAAAAAAATCTAAACTCCATTGTTTTAATATAATAATTTTAATTTTATTATGTAGATGTAGTTGAATGTTAGCGTAAACCCAGCAGATTGTACGGATCACATTCAAAATTAATATTGACAAGAAACTGTATAAGGAATGAGAATGTTAGAAGGTATAATCGGAAACAAAAGTACGTGTAATTTGAATTTCACGAATATTGGCATTCTGCATATAATTAAGATACTTTTTCAAAGTCATAAAAAAATAAACAAAGTTATACAAATTCACATAGAAAAGTTGTGCTTCTTTTGAATGGCCTCATTTATTTAAATTTAATTTATTTTAACACAAATTTTTCGAGTGGCTATTTCTTCAATCGAACCAAACAAAAAAAATAGAAAAATTATTTATTAGTGAAAATTGATATTTCTTATTAAAACATCGATAAAAATCGAGAAATATATGATATTTTTAATACCAGCAAATTTCAATATTTTACGGCCTTTTAACGTCGAATCATTTATTATTTTTGAGATGTGTACGTGACAAAATTGTATCCGTTGTAATAAGTATCTTATAATTAATTTCTCAAGAACGGTGGTGTAGTAAAGTGATGAAATTTTCTTGAAACATTTTTCTATTTATAAACTATAACTGCAAAAAATTAGAGCTAATATATTCTATAAAATGTGGATTTTCATAAAATGGTTTTCACATTATAAAATTTCCTAAAGATTCCTTAAGAAGTATTTTACTGTTTTACACCTGGTGATTTTCCCTAAGAGCCGAGTCTTAAGCAAAACCATAGATATGATTTTAACGAATCTTAACAAAATGTAACTTAGTATCAAATTAAAACCGCAAGAAGTATTCAACAGTTTAGTGAATTGATTTGAATTTTATTTTCAGAAATATCTAACGTGGGAACTCCAGCGTCACTTTCAATTTGTAAAAAGTAAAAGATTACACAATATTCAGTGATAAACTGATAACAAATTTCTTTATTTATCTATTTCTTGTATTTATATACACTGAAAAAAATGGTTGATAAAAATACATCATTTTTTCAATGATTCAATTTACAGTATTCATGAAAAAAAAATCCTTAAATTTATGAGTTCGTTCATTGCCACAAAACTGATAACTTTTTCATCAATATCATGAATTTTTTTTCAGTGAAAACTGAAAAAATAAATGAAAAAATTAACAAACCAAAATAAACAACACATTCTTCTACTTGGTCTAGTTAATTTGCTCTACTCCTGATTTACTAATTTGTTAAGTTACTTAAGCGTACATTTACTTCTGGTTCCTAAAATTTCCTTTTACTTTTACACCAAATTTCCTCAGCGGTTTCCCCCTTGTTGACATTCTAATATTGAATCCTAGTTTTCAGTTGATGTAAACTGTAAAGCTTCAATGAAAAAATCGAAACTTTTCTACTATAGTCAGTGGCGGATTTAGCACTTGAGAGGCCCTAGGCGCAATTCAATTTTGAGGTCCCCTCTAAATATTTTCACTACTCACATCAGTTGTCATTTTATATTGGTTAATTTTCAATTTGTTTTCCCTATGCCACACTTTCTTGAACCACCTGCATGCTACCTCAAAAGTGGTGTGGAAATGAATGCTTCCGCAAACTTCGCAGCATCATATCTCGAAAATGGTAAGGTGTATGGGAAAAGTGTATAGGGGCTTTCAGTAAGATAATTTCATGATCTAACAGTGATAACTTGTTTCATTTTTGTGTGAGTCACAAAAGAGAGCGAGATAATAGCGTTCAAACAGATGTAGTATGTTTAGACCAAAATTTATTTTTCGTATCTCTAGAACAGGTAAGTGTACGAAAACCAAACTGAGCTTTTTAGAAAGGGCATTTATTTATAAAATCATAATTATATAGGTGTCATTGCCGTTTGAGCAGAAGGAAGAGAGAAAAATGCGGCAATACACATTGCATACCTGAATTGGACTATTTTTGGATTTTGCACATATTTAGCTTCATATCTCGAGAACGGCTAGGGGTATTTACGTCAAATATTCTTTCTTAAATATTAAAAATTGAGATATTCAACTTTTGTAATAGGTGTTTTTACGTTGCAGCAATAGGGAGCGAGATAACAAAATCCGCGACCTTTGACCTCGTATGTATCACGAAGCTCCAGTGCGTCGGTGGCTTAACTTTTGCGCCTGTTCGGAAATCCGCCACTGACTATAGTATGTACATATTATATTGTTTACCTTGAATGAAGATAATCTAATATGCATAAATAGTAATTATTTCTAAGGAAAACTTGTTATCGCATTGGAATTAATCCAAGCATATAGTATGATAAGTTCCGATATTGGCGTTTCCAGGAAAATATTTCCAAAGTGTTTTCTCAACGGAAACAGTCAATGGTAGATAATAAAAGGTTCGAGTTTTGCTGTAGATAATTGCGCGCCCTTTAAAAAATAATTGAACAATTTACATTTACATAATTTTATGCAATTTACATGATTTGGGTGCTAGGTTCATTTGAATGTAAACATCATTAAAATATTGCTTTTAAGAAAACTAATCGGTAGATATAAAATTAAAATGTTTATCATCAGATAAACGCAATTTTCCGATTGCTTTCTTAAATTGCTAGGATAATAATAGTGCAATCTATCTGAAACGCGAAAATTAGTTTTAAAGTAATTTCCGAAAAAAAAATTTGTCCACCTTTTGTACAATCCGATTTCTTGAAAATCCTAGTTTTTCCTGACAATAATATTATATTGATGTCTATTTATAAATGAATTGATAATAATACTAGAATATTTTACGCGGTCGTAAATGATATTCTTATTGCTGCTTGTAAATTGTAAAATCCGTTAGTATCTTCAATTTCTCAAAAGTATTAATTAATTTTAATGACCAATGTAATTTTAAAACAATTACATGCTTCAACTAACCGGCACACTATTTTATAGTGTATACTGTATACATATAATTATTAATGTCTGGATTAGAACTAATTCATTCTTGTTAAACTATTTTCAAAATATTTTATTGTTTTCTAACCGAAAAAAATTTCGAAATTTTTAATTACGACGGAATGTTAAACTTGAATTTAAGTCGGATTTGAACGGCAATGCATCTATATTGTAGTAAAATTTCGACATAAAGATATGGAAATATCCAATAGTGTATTATATCAAAAGTCTACAAAGATGAGTTTTTTTCACAAAGTTGTTGTAAGCTGGACCATACTAATATTTTTAAGAATCATATGAAAGCAACTATTTAATAAAATGTAAAATGAAATAGCAATATTTAATATATTATAATATAACTAAGTAAATTAAAATAATTAGTTGCATTACTGAAATAAAAACTTAAAAATTAAAAACCGAAGAAATATAAAATGTTTAATCCGAATTAAATTTAAATATTTTTAAGAGTAGCTCCAGGCGACAAGTTGGAAAGTACATTTTAAGTTTTGTAGACAATTGGCCAGGCTTTATAACAAACTAATTTTTGTACGAAATTTGTGAAAACTCGATTTTCAGCTTGTTGTATGTCATATGACATACTCAGATTACCGTTGTAACTTATTTTAAAGTAGGAACTTAATTAATTTTAAGTAACAAAAAATTTACTCGAAAACTTAAAAGTCCAACACAGGCTTATTTAATTAGTTTGCTGTCAATGTTTATTTATCATTTTTCATTTTTGACGGAAAATTATTTGTATGCATCAAAATAAACAAACGGAATTTAAAGTTAATTAATCGATTACTTCAAAAATAAGTTCTTTCATAGAAAGCTGAGTTTTACAGATGACTAAGAATGTTCAAAAAATCTAATTTTCATAAATTACGTCCAAAAATATTTTTGAAAATGAAAAAATGTGCTTTGCTGAAAATTGCAATACAAAACAGATTTATTTTCTTTAAATTAGAAAAAACCAACAAATTCTTATTATTACAGTAAACGCTCTACTATCCGACCTAAACGGGACCCATTTCTGGTCGTATAGTAGAATGAGTCGGATACGTACAAGTTCAAAATAAATATCAAAACATTAAACTAAACTCTGCAAACATAATAATGTTTTTCTTGATTATAATAAGAAAATACTATGTTCTTACACAGTGATCTTAAGATTTTTTAATTTAAATTTGTAAATTTTGTAAAATAAATTATTTTGTTAAAATTTTATTAGATAAAACTAGTTATATGAAATACTTTTATAATTTACCAATAAATTTTATAAATTAACTGACAAATTACGACGATACGCGTCACAAAATAACAATACTATACGAGTAGAATGTAAATATTTTATTTTTATAATTATTCATAATCTCGGAATAATCTTTTTTCGAATTTAAATTATTTATTTCAGCATTGAGAATGCTGTTATTTTCCCATATAATGTAAGCATTATAACGTAAGTAATCAATCTGTCTGCCTACATGTTCACCTCCGAGCCGCGGCGAGATAATGCTTACAAACTTCTCAGAATGATCGGATACGAGAGCGTCGAGGTTGCTCATTTGACTGGCAATTTATTACGATTTAACTTTATAAAAAAATCTACAATAAAAACTTTTGTAAATCAAATGAATAAATTTATTAATGAAAGTAATTCAGAACAAACTTTTATTTCATCTATGATATTAAATAGACAAGATAATTTTATCAATAGTTTAAATAGCAAGAAAAAATGGATCAATTGTCTCAATTATTATTGGAACAAAATTATTTGTTATTAAAAATGTATTTTATTTTCCATGAAAGTTATAAAAGGCCTAACTTTTATTGTATTTTGTAAGATTGTAGGTATGACACAATTATTAGTACAAAATAAAATGTGATCTGGTGTAATATCAATCTTGTTACCCTAAAAACCAATTAATCAAATATGAAAATGTCTTAGAAATATAATAATAATTAGAATATAAAATTGATAACAAGAGAGCATTATTAATTATATCACAAAAGGGAGACGAGAAGCTCATTAAATTAAAAAAATTTGTGACAAAAAATAATAAATTTGAAATAACATTCAAAGGATCCTTACTCCATAAAGCTTGAAAAATGTTCTTACTGAACAGAAACTAAAAACCTGGATTTTTCCATGGCACTTTGCCAATATTGATCAGTTCTAAGATTTCATCTATCTCAGGACGTGTTAAAATTCCTTTGGCGTAATTAATCGCCATAATTAAGAGTTGAATTTAATGTAATTAGCGCAATTGTTATATAATCCCAAGTTTTGACTATTTCAATTAAGTTAATCTTGTTACATGCGGAATTAATTAATTTCACGTAATAAAATTTAAAAGCTGGGTTTTTAAATCCACAAACTGCCGGATAAATTTATAGAAAATCAATTTATTTTGGAACCGTAGAACACTACACTATCCTAAAGCTATTCGTTGAGCTAAAACTGGCTAAAACTAACATTTTGCTTTGTGTTCGTTCGGTAAGAGCAACTGCAAACTGCAATGCGGTTGTCCACTAACAGCTTCTCTAATTTACCGAATTCCGTTGTGGTTTATAGCTAAGTCTGCAAAGTTTAAATAGAAACTGTCTGCTTCTGCTATTAATAATAAATTCATCGACATTGTTATATTATATTTAATATCAAATTTTGGCGTAGTAAGTAGCATACATAATATTATAGAACTCAACGACACAGACGTATGCAAAATATAAATAGTACCAACTCTAAAATTTTAGGTTTACACAGGGAGTTGGCTTATGTAGAACCCGGAGCTAAATTTTTTTATAGTTGTATTCTGTAACAACATTGTACAAATGAGCGACATGGACTAAAAAAGGTCACCATCAATTTCGATTTTCTTCCAATTGTTGGCCAGTTACATGGAAGGCCTGAACTTTAAGCTTCATTAGCTTCTAGATAGATCGACAGCAGAATGGTGGTATGCAGAAAATTAAATTGAGTTCAGAAAATTGTAAATTGTGATTTTCGCGTGTTGATGTCTTCATTTGCGTTTGCTAGTAAATAGAGATATTACAATCGTGTCATTTGTAACTGGATTCCTTAAAGCACTACAAACTTTCAGTTACGTTATAATGTATGGTTCTGGAAAGATAAGGAAAGCCTACACAGATAGTACCTACTCGAAACACATTGTTTTCAGTAATTGAACATTTTGCAATATAAAGCTGAAGCCTCGAGTTTCATTATGTTACTTTATTTTATGTTATGTTGCATGAAGAAGGACATTTATTATAGAAAAAGTATAGCATTGTATAATGGATTAGGTATTAGGGGCATACAATAGAAACCAATATTATATATATTATATTATCGATGTAATAAATTCTAGAGGTCACAGTTAAACCGCCAAATCGAAGTTATGGCGATATCAACTGTTCACATCATTTACCTCAATCATAAGTAAATTGGGTTAGAAAATATGTCACTCCATTTCAATGTTAGTATGAAACTAAATGACGAAGGATAACCTCCAACAGTTAAACGTATTATGGTTAAAGAGTACTTCCCAAACTTCGAAAAACGTTCTTACATGTTTAGATGACACTAAATATTGTAGTTTAAAAATTAATCTCTGGAGGATTTTCTCTAAAACTCTCAAAAGCTCGGACTTAACTAAAAATAGAAGAGGCAACAGCGAATCTTATGAACATGTAATAAACAAAGTATGGACAGAAAAGGAAACGAAATAAAGTGCTTAGCCATATCAGCAACTTTCGGATAATTCGTAAAATTAAATCCTTGGCCTTCATGGCTTTGTCTACAGCTTCTGTATCTAAAAACATTAGCAAAACTTGGTAATAAATTGGCTAAAGTCCCGAATAAATCTTTAGCGGATTGTATTGAGAATTGGATGCAAAACCTAATAGGAAATGAAAAAAGATAAGCAAAATATTTACGGTTTCGGAAGTATCGATCCAGATATGCATTATATTTTTATTTAAATTAGATCGTAGGATTCGATACTATAATTTATAACTTTTTTATTGAATTAAAAAGAAAACATTGCCAGAATAATTTATATAAGCGTTAAATTGTCTCGAAAAATTATTTTTAAAAAGGTTACTAGCAGATATCATTCATTTTGGAAAAAAAATGAATGTATGTAGATATTAACGTATTTTAAATGGAAATTCATTTTTATGTATAAATTATCGATTTTCTTAACTCATTGGAAATGCTGAAACTAATACCATTTGAGGCATAAAAAAAGCATTAACTCGTCATTTGCAGAATGTGTTACGGTGCTTGAAATGGGTGTTCCTAAAATTTTCATATTAAATTTTCCTGATAAAATAATTTATAAAATTACGCAAAACTTTATTTTGTAAACAATTTAAACTCAGTATAAACACAGTAACATTTGTGATAATATTAGTTGATGTTAATTAAAGTCATGGTATAACATCATAAAAGTTCGCTGTTACGTTTTAAGCTTAAAATTTTTAAAACAATTTTGAATTAATTCATACGTAAGTACATAATACAATTTTACCTTGACACTTATTTGGTTTAGTACTACATAAAACAAATAGTACGAAAAGAAATTGAATTTATATTTAATGATTGATTGATTATGTCAATTCGATACATACCTATAAGTAATCCATTTTTATTTTAATATTGTAATATAACATATTACTATATAGAATACAATCAGTTTGGTAACGATAAAATAGCAAGAGCAATTTTCAAAAATAATTTATGTTGGCATTGTTGTCAAAATTTAAAAAAGCTCATTGTTTGATGCTTAAAACGATTTTCACGTGCACTAAATTTCATTTTCATTTAACAAGTTGTTCAATTAAAAAGTAAAGAATAAAAGAATAGGCGAATGAATTATTATTATTATTAACCATTAAGCTGAACTACATATTGTTATGAAGCAAACTTGATATATTTATGGCTGCAAAATTAGAAAGAAATGTTTGATTACTTTATCTAAGGTAATTAAAAAGTAGGTAATAAAATGATTCATAAAAGTGACCCCAATACTAAAATGTGTGTCCAATTGTAAACAATTAAAATTATTGCAGTCGTATTAATTTTGATAAGAAAATCCATTTCTGCTGTGCGATATTATCCCATAACAATAATAATTATCAACTCCAACCTCGAAGATAAATAATGTAAAACTTTTTATGGTAGATATTCAATAAAATTATCGATTCGAGCTTTTGTTGAAATCACTTTTTGTAAATAATTAATATTTCAATTTATTTTTGTATTTTCTGTGGTCTCTTTCTGTTCTTTCCTACGTCGTACTATATGCAGTTACGAAAAGGGTTCGCCCGTTTATGAATTGAAAAACAGGAGGGATGAAACTTATCGTATGTATAAATAAGAAAAAACATTACACTATCATAACAATAATATTTTGAAAAATAAAACCTCACCCTAATAGCATTAAACAACTTGCGAGTGTTGGTATTAATTAAAAAATGAAAATAGTTAAAAATAATAAAAATAAACTTTCAAATTTCACTACATTTTAAAAATATTTATAAACATTGATATTTAATTTAAAATTTTAAAACGTCATACACTAGACGGTGTTATTCGACCACTAGTTAAAAACACGCGGTTTTGAATGTTCGACCACAGCCAAAGCGCAATCTCAAACGTTACGTCGCTAGATGTCAGCGCAATCGATGTCAACCCTGCTGCCGACGACGGGGTAAAAAATTCATGTTAATGTAGGTCTGACCTACATTTTGGATGCGTTTTGAAAATTTTTGAATCAAAGCAAATTAATCTTCTTGTGGTGGTAATCAATCACTCTTAAGAAAATTATATAACAAAAATCTAAACTTTGGAGCTTCTTAAGGTAAGATTAATATTTAACCATTAGTTAAATGAGCTGCTGCAATACGACTTACATTTTACATTGTAATATAAAAATTGTTTTTGTAAAAACATTCCATGAATTTTTATTTTACAACTCAAAGAATATACAATATATTTTTAAACGGTTTTAATCTCTGGAAAATTAAATTTAAACTTTTCACGTAACTCTTAATAAATGCAATTTTAACAAGCTTTCTTTTTTTCGTTTAAAATTTCATATTAGTATGCCTTACTCTTTGTGTTAATTAAATTAACTTTTAATTTTCAATTACTTTTTAAAAGTTGTTTTAATTAATTTCTGCGAATAATTTAATATAAAATGGCAGATATTTCAACGTCAAGTGCTAAATTGGCCTTTCATGTGCAAATTAAATTATAATTTTGTTAAGAAGGATATTTAAAATAACACAATTATTATTTAAATAATGGAAAACTTAAGTACTATTAGAACAAAAAAATTAGTAATGATATTACGAGATATTAAAATCTTAAAACGTTAAAATAAATTTATTATTAATTTTCATGAAAAATACTCAAGTTCATTTTCGAGTTTACCAAGTTTTGCTTTAGTAATCAACAATTTATAATAATACATTTCCAAGATTGAATTTTTATTTAAGTCAAATTGAAAAGTAAAACATTTAAAATTAAAATTTTCCACTTCAGAATGGGGTTGGAAAGTTTAAGAAACAAGATAAAGTTTAGTCAAATGTTAAATTTGGTACATACAATACATTTATGGTTATTATTTATCAACAGGTTATGGACCCAAGGAAAAGATCCCTATATTTGGCGCGGCTACTTTGCGAAAGTCAATATTCCTAGTCGAATTTTGCAAATTATTTACTACAAACAATAATGAAGATTTTTTCTACCAGGAGAAAGTATTATTTGTTGTATTTTATTTAATTATTATATTACTTCTTTAAAGGCGTTCAGGGCCGGACTATCTCCTATCCCTAGCTACGCTACTGACTATTATTTAGAGGTTTAGCAATAGATTAAAATTAAATGGCTCTTCCACGCACACTAATTGGGAACATGCTATAGCGTACTGAATAGTTAAATGATCATTAACAACCAAATTTACCATTTAGGTAAACGATCATTTTATATTTCAGTTGACCCTCACAAATTAGCATTAAGCCGATAAGTTATGAATTCAATAACAAATAAGTTGAAAATTTATAAATATTTTTTCAAATTTGAACAAACTGAAAGATTTATATTTTATTTAAATAAGTAAAGAGCTTATATAATTAGACTTAAAAATAATACCGAGTAATTCTGAAACAGTGACAATGTTTACTAAATCATTGATACAAGTGCATTATTCCAAACTCAATCGGAACTTTTTCGGTTAGGTTTACATGGCTAACTTCAAATAACTATTATAAATGACTATTAGAGCTTAGAGAGCTTTGAGTTAATACTAGATTATTTAAAGTGTTTCATGAAATTCTAAACAAGGAAACTCGCTCAATTATATTTTAAAGTGATTACACCTAATCTGCAGTTTTACAAAAAATTTCATATCAATCAGATTTTGAAAATTAATACAATTTATGTAATAGAACTGAAGACCTGAACATATTATGTCTATCATTTTGAAACACAATATTAGATATGTTCTCAATTGTTTTGAATTTCCTGTGAGAAAAGTAATGTATTACCTAGAAAGTAGGTTTTAGCAAGAAACCTTTTGAAATATTTTTTGAGTTGTAATTTTGTCAAGATTAGGCATGTCTCTTAATGTAACAATTTAATATAATATTCACAATACAACTTTAATTGAAAAGTTAACATTAGAATAAGTTTAACATCATGAAAACACAATACAAACTTCTGAATCTTTAATGAAATTTAGAAATACTCTGTTAATCGACATTCAGTACATCGATCAATACAGGTTATGATTTTAATTATAAAATGACTTAATAATTAGTTTAACAGAAAGTACTTAATTAGTTTTAATTTAATATTTTTTATCATGAAAGAAAATTAAATACCTACTGCTTCTTTGTGGAAGCCCCATCCGCACGTTCTCTCTATGAAAAATATAGAATTCAAAATACTAATTTTCAAAAATTAAATAGCTTTATAATATTTCTACTGGCCATATAATATCAATTTAAGCTATTCACGCAGAATTTTAAAAGAAAATATTTCTATTTACAACTAAATTTTTTAATTTATAATATATTGATATGTTCTTTCCAGAGCCTCCACGTTGACGCGTAAATTGATATATTTTTTATATAAAAATATAAAAATTTATACTCCTTTGAAAAACGTTGTATAGCATCTATGGCAGAGCTTCTGGGAAATTTGGATAATTTTAAAACTTTATACTCTATATTTATTAATTTTATATTTATTCATTTATTATCTTTAAGTTTCTTGTATAATTTTCCTTTTTATTATTTCTGTTTACATCTTCTGATTTCCTTTTTACTTTTCTATCCTATTTTATTATAGCTAAACCTTGTCAGAAAATGATAATCGGTGAAGCTATTTTCTAAGAACAGTTTCTAAGAAAACTAAATTCAATTTGTATCATTAACAACTTTTCTTAGAAAATTTCACTGAATATCTGTTTTTGACAAGCAATTTAATTGTTATACAAATTTTTAAATTAATTATAATTCAAATAACTATAAATTAATATTGTTGACCATAGATTTTAATGATTCATAAATCTAAGTTAGTTGTTAATTTTATTTTCATGTTACAGTGACAAGGAGTTAATAATTGTCACCGGCTTAAACGAAAATTGACATAATTATGAATAATGCAAACTTTTGATGTAGGTCTTAATTTCAAAAAGTTTGTTAACCAATTGTCATTATTTTACTATATACTTATTCTTATAACTTTTAGAAAATTTCAGAAGAAATGTGGAGAATACTTTTTGATAAACTAAACATCAGTCTCAGATAGTGTCGATGTAGTTTTCACACCAATTTGCAGGCAACAGAAAATAAATTATTATTTAAAGCAACTAGTGCGTACATTTGATGTTGTTTTGAGTTTGATTCTTAATTATTTTATCGTATAACAACGGTGAAATGATAATTCACGAAATATAATTAAAGGAATGCAAAAGTTTGGTTCATAAACAAAATTTTCTATACCAACTATACGTATGTGATTAATTTAATATTGCTCCGCGTGGTGGCGTTCACTTAATGTAAATCGCGATATATTTGCAAAAGAGTAAAACTTGTTAATCTAATGAAAGAAATCATACAGTAATTTTGTATAGAAGCACTTTGGGGCATTTTGATCAACCGAAAAAAAATTGTTTCTATCTAGGGTATTCTATCATAATGTAATATTGAAACAACCACCTTCGTATAGTTTTTAATAAAGTTTATAAAATATGCAACGAGTAAGCTTCATATTAAAGAGGTTAGATTCTAAATTGTTAAATTAGTACCTTCTTCTTTTGCATAATATATGACGTTGTTCTGTAATCATCTTCAGCTGTACGTTTCTGGTGTGCGTGCTAAGTGTTATCACACACACAGGGTACGGAGAAAAGTTTAACATGGGGTTTAAATCACGCACATTATATACATTGCATTTTCAGGAGGCTTTCCGAGCAAAATTATGTTTTTACTTTGTCTGCGAGATCGATTCGGGAACCTCGGTGTTAATCAACCGCATTAATCGCATTAACCGCTATGTATACTACTAAATTATGGTGATCTTTCATACTTGAAATCTGTTATATCTTTCAGCTGAAAAGTCAAAAAAAGTCTTTTCAAATGGAAACCAGCATTTGTCATAATTATTTTTTGGAAACGCACATTAGTCAAAATTAACAGGGCTAAGCACAATAAGGAATTTTAATTTCCATACAATGATCGTAGTTTAACAATTTCGTGTTAATTGAATTGGATTGTAAGATTGTATCTACAAAATGATAAACAAAACAGCATTGAAGTAAGTTGACACATTGAATGCAAGACACATAAACACGAAAATAGAAACACAAATTTACGTTTGTATAGCTGCAGTTGTAGTAAATGTTTTCGTTTGAACTCATTTATTTTAATCGTTCTGTGCCAGTGTTATGGTTTTTACAATAATTTAAAGCTGCTACTTTTTTAAATGTCTTTCAAAATTTACAATAAAATAATACATAATATCATCAATAATGAAGTTGAATGCGAAAGTTTAACAGTTTAACTATGTCAAAAAATTTATTATTTCTAGACAAACAATTTCGTGTGATCTGGACGTGCCAAAATTTTATGAAATTTGTAATTTTATTTGCAAGCAAAACAATCAACACAAGAAAAATAAATCACACGAATTGCACGGGAGCAGCGCAGAACTTAGAACATCATTTTTATTCCAAATTCGTCTAACCTAATAAATACTTTGACTGTTTTTTCGAAAGCTTATCGCCCTAAATATAATTATTACTGTTAGTTAATTTTCAGATTTTTGCCTATAACATATTATTTAATGTTTAATTAAATTTAAACTAAAAATTATGAAAGTTTTTTTTGAAATTGATGTTATCCATGTGTTCACAGTTGTAAAAAAATATATCATGTTCATACTTCAATTTCAAAAT
This sequence comes from Cantharis flavilabris, assembly GCA_949152465.1. Classification (NCBI taxonomy): domain Eukaryota; kingdom Metazoa; phylum Arthropoda; class Insecta; order Coleoptera; family Cantharidae; genus Cantharis; species Cantharis flavilabris. Next base: position 44,259,448 of record OX424436.1, read on the forward strand.
GACTATCAGAATCTACGACGAACTCAAAGTGGCGGATGCTTCTTTGAAATAGATATTTTGCAATATGAGGTAAACAACGCTATTATCTTCGTATTACACAAAAAAATAAATTTTTAATTTGAACATATTTTATGCTCAATTACAGATTCTTATTCATCTAAACCTAATTAAAAATTGAATTTTTTATTCTTGAAAAAAGAATAAACCTGTGTAATATTTATAAATAATTTTATATTTGAATTAAAATTACTTTGTTACATCTAAAAATATAAATGTCACCTTTGAACCAATTGCCTATTTCAAAGTACTGAGGCTTTACTGTATTTATTTTATATAATAATATAATACAGAACAAATTAAAATAGTACGTTAGCTAATATTAAATTAATTAATTTTGAATAATGTAGCAAAATCATGAAACGCTCTATCAAAATAATATGCTTTATTATTTTAGCATATCAAAAAAAAACGACATATCCATCATCATCTCAATCTACAATGGCGTATGCTTTTAAGCTCGTGTTACACTAATTTTCGGATTATATTTCAAAATGTCAAACTAATTGGAAACAATGCACCTTCCAATATTAATTAATCGTAATATTTACCTATCACCGTAGATATATTTCATCTTTCACTTCCAGTTAATTTTGATACATTTTTTGTGAACCTGGCACACCTAAACATATTAATAACCAGAAACAAGCACTTTTTGCGTATTTTACCATGAGATTACTTACAACAAGTTTTTGAACATGACCGTGCTTAAACTTTTTACTTGGGTCAGCAAGAAATATTCCAGTAATTGAAATTGTTGACGGAAGTTCACATCGCCTGATATTGAAAGAATTCGAATTGGTAGAGATTACATATACTACATATTTAAAAAAATTTACTTTCAATCAAAAATAATTCCGGTTTGAAGATGACGGAAATATATTTACATGAACTTCCTAATGCTGTCATATAATTATTCATTTCACGTAAGAATATTGTAATGACTCATGAATAACCATAATTGATTTGTTCTAATATTGATATTGCAGGTGGTAACCAGGTGGGACACGTTTTATTTTTCTATAGCCATCTTTGTCACGAATTCCATATTTCATTTTTTCAAACGTGACTATATTTATATTACATGCTTTCGAGAACCAATACACATTTCTGCAATATTTACAGAGCATTTTCTCGGAAAAATTGTACAAATGCACATTAACGAGAAAATAAATGCTTTTTCGATGTCATACACCTAAATTGTTTAGTCTGCATAAGTACTTCTCATATAAACTTTCATCTTGAAAGGTTATAATAAAAGAATTTTAGAACCAGCACTTGCAATCAAACAATAAACTGCTAACTGCTGCTAGAAAAGCACTTTTACACAAATGGAAAATTGACACAATTTTTATTTACCTCAGCACTTTTTAATTCTACATTTTCTTAAAATATTAAGAAATCGTGAAAAAGATAAGCAATAAAATAGTGACCTTTCAACTGAAATAGGTATTTTGCCCCATGTGAAGAAAACCAATTAACTTGTAAATAAATAAATAATTGACTGCAATGACGCCCAAGAATCTTAAGAAACTGATTTTTCATCTTATTATGTGTTTTGGATAAAACTCAAATACTAAACATTGAATTATATTTTTTTATGTCTATATAAACCCATTCAACATACAGATAAATCTTGAAAATGTATTTATTACCATCTTAGTTGAGATTTACTGTAATGCCAAGTCCTAATTTATAGAGAAATGATTTCAAACCCTTGCGTGTCTTCGAGTAATAACAATTTCAATAAAAATCGTAGAATAAATTGAGCGTTTCAATTTTTGGGGCGTAGTCGTAAACTTTCTCTACTATAAAAGTGTGAAATTTTTTATTTTACCACCCTATAAATGAATTTATTTATCAAAAAAGTAGCCACGTTTTAGATAAATAAATCTTAGATTTTCTAATTTTATGGGATTTCATCAAAAAGGTTGATGCATTACTAGGAAGAGAATGCATAATACGCAATTGACGCATGAGGTACATAATATATTTAGATATTTATAGCTTAGCAATAAACCCAGTAAATCATTTGTAATGTTTCCTTTCGAATTTTAATTCTGTAAACCTATAACAATTTTAAGACTTCCTCGTTTGTTATAAACTTAAATTACAGAAAAGGAATTCTATAACATTTCAATAGGATTACAAATTTTAGCCTAATTCAATTACAACAGGATTTACGTTTTAGTGTAGAGTTTCAATATTTGTAGTAACTCGATTACAATTTCAACATTATGTACAGAAAGTTGACGAAATAATAATTGGCAATTTTTAGTTTCCTAAATATTCTCAAATGTTTCCGAACGTTCATTTTGTGCGGAAAATATGAATCGATATTCCATCTTATATTTCTATTCAAATATGAAATGCAGAGTAGATCAAGACAAGTAAGTAAACAAAAACTTGTGCAAAGTATGAAATATGTATATTTTTTGATAAAACTTTATTGTTCTAGATCATAAAAATTCTGAAATAAGTATAAATAATAGAAAAAAAGGTCTAAAAATTCTTTAGATTTACATATTTATTATAATTTAATTCAATTGCCAGCCTCTGCCAAAATATTGTCAGGTTTGTTTTTTTACCCTCTTGAACTCGGTTACAGGGTTGAATCAGCAGGAAAATTAATCGATACCAACGTTTATATTGGTGCAAAAGACAATAAATGCCGTTTATTTTACAGTGTCAGCAAAATTTTTAATCCAAATTTAAAATTTGCAGAGATTAAAAGTACAATTCGGAAGACTTCTGGTATTTTGTCGTACCAAGTGTCGCAATTAAACCGAAAAAACGGCAAACGTTATTTTTCTACCATCGCTAAATAATTACCAAAATTGCGTGCTCTATGAAGTGGAAAGTTACTCTTCGGTGATAGCTGGTAAAAATAATGTCTTATAAGAATGTATTATAATGTAATAACAATTTATATTCACTCGCTTGATTACATAGAACACCTATCGTTTGTTTTGAAATTTTCAAACTTGTAACAAAAATTTATTTATCACAATTATTGTTCAATTTTCTTGAAAACGTGATCGCGAAAGCTGCTACGTTCACTCAGTACTGCTAGTTTAATAGATTGTAATGTTCAGTTAGAACACTTCACAAGGGTAAAGTCAGACGTGCTCGTTACCGATTTAAGCGATAAATTTCATATGTAAAGTTTACAATATAATAACAACAGTTGAAAACTTTTAAGGCGTAATGCTCAAGTATTTCTCCATAAATTAATGCTTCTAATGTTGAGCACTGCATAAATATTATCTATAGAAATAAAGTAAAATTAAAAACTCTGTTTAGCATAGATTTTTTATTGCTATGCAAAAATATTTTAATTTTTGGATGTGATTGTTGTTGTGACCGCTCTAAGTGAGGCCGAATGAGGCCACCAAATAATATGTATCTTTTGTTAACGTAAACACTATAATGTCAATTCAACAAAGTTCTTTTTGCTGTTAGAACCAAAAACATTGCTGCTAGAAACTAAAATAGTAGTGGTAGCAACTAATTTTATGCTAGGCCAGCAAAATGTGCTGAGTGCATTTATGTTAAAAGTACAAAACATTTTTTAAAGTGAATATTTTAAATGAAGATAATAAGGCAGTTGCCGTGTTTAATCCTGAAAGAGTATTTATAAGAATTGATACTGTAAGAATTGAGAGTTATTCAGTTTTGTGCAATAATTCTAAACAAATCAGTTTTCAGGTGATATGTAATTTTTGTCCTGGATGGAATTAGATGGAAAAATTGGCAGACACAAGCTTCTATAAGATGACTTATGTATATCATTGCGGCAATTTCCTGTTGTCTCATAGTTCACAGATCGGTGTTAAATGTGAGATCACAGCAGCATATCCGGCGCCACTAGGATTAAAACTGCATTTTCCCGCTTCCTAGGCTGCCGGCACGACGTATGCTTTACGCCACTTTGCTAATGCTGGTAAAATTTCATTGCTATGGTTTGGTTGTATAAAACTCGTTTCAAAGCTAACCCAGAGTAACTCAATTTCTAGCCTATTTGATTGGATAAACAGTGCGTTAATTATGAGTTAACTTTGACTCGATCTTTATACAACAATTTAACTTTCATTTAACCTCCTGCATTGTAAAAATAGTTTTTATTTTTTCAACAAAAACCTACTCAACAAAAATGCTTTGCTAAAACTTGTAGTTTTAACTAATACTTCTATTTCTAGAACTTGATTTTCCTTGCTGTATAGCAGCAAAGAAACTTGGTTGGGTTGATTTCTAGTAATACATTTCTTGCTACAGCTAAATCATTGTTACATCATTTTTTGTCATTTTTTGGGGTCTAGTTATGCTACAGCTAAGCTGAATATTTTATAAAATGCCAGTAAGCTTTTCTTTTTTGATATTTTTTGGATCTCTGTATGCTGCTTGTACTTTGCTTCTGAGCTTTTTAGAGTTTAAATATAATACAATCAAATAATTTCCCAATTTTACTGTAAATTTAAAGTTTTTCATAAATTTTTTTATGTTAATAAGTGGGCCGATGCAAAATCAAACTCGGGCTGAAAAAATTTTTTGATCTTGCTCTGGCAGCCATCACTTCTAATTATTATAAAATTCTAGTGTTTGAATAACTTCGAAATTCCCTTTTGAGCAGAATAATTAATTAGTTAAGTCCTTTATTTTAAGTAATATAAATGTTAATGTATTTAATATATTTCAATTTTTCGTTAATAGGACATTAAAGGTATTTGGGAATGCACTTCTTTTAGGTTGGTATATACTAACAACTAATCAAAAGCTTTAAATAATTAGCGTGACAGGCTGTAGTGACGCTCGTGACGCTACCAAATATCAACAATAACATGGCGGCTCTATTACGTACACTTGATGTTGTTTTGAGTTTTATCGTGAATATCGAATTCAACGTTTCCCAATATGTGTAAGTAATTTGGTAAGTATTACATTATTTGATATATTTTATTAATTTGTTTTAATATTATATTATTATGTTTATATTATATTAAATTTTGTTTAGTAAATTTTGTAGTTATATTTATATTACATTATTATATTCAATTTTATTTAGAAAAGTACACATTAGCTCTTTATTATATTTAATTACAATTTTAATAAAATTATATTAAAACATTTAAAAATATTCAAGTGAGGTTTAAAATTATTAATTTTAGATGAAAACACCAAAAATTTCTTAATTACCGGGAAAGTTTTATATTGTTGAAATTCAAAGTTTTCACCTTACAGTTTAATTTACAAAACTTAAATTAATATTCTCTCTTCTTTATTGCCGCAACATAAAGCAATTTTGTTGTAAAATGATGTATATTAATTAATTAATTAGTTTATTAATTAAATATTAACACTTACTGATTTTGAGGTTTCTCTACTTGCTTGGTCTCTATCTAGCGATATTTTCCTATGTAGCCCTCTCTCTAAAGAGCTCTGCCTTGGTATTCCATCGAAAATTGCCGTTTCTCGAATTTGAGGAGGTGAGGGTGGAGGAGGCATATCTTCTTCTGTTGTGTATCGTGCATTCTGAAAAACAATAATAGAAATAACAAAAAATTCATCTATTTTTGTGTTCGTTCTGTCGTGAATTTACATCATAACTTTGTAAATATTTTATTTAGGTTTGAAATAGAAGTTCAATAACATTCGCTACATATTTTAAGTTAAATATTTTCTGAGGAACTTAAAATGTGATAGGTTACAATCTTAGGAAAATATTCCATCATTAGTAAATATTTTGGCAATATCTCTCGACGACCATCTAAAAGGGGATTTTAATTAGATTCTTGAAAGTGTTCAATTAGTAAAGAAATTAGAGAACAAAAATATTTAAATTTAAAGTGCTAACTACCCAATTACCAAGTAACTTAAATGTTTATCCTATTTGCTAAGCAGTTTTATGTTCTGTAATTTGTCAACTTTTTTGTTTGACTAAAAAGTTACAATTCCGCCTGACTCGTTAGTTATTTTCAAAAGAAAACTTATTGCTAATACGAGAAAATTTTAGTATGAGTTAAAATTGGGGAGATTTTTAATTGAAATTACCTCTAGCTGCTCACTCCAGCAGCAAGAAGATTTGGATGGGCCAGGTGAGGCAGTGACGCTAGGAGGCTGTCGTTTATGGCGTCGACGCCTGCGAACTTTGTTCGGTACTCCGTACATGTAGTTTGAAAATCGTCGTCTTGAATGACGTACTATCGATACCCAGTCTATCATTTTAAAGCTTTTTAGCTTCTTTGTCTTTAATTACAGAAAAACTATACTGGAGAATACTGAAAAAGTAACAATACTCTCGAGGTGTACTGACATAATGCGCAGTTCTCGATACCTTCACGAACTTTTAGTAAACTGTTTACATTGACTCTTAAAACTGTAAGTCTAATAGACGCCTTCGTTCAGAAATTATAGAAAATTTATAGTTTAAAGAAAGTAGGTTTAAAACAACAAACATTTTTATTCTTAGACGTTATAACGACGACGCCTACGAGTCTACTGAATGTTGAAACGAGCGTCGCGTTGCTTTCAGGTGAACTTCTGCTGGCGGCAATCTAATTTCGAACACGCGACAGTACTTTATAGTTACAAGTTCCGGATAATTTTGCTTTATCATTCACAACCGACCAATGGCAAAAACTAAAAGCCAGGAAAAAATAGTACAACCCTCTGTTTTTATTGTTTCGTCTACTTATAGTAGGTCTAAAGTACTTGCGCGTAATGCGGATATAATGTACATGACACTCGTATTGCAAGTGGAGTGAAATTTAGCAAACGTTCACAAATTACAAAATCGATGAAAATATTATTTCAGTTTCAAAATTGAACACATTTTGTAACGTAAATTGAATACGATTTTCGTTTATGATAATTAAACAATATTCAGTTCTTAATGAGCGAGTAATTTCATAAAATATCTTATTTGACAAGTTAAATACGCTGATGGAATTTGATAAATTATTATCGGTTACATTATAATTCACATGATATTTGTAACCATCGATTATATTTAAAAACTAATATTTTACATTGAAATTAATGGAAAATTTATTTTGGAATTTGTTTTTTGTATAATGCAGTTTTTCTTGAATATTAAAATTTTAAAGCAATTTTTGATGTTCCTAAATTTAAAAATAGGAACACGTTTCTTATAAAAATAAAAAAGCTGTATTATATGCCCGAGTAAGTTTTACAATAAAATGTGAGGACAATGCAGATGTTATTAAATTCAATTTACGGTTAAAACATTCTACAATCGGGATGAAATATAGACAAAAATCCACAGCTTTTACATAGAATCTACCATGGCATATAAATAATATTAATTCATACTTTAGAAGTAAGTGAAAATGAAACCTATGTAATATGTCTTACAGGATCCGCACATAAACATTCGTTACAGACCTACACAATTTCTCTTCTCCTTTAACTTTTTAACTTTTCGAGATCTGTTGTTCTGTTTATTACCAACAGCAACCTCGATGGTGTTTCACTAATAGTGAAATATATTTATACTATTACAGTAGAATCCGCTTAATGTGATCACTTTGGGCCAAGAACATTTTGATAACATTAACCGACTGATAACAATAAGCAAATTTTAGAAAAAAACCTATTTTAGAAGAATTAGGTAAATTTAGCAAGAATAAACTAAATTAAAATGCATAAAGCAAAGTGCACATTTAGGAAAATAAAAATAGAAACACGCCATGAAACGGGAAACTTCATTAGTTCTTGTATATAGAAATTAAGAAATTCCATGAAAGTGATAATAATAAGCGGCTTTTTGATCACATTATCCGGTGGTTTTTTTATGTAAACTAATTAAAGCGGCCGGTTTCCAGTCAAAATTATCACAAAAACCGACTGATAACATTACTCGTGATCACATTAAGCGGATTCTACTGTATATAAATATATACAATATTAGTGACTATAAGTCACTATTCCTGCTGTGAGTATATTAATTGTATTACATCTGAAGCAGATTGCTAGGTTCATCTCCCTATCTTTACGTGCCCACCGATGCACAGAGGCAATCATAAGAAATTTTAGACTCTTTTCGGATTCGAACCGTGTACCTTAGTCAGCTAACATATCAGGCTAATGACCGTCAAGTTGTTGGATGAAATCAGCTCTACCTTTGTTAACAGTTATGTTTGTTATTTTTGTTTGACAGCTTATTTTGTACCTAAGCTTAAACTTTCAAAGACGTTTGTTGCTGAATTTTATTTTTTAACCCCCGATATAAAGAAGCGCTTACTCTGTATTATTATGAATATTATATTATTGCAATACCAAATTGTACAATTTGCAATAAACCATAAATTGCAGGAATAAGAAATAAAAAGAGGTAAAGGTTGTACTGTGATATTTTCTATAAATATTGAAAATTGTTCCATCACCATCTTTCCATCTTGTTAACTTTCAACAATCAATTAAGACAATGTGATTTTTTTTTTCAATGTTTTTCATGCAATAAATAAATTCAGAGAATGAATTCAAGAACCAACCAGAGCAGTACGAATTTTTACTATCCCCCTTCAACTTATTGCTATGATAACTAAAAAGGTCTTTGTTAAGTTTTGGGATGCATATATAAAAAGTCGTCTTAGAGAATTGAAAATTAGTGTAACTAATACATTTAAGTGAATCAACTTTTTTTCATATTGCATCGTAAAATGTATTATACACACGTGTTTATTATGTTTTCCCATTTATTTCTTACTTTCTCTAATTCAAACGTCCACTAATTAGAAAATTACAAATTTACTGCATTCTTATCTATATTCTTCATTGCATTCCATGCGGTAATTCTAAAATTGTCTAATGAGAATCGCAAATTTAAAAATTATTGTTTCAGTAAAATGTAATTATTATAATACTTTCAATTAAAAATTGTTTAATCTTATAATTTATGATTAATTTAACATGCAAGCATTAAATTCCTTATAAATATTATACCTATAATCATGTTAATAATATAACAAAATAGTGGAGAACACGAAAACCATCAGTTGTAATTCAATAATTAACAAATTATATTCATTTTGATTATATTGAGTTTTGTCGATTACCAATTCTCTAAAACCAGGAAGCGGAAAACCGTAGAAATCAGATAAATGCATAATACTGCTAGTATTTATTTGATTTAATCATGTTTCCTTTTCGAGAAAGGTTTCAGCATTTCGACCCACAACTGCTTAACCTGCATTGGGAAATTCCTGTTAGCCTGTTTTTAATAGTTGATGGTGATAATGATCAACCCAAGAGAACCGCCGAGTTTACCTAACAGCAATTTATTGTTTGTTTGTTTTCCACAAAAGAACATTTATTTTGTTTAAAATAGAGGAAGATCACTAGTTTATACAGTGAATTCACATAACATTCATACAAAGGTTTGACTTTTGAAACCGGGAGGTCTGAGGGGCATGAAATACCTTCCCGTATGCCATGATGTACCTGTTATTGTAAGCAAAAAATGTTCAATGTCTTAGAATAACACTGTCTTAATGCTGTTCATCAAATGAACTGAATTAGTTAAAGTTTAGTTAATGTTAATTTTAAATGTTACTGTTACTTTATTTTGGTGATAACAAATAAACAATCTAACCAGAGCGAGAGGTGCGTTCCGCAAGGGCCATTTCGCGGTAATCGATACCAAGAAGTAAAAAAAATACTTTTGAAAATATAATACACAATAAAATAGAGAAATGACAAGCTTTATGTTTTCAATTTTCATAATTCAAATGAAATTCTTCAATATTTTTGGCGGCCTTCATAATATTTTCTTCAAACTCAGAGAGTTCCAAAGTCAGCATAGTTGAAAAAAGAATATACAGAACTACTAACACATTTTTTTTACGACAATCACTTTAACAGGCCGCTATTTTCATTTGCTCTCGATGCAGCGTCTCCTTGTTATTCGTTGTGAAAGAATTTGAATTATTCAGATACGTACTAGAAATCATTTAATTGATTAAATTATTATAACCTCAGGTATTATGTGTAACGCCCGTGAAAGTGAAGTTATGTGACCAAACAACGGATGAAAAGTATTTGTGTGCCGTCGAAAAGATTTGGCGTTAAAATATAGGCTGGTTTATTTGTGTAGCACCCGTCACAATGGACAATTTGCAGAATTTTTAGTTTCAGCGTATAACTATTATATAATATATTCAATGAAAGTTATGCGAGTGTTTATAATTTATTGTGTCGTCATCATCTGTTTTAAAACAGGTGAACTTTTCAAATAAATTATCTTCTTCAAGATCAAGTGATCACTTGGCTGAAGTCAAGATGACGTACTAGAAAAATTTAATTAATGGGGTGGTTTCCCGTTGCTTTCCTCATAGCTCACAGATATATCTTGGACTTTAGATCATAGCAGTATATTCGGCGTGACTAGAATTTGAACCTCGATTACCTGCTTTCCATTTGGCCGGTTTAGGCTTTACGCCATACTACTAGTCCTAAAAAAATTAAATATTGATATATTGAACTCTCAATAAATGAGATTTTGAGGTGTTTTGGAATTTTATGCAAATTGTCTATTGTGCTTTGTCATAGCAAAGCACTTTTTTTGTTTTAAAGCATATTAACTAATTGTAAAATGGGTTTGGTACCTTCTTTTTCCTATCAAACATTTTTTTCAGTATGAATGCGTGTCTGCAAGAAAAAGGAACAGTCGAGAGAAATTAAAAAATGATCCCGAAAAACTTCTCATACACTTAGAGAAGGACAGAAAAAGAGACAAGAAAAGAAGACAGAGAAAGAAAATAGCGTTATTAAAGAACAAAAGGAAATTGGAAGCAAAACAGACTTGCAATCAGGACACGGGTAAGAAGACACAGATAGAAAAAATAAGACTAGAATGCGGTTCTCGAAAGTTGCATAATGTTTCCTTTGGGTTTATACAAGTGTAAGCAAACGCTTAGAAAGGCTGTTTGCAAAATAAAGATTCAAAAATATACTTAAGTTTTTGCTTCATTTGCACTCGTAACACTCGTCACAAACTTTTATTGTAAAAAAAAATAAGATGAAAAAAAATATATTATCCAAAAAATACCGAGGTATCAGGTAGGAAGATTCCTTTAACTGTCCACTTAGCAATTCATTTTGTGACAAAAATTTGTAATTTAGCTGAACTTTGATGATTGGTTAACAAGGTAGCATATTCTGCCAAAGTACTCGTAACACCCGTCACAGAGCTTAAATCCATTATTGTATCTATAAACATTAATAATATTTCTAATGTGTTTTTGTTTAAAATCAAAATAGAAACTTGTAGTGAATTAATAAATTACCTACACAAAATGTAGACATTTTTGTTCTAATTTAGAAATTATAGCAGTTTGAATGCGTACAAATGTAACACCCGTCACCGCGGAATGGCCCAGAAGTAATGACTGACATAAGCAAAGAAGTATGAGAATTTTTTGACAATTTCATTAACTTTCGATATCGTTACATTTTATTATCATTTATTTGATAATCTGGGAATAATCTGGTACGTTGCTTATTCAGGTGGGAGTAATCTACTGTTTATAGAATATTCCCGACACTGACATTTCAATAAAAATCGCGTATTTTTAAAATCAAAATTAACGTAAAAAGTTCACTTCCCAAATAAAGCTATAGAATTCTTAAAAATAGAAAATTAGCTGACCATTATTTCTGTTCAAGCCTGTCTTCAAAAGCAATAATAATAACTTCAGCGCTACACAATCTCGTTACTCAGCAACAACCTTTCGAAGAAACGGTACAATTATTCTTTTATTATTCTCCTTCTCTTGTTTTCTGTTTTATTACTGAATATTTGTTTTCAACAATTATTCAATTTAAAAAGCAACAAAGAAAATTTTATGTCAAACAATTAAATTTAAAATCTGACTAACTCTCGTTTTACAAAGTTTTCCATGCAAAAGCCTTTTTCCCTATCTGTATTGTATATTTTTTATATTTTTCATAAAAGTTATTGTTAGTTTATACTAATGTAAGTTTCAAAAGCAGATCCTTACATTGTATAATATGTAAAGCCAGAATACTATATCAAAGCATAGTTATTTTAATATAAAAAATATTAATTAACTAAAATATTCAAGTATACATTTTAATTTGTGTTCATTTCTGCATTTGTTCACTCTCGTTTCCTTTCATTTTATATTAGTTAGATTTTTGTTAATTTTCATAGAACGCACATTTGAACAGTTGAAATTAATTTCAAAATTAAAACCAAGGAAAATAAAAAGGTTAGTAAAATAAAATAAAATGCCGAATAGAACATCATGTGGAAGTGGCATGCTTCTATTTTGACTCGGTTGTGTAGATCTGTAAAGAATGTTTCTGTCGTAGTGAGCTCAACTCTCTTTGCACTTCATCAACTCAATCTTAGTAAGTTTTGATTCCATGTGGAATACTAGGTACTATTTTGCGTCTTCCAGCTGAATCAGACCTATTTGCTCTTTCTTGCACTGTTGCGCCAGTTTGGAAAGCTGAAGTAAGAAATTATGTGAATTACGTAAACATAATAATATTAGAACTCAAAATTTTCTCGATGTAATCATATATTCAATCCATAACTATAGCTTCCCCCATAAATTAATTCAATTTAAATTTCCGATTTAATACAAAATTTAAAAAGGTATATTAATTTGCCAGTTTATTGATTCATGTGTATTTTATTGGTATCGTTTAAATTCAATTAAAAATCAAACGAATAATAAAATGAATGGACATAAATTGCAGTATAAATGCAGCTATTATGACATTTTATAGCAACGATTGATTAAAAATAGCGACTTGATATTTTCATTGTTTTCAAATGCTGTCAACTTTTACAGTTCACGGTTTTTCCTATTTTATTATTCAGCTTTCAAATTAATAAGCAAGTCAAAAATAGTTTTCAGATAACTATGGTAAAAACACTGCAAAGTTAAATTTAAGTGGGAAATTTCCTAAGATGTAGCGGATGATCCAGCAAACGGTAACTGTTTATTTTTCAATAACTCGGAAAATCAATAAAAAGTAAATAAAAAGCCTTTGGTATGAGCTTTTTTCGCCAAGTTTACCATCACATTAAGGTTTAACTGGGACTTTTTCTCTGCGATTATCGCAGACATGTGTCACATAACTAACTATAGCTTTAGCCAATGAAATTTAGTCACCCGATCAATTCAAATTATTAATTGCTCAAATTCACTGAAAATTAGCAGTTTCCGTTTGATAATTTTGTAAGAGCTCCTTTATAAACGCGTAGGTAACTTTTATACCTAATATAGGTATATGAATTTCGTGCAATCTTTTTTTTTTCAATCCCCAGTTCAAATTTATAGTTCCCCAGTTCAAATTTCTAAATTTATTTTATACATAAATAAAAAAATTTAATGCTATACCCAGTTTTGTAGAATGCAACTTAATAATTCTTCTAGATATGGCAACTAATGGTGCAAATAAAATATTTTTTGTAACAAAAGTTTATAAACTGTTTCTAAACCGAACTTCGAGAAATCCGAACGTTTAGCGTTAATTGAAACCATAATTGAATTTAATTTACCTGTTTCAGTTTGCTTTGATAATTTACATTTAAAAAAATTTATTTAGTTACAAGCACTTTCAGTTTTCAGTTTTCTATTTTTTTTTTAAATCAACCATCGGTTACTGCTGCATAAATGAAACAAACAAGAAAAGATTTAATAATAATTTTTATATTGTATGTACGTATGTACATACTCAGGTAATACATATTTAGTATTTTTTACTATATTTTGATGTTACATGAATTTTTAAAAATACCGCTGAAGCATTGTTGCTTGAAAATTCTTGCTTTGTACTACGAGTAGCAACCTTAATAAGCTAAATGTGGTACACTTAATGAAAAATATAATATAGCGAAACATGAAGGAACCTTTAATTAATTGATTGTCATAAAAGGAAACAAAAATTTGGTTTTCCTTTGATAAATCTTGTCGCGTTTTAATGTGGTGCATTTGCCTTCACGAGGAATCTCTCATCAGTGCCGACGACAATTTCCTCAAAAGAGATATTTTATGGAAGATAATAAATTCGTTCATAAAAGCAGATTGTTATATTTGTTAAATATTTGATTTTTTGAAGGCCACATCAGAGCAAATTTATTTTGAACTTTAATGTTATTATATTAGGTGTCCGATTAAGGTGTCCGGCAGAAATAAGTCCTAGGAATTTTACATATTTTGTAAGTTTCTTCCTAGTTAAATAAATCTTCTAATTGTGATTGTACACACATTTTAGAGCAAACTTGACAATTACTTACTTATTTTCGGTTTGGTAAAATTTAAATACCATAACTCACAATAATAGTCCTCGAGTATTATCTATAGTTAAAATTATTAGCAAAATTAGTCTTGAACAATGAATCAATTTTGTAATTTTGCAACTAAGTTGCCCTATATTTAAATTAATTGCCTAACACTACTGTTCCATTATATACGGCAGATGTACTCTATTATAATGCAAAAAGCCATATTATATTATTATATTTATGCAAACATAAACTAGGGTGACCTTATTTTGTAATAAGTTTGATTTTTATTCGTCCTGTCTCCCTTAATTGTTCATCTCAAAAGTTTAATTCAATATTTACTTTTCCGGAAAAACACCGAAAGAACAACTAAAGGTCCCCGCACCATTCTTATGGGAAATTGTCTTTCTGTAGATTTGTCTGATTTTTTGATATATTTTAATTCTCATCATTCTGAACCAATGTCTCAATGAGTACAACTTAATGTAATGGACAGTTTCCGAGTTACAAGCACTAAAAGGTTCAGATTTAACATGAAAAATTTTAATTATTTTATTAATTTTTATATTATTTATATTACCAACAAATTAACAGGTAAGGTATTTTTTGTATTTTACAGAATCTTTTTTACGTCGCTGCCGGTCAAGAAGGGGGCGACAAAATTAAAAAATGTATAGATACAAAATTAAAGACATTGAAAATTTTAAGAAAAAATGTCTAACAAATTTTGCTGAAAAAGCGATTTTTATATGTCAAAAAACTGTTTCAAAATATGCAATTTACATTGTTAACATAGGAGGGTTCGAATATTTTCGTTAGCCACTGTACATCCTCACCCATGTTCGACTGGCGATGATATATTATAATATCGAGTCGAAATTGATTTTCCTTGTTAAATCTAGACCGTTTAGAACTTATAATTCGGAAACTGCTCATTACATCAATTTGTACCCATTGAGATATTTGTTATTCAGAATGATGAGAAGTACAACATATCCAAAAATCAGCCAAATCTACAGAAAGACATTTTCCTATAAGAATGGTGCGGGGTCCTTCACACTAAAGTTTTAGCAAAAACAAAGGCTAATTTATTGTTAACCAGGATCCTTTATCACTAATTATTGTTAAAGTTAAAATTTAGGTATTCTACGTATTCCTTAACCGTAGAGCATTAGTTCTTAAAGCCGAGGAAAGTTGTTAGAAAGGCTCATTCTTGTTGAGGATTTTTGTCAGTTTTAGTTAGGTTTTTGATTGATGAATTTGGATCTAAATGTTCCTTTAGTTTAATTATTATTGTTTTTGTTTTTTGTTTTTATCGTTTTCCTTTGGTAATCTTATATATTTCTGATTATTGTACTTGAGTATTTCATATCTGAGCATTATTTATGGATTTGATAAAAGGATATTTCAATTCACGATTGTGTATTTCCAATAAATAAATAATAATGATATTAATAATCATAACCGAATTTAGTTGTTATTGCAGAAAACAACATGGGTTTTCTGTCATAACAACTAAATTCGGTTGTTATAATTAATAACTTTTCTGAGAAAATTTCACCGATTGTTATTTTCAACATGTCGTCATCGTTGAAAAATTTAATAAATTTCTTATGATTTTCATACAGCAACATCAGATCCGAGAACTTTCTGCAATTATTATTTATTCTTTAGAAGTTACATGTAACGGATACTTTAAGTGCTCTCTTTGCTCTATAGATAGCTGTTTTATCGTCAAGATGCCTTATAATAATTGGATAGTTACTTCTTCATATTTTCCACTTTCAAACTGTTAGAAAACTGATAACAAAGTTAATTAGATATACTACAGTCAAACTTCTATAAAGGAGTAAACCTACAGTAGAGAAATAGTCATACAGAAAATTCATATTATGAGAAAATATACAAAAATTAAACAAAAAACAAGAATTAATTAAAAAAAACTTAAAAATATGTAGTTTTATAGTTTTTCTGTCTTTCTGGTGATTCTGTATTTGAATTGCAAAAACCAATCAAATTCCCGGTTCGAACCCAGACAGAGTGTAAACTTTATGCTAATCGTCTTTCCTAGACAAACAATGGCAAACCACCAAAGTGATCTTTTCCAAATGCAAAAGTCACCAAACCCTTATTATTAAGGTAAAAGAATAGAGAAGCAGATATTTTAGTTCAAAATAATGAATCCTCTATTTACTATCATCTTATCAATAAATTTGTTTAACCTTCATCTAGGTGATGTGCGTGAAGTTAGCCCCCCTTTTGTCGAAAACTAAAAATTTTTTTTTGCATTGTGTTGTAGTCAGTTTGTATTGTTTGTATTGTAAATCTTTTTTTCATTTGGCGAAGCATAAAGTTATAAATCGCGAAAAGCCATTTTATGCGCTGGCCCCCCATTTTCGCAAATTTTGAAATTTTTTGTTTGTATTGTGTTGTATTCAATTTGTATTGTTTGTATTGATAAAAATAAAAGTCCTACATTTAACATTACCCGCGTAAATCGCGCAACAAAATTTCGCGCTGGCCCCCATTTTCGAAAATTTTGAATTTTTTTTTGTATTGTGTTATATTCAATTTGTATAGTTCGTATTGTTAAAAATTAAAGTCTGAAGTTTAGTATTAACCGCGTAAATCGCAAAACAAAATTTTGCTCTGACCTGCTGCTTAGCTGACTCAAAATTTCAAAATTATTTTTGTATTTGTATGCAATTTGTATTGTGTTGCAATATGTAACTTGTATCGTAAAAATTAAATTGTTGACTATTACAACAATGAAGCTACGTCAGCGGTTCTCAAATGGGGTTCCGGGTTCCAAGGGTTCCGCCAAAAAGAATTTCAAAATGGCGAAATATAAATTTTGCAAATGTTTTTACTTCGCTCAAGGGTTCCGTGACCAAAACTAATTGAGAACCGCTGCTCTAAGGTCTTATAAAAAAGCATGGAGAGAATCCACTGCGACTTTAGTCGCAGAGACCCAGCCGCAGCTAAAGATTCATATATCTTTCATACTTTTATATCAATCATGCTTTCGTATGAGAGTCTTTCCTTAGAATGTTATTGTATCATTATAAGAAAGCGTGGAAAGCAGTCCCTGCCACTGCAGTCGCATACATAACATTTAACTAGCCCTTAGTGTTGGTGCAGAACATTTCGCCCAGCTAAAGGTGTGATTCCCGACCGACAGAGTCCCGACCGCAGCTAAAGATTCATATCTTTTATACTTTTATATCAACCATGCTTTCTTATGGGAGTGTTTCCTTAGAATGCGATTATATCATAAGAAAGCGTAGGGAGCAGTCACTGCAACTGCAGTCGCAGAGCTCCAGCCGCAGCTAAGGAACCTTAAGATGACCAGCTAAAGGTGTGATTCCTTAGCTGCGGCTGGGGCTCTGCAACTGAAGTCGCAGTGACTGCTCTCCATGTTTTCTTATGGGAGTATTTTCTTAGAATGCGATTTTTGAAGGGGACTCTAAGGCAGCGGTTCCCAAATGGGGAACCCTTAGGGGTCCGCGAGAAAATCCTAGGGTTCCGCCAAAAAGAATTTCAAAATGACGAAAAATAAATTTTTCCAAATTTTTTACTTCGCCCAAGGGTTCCGCGTCCAAAACTAATTGGGAACCGCTGGTCTACGCACTGCATAGTGTATGGCACTTGAAAAAGAAGAAATGTTGCTGTATTGTCCCACTAATTTGAAATTCTTGGCTTCTCGGGACGGACGTTTCGACGCGGACGTTTCGTTGCGGACGTTTCGACGCGGACGTTTCGTTGCGGACGTTTCGACGCGGACGTTTCGACGCGGACGTTTCGTGCAGATGATTCGTGCGGACGTTTCGTCGCAGACGTTACGGCGCAAGCCGGTTCGGTGCAAGGACGGTTCGGAGCAAAGACGTTTCGGAACAAAGACGGTTCGACCGCAAGCCGTTTCGAAACGGAAATATAATTTTTGATAAAGGTAAGTAGTATACCTACATAATTTTATTACTGTAATACAAATAAAATTTGTTTTGAAATATATAATTTAACAAAATAATGATTATACGGCCAGAGAGGAGGATTTAATTTTTACGATACAAAGTGCATTGCAACACAAAACAATTTGCATACAAATACAAAAATAATTTTGAAATTTTGAGTCAGCTTAAGCAGTGGGCCAGCGCTAAATTTGTTTTGTTATTTACGCGGTTAATGTTAAACTTAAAACTTTAATTTTTAACAATACAAACAGTACAAATTGAATACAATACAATACAAACAAAAAATTTCAAAATTTGCGAAAAAAGGGGGCCAGCGCATAAAATGTTTTTTCGCGATTTACTCTATAACTTTATGCTTCGCAAAATAAAAAAAAGATTTACAATACAAACAATACAAACTGAATACAACACAATATAAAAAAAACATTTTAGTTCTCCACAAAAGGGGGGCTAACTTCACGCACATATCTAAGTGCGCCTCTTTCCGTGTACCACTAGGACGCATAACGGTAATTTACCGTTTTCCCATTTTTCCTTCAATTTTCCTGATTAATTACCTAATTGAATACTAACTACTTGAATAATCCTGAATAATAATTACTGTAACCTATGTCTCTGCACGGACTACTACTTAGAAAGAGAATTTTTGAGTAGCTCCTGCCATTAAAAGCATTCCTAAAGAGGCTACAATTCGAAAATTACAGATCTACAAAGACGAGATCTTCGAGTCTCTCCATTCATTAAAAGCATCCCTGTGATAGCCAGAACTAAAATATTGTTAATCCTAAAAGACAGAATCTGTGAATATCTTCACTTATTAAAAACATCTCTGTAACAGCCAGAACTCGAAAATTACGGATCTAGAGGGGATTATTGAATTATTAAATTAATTCTGCTTTTTATATTTAAGCTAACAATTCAGATTACCGGCATAATTATTTCTCGACGTTGAAGTCTTCAGCATAATTATACCTGTCGGCATTATTACGCTATTACCTAGTGTTGTTATTTGTCGGCGTAATTAGTTGTCAGCGTATTTGCGTCTGAGTATTTACCGTCAATTATTCTGTACCTCAAAACAATAACAACCTATGTAAAAAAATAGAACTTTCAGATAACTGCAATTGCAAATTCATTAAATGTTTGACGACGGTATTTGATGGCAGCTGTCTTTGTAACCAAATCCAATTAATGGATCTAATTTGTATCGGTTGCTTTTGCATTTAATAGAATAAACTTTCATCCATGCATTTTCGACAAAATGTAACTTAGGTTATTGTACCACCCTTTTAAAAAAAATTAAATAATAATAAAAGCTTTTAAAAAGAATAGCATTCTTCATTTTGGGGATCATTTGTAGTGACATCAATTTGTTCATTGTATATTTATGAAAGTTTCATAAATAAACTTTTCATAAAAGAATAATAATAAAATAAAGAAATATAAATTTATATTTTAAAGTAGGTACCGATATATTTGACAACATAAATATGGATAATACTAGTATATTGATACTTTGGGTTTTTGAAAGATAATATAATGTAGTTATTTATATCAAGTAATATCAATTTAATGCTCTAAATTTTAAAAGCTATCTGCATTTAATAAACATAAAATGTTCCTTTATGTTATGTAAAAGTTCCACTTGAAGAATTTGTGTATGTTACTGAAAAATTGCAATATTTAACTTTTTAAGTAAAAGTTATAGTTGTTTAACTTAGAAAACGGTATTGAAAAAGTTTATTTGATAATAAAGTTTTGCCTGGATATATACAAAATCTATATAGCAAAACTTCAAAATATAAAAATTTTATTGGTGCAGTTATCAGACTCTGTTTTGCGGTTATTGATATTGTTAAATTGTTTCTCGTCGTTTTAAATTTATTTTCGAATTTATTGTAAGGGTTTATTTTTAATCTTTCGGTTTTATTTTAAATTGGGCAAGTAGTGCGTAATCGGGTGGCCTAATTTCCTACATAATGCGTTATAAAAATAAAAGTGTGTTAACTGTCAATTATCAAGTTTAATTTTTGGCTGTGAGTTTTAGATCACACGATGAACCTCAAAAAATATTGTGCTTTCGATCGCAAAGTCGATATAAAACTTGTTTTTCTATCGGCATTTGCATTTTATTATGAAAATTAAATAATTCATGCAAAGCCCTGGCTATGCTAACTAAAATTTTCGACAAAGTAACGTAATTTTCACAGTGAAAGCTTTAATATCACATGAAAGAACAAAAAATTAGGTTACGTTAAAAAAGCAACGATTTCAATTAAATTTTTTATAAACCAAAGAAAAGCCATGGGTACTATACTTTCACGTATGTATTTTATGTATAATCTGATTAACTCACTAAGCGTCTGTTGTATCAGTTGCCTTACAAATCCTTCTTACAATTAGCTTATTAAGTACTAATTCTCTCTTGTGCAGATATAAGAACTAATAAAATTAAGTAGGATTTATATTACGATGTAGATAACATTTAATATTGTTTATATTTGAAAAAGCGTTGAAGTCCCCTATTGACATTAAATTGAATTTATATGTTTCCATGTTAAACCAGTTCCGAAGCAGTTCGCTGTTTTAGCTCTTTTAGCGTTGTTTCGTGCTGCCACCTACAGACAAATTTGAAACTTTTACCATCGATTTTACAAGGGCGAATTCAAAAATTTGATATTAAAATTCCTAATTCAATAAACGTAAACGTACTACCAATTGAAATGAAATTAAAAAAGTTTTTGATTACATTGATCAAATTCGAATAAGTATAAAAATTTCATACCTCGAGCTGTGTTGATTTCGCTCCAGTTGAAAAACAAAATTCAAATGATAATTGCGAAAATTGAGCTTTCTATATCAGCAATTTTTTTCACACTAAATTAAAGAATTTGACTGAAACTTTTTTCGCTGTTCATTTAAAAATAAAAGTATCTAACACTTTATTTTTAATAAAATTTTGCATAAATAATAACTTAAAAATTCATTTTACATGGTATATGGTTACTATATTAAACCGCTTGACGAAGCTAATTGGTAGTTAATTTAATTATTTAGTGATCAAATTTAATCACCTTCCTGATGTTAAATATTGATTTTGAAGTTAAAAACGAACTAAATTACTTTTTAGCAAAATACTTTGCATTGTAATCTAATTTTCCAATTTGTGCAATAATTAAACGTCAATAATTAAGTACGTGGGCATAAAAAATTTACGAACCCAATTTTCAAATAGGACAAATATAGCAGCGAATTCAGTGAAAAATAGGAAATCACAAGATACAAATTCTCATAATTTTGACGTTTTTTTTATCTTTGAGTAGGTAGTTCATTCTTAGTTTTTTTCATAATATTTAATTTGACGTTAAATTAAGGCGTGTACTTATTTTGGGTGGCAATTTAATCCATAATCTCGTTCATACTTACAATTTCTGAGGTACTCCCGCAAGTCGTAAATTTGTCATTTTTTAAATAAAACCAAACTTTTCGATTATAACACCTGGGGCCCTAATTATCTGGTTTTTAAAGCAAGCGATCCTAATTGTCTTGTCGTTGCCTGTATTTCCATAATATTTATATCTTAAGAGAGAGGTTCTCAGTCGTACTTCGCGTACTAGCCGCCACTGGTTTTAACCCAAAATAATTAGAATTAAATGCATAGTTGTATAACAACTTTAAACTATTGGGGTGGTTTTGATATTTATTCGTCTAACCCCTTCAATTACGATTCCAATATGTTAAAAAGTAACCTCTGCGAAAGTTAACTTAATTGGACAATTTTCATTCATGCCGCAAGCTCATTGACATTGATTTTAAATTGTGGAAATGACTAATTACGTTCATCCCACATAGTCCAACATAATCAAATCTACCAAGTGTATCGTGTGATCACAAATCACAACTTCCTCGAGTAAAATGAGCATTTAACAAGCAAAACGAAAAATTTAGAAAAGTATAAAATTAAAACTGCTTAATAAAAACCACTCGAATAAACATAATATGTTTGTAAATATTACAGTTTCTACTTCTTCGCAATAATGAAAAATTATATTTCTGTTCTTTTAATATTTAATTTCTCTTAATTTAGCACAACATAAATATAAATTAATTTTTTCGATTATTATATATGCAGAACTTCTTTTTGTCGTTTTAAGCATTTAATTGTTAAAAACATCATTTAAACTTTTTTAATTAGAATAAATACGTAACTAGTTATTAAAAAAGCTCTGTTTATCTTAATTTCTATTCTAGTTAAGGATAAAAAATTTTAACGTAGAACACTTTTATGCAGAACAAAAGTAAATAGTACCGAAAAGGTAATTCGGGAGTATTTGCAAGTCTCTTTGATAACAAAAACGCTTTTTGAATTTTAAATTAATGGTCGGAAGGAACATTTTGTGGAAAACTAAAACAAAATGTGTATTATTGCGTTCGTACAAACAAAATTAATTAATCAAGAAGTTAGTTAATTACTTACTTTAAAATAATTTAATAAGAATTAAAGAGCTTTTTAATGGAAAAAACCGCTGATTTTGGCACAGACGAACCCCTTGTAACATACTAAAAATTCTGACTTAGAGATGCTGAACTGATAGCATTTTATCTAGAAAAATACGCCTCCAAAATTAGGTTTTTTATACAACACAACATTTGAATTTCATATAAAATAAAAAACAATTTATGTAGGTTCCTATAATGCCAAAATGTAAATTCATAAAAATAACTTAACTGGTATGCTAAATACATTAATTTTAACGTTAAGATTAAATAAATACAGATTTTACATATAAATAAAATGAAAATTGAAATTGAAACAAAGAAAATTTGAATAATCAAAATAGAAAAAGAAGAAATATTAACTTAAAATTCTTTTTAGCATCATTAGATTTCAGAAAATAAGCTTAGTTAGAGAAGTATTTGTAAGTGATTGAAAAATGTTATTTTCAAATAAAAATGTGTGCACAAATTGCGCAGAGAAACTTTACTGTCGTAGTCTCTAATTCTGGTTGATTTTGTATTTTTGTACTGTGCCATGGTTTGAATTACACGTTAAACTATCGATCATACTATACCATTTAGTCACTTCAAGTCAATCTATGTGGGTTTATCACAAGGTGTTAAGGTTGATATTGAAAATGTTTACTGTCGAAAAGGCTATAGTTGTTTGTAAAAAGGTTTTATCCATGAACAAATGTATTAAATAATATTGTACATTCATAGATTATACCCTAAAAGCTATAAATTTTATTGTGTAAACTAGGGCTAACTGTTTATTTGCAAACATTTGCTTTAAAACAAAATTTTGCAAAAATATACATAGCTAGCAGAAGTTGTCATGATAAAATTCAAAACTCAAGAGACAATAGGTCAAGGATATTCTCGAAATTAACATATTTCAATTATAACAAATTAAACAAAGATTTATTATTTATAAAAGCTACCTTCAGTTTATCTTGTATTAAACTGTTGTCATACTTCCGATATTTTCTGCTTTCCTAATTATTTTATTATTGTTTAAATCTTTAAAATTGTTCTAAACTAAATGAAATGAATTCTGTGAATGTTTTAATAAAAACAAGTTAATTAAACAAATATTAAATGATTCTTAAAACTGGAATTTCTGAATCTAAACTAAACAAAATGTTAGACTTTTAATTGAAAAATTATGGAAGTAATAAAAATGGTACTTTTTACTTAAAAATGTTAATTAAATAAATTTTAAGCATAAACTAGTAATACATATTATGCATAACTGAAGATAATATGAAATTAATTAGTGAAAAAAAAGCAAAAATTGGGATTCGAAAAACTTTTGTCGATAAAAAGTAAAATATAAACCTAATATTGCATATTGAACTTAATAAATGATATGTATAATTTTAATATTCCATTGTTAATGGTTTAATTAAAATTATTAAAAGTAAACAAAACTCGAGTTGTGTAGTGGAAATAACAACCAACAAAATATTAAAAAAAGTAAAATAGAATTGCTCTTTTATTCGGATTTAAAAGTAAACTATTTTTGAGAAGCAGATTTTGTATAATGCAAAGCAAAGTCGAACAATGCCAAACTTTCAATAATAATATAAAAATATTTACTATATATTTTCAGTTCCGTAGCTGATGCTATTGGCGGTATTTTTGATATTATCACATATTTTAACTTTTCAACTAACTGACTATTTAAAGGTTTTTTTTGCAGACAGTATGAGTCTTGTATTTTCACTGATCTAGCTTAATTTTCTAAATTAATCATTAACATTACAATATTCTAGGATTATACTAATTTGGCTACCCTTATTTATAATTAAGCATACTTAAAAATAGCCTTACTTGTATATACGAGTAACGAATATCCTTGTGGTCAACATTGGGATCTTGAACTCCTTGAAATGCTTGTGAAATGGGTATTGTCGAACCGCAGATATCTGGACCAGTCTGCAAAAAATGTAAAATTAAATTTTCAAACAATGTCGAATATTAAATTTTTGCGTCATAATTATAAAGTTTGACTATACAAGCAAAATTAATAATTTTTTGATAAAATCAAATCTCCATATAAAAGATCTGCACCGAAAATGAAAAATACATTTTATCGGGACAGTTCCGGATGTCAAACACAAATAACAACTTCTAAAATATGGCATTTGATATTGTATTCTAAAATTTCTAAAAGAGGTTATATTTTTTGACTAGCTCGTGCAAAAGATATTTTTATAGATTGATGGATTGTTTCAAATTATAATGACAAATAGCGGGTAGATATGCAGCAAAGCAAACGATTAATCTTAAAAATTATGTTTTTCATTTCATTACAAGTTAAGTGGTAACTCCATTAGGAAAATTTAATTGTTCTATCAAAAAAAAAAGCTTATTATTGTAAAAAATATTTTTAATTATGTGGTTTCATTAGTAACTTTTTTAAATTGAATGAAAAAAACCGTTTTATCCTCAAGTGTGACTGAAAAATCGGCAGTTTCATATTGGAATGTTTGCAATCTCCAGGGAGTAATTTTATTGTTTGCAAGTTGATTAAATTTACTATAAGAAACTACAGACTGGAAATTGCATTTTCTTTTCCGGGACATTTTGGAATTAATAAAAGTTTACTTATACAATAATTAAAAAACAGAAAACTGATGCGAGATGAAATTCTATATTTATAGTCATTTAAATTACAATATCAAATTAATTATTATTTTTTGAAGCCAAGTTGGAGTACCACGACGAGTTATTATAAAACATAATCAATTTAAAATCGGTAGGTTGAATGAAAGTGAAAAGACGTAGCAAGCGATAACCGCAAAATCGAATACCTAATGCATATATCCAAAACACTTCATCTTACTTGTTTTTGAACCCAAACAGGCAATTCTCTCATACATTTCTCCATTCTCCTAATTTATTACACAGTCAATGGGTACTCTGATTTGGAAATAACGTTCGACTTGGCAAACAAAATCCTTTCGCAGATGCAAATATAATCTGTGTTTTAAAAGCTCACAATTCTTAAACGAATATGAATTATTAAGTTTATTTTATCGATTTATTAAAATATACAAATCGTTTACGCTTCGTTTGAAATTAATTTTTAATACGCAAAATAGCTTATAAATTTAGTTAGAAAAACATTTCCGAGTTAATATAATGCAGAAAATTTTCCATTATTTTACTAAAATCAGACGATAACAAAATAACGTGGCGAAAATTTCTGCCTTTAAAATTTTACAGCTATAAATTCATATGACAGCTTACAATAATAATAAAAAATACATGAGAATCATTCATAAAATTTATTCTTTAAATGAAATTTATAGCTCAAACTGATTTTTAAGATTGTTTTGTGGATTAAACTTGGGAAGAATATTAACTTGATAGTTAACGGAATGTTAGCTTGATAGAGTTTGATGAGCAGATTTCTTAGGTGTGTAATAAACATGCCACGGAAGTTAGATGAAGGTTCAATTAAAACAATCATCTTGTATCAACTATCAACTATTAACTTAACAGCTACCCATCTTGCAGATTTTCAATTTTATGCCTAGACTACCAAACAAAGTTCTAAGTATTTACTAGAAGGTGTTCTTCTGCATTTCTACTGAATTTATAATTGGTTGTCAAACTGTTTGATGTAATTGCAACAATGTGCGCTTTCAAGGAGATATCCTGCCTGGAACAGTTTTACATTTATTACATGGACAGTTTTTTCTTTTTTCGAATGCTGAATAAATTACTAATAAAATTCGTTTTAGCTTATACCGTCTTCTATCATGAACACGTTTAAGAAACACTCGAAAACACAATTGATTTTCAGCTCAAGATGAGCTGCTGTAAATTTTAAAACGCTACGTTAAATCCATTATGTTGCCTCTCATTAGAGTATCTAGAGACTATGTTTACTGGCGTAGCATGGCATAATAACGCTTTTAGATATGCTCAACCTTAGTATTATTGATGTTCATTTTAGGTATCGAATTGTTTATTTGTTGTTAAGCATTAAATAAAAACATTTTCTATTTTCAAGGTTCAATGCGTTTATGTTAGCCATAAAATATGTTAGGGTGTAGCGGTGATCGCTGATTGAGTTACAAAACGGAAAGGAATCTCCAACTTGAATTTAATAGTTCAACAGCCATGACACTCCGTGGTCCTGTGTAGGGCAATAGGATATGGTCGTTTATCAATTGCACTACCTTATTTGGCCACAGGGAGTTCTGGAGAAATAAGCGGGCAATCAAATGGACAAAACGAATTGTATGCGAAAAGGTTATCTAGAACAATAGTGTATGAACTCAAATACTGAAATACAGCATATGAGTCACTTAAATAGGACAGAAAAATATATTTGGAGAAGAATGGTATAAAAAACTCTGGACAAAAAAACATATCAAATCGAAAAGAGTGTTGATATTAGAAGGTGAAATCTGAAAATCTGAAAAAACAATGCCACACAACAGAAGTAGCTGATGAGATTAAGTCAAATTTATAAAAAGACGAAAGGATCAACCAACTGTAAGATTAATAGAGAAATCTCTTTATTAAATAAAGCTTGCAAAATGTATTCCAAGATTACAGCAAATTGATTAAACAAAATAGTAGAAAACATCTCTTACTTAACTAAACTGACTGGTTTTAGAAAGGGGCGTTCTTGTACAGACAATACGTTCACAATTAAGCAGATTGTAGTAAAACACAGAGAATTTAATAAAGAGAGCCTCCCGCTGTTATCAAAACTAAACTATCAAAAGGCATTCTACTAGGTAATCAAAGAAAAGCTAGCGAAAATATTGCAAACTAACAACATCTCTTTGCATTTGATCATATCCATCAAAGCCGAAATATATTACAAAGCATCGTAAATTATAATAACATCCAGAAACAAAAAGAAAAAAGAAAGTTTAAGTCGTGATTTTACACAATTAGTATATTGCAATTTAAATCATTTTAAAAATTATTTCTACAAGATAGTCAAACTGGCGAGAAACCATTAATTCATTTTTCATTTTAAAGTTTTATTCCAATTTTTGACAGCTCTGTAATACAATTTGTAATACCAAAATTAGATTAAAATATTAATAAACCACTTCTTCATTGTTTCTAATGATTAAAAAATTCTTTCTTCGAGAACGCCGAATAAAACTTTTTGTATTTTTGTACGGAGATTATTTGTAGGTTTTGAGTTTACCCTTTAATATGTATGTATCTATAATAGCTTATAATTATCAAATTCAGAGCTATTCAGCTTCAAAATTTCCTGATAAAATATGTATAAAAGCACATATTCTGGAAAGCAATGAGTGATTCAAAAACGAACAAATTTTCCATCCTAAATGTTTCTTCAAGCTTTCCAAATATGCAGAGGAAAATTGATTTTTACTGAAATTAAGATTTTACTTCAAATGCTTCGATTAGTAGTATAGAAGTAAAAAAATTTACTACTTGAAACTGTTGGAAACAAACCAACTTGAGTTATTTTAATTGCATATATTTAATGCAAAGGGAAGAGGCGATTATTTTCTGTGAATTCATTAAGCCCGTTTGGGCACTTGCTGGGAAGTACAAGGGATGTATCACGTGATTGCGATCAAAATGCTAAAATATGTATTGTTTTGGGTTTAAAACGACTTTAAACTAATTTTGCAATTCGACAACTTTGGGATATTTATAGTAAATTACAAGTTCTTAATAGCCGAATTTGGATTGCAAATGTTAATTTTATTTAGTAATTTAAAGTAATAATAAAAAATAAAATAATATTTTCGATGAAAAGTATAATAAAATTTGTCTGAGAAATAAATTAAAGGTGAGATTGCAGCAGATTTCGAATATGGCAAAGATATAGGATTTGACGATGAAAAATGCTACCTTTTGAAAATATGGTAATAAGTAAGTCATAAAAATTTCTTATTCGATTGTCAAAATTCACTTGATGTTTTTACTGCAATATTTGATAGAAATTTTAATATAAAGTTTTTCATGAAAATAAAAATGTAACTTTTCCGGTGGTTGTGGAAATTAAATAATTATATTAATAAATAAAATACTAAAGTCAACAGTTATAAAGCCAAATAATACAATTCAGTATATAGGATATTTTTCAAAATTACATGCAAGCGATGGGAATAAAATGCAAAGTTTTAAATACCTTAAACATGAAGTTTGTTTTAAAAATTAAAATTAATTAGCAATGTGAACAACGTAAACTCACCAATTAAACTTAAGGTAAATATTTTGCTACAATCAATATCCGCAATGTAAATTTCATACAAGTCGTAGTACTTCTCAAAGGTATTACGGTTAACTTTAAACTAAAGTGTTTATTAAGTGTGTGTTTAATCAAGTCTTATTAAATTAAATCCATTTGGGTGATTACAATTTTAAAATACAGAAATGTGATGTCGCAAGTGCATAAAAGTGCTTTTAGAAACGACTTTAAAAATAGCAGCTTGCGTTTAGAATTCAATTTTATATGGAACCGATATTAACCAAATTTGTTGTCACACATGTTCAACAGAATAACAGTTCCATCAGAGACTAATGTAATAGATACGGTATAATTTAAAGGAAATTTGTTAATGCATTAACAATCGCCGTCAGTTTAATGCAAAAATTTAACTGCTTGGCAAATATTTTTCGTTCACGTAGATATAAAATAAAATGTAATCGCGTTATAATGTAATTAAAATAAGTTAGTTTAAGTAAATTCCATGAAAGAGTACATGTTCAAACTTACAAAATATTATGAAAAGGTTGCTTTATGAATATTCATAAAGGAATCATCAAGACGTTTTTCGACTGAATTATTTAATAATTCTAGTGGTGATACAAACTTCCAAATTAATGTAAATTAAAGCAAAAATTCGAGATTGCATTCAAATATTTAGCCAAGTATTTTATTGGTTTTGGAATTCCATAAATATTTTTTCGTTAAATTAATTTCTGTTTGATTACTACAGCAAAAAATCTAACTACATCTAACTAACATTTATTGCTAATATCCATTTGATTATCGTTAAAAATGTTTTAACCTCGATTTAAATTATTCAAATTAAATTCACGAGTTGTCAACTTGCATAAAAAATGTAATTAGACGAAAACTGAAAATTCGGAAAATTTTTAGCATATGCCACAAACTCTTTATTTACTAAATAGAAAAGAAAAACAATTTAAAAAAGATATTTGAGATGCAGCCAAACATCTTTATGTGAAATATTTAGAGAAACTCATTTCTCGCTGAAAACTTTTAAATTCTTAGCTACTCTAAAGATATGCTAATAATCTTGACAATGCAAAGTTTTGCAATACAATTTTTTAATATTTAGAAGCAAAACAATTTAAAAGTTTAAAATACATACTTAGCTTTAATAAATCAAAATTGTAACTTTTCGTAGAATATGAAATGTACTTTATTTAAGCACTTTTTAGATGTCTAAAGTAAAGAAACAGTATTTGTTATTCTCATACTATTATTCCACTAGGTTCAAGAAAATAAATTATTAGCGCTTACTTTGTGCGGAATATGAAATTTGTAATAATATTTTTAATAAAATTCAATTACAAAAGCAACAAGCTCTGAGGCCCTTTCATATTTTTGGTTTCTCGTGGCATAATAAAAACACAACAACAAAGAAATTACCCTAGGAAAATGTATCTGTTACAAGCTTCTTTTTTCCGTAAACTACCAATTGAGCTTTTCAAGAGTTTCAGCTTTGCAGTAGTAAAATTGCTAAATAATTAAGATAAATGTGAATAAAACAAAGTGGATTATCATATAAAATACGTACTAATAAACGCCAACTGTAAGTTCTGACAAGGTATTTACTCGAAGATAATTCCTCAGCTTTTAAAAGCTTATGTTGGGTTTAGATAAAGTTACACTTTCTAAACAAGGATAATTCATAGTTATTAGATAACATAAACTAAACTATCTGACGTTAATATGTGCTTAAGTCGAACAATTTTTAGCACTTCGAGCTACCATTTTAAAATTACTGAATAAATAATTTAATAATCAATGCTAAATTTAATATGTATTTATAATAAATTAAAAAATAACCTTGACGAGACGCAAGAATACGCAATACCAAGACAAATACTTTGAAATACTACTGAAACGGATTTAAAAAACACTAATCACGGATTTGATTTAAAGGTTATTTTCCGGAAACGCCTTTTAGTAATAATCCACATGAAAAATGTGTTCATTCGACACATAAAGTGTGTGAAATAAACGCATCATAGGCAAAGATGCTATATAAAATTCATTACAGTAAAAACTTTTCTTTAATTTTAAGCTTAAACCAGCTATACTGCATAATATAAAGCCAATTTTTTAGGAAACTGCTGGGTTTACTTTTTACAAAAACAAAATGTAGAATTTAAAGTAATAAATTTAAATTATATGAAATTTCAACTTCTTCAAATTAATGCGATATCTCAATTAGATAAAGTTTTTAGCTCGCCTTCGCCAAGTTGTATGAATATAACAGCTTCCGAAAGATAGTAAATATTGCCATTTAATTTTATTTTACAACTTCTGAAGCCGTTTCCCTAATTAAATGGGTTGGGCATTACATTAAAACAAATACGCACCCTTGTGCCTTTTCTTTAGTGGTTGTAAACAAAAAAACCGTTACTTCCTACAAAAATTTTCACCCAGCAGAAAATCAAAATGTGGTTCAAATATATTCAATGCTTTTTAATATTGAAATTGTTTTACAAGCAGACACACTAATTATGTACATAATTATAAACATAAACAAACATATTGAAATACAAATTTGATTTCAACAACTCAGATTAGCTAAATAGGTTTATTGGAAATTGTTGCTTTCACTATGCACTGCTACTCTGTATACTCAAATTTGAAACAAAAAATTAATACTGCTGTTCTACAGCACTTTCACATTTTTTGTTAAATGTTTTGTTTGCAAATGAAGGAATTTTAAAATTTATTATTCCACCAGTACCTACTTTTTGGTATGATTGGTTGACAATTATTGACAATTGTAATAAATCTAAAGTATAAAAATCTATTGGTCTACCAGCCATGATTTACTTGCCACAAAGTTAACTTAATTTTACAACGAAGTAAATGCCTAATCTATAAAATCCTTTTTGTGTTTATTTGTTTTACTTCTAGTTTATAAAATGTCTAGTCAAATGAAACGGGTGGGTTTTCATGACTTGTTAAATTCGTCTTTAGACGATAGTGACAATTCAAATAAAGACGTGCAAGAATTATTGAAGAACTAAATAATGTATTGGAAAAACAGGACAATACCTATAAACTCTATAAAACTATTTTGAAATGTTTATTGTTCGTGAAATAAATTACATAAAATAAATAAAAAAATTATTTTATTTGTAATGTTACTTACTTTCATTTACTACTCCTTAGTATGGCAATTTATTGTTGTTTTGTATTATTGCAGTTGTACTTTATTGGTTTCCGGAAACTTGGTTATTTTTTATTATTATCGACTTTAACCTTGTGTTTTTGTTCCATTTTCACTTACAATATTTTACGCTATTTATAGGCCATGGAAATTTAAAATAGCAATTTATGATATTATCAGTTTTGAAAGTAAATTTTTATATACATTAGAAATGTTTCATAATATTAAAAACTTCATTATTTGATTCGAATAATAAAATAGAAAATATATTAGAACTTGAGTCAGAAAGCTCAAATATTATTTCTATTTTATTATTTGAATTAACATGTTACATTGAAGTTTTTAATATTATTAATTATCACAAGTTAAGATAAGAAAATCCCAGCTTTGTAAATTAGTTTTTAATTTTTTATTGAAACATTATCTTTTGATAATTTAGTTGGTTCATTTCAAGTTCATTTTCAGCAAAAAAGCAGTGTGGCAAATTAAAATTCGATAAGGCGACTAGTCAGTATAGTAGTAAAATAGTCACTTAAATAAATCAAATTAAGTTACGAATAATAATTAGTAATATAAAAATTGGCGTTAGTTTAAACAATATAATATTATAATATGTGAAATTCAACTATTGTTTTTCATTTGTGAAAATTTAATCCAGTGGAGTGGAGAATAAGATTCAAGAAACAATCTCGCCTGTAAACAATTTATACCAACTTTATTCTTGATATTCATTAATTTTAATTTTCAATATCACAAACTTTTATCCAAAATTAATTATTATGAAATTCAATTCTTCATGAAAATAAAAATTTAATATCAGAAATCTTCAATCTACCAATCCAAATCACTAATTATCCAAAATAATCCAAACTTTATCCAAATCTAATTTCAATCAAATTGTTTACTAAAAATTAATTTAAAATTAAAAGAAAATTCTTCAATTAAAAAAAAAAAGAAAAAGACGAAATTAAAAAGTAACATAAAGTAAATAATTATTCTCTAAATTTAAGAAATAAACGTAAGTTTTGATTGAATTTATGTTTATTTAATTTTATTTTCTTAAATCATTAAAATGATCCTAATTCCTAGTGCTTGATCGGTGTGCAACTCGATTGCCTAAGTTGTGCGGCCTAAAGGCCGCATTGATCACTCTCTTGTAACCTAATCAAGTGAAAGAAGAGATTTCTACAGATTCAAACAAAACGAAATTATTTAAAATACATAAATTATTATTCTTATCTTTTATTTACATTTTATATTTATAATAATTTATTTGAAATGAAATCAAATGAACATTGAAAGAATTTGTAAAATTTTTTTTATAAAGAGCTGTGTTTGTCCTTCTAATGCATCTTTGATTGGTTCATTTTAAGTTATCCACCTAAGAAAATTGGAAGATAATGAAAGGACAGGGCAGCCTTCATGCCGCAAAACCTGGGCAATCGACTATAATATATTTACATAGAACATACATACAATCAATTAGGCGATCTCACTAAGTTTTTAAGAACCGGATGCTAGGCATCTGCTGCACTCTTTCTCTAGGAAAATTATCATTTTTAACGAATTTCTTTATATTTTTCTCATATTGTTTTCAAACTGCAGAAAATCATTCTTCAAAGTTGAAATATGTATGTGAAAGTGGGTTTCAAGCTCCACATGCAGAATGAAGTGCAATTATTAGTGGTAATTTATATATTTTTTCCTTATCAAGTCGGGAAATTGGTATATAAATTTTGGTATAGCCAAATATCCATAAAGACACCAAAGTCAGTCTCCGCATCTATACGTTTAATTTTATACTAATTTAATTACAATGTATATTACAACCATTTGGCAAATTCTGATTGTCCAAACTAAATGGTAAACATTATTACCTATGCTTAACCCTGCGTGTGAGTCACGTTTTATGCTCTTATGGAAAATACATGTATCGCTGTTCCTTAAAAGACCCATAGCTCACACGCAGGGTTAATTCGAAACTTCTATGCTTTAATCATCAACGTTCACCGAGCTATCGATTCTACTAAAGGCAAGCAAAGTAGCAACTGTATAAATTGCTAAACAAATAACCTCAGAAGTTAGTATACATGTAAAGTACATGCAGAGACATTTTAATTAAAATACACTTTTTATTAGAGATTTATTTGTCATTCACACAAGGGAAAATTACAAATATATTTAGAGTAAAGGAAAGTTAAATTTTTGTTAAATTTTACAATACATAGATATATTTAATAATAATCATACGTTTAAATAGATAAACAATTCGTATGTGCAATATAAGTTTAAAATTAAGAAAAAAATTAAAATGAAGAAGTTAGAAACACATCTTGTGAGGTGTGATGACTTGGAAGTCGAAGAAGCAATACATGTGTATATCTCTTTACCTTAATTGTTTTAATTAATTTTAATAATCATACGGTCAGGGCTGTCCTAAGATATTTAGAAATTTATTATTATTTTGAATTTAAAAACACCGAAAACTGATTTCAAGTGGTTTTCTAATTTACGTAAGACAGGGTAAAAGAGGTGGAAACAAGAAAGAAAATGTAATTTCGTTAATGTATAATTCTTAAGATTTAATTATCAGGTTAGTCAGCTAATGCAAACAAGTCATGTTGTAAGAAATAAAAGAACAAAAGAAAATAGAATAAGTAGCTGTTAGAATCTTACGATTCAGTGTATATTTAACATATGATTTATATAAAAGGGGTGAAAATAAACTCCGCAGTAGAACAGCGATTAACCCTAAAAGGGCGTGGAGATATAAAAAAAGTTGAAAATCTTTCGTAAGGTAATTATGCAATGTGTATAAAAAATTAAATACCTCTTTTAATTTATGTAATAAAACGTCGAATTAAAATTTCTCTAAATGGATTTAATAATCTCCAACTTTTTTGTGGTTTTATCTTTTCTTATCCACATAATATCGAATTTTTTTGTTTAAAAATATCCAGGAGTCATCGCTGTAATTGATTAAACGGAATTAATTCAACAGCAAAAATTAAATATTGTTCTATTCTGATTAAATCAACAAATTATTTACTTTGCATTGAGCTCGCGGTTGCTACTATTGATGTTGTTTGGATGTTAAATTAATTTTAGATTAGATTCAAGTTTCGATAGAGTAATAGTAAACAGTTTATTAATCATTAAAATATTTTTTGAATGTTATCATGATTCGGATGGACGATTGGTGCTGACGAACTTTTGAATACTTCCAGCGACCGAATTTTTATTGTAAAAGTTGCAAACGCACAAAGAATGTTTACTAATTACCAGTAGTAATAATTTACATTCAAGTTAGTGACCACAAAATTATTTTTATGATCGATAATTTGTTAACTTGTCCACGCATAAGTATACAAGTGAACTTTGATTAAGCAAGGTCGTTGCGAAATTTTGAGAATAATTTAGTACACGGATTTACATGGGCGTTTCCAGCAAATGCCAATTTATAAACCAGTATATAAATGTAGTGTACCTGATACGATTAATAAATTGAATTAAAATATAAAGCAAGGTTCTTAATGTATTCTATTGTATTTTCCGAAACCTTATTTCATTTGTTGCTCTCTGGTTATCTAATTAATATTTATTTATGTTATTTTGCTAATTTATTACTAAACTAAATATTAATTATCGACCTTTCAGTGATTTGTAGTTTCCCTTATATATAGTAAATTTTTGTGATTTGATGTAATAGTTTATAATAAAAAGCTTGTTTTAATAAATTAATTGGAGTTAGAAAAACTGAAAACATCGAAATTTCCAGACTCTTCAAATATTTATAGAAAAAATAGAACTGATACATTTGGAAAACTCCCAATATACTCGAGATTAGATCAACATACATGATTACTATATTTTTCCTTTCTATTTCCAGAATACAGAGTAAAAATTTTCGGAGAGATACATACAATTTAGGGAAGAAATACTCAAAACAAAAATTTTCATTTTAAAATGTAAATTATCCACTCTGATAGGCAATGTCATTGTAAATTAAGTACAGATCCATTACAAAATAATATTATGATAAATTGATCATACTCTTCGGTTCTCATAAATTTTGTAATCCGTAATATTTACACCAAATGTGTTTGAGACTGATTACATTATTAAAAATGGTTAATGATGTTATCATTATTGAAGAACCTTGGTGTAGTTACATTGAAACTATTATACAAGATTCAATTTCAATAGCTACAGATAACATCCATTAAATCAATGATTAATCTTTGCTGTGAGGTTACCGTTTGATTTTTTCACTTGGTAATTATCACGATTCTAGTGATGAAATTGCGTTTTATGTTAAATAAGTTATTAACTTATTGTTGATTATGTTGTTCATTAAATGGACTAATGGTGGCTCATCGAAGAATTTTAAAAATTTAAATAAGGTCGTGTAAACATTATTTAGTTAATAATAGTAATTCTGCACTAGGTGACATAACTGCAAATTATGTTGGTGAAAATGATAGATCTAAAAAAGCTACAACATGATTCATTTATTATAGTAAAATTATTAAATGTCAAATTAAAAAAACTTAAGACATAAATCAATCTAGAGTTGCAGTGTAATAATAATTGTATTTGTATAATTAAAATCCATTGGCAATTAGTAATTCCAAATGCTGAATCATAACAAGGTGTGATGGATTGTAGTTGAAAGCAACTAATTCAAAAAGAATTTTGTTGCACTCTTCCATTTTCTTACAATTTATTATTTATTAATAAAGAGCAATATACCTTTTTTAATAAACTTGACATTAAGAAATACCGAGTGCATATTTAGTCTTTTGCACATTGTGGAAAACTGGATGAGAATTTGTTAAGTATGTCAATGTCGACAGCCCAATGTAAGAAACTGGGCGTAGTCGCTCACTAAATATTTAATTCGTTTTTGCGAAAGAAAAAAGATATTTAAATTCACTTGAAAAAAATTGTTCAATAAATTCAAAACAAAGTGCAACATTAATAATCCAGAAAGACAACAGTTTATGGGTTTCGAACAACGACTCGAATACAAATTAATAATTGTATCGCAACATTATTATCTTTCTCTTGTTGTTGTCGAACGTATTGACTAATATTTTATTACAATGCAACTAATTGACAAGCATTACGTTCACCAAGGTGGCACACATTAACCAAATAACATTAATTTGCAAATCTTTTTTTTTTTTCAGTTTAACACCCCTTTTAGGTGGAAAAATAGAAAGGTCAAAAACCTGTTCGTCGATATAATACCTACAGGCTTAACATAAAAAAATTTGTAGATATTTATTGCGAGATATAAATTTTACTCCTGTTTAATAATAATTTATACAACGTTTTCGGCTTTCTCCACAAATGCAAATTCCTCATGGTCCGTCTAGACGTTTGCAAAATAGCGTAAAGCAATTCTTTCAACAAAAGTTAGCTATTTATTTAAAAGTGTCTACATAAATAAGTGTTTTTTAAAACTGGTGAAGATACTTTTCCACGGTACTAAATTTTAAAAATGCAATTATATGCAAATATTAAAACAATTCTGAAACTACATATTTATTGTATAGAAATAATTATTATAAAAAGTAATTAATCTGTGAAGGTTTTCTGGTGTAACCAATACTTGAAATTGTAAAGAATTTAATTCGAAAGCTTTATTATCGGAGGCAAACTCAGGGGTCAAATCCCGACTATTCTAACTTACTATTTGTATGGCACTTTGAACTTTAGAGCTCTGTTTCTTGAAAAGTGATAAATATAAAACAACTGTCTAACAAGGCTCTTAATTTATTTATGTTTGCGCTATAATGTATTCTGTAATAGCAATTACTGCATTTTTGCTGTCACACTGTACATAATTTGTCACAGTACCTACAGCCGATGCTGCTTTATTTTGATTTGTAGATACTATATTGTACATTCTGAATTTAATCAGAATGTAATGCCGTATTGATTTTCGTTTGATAATTTACAAAAATTTATGTGCAAACACTGCCTTCGGTCTTTTTTAACAAGATTTTTAAATTTCGTTATTCTTGATCGTTTTTCAGAAATAAGTATTTCATTTTAGCAAGATAGCACAACTGAAGAGATTGATAAGAGATCTAATACTTCTTGTTGGTGATGGATGCTACATTTTCTTGAATTATAAAAGACATCAACGATTAATATCAATAATGTTTCTACTGCGCACCATCAAAATTAGATATTTTTGTTCGGAATAATTATATTGGAAGATTATTTTCAAAGTTTCTTAGCATCGCTGTCCCTCTGTAATAGTAACCTACGAGCAGCCACTGCTGGATTTAAACTCTACAGTACTAGCTGTAGATCTATTCAAGAAGATGTTCACAAATATGTTGTAAACGATGTTGACCAAAAAATTTCTATTCCTATAATATATTCAGAGCATTTTGTTCGATTTTTATGTTTGTGTATGGGCAATATTACATTTCCCCCACTTATCCAGTATTTTTTGAGTTTTCCATACCAAAAGCACTTGACTTGATTTGACACAAAAGCACACTTGACAGGTCAGGATTAAAAATAATATTAAAAAATATATGAATAAATAATATAATAAAAGTAATAAAATAATATGCTGCAAAAAGTATAAATGTGAAAAATTAAAAGTTAAAAATTTATAATACGATATAAGGCCCTATTTCACGGTTATTTCCAATCGTCAGTCGTATATAATGAAGAAAATATTAAAAATTGACGAATATGAGTTACCAATAACCCCACAAAAAAATAGTAATTTAAACGGCGATTTTCTTAAACTGGCATTGCCTGGGTAAAATATTTTTAAAAAATTAAAAATTTCCACGTTTTTTAACCGTAAGGCGTATAAACTAGAAAGTGAACCCAAAATAAAATTTCAAGTATATTTTTTTTAATTGGTATGTAGTATGTATTTGTAAATAATTTTAAGTTAAATTAAATTATTTACAAATACCACAAATCTGCTTGAACTTTTATTTTGAATT
The DNA here is from genome assembly GCA_949152465.1 of Cantharis flavilabris. Taxonomy (NCBI): domain Eukaryota; kingdom Metazoa; phylum Arthropoda; class Insecta; order Coleoptera; family Cantharidae; genus Cantharis; species Cantharis flavilabris. The sequence goes on from OX424436.1 coordinate 44,298,635, forward strand.
CATTTTCAAAATCATATATTAGGATAGCAAGTATTTATAATAATAGTTATAAACACCAGTATAACTATTATGAAGTTAGTTTATTGACTCTACTAATTAAATTATTATACTGATAAAATATTTTTTGCTTTATTCATTTTTTTCTTTTATTAATAAAATTTCTTTTTTTTTGAATTTTTAAATTGTAAATAATTTTGCATTATCCAAAGTTTAAAACAAATGAAAATTATTTTATTTAATTACCATATTACTTCATCAAACACCTGTTACCAAGCCACAGGCCTAACCAAATATTGTCACTGTAGACCGTCAGCGTCGGAGAGCAAGGCCGCAAAACGTTGAATATACAATCATTTAATTTTAGCAACAGCAGACCAGGAGTGACAGGAAAATGTGGTCGGTAGAGAAATATTTTCATCCCACCAATAGGCACATGACAGGGTTAGATACTAGGTATGATCGATTGCTTTCCTATTTTTCGCTATTCTTTCCCAATCATCAACGTGTGATCTTATATCTCTTTATGGGTTTTCCTCTGCACTTCACATCACCTACAGTTCTTTCTGATTTCATTCTTAAAATTCACCATTAGTTCTTATTGCAATGACCATAAAAACAATTACCCCTGCAAAATGTTCTCTATATTTTTCTCTTTTAATTTCTATTTTAAACTCTCAAATTAAAATTGTAATTGTATGTAATACATTGCCCCGTAAAAAACTGATTACTCCCTCGAATGAATTACGACACTCGCTGGCCGCTCGTGCCACAAAAGTATTTACAGAAGTAATAATTGCGTTCATTATCCACTCCAACTTTAATAATTTAAAAAAAACTAAAGTATTCTTTTATGTTTTCACATGCAAAAATAAGAAAGAACATTTCTTAATACAAATTAATGTTGTACACAAAAGTTTAAAAATTAAATTAACAACGTGCAATCAATAGTTAAATTTCTGTTGAATATTAAATAGTTACCTAATTGTATCAGTTTGGCTTACTTAAGTTATTCTAAACGTGTACATCACCGTACAGTAGCAGTTTCTACTGACATATTCCTTATGTGTAACCATAATAAGTAGAAAAAAACCACTGCTAAAATTTAGCTAATGGATACTTTGTATGCAAGAGCCCTCTTGGTTTATTATGAAACAGTAGAATAAGGTATAAAAACATTTTCTTCGCTGCTGTTGTTATCAGTCGATCTAAAAGTGTTAAGTGCTAAGAATGGAGTACAAGGTAGGCATTAAAATTATTTGTGCGTCGTTTAGTGATAATAATTAATAACAAATTCTTTGTGCAGTTTATCGTTGTGTTGGCGGCATTGGCGGCAGTAGTCAAGGCACATCCTTCAGGAATAGCGACACCTCTCGTAGCAGCACCCGTTGCGATAACAGCTAAACTGGTTGATTCAGAATTCGATCCCAATCCGCAGTACTCTTTTGCATACGATGTACAAGATACGCTGACTGGCGATTCTAAAAGTCACGCCGAAACTCGCAACGGAGGGCTCGTGCAAGGACAATACAGCGTGTCCGATCCTGATGGTACCCGTCGGATTGTTGACTATAGCGCAGATCCTATAAATGGATTTAATGCAGTGGTTAGCAAGGCACCTTTGGTTAAAGCAGTTGCTGCAGCTCCATTAGTGGCTAAAACCGTAGTTCCAGCCGCTCCATTTGTGCGTGCTGCACCTGCTCCTTTAGTTGCTGCCGCACCAGCACCTTTGGTAGCCGCTCAAGCACCTATTCTAGCAGCACGGTCATCTTATGTAGCAGCATCGCCATATGTAGCAGCAGCATCACCTTATGCTTACCCAGCTGCAGCGTTGGCACCAAGATTATCATTCGCCAGATTAGCTTATTCTTCTCCTTATGCAGTTTACTAAATCTTTACTCAACCGTATCTGTTAATGACTGTTTTGTATATACTGTAGATAATTAAATAAAAATATCATAAAAAAAATTAAATTTTTTTAAAACCCAAGCAAATTAGGAATTATGAATAACAAATAAAAGTCCAAACAACGAATAAATTCTTTGGATCCTAAAATTTTATTTGAAAAAGCTCTTGACGAAACTAGCGAATATAAATATACTTGGTAATAAATTCAGCTTTTTTCAAATTCATAATTACAATTTTTACATTTAAGGGAAACAAACAAAAAAACAAATTATTATAATAAAAAATGAGTCAATAAACGGTCCTTTGTCGTTTGCATTGGAATACAAATAAGCTTCATTTTAATTAATTCAAATTCGGCAAATATTCGAAAAATTCGAGTTTTCAGTTGATACTTGAGGCGAAATTTTATATTAGAAAATATAAATTATTAATGAAACAAAGTTTGAAAAATTTCCACATGTAGGATGCAAATATAAGTTATCAAAGAAATCTTTAAAATTAAATTGGACTGGAGTTTTAAAGCAATAATGTAACATATAGTTTATTGAAATTGAGTGAAAGATGTTATCAACAGAAAAGTGTCTGGAAAGTAATTGCTGTAACTTGGTTTACTGGAAAATCAGTTGATTGGTAAAAGTTTGTTTAATTAAAGCATCCTTGGACTTGAATGTGCTAAGAACGATGATGTTTAAATTTTATTCATTTCCTTTTCCTCAGCAGACATAATTTAAAAAATTCTATTACTTAAATTATTTAACAGCACGAAGTTTAGTTACACTATCGAATTGCTGTAGACAGTTCGTGCATATAATTAAATAATTTTATTTTTAAATAGAATTTATACAATTACATTCGAAATTATAGTCTACAGGTCATAAAACCCGATAATGACCTTAGTTGCATTGTAATTCTGTTGAATAAATGTCAAGGTGTACACTTTCGATAGAAATTAAAAATATGTACATAGTTGAGTAAAATAAGGCCGATACAACAATAATTTTATTTAAAATTTCCCATAAACGTTCTTGAACTTGCTCCGTTATTGAAACGTAAAGTTAACGTCTTCACTATACCTATACAATTCAATACAATCGTGAAGCATTTTTTTTTTCAATTAGACGATTAATACGTTTGGTGTTGCAATTGGTGAACCTTTATAATTTCTATCTCGTGATAATATTGTTGTTACACACACAAAAGTATAATGAACTTCAAGCTTTTTAGGATTATAGTGAACTTGAGAAGGACATCATACAAATTGAAAACTACCAGTTATTTGGTAATACTTGAAAACGTTATTCATTGAATTTGAAATATTAACAAATGCAAAACCAAATGAATCGGTGACTTTCCTATTAATTAAATACCTAACAAATTTGTTAATATTAATTTATTATTTAAACTCTCTCGATAAATATTATTATCAAGTTAAAAAGCATTGAAAAAAGGATTTTGTAATTGCGAATTGAAACTGTTTGAGGTCTTAACAGTAATTAATTAATTACTAATACAAATATTTGCAAAGATTCAATATTTGCAGACGTAAATATATTCTAACCAAATATAAGACTTCCTTTAATTAATTTAATACACTTTTAAATTACCAAAAGTTAACATTTTAATTTGTTAATTTAAAAAAGTTAAACAGTTTTTTAGATATCCTTCTTATAATGTTATCATTTAAATTAGCAAATACTCTCATGATGCTTAAAAATGAAACTTGTTAATCGATAAAATTTATTAAATTAGAATTACCAGGAAATCATTAAATTTTAATAACGTGTACGTTAAAAATTCAAACTAAAGTTTCATCATTACGAAGATTCGATATTTACAAAATTTGGTTGTCGAAAACGTAACTCCATAGGCTTGACGCGCAAAGCGGAACCGTTAATGGAATTTCTGATCTAAAAGTTTTGCTCTCTTAAAAATTTTCTTTTCGAGTATATTTATTACATTCCTTATTAATTAATTATAAAAATATTATACCTACATGAAATATAAATTTCACGGAACGAAACGGAAACGAGCAAGGTTGACGGCGGCGATCTTAAGACAACGATTTGTAACATGTTTAATCGATAATTAAAAATTATTGTCGTTAAACAAACAATGCAAGAAAAAGTTGATTATTTTTTGAATTTTTTTGTTATAGTCCCCACGCTTTGAAAGGTTAATTGTGTCTATAATATGTACCCACAGAATCCGTGGTACCTACGATCTTGGTGACCTTCCAGAGGCGTGGTGTTCAAAACGGAATTAGCTTTTTGTCTTCTGGTAGCTATCCGACCTATATAAGATAAGCTTTTAACTGTTGATATCATTCTAACACTGCATCAATAAGTGAGATCATGTCTTTTAAGGTTTGTGTGCAATCGTGTTTTATAAAATGTGCAAATACTAAGTTTATTTTATTTTTAGATTGTTGTACTTTCTGCCTTTGTGGCTTTCGCTAGTGCTAGCGTAGGACCATACCATGGAGCTACCTACACTCTTCCGTATGCCGCACCAGCCAGTGTTGCAGTTTCCGCTCCTGTAGCAGTATCTGCACCTGTGGCAGTAGACACAGAATATGATCCAAACCCACAATATACTTACTCATACGGTGTTCACGATTCAATTACTGGAGACTCAAAGGGCCAAACCGAAACCCGTGTTGGTGATGTCGTCCGAGGTCAATATTCTCTTCTCGATTCTGACGGAACCAAGCGTGTGGTCGATTACAGTGCCGACGATGTTAACGGATTTAACGCTGTTGTAAGCAAAACTCCAGTAGCAGTAGCTGCCCGAGTTGTTTCTCAACAAGTTGTCTCAGCACCCGTCGTATCCAATATCCAAACTCAAGCAATAGTTTCTGCACCAGCTCCCGAAATTGTCAGTGCAAGAATTGCTGCTCCAGCACCACTTCCAGCTCAATACGTTGCCACCGGCTATGCAGCTCCAGCTCCAGCTTCAGTTACCAAAATCGTATCTGCACCAAGTGCTTACGCAACCGCTTACACCAATGCAGCTCATTTGAGATATGCTCCAGCTGTAGAATCTTATGGTGCATATGTGAACGCACCATCTGCCGTAGCTTACAACACAGTTGCAAGTGCACCAGCTGCCGTTGCTTACAACACAGTTGCAAGTGCACCAGCTGCCGTTGCTTACAACACAGTTGCAAGCGCACCAGCAGCTGTATCGTACAACACAATTGCAAGCGGACCAGCTCGCATTGCTTATGGAGCACCAGCCAATATTGCTTATGGAGCACCAGCCAATATTGCTTATGAAGCACCAGCCAACATTGCTTATGCAACTCAAGCCAATATTGCTTATGGAGCACCAGCTCGCTTTGCATCGTACGGAGCACCAGCTCGTATCGCTTATGGAACACCAGCACAAATTTCCAACTGGTAATTCGAAAACATCCGAATTTAAGTGACTTTGTAAATAAAAATGCGATTTATAGTAAACTAAACAAAAGAAATATTTTATTTAATGTATTTTTATAGTGCACAAAATTTTTATTATACAAAATCAACAAACGAATAAAGAAAACCCGCGCAAAAAAATAATTATAAACTATGAAACTGTAATAAAAATTTTTTAAATAAATTATTTATTGTACCTATACATTTTAATGTTTTATTAAAACCCGATCAATTACCTAAAATGTCGGTAATTTATTTAATAAATTGCATAATTATACTCGTGAACGTTCACTTTTGTTTACATTTCAGCTACCCGGAAGATCCGGCACAGCGTACCCATATAAAACATCACGAGTCCTTGATACAGCTTTTATAATTAGTTCGAAAATTATAGCAGTAGCAATTGAGACATGATAATCCATATAAATGTTTTAATACGCATTTAGCATAATACTTAAATGAAAGTATCGCTAAATGCGTTGAATTACACTTTCCAGAACCTAAAAGGTGCACAACTTGAATTGGGTTGAACAATATTAGTCATATATTGCTCATAATATAAAATGCATAACTAAAAAATGTATACCTACAAGTAATAAATATAAAAGTTTTTTTATTACTCTCATTTCGTATCTGATGTAACCAGTTTAAAATATTCAACACATTAATTGCTCTTCAAATATAATATGTAGCAAAATGTCTCTTAATTTGTGATGTACGACATTACCAAGAACAAGGACAAATACTAGATGAAACTTCCTGGCTACGTTTTTATAAATGGCTTATCGAAAAATTATTTAAATTAAAATAAATTGTAGGCTACCATAAAAAGATTGTGCAGATCGCTAAAGTTTGCCCACTACCTAACCATAACAAGTCCGTAACAAATTGTGTTGTTAAATTAAAATTACACAATTAGGTTAATAAAACCAGAACACTAATCAAACTTGTAGTTTTAATATAAGTTAAGGAACATATTTGAAATTTACAATTTTATTTTACTATCAGTTTACGTTAACTTTATGTTTTTAGTGTACGTGCTGTTATTTTAGGAAAAACATTTCCATGTAAATACAATCCTTACTAAGGAAAGGTCAACATTCTTCTCAGTAACCGTTTTAACCGAGCTTTTCTTGGTTTAGAGATTAGAATAATTTAAGACAATTTCCATTGTACAAGAGAGTATCCTAAACTCAAAATTTTCAGGAATAGTTACAGGATCAAGACCTTTCTTCATGACATGAATTGAAATTTAATACTTCGTACATTTTCGTATTATTAATTCCATTTGAAATGAAGCCTTTTACCACACCTCTAAGCTGCATCTCTGCTTTATGGATCTTTAAAAAGGAATTTGGTTGAATAGAGAAGAAGATATATGGGAAAGTTTTTTCAAAAGAGATGTGGACGAGAAAACTATAGATATCTAACAGAGATTTTTCGTTAACATTATAATTTTAGATGTTTTTCAAGCTGATTATCAGATCTTGCAATTAAATCAAGGAAATGTTATCACAGTACGTAGACACAGTTACAGACACCTTTTGAGCTTTTGGTACCGTAATTCAAAAAGATGAATGAATGGAATAAGAAAAAACCAAAAGATTAAAGTTACAGGAAAACTATTCAGTGCAATAAAAGCGTTGTTTATAAGAAATAGATTCCCAGAGTTTCAAAATTGATGTTGATGGAAACAGGTATGATAGAGGAAGGACAATTGAAATAGCTAGAAAATCACAATAGACTAACATCAGATAGAGTTACCAGAATAATACAAGAAGCCAAACCGGGAGAAATAAAGACAAAACAATGGCCAAAAACGATTAGAAGGTACAAGCAATGGAATAGAGAAATATTGTGTTATGTAAAAGAACACCGGAAAAGTGGAAAACGAAAAACAGAGTAAATGGCTTCTTCATTGTAATAGTAAAAGCTGTCCTAGATATAGAAAAATTTATTATTAGTTATTATATAATTCATTAATTAGCTTCAGGTCGGTATAAAAATAGATGGAATTGTTTTCTTCGTGATACTAAGGGACAATTAAGATTAAGGTTATTAAGATTACGATACAAATAATAAAAAAAAAGAGCTAGCGCTGTGGGGATAAAAAGACGAAAGCCTGAGTTTTATTGTCTGGATTAAAACCTATACTTATAGAGATTTTATAAAAAGCTTAACCTGCTGGTCTTTACAAATTTTCTGATTTGTAACGTCTAAAAGTGATAAATGATAAAGAATGATGAAATAATTTACGTCAAAGTTAAACAAAGTTGTAGCCGACTACCTAGCTTCCTTTAATGTTAACGTGATGTTGCATACGAGGTAGGATTGAAACAATCTAAATTAAATTTACACTTAAGTTGACAAAGTTTATTAGCTATGAAATAGGTAAGTTACAGCATAGAGATTGTTAGACGCTTTTAACATTAATTCCCAACAAAGCAGGAGTCATGCTGTTACAATCTACAAACAGAAAACAAACTGGAACTGTTACAAATTAAACTATTTGTAATGGGATAGTTAGTTTCACAAAATAAGATTTGGTTTGTAAAACAACAAAAGAAAAAGAAAAACTAAAACATGCATAAATATTTTGCTAGGATAACTAAAGAATATTATCATGGTGTTTACGTTAACAATGCATAGTCGATCCAAGTTAATGGTGAGTCATCTGCATCGGTACGGAACCTGTAGTTCGAACTATTATGTTTATAGTCCCTCATTAGCATACCTACAATGATTAACTATTTTGTAAATCTCAGTCTATCAGCAGTACATCAAAAAGTAGACTAGATGTTTCTGCTCAATTTGCTGACACCTTAGTCGAACATCAATAGATTCGCAAAATATTTTATTATATTCTAGCAAATTACTTCTAATATAAACTTAATAGGATTTTAAGTTCTAAAAATATTGATAATTTCCATAACAGAATGTACAATAACAAATAGCAGTACTTTCTGCTGAAACAAATTCGCGCAATGGCTGATTGGAAATCCTGAAATATCTTCCTGTCTGGCCATTTTCTATTGACAGTTTCCATTGTAAACATAACCGTGACAATAAAACTTCAAAATAATTTTTAAGGCTGCACAATGCACTGTTCCTGGAACGACGACAGTAAGAGCATTTAATAGAAATCCAACAATAGAATGTAAAGAGGATTATGGTGTTTCCCAATGTATTTGATATAATTTTCTTAAAGTTATTCTGCGAAGCCGTTTTTAAAATGATTCTAGTCTAGTCCAACTCTGCAAAATCGTAACATCGTAACATAAGACTAATGTCTTATAAAGATAATAAAGATAATAAAGAAATAAAGATTTATGCCGTAATATATATAAATAGGCCGTAATATAAATTGGCATTGGAATTTACAAAATCTAAAATTCTTAGTTAAAAAGTCAATCTTCCATCCTAATAAAACAATATACTATTCCAATATGATTACTTTTTGATAAAAAAATGATGAAGGCTTTGGCAATTTTGATAAGACGATTTCTGATATGAAGTGTAAAGTAAAATTGTGAATTAAATATTAAGTTCAAAATATTTAGTTGCAAAAAATCAATTTCATGAGCCAGGAAGAAGCTTCAATTTCGATAAGCTGATTTACATTTTTTTGCAAAAAATATTAATTTTTGTACTTCAGTTTGATGATCTTGGATTATAAAAAAACTTTCTATACTGACTACTTCCTCAATTAAACTTGTTTAATTTCTAGTATGTGAGATGTATATCGACATTTTTGGTTAAACAAACTGTAGTATTTTTTGATTTATGCACTAAACTCCCACTGGTATATTAAAGCAATTGTAGGTGTAGCAAAAACTATTTGTTTGATTTTGAAAATATTATTATAATTTGATGATTTTCAAAATATGAACGAATCACTCACTAAATTTACATTTCAATATAATTTCATTCAAAAACTTTTTTGTGTAAATTATAAAAGTTTCCAACGCTTGAATATAAAATAAAAATTAAATTATAATTTTATATAAAATCACATAAAAAATCACTTGAAATAAAGTTACTTGAAGTTTTTAATATATTTTAGTTTGGTAACTTTGCAACAAATAAATTACAAAGCTAATTTGATATTTAAAATTTTATAAATTGCAGTTTTAACTATGTATACGCTTTTTTTTCAACTTGTTTGTAATATGTTCACTCATCTTAGGAAAGATCTTTTTCATCATAAATATACAGATTCCTGGATTTAAAAATGATAGGGTATTGAAGTGGATAATTTAAATAACAAGGGGCTAGTCACGTTGTTCAGCAGGATCTTCCTTATCGAATAAAAAGTTTAAATACAATTTTAGAAAAACGTTATATAATTAATTTTTCATTGGAAGATATTAAAAATGCTTCAATTTCAACTTCAAATACACTTTATGGAAATTATGTAGCGTAATAAACATAATTTTATGTACATCAGGTGAAATACTGTACTACTCATTTTTCTCAAGCACACTTACTTCATTTTTCTTGCAAAAGTGATGTTCCAGCGTTGTGAAAAATTTTAAGTTAGCAATAGCAATTCACCATCTACGATAGTCAAATTTTATCGAAGAAAAATTAAGGGCAATTATTTTTAAGAAACTTACAAAAGCGACATAAAACACAATTAAATTTAATGACCTCCAAGCAACTTAATTTGCAAAAATTTAATTTTAAAAACTAATAACGATCGCAAGCCTACCCAATTTTTTTCTGTTAAATTTAATAATATTAATTGCATGTCAAATGTGAAAGGAAAATGGAACACGATGGTATGGTGCTACGGCGATGACAGACTAATTGTGATGATATCAAGCTTTTTGTATGTACAAATATGTCTACCAGCTTTTAACCACCAGCAGTGGACAAATAGTAACTTAAATTGGAAAATAAACACTAATTTATTCGTTTCGGTTGGTATTTATTTAATGCTGTTCACACTCAGTATTCAGCACATGAAAATTGTAACTGTTTGTCTAACTAACTTATGGTGACAAAGCAATTGATATATCAAAAGCTTTTAAGTATACAGTTAGTAGTCAGTAACCATTATTCACTGTCTACATGTGAAAAAGTAGCTACGTGTTAACGTGGAATTCGAACCACGGAACAAATAATCAAGATTTATTTAGAATTCGTATATAGATCAAATTGGTAGCCAATCCAAAATTATTTTTTGCTAAAAGAGGGGAGAAAAGAATTTTAAGTATTGCAATTTTGTCTATGTGAGTGTCTATGTTATATTGTAGCAATATTGCACCAATATCGAGGTCAGTAAAAGCGGTTGTTCCCTTATCGTATCGATAAGTTTAGCGTTATAAATATTGCAATTAGTAGGTATATATTTTTTCATTTTTAAAGAAATATCTTTTGTAAGTAATTTTCACTTTTTGAAATTTTAATTGTTCAATAAATGATAAATATAATTCAAGCTGCTACACCTAGGTATACTGACAAATTAAATGTCAATTTTGGAGCGTTCAATCTTCTCTAAAGATTAATGTTTAAAAACTCAATTTTGAATAAGCAACTTGATTTGAATATAAATAAAATTAATTTCGTCGGCATTTATGTAAGATTTAATTAAAATATCTGCTGTGAACAATTAAAGCCAAAGATGTTATTAATTACAAAGTGGAAATAACCAAGTAACAATTTCCTTTGACACTAAAATATTGATGACGCTTGTTGAGTGTTATAAAAATTCAAATACGTATTGAAAAATAAATTACATATAAACAAAGGTTTACTGCTTTTATACGGTTGTACGAAAAGGTTTAGTGTAAAAATACTACACAAGTAATAAAAGTTCAATTCAATACAACACTTGCAAAATTCATGGAGGTATCAAAGAGAAAATGTATTTTTTATCATCCACGACGACATTCGTGTTTCAACACCTAAAATTACACCACGTTACTTTTTGAAGAAAAACAATAAGATAAAGTATACTTTATAATCAAGGTTTAACATTAAAAAGAATCGAAAATCTTAAATAGGTGTTTTACAAATCAATATATTTATATTAATTTTTTTTATTTATGAAACAATTAAAATTGTGTTATCTTAATATAAAATTACATTTCAACATTATTTCAACTATTGAGATCTTGACACTACCGTGTTTCTATGACCTAAATTTAGAAAGTAATCTAAATTTCTAATTCGTGATTGAGTATTGATGTAAATGTGATATATGTATACTTATACGAAGTGTATTTCTTTCTGTTGATCAAATCATAAGAAAAGATATATAAAAAATAAACTTAACTTTTAATTAGAGGGAAACCTGTAAAGCTCTACTTTAGCGACGCTGAGCAACTGGAATGTTTACTAAACGACAGGTCAACCTTTGCTGTATTTCGGCAATTATTTTTCCAACTTGATTGTGTTATGGAATAATTTAAATTTCTTAGGTAAGTAGAGGAGGTTTCTCCAACTAAAAAATTCCATAAGGTGCGTCATAAAATACCTATTGTTATGATACATAATAATGCACAAATATTATTACAAAATGTATAAAAATTGGCAAGTTTATTTTAGTAATAAGTGTCGCATAATTTTGAAATCATCGTAGACGTAATAATTATTTTGCGTTAGTAATAACAAAGGTTATACAAATAAAGTGCAAAGCTTTATCCAGTTGAAGTTATTTTATAACTGCTCCAGTATTATTATTATTTAATTTAAAATTTAAATATTATCTGTTTTATGCAAACTACTTCAAGCTGAAGTTACATACAAATACATTTTATGAACTTAATAAATACCATTAAAATGCATCAAAGCTTGGAATTTTTTAATTTAAATTGAAAACAATAAACTAATTAATATGTTTTAATAAATATAATTTCGGTAATGCTATTTTATTGTTTTGCTTTTAAACAACTATTACTCAACTGACTACATTGATATTAGAATAATTCTATAGTAGAGAGAAAATTATAGTGTTTATTTTGTTTTGTGTTATTGCTTTATATTTTCCATGTACGATGTTACATAGTTACTATTTTTGCATAATAATTAGATTCGCAACATCATCATCGTTTTATCTACAGAAAATTTACCATTTCCTCTTAATATACATCAAATACAGCATACAAAAATGAAGTAAACCATCAAATGTTATTTTTCAAACTTGCCAAATTTAATCTCAAAACGTCTGAAACATATACAAACCGTTTGTCACGACATAGAAGTTAACTAAAATAGTTTATGTTTACAACGTGTGAATATTGGATAAGTTTCTATTATGCAGTGGATATCGGTTTTTAGAGATTTAGGTGCTCTACATGACAACACTCGCTTTTACTGTGCATGATATAATAACTTTAAACAGTGAATGAAAGTACAATGGCAACGAAAAAAATAAACATAAAAATAAAAGCTCTCTTTTTCTATTCCTTATTAATAGCATTCAAGAAGGAAACACCAACGTGATTGTTTTAATAAATTAACCTTGTTAGTGATGGCTTGGCAGACGACATGTCCTTCGGAAATTTTACCATCTTTAAATTTTTCTCAATCCAAGTGGGATCTTCCGATTTCTAAACAAACTTTTTCAAGTTTATTAAATAATGCTACAGACATTGATCGTGCACGCATACTGGCTGTTTCAGAAAAAGAATCCGGTGCTTGGCTAGAAGCGTATCCATCATCTCATTTAGGTACACTCCTAGATAAAGTTTCTCTTAGAATTTGTGTAAGTCTTCGAGTTGGAGCTAAGATGTGTCAAGACCACGTTTGTGTATGCGGTAAAGCAGTCGATCGGTCTGGCTACCATGGTCTCTCGTGTTCTCAAAGCGCTGGCAGGTTATCAAGACACGCTGCCCTAAACGAAATAATTAGACGATCTCTTGCCACTTCAAACTACCCCAGTATTTTAGAGCCCGTAGGAATTTCACGTGACGACGGAAAAAGACCCGATGGGATGACGCTCGTACCGTGGCGACAGGGGCGAGCTTTGGTGTGGGATGCGACATGCGTAGATACCATGGCTCCCAGTCATCTGTATATTTCAAGTCAGATGGCAGGCTCTGCAGCGGCAAAAGCTGAAAATCTTAAACGTACAAAATATGGTATAATTCTAGATCACTACGATTTTTCAGCTTTTGCTGTCGAGACGTTTGGACCATGGAGTAAAGATACAAAGGACTTGGTCACTAAAATCGGTCGACTGTTAATTGATGTATCAGGAGACAGCAGAGCAAAATGTTTCTTGGAACAAAGAATTAGTTTATGCATACAACGAGGTAATGCTGCATCGGTGCTCGGTACGATGCCCTCGGTAGCGGTTATGGACGAATTCTTTCATCTTCGCAATCACAAAAGTGATTCCTAAGTTCAATAATTTAATTTAATTTTATTGTTTGATGTTTGATGATGCCCTTGTTAGTAATATTATATGTATATAAAATAATTTATTTAAAAAATGGTATGTTTATAAACATAAACTCACCAAAATTTTATCTTGAGATTTCGTACTGTATATAAATTTATAAATTGTTCAACAAATGTTTTATTGCACGATAAGAGAATAATAGCAAATTATCATTAAAAAATTGTAAATTTTATTTTATGAGCAATAATTATTTTATTTATGCGTTGATCAATTATTTCTGATCTTTTTTCATACTAAAATGTAACAATTTAAATTGTTGGCCAACAATGCAGTGGTTCAGTTCCTAAAGTAAATTAGCTCTTCACAGTATATACAGTTATCATATTATATTATTATCAAGTTAATCTTATACTAATGTTTGCTTGCTGCAAATGTATCAAACTTTCATCTTAACATTAACATCCTGCATATCCAGGTATGTAAATACGAATTTCCGAATAATTTATAATTGCTTGCATCCAATTCATCGATTGTTACTCATATTTCCGCAAATATCCGCAATTTGCAAATTATTGGCGTTTAATTTACATTTCGTTGTATAGGCTAATAGGGTATTATGTTAAACCATTTTTATAATTTCACAATTTGCTGAAATTAAATTTTTTCTTTGATTTTTAATATTTGCATATATTTCAGTTTACAAATCATTCCAAAATAATAGACATGATTTTTCTATGATTATAAAACGCTTCATTCTTATAATTCATTTATCATTTTGACATTTTATGAACAATTAACTACTGCCTCAAATAGACTAAATTTTAGATTTTAGATAGACAATCTTTCAAATTGAATATCTACTACCTACATAATATTATCTGTTATACGAGTATGATAAATTATGAAAATGTTGACATATTTAGAACAAATTAATGATCTTTTGTCAAGTAATAAGGTAATTTTCCCCTATTTGTGATTTTTACACCCAGCCTATCTGTTGGACTCCTATTGTAACCTAGCGACTGATATTCCCATTTTATATCATTCTTCCACGAGTGGCATCTACTATGAAGTGCATAAGCGATCAACTTGACCAAAGTCAAGATGACTAACTAGGAAATATATTATAATAATATCCAAGATCATCATATCATCATTTCAATTTGAACTGTAGTATTCTTTTCAGTATTATGAACAACTAAAATTAAAAATAAATCAAAAAACGTAGACTCATTGTATCAGGAATGGGTTAACATATTAAAATACATAAATATTAGCTGATAAAGTGAATTCGAACTATATTTGTAACATTATAATCAATAAGTTCAATAAAATGACCTTTTCGACCTTTTGGTCAAAAGAGGCAAATTAAATCCCCAACGTGTTGATGCACACCGAAGGCAGAAATTCTGTCAAGTCCAAGACTGGAAGCCATCAGAATATCCGCTCTGTGACTCAACCAACGATCACACTGTGGTTTAATAACTCCCTTATTTCTTTGAATTTCCGCTTGAAAGTTTCAGAAAATACACTTAAGAATCTGTACTCTCAGAAATAGTACTTTCAACAATAGATGTTTACTTGACTTTTTATCCTCTTAGACTATTGCCATATAATACATATTATATCAAGGTTTTGTAGAAATAATGTAGCTATTGCTGCAGTTCTCTTCGGTAAACTACTAAATTATTCATTTGCAAATAAAACAACACACGTTATGTCAGTCATTTACTATATTCTAGACTAAATACCTTATAACATGGCATGGTTCAATCGAGAAGCGATACAGTTTATTATGGCTGTAAAGCTGCATGTTGTCTTGGAGACAATTTATTAATTTTTGCTTAAGATTCTTAGACAACAATTTTTGCGTCAATAAATTTATAAATTATTATTTATTGAATAACTTCATGTAAAAATATTTCGACATTCCAATTAACATGCGTTAATGTCTGCAAGTATCTACTACTTGTACGGATGAACTTGCGTAAATTTTTTTGACATCTCGATGCTTTAACGCCAATAATTTAAGTGTCAATTAGTTTACGAAGTTTATCCAGAAAAAACTTCACAAAAGTTGTAATACTAGCTTTTTGAATTTAAATTAATTTTAAAACTCTTGAGACTTCAGGTTACACTTTGGTCTTCAAAAGAAGTTTCAAAATTAAGAATTTAAGTTCAGAAAGTGCATAATAAAATGTATACATTTTCAGAACATAATTTAGATGTTCAAAACTTATTTGAAAATATAAAGACAATTCTCCTGTAGTTTTGTGTAAAACGCAATTTAAATTGTTAAAAAATTAAAATCAGCGACCTGAAAGCTTGCAGATTTTAACTTAACAACATTTTTTTAAATATTTACCAAACACTAAACAAATCATATGAAAATCATCATCTAAAATTATCTAAGGTTTTCAGAAATAGAGTAGGTTATTAAGAAAAAAAATATTTGTTGCAAATAAAAATTCATCCAATCTAACTGGAAACTTTCGTTTATCACAGAATCAGATAATATCAAAGTTTTCATGTTTATCCTTCAAGCTCTCTTTTGTAATTATGACTAAACAGAATCACATTAAATTCTTATAATTTTATTTTGTTAATTATATAACATGTTATGTTATATGTTAATAATGAAAATATTAGTATTTTCAAGCAGAGAACTCCGCTTCGAGCCCGAGTGGAACAAGAACTTTATTAAAACCGTTTTTCGACTGCGGACAATGGCAAACCACCTAGGTAATCTGCCTTGACAACTCTTCATATGGTGAAGGGAATGAAGTGGTTAGCCAACACCCAATCCTGGGTTGCAGTGCTACTGTGTAATATTAATATTTAATAAGGAATTGTAATTATTGCATAGGGTAAAAACTTACATTTTAATCTTATTAAAAATGTAAGTTATGAAATTAAATTTATTAATGTAACATCTAAAAATTAATTAAAACTTGTAAAAACTTAAACCCATTAAGAAAAAATAATATTACATGTTGTACATATTATACTTTATTGCCTTTAGCTGTGCATGTTACCTTTATATTAAATTTTAAAGTTTTGTTTTGCTAAGTAATAGCATGCTAATGGTAAACGTCAATTACTTAATAGATAACAGCTAAATATTATAATATAATATATTACATAAGTTGACTGATTAAAGTGTTATCGATCATTCCCTTTCGTCAATATAATGTAATTCCCCTAATAAGTTTAAAGGAAAACAATATAAATATATAGTATACTTTTGTATTTATTAGTTACTAGTGTTTTGACTATTTATAGATCGGTGTAACCGGGAATATTTACCCCAGTGAAAAGTTAAATAAAAAATATTTATTTTGTTTAAAATTACTCTTTTAAATCAGTGATTGTTCTATTGTTTGCTTTTCTTTCACCTTATGTTGACTCCTACTCAAAAAAATAGGAGATCAAGAAGACAAATCTGGTAAGTCACTAAAATATCCTAATATAATCCAGACATAAATACAGTCTACATTCTATGAAATTATTGTTTTGTCCCTACAATATAATTTTTATATGTTTTTCTTTAATTGAAAAATTAAATTGTAATGAAGCTGACGTTCGATTGAAAGATTGGAACGGAGTTACAAAACCGTATTAATGTCACAGAATGCAAACATAATAATTTAATTATAATATAAAAGCACAGAATTTGAAAATTAAAAATTTTAATGAAATTACTAATGATAATTATTTTTTATACTTAAAAATGAAAAAATATAGTAAATATTGTAAAAAAATAAATTATTTTTACTGTTTGATCAAACTTAAAATTTCGTTTTCAACATTCTTCAATTTATTTTATTTATTTTTTGAATTTAAAAAAATGTTCAGATGATTTAAATGTTAACATCAACAGCAACAATTTGAAACAATTTCAAGTAAGGATTACAACAATGATACATGTTTTACATTTTCTTCTACTTGTGTTTCATAAATATTTTTCTGGAAAAATTATCGTTTTGATGGACAATCCACGATCAACAATTTGCGAAATTTATAAAGTGAAACTAGACGACGCGACGCGCTTACAATATAAGAGTATAAATCATAAGTGCATTGACTGTACAATGGAAGCATTTTTCCAGTTTTCGTACGGCCTGATTAGAAGAGTATTCCATTACACAGTCAATATACTTAAAGATAATTAATTAGAAAAAACTTCGAATTATTATTAAAATTCCCATATTATGCAAATTTTGTAATTTAATTTTCTTTAAATTAATTCAAACTTTCAGCCAAAATATAATCTTAATTATTATCAAGCATGATTATGGTCAACGAATAAAATTTACGGGAACAAATAATATAATCTAAATAACAGCACAACTAAAATAAATTATAATATATAAATCGCAATTATTGCGCGACCCTAATTTTTATTACTGACCATTTGATAAGCATTTTAGATTTATAGTAAATCTTAGATAGCAGTAATTAACATTTAGCTAATGTCTAATTTAATACCTTTAAAATATGCATACGAGTTTTAAAATCCTTCAACTTAATTTTTCAATTGATAATCTTACACATGGCAAGATGAAATTACACAATAGTTATCCAATTTTAAAACTCTGTTATTCGAGCAGACCTGACCTTTACAAGGGCGTGTCGGGCGAAATGTGTTCTAGTTACGCCATTGAGTAAGTATAAAAGCTTCGATGGTCGATCACTTCATCATTACAATATTCAAACTAAAGTTAGCAACATGGCTCTTAAGGTAAATAATACTATTACTACCACCATTACCTATAATTTAATATTTTCTTTAAAATAATTTTTTATTTTCAGTTTGTAATTCTTGCCGTTTTGGTGGCTGCATCACAAGCAGGTATCATCGGAGCTCCCGTAGCTGCTCCATTAACTTATGCTGCTCCAGCAGCTCAAGTTGCATATGCCTCACCTGCAGCTCACATTTCTTACGCCACCCCAGGATCCCACGTATCATACTCCGCACCAGCAGCGCATGTACAATACGCCGCTCCAGCAGCTCATTTATCTTACGCCGCTCCAGCAGCTCATTTATCTTACGCCGCTCCAGCAGCTCACGTATCTTATGCCGCCCCAGCAGCCCATTTAGCATATGCCGCACCAGCAGTCGCTAAAGTTGCAGCGCCAGTACTCGCCAAAACCGTTGTATCCGAAGAATACGACCCTCATCCTCAATACTCATACGGATACGACATCCAAGACGGTCTTACTGGTGACAGCAAGAACCAACAAGAGAGCCGTGACGGAGATGTTGTTCAAGGCAGTTACTCCCTCAACGATCCAGATGGTACCAGACGTACCGTAAAATACACTGCTGATCCAATCAATGGATTCAACGCTGTTGTAACCAAAGAAGCCCTTGTCCACAAAGCCGTCGTTGCCGCACCAGCCATCGCCAAAACCGTTGTAGCTGCCCCAGCATACGCTAAGGTAGCCGCTCCACTTACATACGCAGCTCCCGCATACGCCGCTCACGCATACGCTGCTCCCGCATACGCCGCTCACACATACGCTGCACCAGCATATGCTGCCCCAGCATACGCCAAACTTGCCGCCCCAGTGGGTCACTTAGGATACGCCGCAGCCCCAGTCGGTCACTTAGGATACGCCGCCGCTCCAGTCACCAAATACCTTTAAATTTTGTACCTATGAACTTTTATTTATTCGATGTGTAAATATAAAACAAAATAAATTATGCATTAAAATGTTACTTTAGTTATCATCAATTGAAACTTACAAAAAAACTCGTTTAGGAATTGACATTTTTTGTCTAGGTGGATTTAGTGTGTCAGGGTCACAGTTGTTTGGGTGGCTCTGGTTCTACTAGTGAAAGCTAAAGTCGATGATACAACGATTTACTTATTAGAGAGTTTGCTTCAAATAAATTTAAATAAAAAATGTGACCAACATTGGTAAAGGTATTCTACGTATTCTACGCAAAAGGTGAAAAACAGATTTGGAAAAGTAGATTCATAATTTCTATTGGATGATATAAATATCAATGCGCATTTTGGGATCCTAATAAAGGCAACACCTGTAATATATTGAAAACTGAAAGATTAAATCTATAAAAAAAATTGCACTTGGACTTAATATTAGTAATTATTATTTATTACTGGTAAAAATACAAAAATAGGATTAATATCTTTCATTGAGGTGAAAGCTTCTCAATGACCTGAGAAGGTTTAAATTCATACATAAAAAAGCTATAATAAAGGCTTCCAGGTTGGAAGCTTGTAAGAAGTCCATTCAAAGAACATTTAACATAAAATAGAATTTATGAGTTGGATGCAAGTAAATCTAGTATGTAATTGTAAGGTCTGCATGGAACTCTGCATGGGAAATCTTTTGGGTAATCTTAAAACAGGTCATGTGATGATGGTATGTAATCCACCTTTCTGACTGTGCGTCCACACTGCGTATTTAAACCTTACATTTATTTGAGTATCCTCTTAAGCTTTATTAAGTTTTGAATCGAAGAAACACAACTTTGAGCCTTAACACAGTCGCATGTAATTCCTGCAAGTGCAATAACTGGTAAACAGAGTTATTAATTTTTTTTCCTTCAAGTGCCATACACTATGCAGTGCATAGGCAAACACTTGACTGAAGCCAAGATGACGTACTAATAAATTTAATTAATGAGGTGGTTTTCCGTTGCCTTCCCCATAGCCCAAAGATATATTTTGGACTTTAGATCACAGCAGTGTATTGGACGCCGCCAGGATTAGAACCACGGTTGCCCGCTTCTCACTCGGACGGTGTAGATTTTGCGCCATGCTGCTGGTTATAATAATCTTATGTCATGATAATAATCTTGAAAAAAAAACTAATTGCTTAGTTGTTTTGAAATATCAAGCTTTCCATAAGGCTCTTGCCATATCACTACCTACACAATATTAAATTCATTCACGAAAAAAAAAATTTCAGATTTGAAAAAACCAATTTTTTCTTTTCTGTTCCACAATTCTTTGTTTTTAGTGTAAAAAAACAATGAGACCGTCATTGACCTGGAAAAAAAGGTTATTTTTGACCTTTTTCGTGCTTTGGAGAGCACATAAAGCCATCGGTTTCCCTAAATTGAAAACTGCAACTTCTAATTATAAAACAGGGCTATT
The DNA here is from genome assembly GCA_949152465.1 of Cantharis flavilabris. Classification (NCBI taxonomy): domain Eukaryota; kingdom Metazoa; phylum Arthropoda; class Insecta; order Coleoptera; family Cantharidae; genus Cantharis; species Cantharis flavilabris. The sequence continues at coordinate 44,319,436 of OX424436.1, forward strand.
GGTATATTTGATACTTCTTAGTATCTTGGTTTACTCAGACCTAACAAAAGCATCCAAAAATCTTCAAGCTAATCTAAACAAAACAACAATACAAATGTATAGATATACATTTGTTGGTGTAAATACAGTAATGAACATTACAATACTCTTACGCATATCCAAATAAACTTCTGGTTCAGAAGGTTATTGATATTAACCTGTTGACATAAACATAATACAAAGTTACTTGTTTTAAACAGACACTGTTTGAAACTGCAATGGTTTCTATCATATCATTGTTACCATGTGCATATTATCAGCATATAGGCGCGCAATATTTATACAGGTAAATTACTGTAACCTACAAACATAATAAAAAGAAATCTTGCATATGGCAAGATCAAATTACACAACACCGATTCAACTTAAAAACTCACTTATTCGATCAGTCCTGACCTTTACAAGGGCGTGTCAGACAAAATGTGTTCTAGTTGCGCCATAAAATACGTATAAAAGCTTCGATAGTCGATCACTTCATCATTCCAATACTCAAACTAAAGTTAGGAACAACATGGCTCTTAAGGTAAATAACTTACATTATTACCATTATTGCCTCTAATCTATTTCTTGTTCTTTTATTTTCAGTTTGCAATTCTTGCCATTTTAGTGGCTGCAACTCAAGCTGGGCTCCTTGGAGCTCCTGTAGCCGCACCATTAACTTATGCTGCTCCAGCAGCTCAAGTTGCATATGCATCTCCTGCAGCTCACATTTCTTACGCCACCCCGGGAGCCCATGTATCATATTCCGCACCAGCAGCGCATGTACAATACGCCGCCCCAGCAGCTCATTTATCTTACGCCGCTCCAGCAGCTCAATTAGCATATGCCGCACCAGCAGTCGCTAAAGTTGCAGCTCCCGTACTCGCCAAAACCGTTGTTGCTGAAGAATACGACCCCCATCCTCAATACTCATATGGATATGACATCCAAGACGGTCTTACTGGTGATAGCAAGAACCAACAAGAGAGCCGTGACGGAGATGTTGTTCAAGGCAGTTACTCCCTCAACGATCCAGATGGTACAAGACGTACCGTAAAATACACTGCTGATCCGATCAATGGATTCAACGCTGTTGTAACCAAAGAAGCCCTTGTCCACAAAGCCGTCGTTGCCGCACCAGCCATCGCCAAAACTGTTGTAGCTGCACCAGCATATGCAGCTCATGCATATGCTGCACCAGCATACGCAAAACTCGCCGCCCCAGTAGGTCACTTGGGATACGCCGCCGCTCCAGTAGGTCACTTAGGATATGCCGCAGCCCCAGTCGCCAAATATCTTTAAATTTTGTACCTGTCAACTTTTATTTATTCGATGTGTAAATATATTTAAAAAAAATTATTCATTTAATTTTCTTTAATTACCATCAATTAAGATAACAAAACTCGTTTAGGTATTGGCACTTTTTGTCTGGGTGGAGTTAGTGTGTCAGGGTCACGGTTGTTTGGGTGGCTCTGGTTCCACCAGTGAAAGCGAAAGTGAATTTTTTCTATAACCATCTTACATCGACCTACTTACGAGGAAGTTTACTTTTAATGAATACAAATAGCAAGTATTCAATAAAAAATGCTACCGGCAATAGTAACCTGCAATGTAGTAATACATAATCCCATAAAAGGTCGTTGTCTAATTCTAATCCATCTTTAAGGACCTAATGGAAAAGAAAACTAAGAGTATAATTAATAATTATTATTAATTCATCATGGCATTGGTCCATTATTCAGAACAGATAATAAATATCGAAAGTTTCAGCGAAAACAAATAAATTAAACCACATAGTTTTGTTGCTCTCTTTTATAGTCCAAGTGTAAAAATATTGGGCACGGTTAGTGCTCTTTAGCTGACCACTTTGTTCTCGTGTGCTATATTTATTGTAAATTTCGTATGAGCTGTAACCAGCATACAACAAACCCGTGTAGTGATTTAAGCGTTCAATTTTCCGTTTATGGAAGGTAAATTGTCCTAGTAGAATGAAAATTAATATTGCGGTTACTGAAAGTAATATAGTTGATTTAAAGTTGTGTAATGAACAGCTACAAATTCTTTTAGAGCAAATTTAAAGAAAATAGCCTGACAATAATTTACTAATTTTATAAGCTATTCAAATATTGAACTTCCGAATTAGCTTTATCCGTTGCATTAAAATTGCTGTGTTAGCAGAGGGATTGTTTATATCTCGTGCTTATTTTCTAATATGTGTATTCAACTAATTAAAGCAGTTTCAAATTTAGTTTCAGCTGTTTTAATTGGTTTATATTATACGTATAGATGGCTCGGATAATTGAGAAGTAATGCAAAGCATGCATATCCTTCAATTTTCCCTAATCATTACAAACAATTATTATTACGAGAGGGTTTTTTGGCGTTACTCTATGAACCATTTAGATTACATTAGCAAACAGTCTGATGAAATTACTTGTGTAATGACAAGTTTTAATTAAGAATAGCTCTTGTAAGTAACTAGCACGCATTTCACCAACAAGCCTGTTTTAAATTACAAGTTTTGACCTGAATTGTAGGTGGCTTTATCACTTTCATTTTCAACATTCATTAAGTCAAGTTCAAGACTACTGCATTTTAATTCATGCAATTATTTTATAAAGGAACTAAAGAAATTACAGCTATTATTATTTTAATGAATTATTATAAAGCTCACACATCAATTCGGTTGATAGAATTTAATATGTAAATGCTGGCATATGCTGAATTTCATCATTAATTTACTCAACTGAATCAAAATTTACCATTACCAAAGATATTAAAATTGTTTAGTCAACTCATAACGTAGATTAAATATAAATTGTTTTTTCTCAAATTTTATATGGTAGCAAAATAAACAATGCTATCTAATTTTGAAATAAGGTTGGTTTTATATGTGCTTTTCAAAGCTTTCTATGTATGCGTAGACGTATTTAGTTTGCAACGCTTTCCATTTGCTGTAAATGAAAATTTATAGCATAGAGTGTAAAATTTATTTGTTAATTTTCTTCAATGTTAGTCGATAAAATACGCTTTACCATCAAAGAGAAAATATGAATTTTTGTTAATTTCATACCAGCATGAAATTTACTAGATGAAATATTTTACATTAAGAACTTTTCAACTATCAAGCACTGAAAGTTTTGTGGTTTGAAGAAATAACTGCTTTTACTATAACTTTTCCGTAGTTTTATTAGTTTTTAATGAACAATTAGCGAAATATTTCATAACAACATAACATTTTATAGTAACTGAACCTAGAGCTTCACTCACAGAGCAGCCATAAAATTTTTAATCCACATTAAAAAATATGCAATTGTAATTCTACAATGTAGCGCCCAATGTGTTGTATTCAGTGTTTGCTAGAAATGCGTGCTTTAACTAAAATTACAATTATTGCAAAGAAAGTTACTACCTATTTGTTAACTTTTACAACCTAAAAAATTCCTTACAATTTTATATATTCTACAACCTCCGATTCGTCGGGCTTCCATGACAGAGATATATATTTCTTTTGAATGAGTGAAGAATTGTTATTTAATAATAACATATAATTTAAATAATTTTAAATTCCAAAACGTCTGGGAGGTATGGCATACCTCCCAGTATCCTACTAATATTGTATTTGTAGAAATAATTGTTTTTGTAGATTATTACCGTTAATTTTAAAGTATGATCTGAGAGAGTAAAGTAGTAACTTACACCAAAAAGAGCTTATAAAAAGTATTTCAAATTTATTCATCGTTTTATATTCCGTTTTTAGTTGGGCGGCAGCCCATCAGTTTCCTCGTACCTGCCAGTGGTTGTATTGTTACGAAACCCACTTAAGTGTTCTGCTGTCAGGTGTCTTTGTGGTCTCGGGTATCTTTTTGGATTAGATAGATGGTAAATTGTGTGGTATGTAGGTTTGTCAACCTACAATTTTATGGCTAGCAATAGCTGGTGCCAGCGGCGTAAGAAGGCAGCTACGGGCCTGTGTCTCAAGCGCCCCCCCCCGCCCATATCTTTATATGTAGTGCTCATTCTAAAATAGCTTGATTAAAGCTTTTTTAAATTTAAAGAAATACCTATTTATAACATACCTGACGGTTTTAATAAATTATACTTCAAAATAAACAATTAAACTTAAAAACTCCATTATTTCACACTTAAAAAAATTTATAAAAAAATCACTTCTTAACAAACAACAAACTAGCAGTGTAGTGTTAAAAATCCAAATATACCCTACTCTTATTTTTTCGGTATTTTGTTAAATTGCTATATAAGGGTGACAGTTTATTTGTTTATTACTGTAATTCCTACCGGATGGGAAGCTTTGCTTTGGCGGGTGCGTTTAATCTTTCTTGATGCCGCTTCAACTTCAATTCAACAAAAGACGAAACAGAGACAGTAAATATATTTTATATTTTTAATACTTAGGTACATGAAAAATGTGGCAGACAAGTTATTTTGAAAAAGTGCCGCATATTTTCTGGTTTTATTGGTGCTTTTAATATTTAGTGCTACAAATCACAAAAATTTGAATTCGCATTAAATCATTAAAATATTTAATTGTTTTGGTTGTGATAGCAACCGGGGCTTTTTAATGTCCAGGCCCTTGTTCGATCGAACACATCGAACACTGGTAGTTACGCCACTGGCTGGTGCAAAAAGAGTTCATGCATACAATCGGATATAATTATTATAAATTCATTTAATTTGATATCACTTTAATAGCTTTAATTCATTTAAACTGTAGTCGATTTTTCAACAAATACGAAAGTTATTATTATTTACATAAAATTTCTGTAATTATTTATGCTTTTGTAGTTTTTCTCGTAAATCGCACCAATAACAAACGTTTTAATTGAAAATTAAAAAATTTTGATTCAAAAGTTTTTATTGGACTGCTAAATATCAATCTTTTTTTAATTGGTAAAGAATAATAAATTTCTTTCAAACTTTTTATTTCAATAAACTGCAATTCTTTTTTCATTTTAAAAGTTATTTTAAATTTTTTAATGAAAATCTAAAATATCAGCAATAAAATTTTGGTTTAAGCTTTTTTATATTACTGTAGTAACAGGGCTAGCGAAATATTGATTGATATTTGATAGCAAAAGCAAAATTTTTAACAGATAATTAAAATAAAACAAAAAACATATTATATTAAATTAAATTTGAATATATTATATAGAACAAAACAATTTTATTTATACTTCTCCAGTTTACAGAAAAACGATACTTTTTATTCAAAACAAAAAAGCTTATAAAAAGCAAGTGCCGTGTGGGATACCCTAGATCGACAGGTCCAAAGCTATCAGATAGTCTTGAATTATCAAAGTACCATTCCACGTTGTGTGCTGTCTGTCTAAAAACAAAACCAATACACGTCATTAGCATTGTCACAATGACAAATCAGTATAATATGTCACACTTTATAATCGCATTTTTGACAACTCTGGTCTAATGTGATCTCGTCAGTGCTTATGACGTGTATTGCTTTTGGTTTTAGATGTATTATATCTACATAATTCTAGAAACTACCTGATATGCTAATTATTATTTTAATTTTCTTTGTTTAATTCTCGTAATTAAACATAATGTTTCTCGTTTCGTCAAAATATTAAATTGTTGGAATGGCGCTAGCTTAATATAAATAAAGAAACAATCTGAGTAAAAAATAAAAATAATTAACGAAATAAGTAAACCGTAATAACTTTTGCAATTAATTATATAAGAATGAACTAAGAAAGTTTCAGTGAACCATTAAGTTGAAATTAGATTAAATTAATTATTTATTATTATTATTGTTTTCAAAGCTTTTTTTGTCTGTTCTCTTGTTTTGTTTATTATGTTTGAATTTGAACGTTATTATCTGTATTTGTACAAATTCCTTGCTCTTGCTTTATAAAGCAAGTCAGATTTACCCGACCACCTAATATACTTTCACATAGTCTGATTTGGCAAGATCAGAAAATGGAACTACCCGACTTTCGTCGGATAAAGAATTGACATACAATTGTCGGCTAATAAGCCTACATATTACCCAAGTTACCATCCGATTTGAAGGAAAACATCGGACGATTCACGGACACCTAACCAAATCAGGTCGTGGATAGAGTTCTTTATATTGATTATTTGCGAGGATTAAATTAAAATTTTTATAGAGTTTGGATAAAAGAAAAGTTTGGTTGCTTCTGCAAAACAATTACCGGTTTTAAAAATCAATCACCAAGCCACCTAGGTTACAAGAATTTGCATAAGCTACTTTTTGCTATTTAGCTCCGGTACTGATTTTAGAAAGTTAGCCGACACGTACAGTACATTTACAGTCAACAAGAACAGGTCGGTACCCTGGCGAACCTGTTGGATACAAATCTGAAGAACGTGATAAAAGCAGAAATACTTCAAGATTCTGCTGTGAAGTTGTAAGTAATACAATAGAATTATTAAATTGTAGAAAAAAAATTGAATCGTGGTAGTGACTCTAAATGCGACCTTTGGCCCACACAATCTTATGTTATTTAATTCAGATTTTTTGTTCAACTTTTCAAGAAAGTGCTGTTTAGCTTTCAGGAACAATTTTAACACAAAATAAGCTTTCTTTATGAAGTGCAGTAGATTTAGATAAGAAAAACTTCTTTCATTATTAGAATAATACATTGAGTAACAAGTTGGCAATCAGGTGGACAAAAATACAAACTAATTTCTTAACTGTCCAAACAAGAGAACAGTTTTATACAAATAGTACCTGCGATAAAGGAACCTACAGATTACTTCAATATATCATGATCAAAGTTTATTTTTTAAATGTACGTGTTTTCGAGTCTCGTTTTGTGCAATTTATTTTAGTTCAAAGGTATGAACTCAAACCTGCTATAATTTACCGCCAAGATCTTTATTTAAAAGTTTTAGCTATAAAAATTGGCTTTAAATATAACAGAAGCAGTGTTACGAAACTAATAAGCTGCAACAAATTTTTATTATTAAGAATTTATTGTCCGTTCAATAATCCCGATACCTACCTTATAAAATAAGCTTTTACGCTTAACATGACAACTGCCATTTCATAATATAAAGAAATTAAAATAAATTGAACAATTTGCTACAAGTACGCCTTAAGCATTGTTAAAATTTACTCTCGTACTGCACACCTTGTTTGAGTATACATAGCCATGCTCCACGTTTTAATTATAACTCAAAGCTTAATTTTCCAAAATTCATTAATAATATTATTAAAATTACAAATATTATTAATAAAATATTATAAGTGAAAACGTAGGTAACGATAACTTCTTCACATGATATTTACAAATATAGCAGAGCTTAACACTTTACAACTTTGCTTCCCTAGCAAATATTTTATTATATGTCTTGCAAAGGATAAAAACTAAAATTAACCTTGCCCTTGAATAAAAGCCTTAAGAACAAAGTTCAGCAACTTTTGAATTAAGAGTATTTCACCACTGACTACAGAGCGAGAGGCGTTATGATGCAACATGCTCCAATTGCATGCTCAACATAAAAGTATAAAACGAAATGCGATCGAAATTATTGTATCATACAATTCATATCGTCTTGTAGAAACATACAACATGGTTTATAAGGTAATGTAAAATTAATATACAATTTCTTGTATTTTAATAATATTTTAATATTTCAGTTTGTATTATTTGCATCCCTTGCGGCTTTTGCCACAGCTGGTTATATTGGTGCACCAGCTCAATTGACATATGGAGCTCCAGCAGCTCAAATTGCATATGCTTCACCTGCATATACACAATATGCCGCACCAGCAATCGCTAAAATAGCCACCCCAGTGCTTGCCAAGACGGAAGAATATGATGCTCATCCTCAGTACTCGTACGGATACAATATCGAAGATGCTCTTACTGGCGATAGCAAAAACCAACAAGAAAGCCGTGACGGTGATGTTGTACAAGGAAGCTATTCTCTCACCGACCCCGATGGTACCAGACGTACTGTTCAATACACAGCCGACCCCATCAACGGATTCAACGCTGTAGTACACAAAGAACCACTTGTTGCCAAAGCCGTAGTTGCCGCACCAGCTTACGCTAAAGTTGCCGCTCCACTTGCATATGCCGCTCCCGCATACACCAAGTTGGCTGCTCCTTTAGGATATGCATCTCCATTAGGATACTCTGGTCATTTGGGTTACAGCGCTCCTCTTACAAAATACTATTAATAGTGCTGTAGTATTATTGTTATTATTATTATTTATTTGACTAGTCTTAATAATAAAAATTTTGCATACATGTTTTTGTTTTACTGTTTTTATAATATAGTGAAAATATTACAAGAAATCATAACACTATTATTGCTGATAATGTGAATGTGATAATATAATATTATTTCATTTTGATACTTATCAATTTGTGAATTATTTGAGTGTCTTTACTGAAGCAAATATAATTAAAAAATAATTTTTTTAACTATAGGATTTTTAAAACAACTTTATCTTATTTAACTAACCCAATAACGACATTCTCCAAGCTGAAGCGATTTTAAACTTAGCTAAGCGTTTGCGATTTCACGAAACGTTTCATACTCCACGAGACCAAGTTTTTTAGAAGTAAATTTCTTGTGGCATACGAAATGACCACATCTTTGTTATAGAGTTCACTTTTATTAATAAAAATAAAAATAAAAATGGTACACCAGTTTTAAGTGAACAACTAGTTACTGAAGTTATTGAAGAAATTCAATATCGATCAGTTTTTCTAATTTGTTTTTCAATAGGAAAACTTTTACCTTCGATGACATCAATTCCATTTTGGATTAATGAATTTAAATGTGGTCTAAAGAGTGTTCTTAACATCAACGTCTAAATCGTCCAAATAAGCAACGTACCGAAGAAATGGTTAAAACAAATTATGATATCGTATTGTCAGACCGCAGAGTAAAATTGCGTAAGGTAGCTGAGGATGTTGGCATCTCAAAAAACGTATGAGCAATATTTCACACGATCACCTATATATGAAAAAGCTATCTGCGCGATGGGTGCCGCATTTGCCACAATCAATCAAAAACGTGCACGTGGAATCACTTCAAAGCAGCGTTTAGATATGTTTAAGCGTAGCACAAAGATTTTTTGCGTCTTTTCGTGTCTTTGGGAAGCACCTGAGACCAAAATTCAGTCAAAAAAATTGATAGAAGCTGGATCTAGCGCTCTAAAGACGACAAAAGTGGTTTCTTTAGCCGAAATGGTTATGGCTACTGGTTTTTTGGGATTCTCGTGATATAATTTTTACCGACTATCTTAAAAACGGAAAGACAATGAATAGGGCAACAATATATAGAATGATTGGATTTTTTGGCCCACATTTCTCATAAAAAAAATGTGTATTTTCATCAAGACAATGCACCTTTATTCACATCCATAATTGCAATGGCTAAAAGTAAAGAATTTCGTTGTCAATTGGTGTCTCATCGGCCCTATTCTCCGGATTTACTCTCTTGTGACTCTTATCTGTTACTTAACCTCAAGAAGCAGCTCCGTGGTAAAATATTTGTATCAAATTGCGGTTGAAATTCGATATAAAATGCCTATTTTAGAGAGTTTACCAAATTGTATTATTTGGAAGAGATAAAAAAATTTAAAATGATTTAGAATAAATGTATTGAAGTAAAATAAGACTACCTTGCAAATTAAAAAAAAAATTTTGCTTTCTTATCGAACACGGGTATTTATCAGCCCGTCCTCGTACAGCAAACATTAGGAAGTTTCTTGTGTTGCTTCTGAACATTGTTCGATTGACTTCACATGAGGCCGGTCTGGACTTCCCAGATCAGATTATCCAAATTATTAAAAATTATAATTGAACAAAAACTATTTAGAAGAAGAATTTGCTAAATATAAATTTGAAAACTGCAGAAAGTTTTTACAAATCCAACAACCACTAAATTCTTCGACGCATAAAAGTTTTAATTGTTTTTGTTCTATAAAAAATTTTAATTTAAAATTGTGATTGCTACAGCATAATATTTTGAAGCTTCCCATACATGAACCGTTAAGACACCAAGGGCAAACTAGAATGTGTGTTTTAATTCGTCTTAAACGAAATCTTTAATTTTTAGAAAATTACTTGAAGAATTCTTGTTTACACTAAATTTTAACATTGGTTTTCATCTTTTGACTATTTTTATTACGCGATAATTTAATAAATACTTGAATGTGACAAATTGTGTATTTAATTTACACGAGGACCGAAATTTTGAAGCGAAACGCATCACCATAAGACCATCCGATTTTATTATTATTTATTATAAGAATAGTGCATTCGTTTCTTTTATCTTACCACCAAATAAACTTGCCAAACTATTAGGTAATAATAAACGGGAAGTTAATAGAAAACTTTGGATTTTCATTTTTTCAGTATTATTATTATATTTGTTATTATTTACTAATAAAGTAAATTTTTATAATAAATTCAGAAAAAAATTAAATAAGTACGAAGGCTTTATCTGTAAAATTGTTTTACTGCAAAATGGAAAACTCAAGTGCCGGCTTTAGAATACATTTTTAAACTAAGTTCAAGTGAACTTAAATTGAACAAATTTTTATTACAAATTTTTAGTTCTTATAACGAACCAGGTACATATTATAAAATCAAGATAATTATAAAAAACATATTAAATACACATAGAATACCGTAGTATGCCAATAATAATTATTGGTTGATAAAACTTTTGAAACAGATGATTGTAAAAATTAGTGCAACGTAGGTGTATCTCCGAGGACTTGGGGGTTTCGTTTAACCATTATTTACGCGTTCAGATCACCGCAAAGTTACTGACTTGCAAAATCCTACATAGTATGCCCAAATCCTTCAAAAATGCTATCAAAATTTTAACGAAATTGATGAGCAAAAAATCAAGTTGTCAATTTTCGGTTAGAAAAATCAAAATTTTCAAACTGCAAGCCATTGAAATTCTTTTAGAAATCTATGGAAATTATTTGGTATTCTTTGGTATTCCGAGTCGCGTGTATACTAATTTTCAGATATATTTACCTCAAGCTATTGTAAACTTGCATATTCTAGTCTTGACTGATTCCATCAAAACATGCTTTTGGTAAACAGATTTCGATTCCCAGAGAATTATTTAAATTTCAAATAGATTTTTAATTTATTTAATTATCTAAATAGATTTACTTTCCTAACAATTTTTTAATTATATTGCAACTGCTAAAAGAGTAAAATTAACCTTGCTCTTGAATGAATGCGTTATGAACAAAGTTCAGCAACTTTTGAGAGTATTGCGAGTATTTCACTGCTGCAGAGCGAGAGGCGTTATGATGCAATGTGCTCCAGTTGCATGCCCAACATAAAAGTATAAAACGAAATGTAATCCGAATTATTGTATCATACAATTCATATCGTCTTGTAGAAACATACAACATGGTTTATAAGGTAATGTAAAATTAATATGCAACTTCTTGTAATTTAATAATATTTTAATATTTCAGTTTGTATTATTTGCATCCCTTGCGGCTTTTGCCACCGCTGGTTATATTGGTGCACCAGCTCAATTGACATATGGAACTCCAGCAGCTCATATTGCATATGCTTCACCTGCATATACGCAATATGCCGCACCTGCATATACGCAATATGCCGCACCAACAATCGCCAAAATAGCCACCCCAGTGCTTGCCAAGACTGAAGAATACGATGCTCATCCTCAATACTCGTACGGATACAACATTGAAGATGCTCTTACTGGCGATAGCAAAAACCAACAAGAGAGCCGTGACGGTGATGTTGTACAAGGAAGCTACTCCCTCAACGACGCCGATGGTACCAGACGTACTGTTCAGTACACAGCTGACCCCATCAACGGATTCAATGCTGTAGTACACAAAGAACCACTTGTTGCTAAAGCCGTAGTTGCCGCACCAGCTTACGCTAAAGTTGCCGCTCCGCTTGCATATGCCGCTCCCGCATACACCAAATTAGCTGCACCTTTAGGATATGCATCTCCATTGGGATACTCTGGTCATTTGGGTTACGGCGCTCCTCTTACAAAATACTATTAAGAATGCTGTGGTATTTGTTATTTATTTGACTAGTCTTAATAATAAAAATTTTACATACATGTTTTTGTTTTACTGTTTGAATACTATTATGTATAGTGAAGATTAGTAAATTCATCAAAATATAACAAGAAACATCATAACAATAGTATTGTTATTAATGTGAAGGTGATAATAAAATATTATTTCATTTTGATATTTATCAACATGTATAGTCAGTCAAACAATGTACAGAAGCAACACTACTGAAAATTATTAACTGAAGAGTAACACTCGAACCAGAAAACAAAAAAATTTTTTTGAAGATATAATTGTTTTCTGGTAAGAGTTTTACTCTTTAATATGCATAATAATAATATTTTTATAAATAATATTTTTGAGTTGGAAATATTGCTTATATAAAGGAAAACATAATTACAAAAATCCAAATAAAAAAAAAACTTTCTTTTGAAAATTTTTAAATGCAACCGATTTGATACAACATGGTGCTATTACATAATGATTTTCCTAATGTACGTAATGTAAGGTACAAATAAAAAAAAATCTGCTATACGACGTTGAAATACGAAAAAATTCCAATGAGCGGCTAGCGAAAGCCTGTTCTTCATATATGCAGCTAATCTGATACAATACGTGATGTAGGGTTAACTACTACTAGATCAGCACTAAAGGTATAAATTATGAAAATTATTTATTTATAAATTTATTATAATTGTTTATTATTTGAAAATTATAGAAAATTAAATTTACAAATCCAACAGCCATTAAATTCTGTAATGTATAAAAGTTTTAATGGTTTTTGTTTTATAAAAAATTATAATTTTAAACTGTTAGCAACAGCAGATTTTTATTTTTTGCAAATATTAATTTATTATTTCAAAACCTAAGTGTGGTATAAAAATAGGGATCGCAAAATATCTCTATAAATTAAAAATTTTCCAATGCAATTGGTATGGTAATGTATCTTCTAAAAAACGTAATGCGAAAATTTCATAGGTTGTTTATATAAGGTTAGCTCCGCCCACGGTGTGAATTTATGCTATACAAGTGGTTCTTGGCATTCATTTCCAATTTGTGTATTACTACCAAAGGTGTTTCGTCAAAAAATAGATTTAAATTCAATTTTTTAATAATAGGTAATTAAAAACTTTTACCATGAACGACAGATTTAAGAAAATAACAAAAGTGGAGATGAATAGGACCCTTCGCCCATGCACTTGTTAAGAACATTCCCGAATCTGGTCAAATTCAAAAATTACAGGTCTACAATGGCTGGCATTTGATTTTACGTAAATATTTTGCAATAATTAACGAATTCCAATTTGAAGTACGTTTATGGAAATGGTATGGTATGGTATGGTAAATAATTTATGGTATGATATTAACAGTTGCAAAGCTTGAATGCAACTGTGACTGGATCCACTTTGTTCATATCATCCTCCTTAGGGTAAAATGAGCTATGTCTGTCACAATTTCGATCACCTAGAAATCGACTTCTACTCCTGGGCGTGTAAAAATGCATTTATTTTAGAACAAAATGAATGAACAGATAAATCAAAGCATTGTCCATCACTGGTTACTACTTTTTCCCCCCCATCAGGCAAATTAAGAGTTGTATTTCGAAAAAATGTCAAGTCTTTTGAGTTAATCCAAGTTGTCCAGTTAAATCGTGCTGCATCTGTCGGAACAACCATTAATCAGAAAGAGCAATGTTTAGAGAACAAGACGAGTGCGGTAAAATATCCCACTTGAACGTTTCCAAATATTTTTTACGCTTTTTGCGACAGAAAGCCGAGAGTTGTCATGCAGATGAATAACTTTGTGTCTTTGTTAGTATTCCGGTGGTTTTTTCTCGTAAAACACGGCTCAAACGAATCAATTGTAGCCTATACCGATCGCCCGTAATGGAATTACCAAGTTGTAGCAGATCATAGTACACAACACCCCTTTGATCTCTTCAGATACACAGCATGACTTTCAAACCATAAATATTCGGCTTTGATGACCAGGCATAGCGTAATATTGTTTCTTCTTTGGGTTGTCGATGTCGTAGAGTATCCATTTTTTATTCTCCGACACAATCCGATGTAAAAACCTTTTACCCAATTGCCTTGCTTTTGAATCATTCCCTTGGATTTCAATCGTACAGAAACTGCTTGTAGAGTCACTCCCAATGATTCTGCAAGCTCCTCTTGCATTTGACTAGGATCTTCAAGAGTAATGTCTCCAATTCTTTGTCTTCAAATTGTTTTGGCTGTCCAGGGCGACACTTGCCTTCAACGTTTAAATCACCATTCTTGATATGTCGAAACAATTCCCTACATGATTTCTCAGTTGAAGCATTGTCACCATAAATTTCTACATACAAGCATTCGATGCTATTCAATTGCACTTTTCTTCCAATTAAAGCAGAAAACTAAAATATACCGCAAATGCTGCTTAGTTAACACAAAATATGTTCAACACAGTAAAACACAAACTTTTTCAAGAAACTCAAAGCGATATAAACTGAATATTATTGCCAGATACCTAACCTCACTGAAACCACAAAAATTAGATGTCGTTGTTGATATAAAACATTCATAACGGCCAGAGTAATCTTTTGAAAACGGATCGAACTAATTTATACTCCCAATATTATTACATTTATTATTATTTACTTACAAAGTAAATTTTTATGACAAAGGCATGAAAAGTTTAAGTATATAAGTAGGAAGGCTTTTTTTGTAAACATATTTTATTGCAAAATTGAAAACTCAAGTACCAGCTTGAGAATACAATTTTAACTAAATTTAAGTGTAAACAGTAAAACAGTATTAAATATTTTAAAAGCTGGAATATGGCAGCATGCCAATAATCATTAGTTGATAAAACTTTTAAAATAGATTGTAAAAATTAGTGAAACATATGTAGATGTATCTCCGGGGGAGTTGGGAGTATCGTTTATCCTATATTTACGCGTCAGATCACCGCATATCTACTGAGTTGCAAATCCCGAAAAGTATTTCTTACTCCCCAAATCCTTCAATGGGCTATCAAGATATCAACAAAATTGATGAGCAGAAAATAAAGTTGTCAATTTTCGGATAAAAAAATCAAAAATTTAACAATTCTTTCAAAAATCTTTTAAAATTCCATTAAAACCATTCGGTATTCTTTGGAATTCCTGGACGCGAGTATAATAATTTTTAGGAATATTTACCTTTAACTTACTTACATATTCTAGTCTCGACTGAACTTAAAAAACTGCTTCTGTAATAGATTTCGGTTCCTGAGAATTATTATTTAAATTAGAAATAGATTTTTAATTTATTTAATTATTTAAATAGATTTACATTCCTAACAATTATTTAATTTTATTGCAACGGCTAAAAAAGTAAAATTAACCTTGCTCTTGAATGAATGCGTTATGAACAAAGTTCAGCAACTTTTGAGAGTATTGCGAGTATTTCACTGCTGCAGAGCGAGAGGCGTTATGATGCAATGTGCTCCAGTTGCATGCCCAACAAAAAAGTATAAAACGAAATGCAATCGAAATTATTGTATCATACAATTCACATCGTCTTGTAGAAACATACAACATGGTTTATAAGGTAATGTAAAATTAACATATAATTTTATAAAATTTAATAATTTTTTTAAAATTTCAGTTTGTATTATTTGCATCTCTTGCGGCTTTTGCCACCGCTGGTTATATTGGAGCACCTGCTCAATTAACGTATGCAGCTCCATCAGCTCACATTGCATATGCGTCACCTGCATATACACAATATGCCGCCGCACCAGCAATCGCTAAAATAGCGACCCCAGTGCTTGCCAAGACTGAAGAATATGATGCTCATCCTCAATACTCATACGGATACAACATTGAAGATGCTCTTACTGGCGATAGCAAAAACCAACAAGAAAGCCGTGACGGTGATGTTGTACAAGGAAGCTACTCCCTCAACGACGCCGATGGTACCAGACGTACTGTTCAATACACAGCTGACCCCATCAACGGATTTAATGCTGTAGTACACAAAGAACCACTTGTTGCCAAAGCCGTAGTTGCCGCACCAGCTTACGCTAAAGTTGCCGCTCCACTTGCATATGCCGCTCCCGCATACACCAAGTTGGCTGCTCCTTTAGGATATGCATCTCCATTGGGATACTCTGGTCATTTGGGTTACGGCGCTCCCCTTACAAAATACTATTAAAGTGTTCTTGTTGTTGTTATTTATTTGATTAGTCTTAAAAATAAAAAGTTTGCGTATATATTTTTGTTTTATTATTAAATGTGCCGCTTAAAATATATCATCTAATTAATAATTAAGGAATTTAAAAGAATTATAATGTTAAACCACAAGTAGCAAAGAAAAAGTGTATTATGATATTAATACAAATAAGTTTGCAAAATTATAGTTTCTTCGAGTCAACGTAAAGTTGCAAATACATTTGCGGCATTTTGTATTTGTTTTTATTATCGAGTCTATTAAATTAAAAAGTATAAGTTGTTAATCAACTTTGATATTATGATTGATAGCTGAAATATAAATTCCCTACATTACATTTTTATTGAGTTTGGTTAGGAAAATATAATTTTGAAATCGAAATTTTGGATTACTACTTTGGTTTATTGGTTCAAAGGAATTTATGGATTATTCAAGCAAATTCTTGCAAGTTAATTTAAAAATTGACATTTAGGACTTTTATTTTATTTTGTTTTATTTTATTTTTGTCAAAAACAAAGTTTGTTATTAACCTGACTTCGAACTTCCAAATTCAGCTGTTTGAAAATTTTCGGTTATAATATTGTAAATTGCAAAATATAAGAATGGTTTCGGGATTCATATTTTATTGTTTTACATATAGGTAGATCGTTTCTTATTTAACATCAATAGGATACTTTTGTTCAATTCTATAATGGATTATCATTAAGAAAGAATTCATTATTAGCAGCAAGTAAGTAAAAAAAATTATTTTTGGCTAGCTTAAATTAGCTAGTATGAAATAATAAATTAGAAATTCAAATTATATAGTTAAAAAATTAAAATGGAATTTGACTAGAAATCATGTCATTGTTTTCATGATAACTAGGATGTGTTTGTATTCACCATGAAGGTATTGTTCATCCTTTTTTATATTATTCGTTGATTTTGAGTTCATATGAATTGTTTATTTTATAGCATCTTTTATTGAAAACAAATTTATACAACACTAAAATTACGCCACATCAGAGATAAAATAATTTAAAACACCGACCGAAAAGATTTGGTTATAAAGTAAATTTTAAATGTAAAACAAAGAAAATTGAAATAAAATTTGAAAAATTCAAAAGAAAATTTTAATTTCATTTACTTCAGAAGAAGAGATAATACAAAAAAGAAAGTTAAAATGTTAAAATGCAAGCTTTTATCCCGAAAATAAAATTAACTAAATAAAAGCCAACAGATGTTCACAACAAAGCGATACTGTAGAAGCATGTTGGGTAAAAACAACAATTAAATAAATTGGGATAATATAAAAGATCAACAAAAATGTGATTCATAAATTGACAGCAATAATAAAATTTTATCGTACGTACATGTAAATCAATATAGACAATTTAAAATTTAAAAATTAAATAAAACAAACACAAGATTTCTAAAATTAAGAAAATTTTGAAAATAAATGTAAAGAAAACTAATCCGATATATTCAATAACAATTTATAATGAAAAAAGTATTTTATTCTATAATTAATTGAAACTATGTTAATAAATTATTGTGAAGAATAACAAATATGAAATTTCAATTGTATGTAAGGCAAAAAAAATTGTTTAATAAAATTTACAAACGAGGTTTATGTTTAAAAAAAAAATTGATTATTGTTTATAAACATTAAAGATTGGAAAAACTATAATGAATTAAATAGATGGGTAAGATTAAGAAAAATGTATTTTAATAGTAAAGAAAAATAGTATGATAATTGTGATATTTTGAAAACTTATAAATAAGTAGAAAGTTTATTGGAAGAAGTAAAATTTACAATAAAATCATTATGAAGAAACTTTTTTCTGAATTGGATTAGTTATTTTTGAATAATAAAATTCAAGTTTAAAATAAATTTTACAAGATGAAGTTTAATGATAAACTTTTGAACAAAGTTTGGATTAATTTTGGAAAAAATGATTTTTTTGGTAATTCAAAAATTCAGTTGTATTGAATTTGAAGTGAAGAGAATTGGTATTATAAATTAGTGTTGTATTTGATGATAAAATTTGAACAATTGAAGGCAACGCAATTTAAATTAATATCGTTCGCCTATGGTCAGGTTCTCTTGTTTGATTTTACTTTCCATTTTATATTGGAAAATTTATATTTGAAATTATTTTAAATTGAATTATATTGAGGGAATTAAGTGGTAATTAAATTTTGGAGTATTTGGCGTTTCCAATTGCCATTTGTAAATTGAGAATTTGAAGAAAACAATTTGGATATTTTATAGGATATAAAAATACCTTTCAATGTACACATGGTTGGAGTAGTTTAACGAAAAGTTGAAATTTTTTCCGCAGTAAGACCGTGGAAGATTGCAAAAAAAAGATGAGCAAAAAATAAACATATCAAACTTTCGGATAAGAGAATAACATTTTTTCTCTGCAAGTCATTGCAATTCTTTCAAAATTATTTTACAATTCCATAGAAATAACTTTCAGGGATATTTTTGCTTAATAAACTAACATATAATATGAAGTCCAGGTTCGACTCATACCAAAACCTGCTTTTGTGAAAAGACTTCGGTTCAACGTGATTTATTCAAAATACAATGTTATTACTTAATTAAATGTTATAAAATGAAAATATTGATAACTGAACTAATTTCTGTAATTTATATTAGATAAAGCTTTGTAAATTAGCTGAATTTTATAATTATTATAAACCATATCAGGTGAAAATAGAATCTTGGAATAACAATTTCTTAAAAAATATTTCTTAACAATTATTTAATTAAATTGCAACGGATAAAAAGGTAAAATTAACCTTGACCTTGAATAAATGCGTTATGAACAAAGTTCAGCAACTTTTGAGAGTATTGCGAGTATTTCACCACTGCACAGCGAGAGGCGTTATGATGCAATATGCTCCAGTTGCATGTTCAACATAAAAGTATAAAACGAAATGTAATCCAAATTATTGTATCATACAATTCATATCGTCTTGTCGAAACATACAACATGGTTTATAAGGTATCCGCTTATAAAACTAAAATAATAACATGTGTATTAATAATTTTCTAAATTTTCAGTTTGTATTATTTGCATCCCTTGCGGCTTTTGCCACCGCTGGTTATATTGGTGCACCAGCTCAATTGACATATGGAGCTCCAGCAGCTCAAATTGCATATGCTTCACCTGCATATACACAATATGCCGCACCAGCAATCGCTAAAATAGCCACCCCAGTGCTTGCCAAGACTGAAGAATATGATGCTCATCCTCAATACTCATACGGATACAACATTGAAGATGCTCTCACTGGCGACAGCAAAAACCAACAAGAAAGCCGTGACGGTGATGTTGTACAAGGAAGCTACTCTCTCAACGACGCCGATGGTACCAGACGTACCGTACAATACACCGCCGACCCCATCAACGGATTCAACGCTGTAGTACACAAAGAGCCACTTGTTGCCAAAGCCGTAGTTGCCGCACCAGCTTACGCTAAAGTTGCCGCTCCACTTGCATATGCCGCTCCCGCATACACCAAATTGGCTGCTCCTTTAGGATATGCATCTCCATTGGGATACTCTGGTAATTTAGGTTACGGCGCTCCCCTTACAAAATACTACTAAAAATGCTATAGTATTGTTGTTGTTATTTATTTGATTAGTCTTAAAAATAAAAGTTTTGCATACATTTTTTTGTTTTACTATTCTCATTCCCAAACGAAAAATTAATTAAATTAAAGGAAATTAATAGGGAATTTTTAAAAAAGTGTCGAACAGAAATTGAAAAGTAAATATGTATTATTAAATAAAATAATTATACCAAAACCAATATTTTTTAAATTTAGGTTTTTTATATTATTTCATTCTCATTCTTATGAATTAATGAATTATTTGAGTAGAATGTTTACCGAAGCATAAATTAAAAATAATTTTTTTAAGAATGAAATTTATAACAAGATTTTACCTTTTTTAACGAACCCAATAAAAAAATTTATCAAAACTGAAGTTATTTTCATTCTACAAGAAATAAATTAATTTCGAGATAAAATCGGCGTATACATTCATAAAATCGTTTTCTTAAACCTAATCTTTCTTTTGGTTCAATTTACGTTTTTAAACATCTAAGCAAAACATAGATTAGCGTTTGCGATTACACGAAATGTTGGATATTTCACTAGATTAAAATTTTAATAAATGAATTTCTTGCGGTATAATATGAAATGCGTCTTTGTTATAGAGAGCACTTTTATATATATATAGGTATATTAATAACAAGCATCCAGAAGTCTCTTGCG
This sequence comes from Cantharis flavilabris, assembly GCA_949152465.1. Lineage (NCBI taxonomy): Eukaryota > Metazoa > Arthropoda > Insecta > Coleoptera > Cantharidae > Cantharis > Cantharis flavilabris. Next base: position 44,339,977 of record OX424436.1, read on the forward strand.
ATTGCTTTTGAGCATTAGGTTAACTTCGCATGGGGGACAGGCTAGTTTTCCAAACCCCAAAGGTATATAGAGAGAAACCACTGAATAGAAGGCAGTAGAACTTCTTTCTTATAAGCGGTGTAGAGTATTCTAAAGTTAATTTTTGTAACAAAATCCAGAATATTTTCGATAATAATAGCATTTTCTGAAAATATAATTAATTGTTTTTAAATTTTGGTTAAAATCAAGAAAATATATTTTCAAAATATGTAGGCAGAAAGAACCAATTTTTCTTTGAAATTAACTTCTGTAAACTTACCTAGTGTCACTTTTTAAGAGAGAAATAGTATGTATCTGTTACGGTCAGTGACGTAAATTGGGCATTGACTTCAATGGCCGGACAATGACGTCAATACCCATTTACGCTGGCCATTAACGTATGTGACCGGCCGTTGACGTCAACGCCCGTTAGCAGTGGGCAATTATGTAAATATTTTCGTTTCATTGTAATTTTTACGTCGTTGGCCGGCCAATGACGTTAATGCCCAAAATGGATTGGACAATGATGATATAATAGAATAAATACTATAAGGAACAGCAAAATGGCGATGCTCTTTAACCCGGGACAATTATTTTTCGTGTAAATGACAGCAACTCGGCCCTTTTTAAGGCCTTATAAGTGTACAGGGATTTTTTATTTAATTTAGACAAACGCAAAATCATTTTAGTATGGATCCGTGATTCGCAGATTTGCGTCAGACAAAGCAGCCCGGAGGAAAAAATAATTTAATTGACGTCAATGGCCAGTCAATGACATCAATGCCCAACAAAGCTAGGCATTGACGGTATTGTCCGGCCATTGACGTTAATGGCCGAAATGTTATCATTGACCGTAACATATATACTTAATTCCCTGGAAAGTATCTTTCATGTATTTAAGTGGTTTCTGCAACATACTTATTCCTGATAAATGGGTCACTTTCCACACTTGTTTATGATGTAATATACTGATCAACTATTTAAAAAAAGGTTATCCATAAATATTGTTAGATAGTGTTGATATAAATAATTACATCTATAGAATTGACATTAATTAAAATGTTACTGTCAATAATTATAGGTTATAAAAATAAATAATTAAACCGCATGCACTTTTGAAAATAAACATTTCTTAATCTATTGATATCAAATAATGATATTGAAAAAGGAATAAATAATTGCAATAAAAAAATATAACGAGTTTTTTTTAAAATTTTTCTATCCAATAAATTTAATTTATTTTATTATTAAACATTCAGTGTTTATTGGCTGTTACTATGGCAAACCAGTAAGTTAATTGGTTGATTTTTCTTTCGTATTAACTATACTAGAATGCGATAATTCCATTTCCATAATCCGTAGACTTACATAAATTGAATAAACATTAATTTCAATTAATTGTAGCACACAGTTTTAGATATTATAGTAAGTAGTGAAACATTATTAATACTAACATATTAATTATAATATATTTAACTATATTATAATATATTCTCTAAATATTTGTGATGAGCGCTTGAACTGTTTTCCACGTGCTTATGATATACACCGTGTGTTTATTTAAAAATTTTTAACAAAAATATTAGGAACACTAAACCGCCAGATAACAAAATGGTTCGGATAAAAAGTGTATAATATCAGTGACGAGAAAATATGAATTCATTTTTTTTAATTAATGAATTTTTAAAGTCAACTTTGGTTATCTAAATATTTTAGCAAATTCAAATACTGACTTTTTCTGCTGGATAATCAAAATTGTAAAATTTTCAAAATATTTAGGAGATTGCGGAACGTAAAAAGTAAAAGTGATGCACATTGAGAATCTTCGGATAAACTTATTGCCAAAGAACCGCACGTGTGATTCGTCAGACTTCAATTAAGAAGTGAACACACTGTATATTACATTGTTCTCTAATAAATCCATCTACTATATTGTTTCAAAATATTAGTCCTTATATAACAATATATCTAATTACAAATAGGTATTTTATAAGAAATATTCTCGCTTGATGTAGTAAAGTGTAGTAAACCCGCAAAGCAAACCTATCAACGGGTACTTACTATATTGATTGATTAATTTTCTCAATATCCAGTTTCAATTGCTTACAGTATTTTTAATGGCTTTTTGCTTTCTATTGTGCGTGTTTATACGCGATAGCTACCATAATCGGGACATTTACCCTAGATTCATGTAATGAATTTAAGATAAAATAAATCTTAAGTAATTTTATCCACTTAATGTTTAATTAGCCTTGACCTTGAAATAAACTAACAAAAAACTATTTTTTAGCAACTTTTAAATCTGAAAAATATATTTCATCATTATTAACAACTATAGGCGTTATTAAGTAATACGATCGAGTTCTGTTAAGGACCGACTATAAAAGACTCTGCAATCAAACTAATTTCATTATACAATTAGTATACAGTCTTGTGGAAACATCGTTCAACATGGTCTGCAAGGTAAATATAATTAATATTAATTTATTAAAAGTTTATTTTTAACATTTTTCTCTTTCTATAGGTTCTTTTGATTGCCTCCTTCGCGGCTTTTGCTAGTGCTGGCTACATTGGAGCACCCGTAGCGGCTCCCATTGCATATGCTTCACCAGCGTACGCCCATTATGCCGCTCCAGCAATCGCCAAAGTTGCCACTCCAGTTGTTGCGAAAACTGTAGTTGCTGAAGAATACGATCCTCATCCTCAATACTCATATGGATATGATATTCAAGACGGTCTTACTGGTGACAGCAAAAACCAACAAGAAAGCCGCGATGGTGATGTTGTTCAAGGCAGCTACTCACTCAACGATCCAGATGGTACCAGACGTACCGTAAAATACACTGCTGATCCAATTAACGGTTTCAACGCTGTAGTCTACAAAGAACCTCTTGTTGCAAAAGCCATCGTTGCTGCACCTGTTTACGCTAAAGTAGCAACTCCTCTTGCGTATGCCGCTGCTCCCATTACAAAATATTATTAAAAATGTTTCAATACAATAATTGTTATTTATTTGATTAGGATTTAAGTGAAATACAAATTTTGCAAATATTATACTTTTTTATTATGATATTATTAGTTTTTTAGTTAGTTTTATTAGATAAAAAACGCTCAGTGTATGGAAGAATAAGCTTTCCATAATCGTTTCAATCACAATGTTTTCTAGTTAAATTGTTATAATGAAAAACAAATAAGTTTTGGTTGCAGTAAGCGGTCCTATAGTGTGCGTGTGCGGAAGAAAATTACTTTTCTGCACTAGTGCGGAAAAATTTGTTTTACCTTACTCCAACGAATATTGAAAAATTAGACTTTTTCAAATAGAATTATAAGAATTTAATTATGAAAATAACATTCATTCCATTTCACATTCATAGCAAATTTAATATTGAAATGTATTTAGGTTATGTTTTCCCATAATTTTAGTTACTTGTTGGAAATGAAGTAAAGAGAAATATAAAATATTTATTATTCTTTTCAGATATCAGGCTTGCATTTGAATTAAACATTAAACTTCAAAAGATTAATTTTCATTTCTTTCTCACAGTCAAATTGTTAAAAATTCAATAACATAGTTGGTTATTAAGATCACCATGAACTTCCAAATTCAGCTGTTCGAAAATTTGGGAATATAATATTGTTTATTGCAAATTTTAGGGATGGTTCAGGGATTATTGTTCTTGGTTAATTAGCAATAGTTTGTAATAGGTTAGTTTCCTTCAAGTCAATATTGGATTGTCGTTAAGAACTAATTGACTAATTTGAAAAAAGTTATACAAATCAAAAAAAGTAACATACTTATAACCTAGTATACTGGATGTTTTAAAAAAATATTTGGACTAACTCACAATTGAAAATTGAACGTTCAAAGTAATCACTTTGAAGTTAGTTAATAACCGCACATTTATATATTTGCATTGAATTAGTATCATATTATACAGTTCGCCACAAATAGGACTAACAACAAATTCAATTCGTCGCTACAACTTTGTTGTTTAACTACATGTAATATTTCAAACTTGCCAAAATAAGCATATATTTAACTAATTAATTCCGAATAAATGAAATTATATATATTTCATATCATAGCAATTCTAAAAATTAAGTTAAAAATATAATATTATGTAATAAATATACAGGTTCTATTGTGAGTCTCATTTGAGTACAATAAAATATTACTTTTGTTTCATTTTTTAATAAAATAAATAAATATTTTATTATGCAAAACTCACCACAATGTGGAAAAGTTTTCTATGCAGAAAAACATATAGTTGCTATTTGGTTTGAATAGACTAGATAGATCAGGAATTATAAAATCCTGCCACAACAATAAAGTCTTTTTAAATTTTATTTTCGACACTCATTTTCTATAGCTTGTTTTTCTTTGTTTTATGGTTTCCTTTATAATTTCATTTTTCCATCATAAATTATTGTTGATGCTTCTATGTAGATATAGTTAGAATCCTCTTTTTTTAGTACATTCACATGTACGTAATGAGGTGAATCCAATGTCTACAGTGTACTCATAGATCATCTATTCACAGATGCTAATTTATTATATCCACTTATTTCAAGTGTTCATTATACGCTAGGAATTATGAGAAGCTCTCTTTAATACCCATTATCAAGCATTTTCTTAAAGCTCTAGGTGGTAAATCCTGTAATCGGTTTATTCGTCGTTCAATTTATAATAGAGGTCCATAGAATCGCATCATTCAAGCGAATTGCCATATTATTAAATTAACCTTGCCCTTGAATCGATAAATACGAAGAAAGTTCATCAACTTTTAATATTAAGAGGTATTACACCATTCACGAGAGGCAATATTAAGTAATGTGCTCCAGTTTTACGGTCAACTTCTGAGTATAAAAAGAATTGCAATCTATATTATTTCATCAATCGACTCGTACTCGTCTGGTAAAAACACAAAATGGTTTACAAGGTAAAAAATATTTTAAGTAAAATTAATAGAAATTATTAATTTTGTTAATTTATCTACAGGTTGTTTTGTTTGTCTCGCTTGCGGCTTTCGCCACGGCCGGTTATATCGGAGCACCAGCTCCATTGACATATGCAGCTCCAGCAGCTCATATTGCATATGCTTCACCTGCTTACACACAATATGCCGCACCAGCAATCGCTAAGGTAGCAGCTCCAGTTCTTGCCAAAACCGTTGTTCATGAAGAATACGACGCTCATCCACAATATTCTTTTGGTTATGACATCCAAGATGGTCTTACTGGCGATAGCAAAAACCAACAAGAAAGTCGCGACGGTGATGTTGTCCAAGGAAGCTACTCCCTCAACGACCCAGACGGTACAAGACGTACCGTGCAATACACAGCTGATCCCATCAACGGATTTAACGCCGTAGTCCACAAAGAACCCCTTGTCGCTAAAGCCATTGTAGCTGCACCTGCCATCGCCAAAACCGTTGTAGCTGCTCCAGCATACGCTAAACTAGCTGCTCCTTTGGGATACCCCGCTCAATTAGGATACGCCGCTCCTCTTACAAAATACTACTAATCTGTAGTACTTAGATTGTTACGTATTATTTATTTGATTAATATTTAGGTAAAATAAAATTTTTGCACTTATACCACTTTATTGATTTTAACCAACTCTGTTGCGGCAATAATTCTTACTACTACAAGTAGAGATATTTCTTACGTTTTGATCACGATAATGATCACAAATGGCGTGTCGTTAAACAATTTGTTCAACCGAGAAAACTATCTGGAAAACGAAATGTATAGTAAAAGAAAAGAAATTATTCGAGAAAATATTAGTTTAGTTTGTCTTTTTGTACAATTTATGAAAAACTACGGGCACAAGAAACTGCAAATAACAAAACGTAATTGCGTTTAATAAATTTGAGTGTTCATAAAATGAATTTCCACCTGCTTACTTCGTGTGGAGTATAAATAAATGTCAACACCTGCACCTTCCTGGTGTACTTTTAAATTAAAATGCATTTTGGAAAATTTTAAAGGTAAAACTATATCAAACTTACTTTTGATCGTTTCCTTCTGTTTATAACGGGTAGAAGTTTCAATGTAGAGAAAAATTAATTAAATAATTATTATTATCGTTGATATTTACTTACTCTAATTAAATTTTGCTGAAACACAATTTTGTTTACTATGGGATCGCTAATTGAATTTAAACCAAGAACCAAACTTGGAGGTAAAAATAATAACTAAATTATTCATGTTGATTTATCGTAATAATAATGATTATACTATTTACAAGAAGGATTATAGCTTTTTTAATTACCGCAAATTTTTCAAAAATATAGAGACTAAGACTTTTTTGCAGACAATTTTTGTGTGCTTTTACAATGTCTGCAATGTTTCTTATTATGTTAAATCGAGATAAAAATATTTTTAAAGAGTTTATCTGGGTTTTACACTAACTCACTCTTTTTTCAATTCTGATAATGCATCGCATCGTGCAAAATTTGAATAGGATGGAATAAAAAATTCTATCGATTAACGCAACCAATCTGTAACGGTGCGCTCCAGTTTTAATAATACTAATACTCGATTAGTACAAATTTAATCTATATCTAGCTTTTATTTTGTAAAATGTTAAAACTGTCCCATTGGTTGTCCTTTCATCACATGGAAGAAACTAGTTGTAAGTCGAATTACTCAACTTGATTTTATAGTTTACGGTCGATGTATTTACCAAGATATGTTGTTTCCTTTTGATACTTTACTTACATACTATCAATATTTTAGTGCATCATAAAACCTATCGGAAGCAAGAACTAAGTAGTACCACACGAACATGATATAAACATAAAATGAATGTAAGGCAGTATCCTGAATTTTAGTTTTTTAGATTTGTTTTAATTTTATTTCAATTAATCGATTGCAAAATTTTGTGAAAATTATATTAAGTATATAATATATAAATTATTTAAAAAAATTAAAAACACACAATAAGTAACAATCATAGAGGTGGAGACTTAGAAGGGGGCTTAAGCTTCTTTATTTAAAAATAAAATTATTCCAACATTCTGCATGTTGAGCTTGATACTCTTCAAATTTATCCATATCAAATATCAAATTTCTTTAAAAAATTTTTTTGGGAAAGCCAAATTTTAAATGTTAAATAAATTTTCATTGTAATTTGAAATGGGAAAATTAAACTTGAAGATAGCTATAGGGCAACCTTCAATGTTACAATATTATTAAAATCCAAAGCAATAACAATTTTGATTATCCAAATTATTTTTTATCCCTCTAATTTTCAACTATCCATATTCAAGTTTATTGTTTATTATGAGAATTTTATTGCAATTGAATTTATAAAATTTTGAAAACGCCACGATTATGTTTATGAAGTTGAATAAATTATGAGTTTGATTTGCTGTAGATTTTAACTGGCATAATTATAGATATAAATTATTAATTTATATTTGATGAATCATTTATCTGTAACTAAACTAAATTCTAGATGAAATACGAATCTAGCTCTTTCGGGGCCTGAAGCTATATGCATTAGAGAACTCCAAAGGATGCCAAAATTTCCACCTCAGTAATAACGAAAAAAATTAGGTCACCAACAATGATAATTATATTATTGTATTCCATACCAACAATTACAAACCTTCAGTAATTGTAATTAGTATAAAGCTTATGCTACATCGAGGGCCTAAAGTTTGAACTTGATTAGATTCATATAAATTGACTATTGATCATAATGAAGATCGTTCATCTTTGTTCATCATTTTCACACAAATAGTAATGTATCAGACTAGGTATTGCAATTTATATAGTTAATACCTATTGTTATATCGACTTACTTTTTATGGTAATAAACTTGATATTATAAAAATAAGTTCTAAAATAACAAATATATCAGAACCTGTTTAAAAAGTAAATGTGGTACCTACATACATACTTGAAAAAATATCGAATATTAAATAACAAACGCCTCGTTTAAGCCTTTATTATATATCTTAAATAATAATACCACAATTATTACTTAACTTTGTGGTTATTATCTAAATAAAACATGAATAAATAATGTAAAAGTTATAATTAAAGGATCAACAGAACGAACTTAAACTTGATTTCGCTTTTAATACAAAACCGTACAACTTTTAAAAGTCAAATACTATTTCAAAATTTTGGAAGGGGACATTATCGCGAAACACAAAGTGGTTGTTCCTGAATTTTCATATAAAAGCAAGTCCAATCGTTTCATTTATCATTCAATACTCAGTTAAAGAATTGATACCAATACAATCATCATGAACTCAAAGGTAAATATTCTAATAATTAATGAGTAATGTATGGTGTAATAGAAGTATGTTATTTTAGGTTACAATTTTCGCCGCTTTATTGGTGGCCGTCAATGCTGGCTACATCGGAGCACCCGCTCCATTAACGTATGCTCCAGGAGCACCGTTGTCCTATGCTGCACCTCAAGCTCACATTTCCTACGCCGCTCCCGCATTCGCTAAAGTAGCAGCTCCAATTGCACTTGCCAAAACAGTCGTTTCGGAAGAATATGACCCTCATCCTCAATACTCCTACGGATACAACGTCGAAGATGCTCTTACTGGAGATAGCAAAAACCAACAAGAAACTCGTGATGGTGATGTTGTTCAAGGCAGCTACTCCCTCAACGAACCCGATGGCACCAGACGTATCGTACAATACACCGCCGATCCAATCAACGGATTCAATGCCGTAGTACACAAGGAACCGCTTATCGCTAAAACCGTCGTTGCTGCACCTGCCATCGCTAAAACCTATGTTGCTGCTCCAACATACGCTAAACTTGCCACTCCAGTTGCCAGTTTGGGATACTCTCATCAATTAGGTTATGCCTCCCCATTGAGCTACGCCGCTCCCATTGGCTACGCAAAATACCACTAAACTATATTTTAACCGCTTATTATTTATTACATAATGTAGATATTGCTCAATAAACAAATAATATAAAACAAAAACTTTTTTTTCACAATTTTGCGGGACTAAAGTAATACTTTTTTTCCCGCGCCATTATTGCGCGCTATTGATCTGAAATTTTGCATATGGCTTCTTACGACAAATTCCTGCGAGATTACTGTAACGGGGATAAATTTTTTGCTCAGTTTTTCGATATCTAGCGCCGTTTTCGAGTTATTGCAATTTCAAAATCTCAAATTTAGTTATTAACCAATGTAATTCAGCATTTTCAGCGAAATTGTGAAAAATAGTATATACACCTTGGGACTAAAGTTCTTTTCGCGGGATGAAAAGTAACACCTTAGTCCCATGATGTATAATATACTATTACTTTCATAAAAAAATTTATTTTACATATTACCTACTATGAAACTGCGAGTTTCATTGCTTGTTGAGACAGTCGAAACACGAAAAACACGACAATCAGAAACCAATTGGTTTCTTCCCTAGGACAGAAACCGTCAAGTTTCTTCCCACCTACTCAGTTTTAAATCTATCATTTTAACCGTCAATTGATCTGACAGTGACAGTTTTTATATTTTATGAAGGTTAAATTAGTTAATGAAACTCTCAGATTCTTTGCAGGTAATATGTAAAATAGTGTGTGTGGCACGGGACGAAACACGATTTCAGACCAGGGTATTGCCAGCCCTCGCTATCGGTCGGGCAAGCAATCCTCACCCTGGTCTGAAATCGTTTTGTTTCGTCCCTAGCCAAACAATATACTATTTCAAGTCAAGTTTGCAATTATCAAACACGAAACAAAAAATATTGAATGCGTACTATGTACTCGTACATACGGTTATGAATATTTTGTATACGCCTACTCGTATTAAGCATAAGGGCTTTACAAGTAGGTAATCTAAATACTAAAAAATTTGATATTCAATTTTTTCTTTGTAAAAAACATAAAAAGTTGAAGTTTATTCATACTTCATTAAATTTAAAAGTAATTAAACATCAAATAAACCAAGACTTTCTATATCAAAATATAATTTTTCATTTATATTATGATGTTCATGCAAATAAAATTGGGAATTGAAAGTCAGAAGTAAAATTATGTCATTCAACGCTTCGAATTAATATACAAAAAGTTTGTAATTTTGAATTAAATTTGTATTAAACAGGTTTATTTGTCTACGAATCTTTATTAAAATATAAATATAATGTCTGCTTTTGGAGCTTACACAGGTCATACTCTCGTTACGGCGCTAGATTGAGATTAATCAAAGTATAGTACAGTAAACCCTAGCAAGCTCGACATAAACGGGACCCATTTCTTGTCGACGAAGTGAACGTGTCGACGAAACGGTAGTAATAAATATCAAAACATGTAACTGAAATCTGCAAACACAATATCATGTTATTCTAGATTACGATAAGAATTTATTATTTATATTATCATGTAAGCATTATAACGTAGGTAATCAATCTGTCTGCCTACGTGCTTACGAGTCGTGGCAAGATAAGCTCATAATTATATGTCCAGCAAAAAGAAACATTCTCAGAATTGTCGAGCTCGAGGGGGTCGAGCTAGAGAGGTTCCACTGTAGTTAAAATCAGTGTCTTATAAAAACTGCTATTTATCTGAAAATGTAACAAAAAAATTTTTAAATTAAAACTGAAATTAGAAATTTTCGTTACAATGAAATTAAATTTTCTAGTAAAATTTAATAATCTTACATAGTTTATTTCTACATTTTTTATAAAAAATATTATCAAAAAAACTTTAGTTAGATTCCAAGTGAAAGAACCTAACGATCGAACAATGAATTGAAACCAAACCTAGTGATGACCGCGGGGATCCATCTGACTGCTAGTTTAGTTGCACAGCAGTAGCTCGGGATCAAAATCTCAGAATTAATTAAATGATTTGCTGGATATTCGGTGGCCGAAATTTCGATTAGAGAGCTATATAATAAAAATAAATCTGTTATAATAAAAAAATAAGTAAAAATTGTAAAAGAACAAATAAAATTTTGAAATTTTTGTGCTTGGTAAATTAAATAAAATTCTCGTAATAATATTGTTTTATACCAATCCAAATGAAACATGTTATTATTTTAAACAGCGCTTAAAGATATTACGATGCTCAAAGAAATTGCAAACATTTTATTATTGTTTATTAGATATTAATAATTCTATAAAAAAAAAACAATAAATTTACAACTGAATCACAACAGAGTATTTTTTTAACTATTTCATTTTAATTTTGCTATAGCAGTTTTGAAAAATATGGCTGCTACTATAATAATAAATTATTGTTACATCTAGTACTAGTTAATACTTTTAAACTTTATTTTGACTATTTTACCATAAAGAAGTCAACAATAAAAGAGACTTAATATGCAATATCTAACTCGAACAGTAAAAATTTGGCATTGATGCTTTCAGCACCAAAGCCGCAAAATAAAAGTTGATTATTTCAGTGACAAGCCATTGCTAAATATGTAAAATATATGTAAAAAATTAATTAAACTGTCAGGAATCAGTAGCAAAATTAAAAAAAGAAATTTTAATTATATTTGTAACTCTCGGAAGTGAATAATTTACCCTACTTTAATCTTTTATGAATAAAACCACGAAGTAAGTATCAAAACATTTTTAAATATCATAAGTTTAAATATTCATTAATAGTTACTCTTTTACTTTTTACATTGAGAGTGTTTAATTCACGAGGGACGAAGTCGTGAGCAAAATATTTTTCGGAAAATAAAAAAAGGAATTTTAACCATAAATTAAAAAATATTTTGCCATCTTCACACCAATTTAATTATATAACTAAAGTATTTTATCAATTCTTACAAGTAAGTATCACTTATTAGTGGAGACCAGATTATATGCAACTTAAAATGGTTGAAATTTGCATCATAAATGCCCAAAATATGCAACAAAATCGTCAAAAAGTCCCAACATAATTTATGCAACATCACAAATTTCAATAAATACTACAAAATAACGTAATTTTGTTAATTCTACTATTTTCTACTAATATTTTTTCCTATTTTGAGATAGATCTATATATTATGGTAGTTTTAGAGTAGGCATTGCCAACCCAAAATTTAATATTTTTTTTACATCGCCAAATTTAAATTTTAAATTATCTATAAAACGAACCTGTGATAATTAATCGGCTGAAACTCACGCTATATTATACTTATATTTATTAAAAATAAATGAATAAACATAAATTGATACAATTGTTTCGAAGGGATAAACCACTTCTTCTTCAAGTCCCCATTCAACATCAATAGGAACATTTCTTCCTTTATATAGGAAAAGAATAGATACCAACCGTGTTGAAATATACAGAGGGGCTTATGAAAGAAAGAAAGGTCGTAAACAAACAAGTCATTAGCCAATCTTATGGAATCTTAAACAACAGTGGTGAACTGATGTCTTGGAGTTCCAATTGTGAATTGGTCAAGTTTTGTCCGCTTAGTAACGCTTTCTTAATTTCAAGGCTTTCTAGTAAGGTTAATATGCGACCTTTACGTTCTGTATGTAACAACACGATGTTATCAGAATCTAAACCATGATTTGTTTCATGGCAATGTGTAGAAAACCCGGTACTCGTTCAGTTTAGGTACCAGGTTTTTCTCTACACATTGTCTATTGAACCAAATATGGTTCAAACATTTACGTATCTTCCATGATGTCTTATGGTATCGTGTTACTAAAACCGCTAGCCTTGCGTTTTTTGCGTTTTTTATATAATTAATAAAATCGATAGTAACACTTTTTGTGCGGAGCATCAACACGGTTGGTATCTATTCTTTTCCTATATAAAGGAAGAAATGTTCCTATTGATGTTGAATGGGGACTTGAAGAAGAAGTTGTTTATCCCTTCGAAACAATTGTATCAATTTATGTTTATTCATTTATTTTTAATAAATATAAGTATAATATAGCGTGAGTTTCAGCCGATTAATTATCACAGGTTCGTTTTATAGTTATCATGCTCCGCACAAAAAGTGTTACTATCGATTTTATTAATTATTTTAAATTATCGGAGAAACTTTTCCTGTTTTTTAGAAATTCTATAAAATATGCCCAAATATGCACGATCAGTAGATTTCAGTAGAAATATGCAATATTCTTAAAAAATAGCCAAAATATGCAAATGCATATGCAAATATGTAAATGGAAAATAATCCGGTAGGTATCTATTTATTCGACTACTTTGAGTCGAGCAAATCGCATTTTAACATCAATAGTTGCTTTTTTTGATAGCTTTTATATCTTCTGAATATCATACCGAACATGTTAAATTCTGCTGGGAGCAGTTCGTTTCGACGCGGCACGTTTCGACGCCGGCACGTTTCGACGTGTCACGTTTCGACGCCGGCGCCGGCACGATTTGACGAGGCATGTTTCGACGCCAGCCGGCACGATTCGACATTTTTGAAACTTAAAAAAGTGCGCATATCCTCGGGCAGATATGCATCGGTTATGCAGGTTAGTGTTAATTTATGTTTTTCTTTATCAAAATTGTCCATAAAAGAGAGATACTATGCGCGCGAAGATATGCATCGGTTATGTAGATTAGTGTTAGTTTATGATTTTTCTTCCAAACTTCGTTGTCGCCCAAAAATGAAAATTCTATCTGACACTGGTTCACTGTCGTAAAGTGAAAATATTTTTTTAATGTCGTTTGCAGTGTACCTATAGCTTCTGTATTCTTCAGAAATAATTAAATTTTCCACTGTTATCGGTGCAGGTGGCGCTTTTCTAACTTCAGTTCTTTTTCTTCTCATTATTTGTTTCAACGCATGATGTGCAAGAAGAACTGCTCGAGTACCTTCCTAAAACATTGCGTACGCATTCGTTAATAAATTGCGAGGGCGGTTTGAGAGTGCAGCTCATTTTTATATTTGTTTTTATAACTTCTGCTTCTATTTCAACCGCTGAACTATCATGGCAATGATTGTCTATTTATTTTATAATAATTTAGCCATCCATGCTTCGCTTTGTCGCATCTCCAAAAAAACACTTTAGAACCACATATACTTTTTTATCGTATACATACGAATGTGCGGCATTTGAAGTTTAATCGGTATTACTCTATAGTAACAATAAAACAAATACCGTCGTCAAAACGGTCGGCGTCAAAACGTTCGGCGTCGAAACGTGCAGGCGTCGAAACGTGTTCGTCGTAACGAACTAGACCCAATTCTGCTACCCTTGAAACAGGATATACTGAAAAAAATAGTGGGGGAAATAAACTTCGACACTTGCGGGGGCGTTACCAACTAGTCAGGAATGCACAGACTCATTGGGACTAGAGGTCACTAAGGCAGATTATGAGTTAAAGGCGGGCCGGGCCGCAAGAAATAATAAATTCACATTTACTAATTACTTTTTTGCGTATTTGCTAAATTATTGACATTTTTTATTCTTTGCTATTTCTATTAATCCGTTAGCGGGCCGTACGCACATCTGAACTAGAGTGAGCTAGATCAACTAAAATAGATTCGTATTTTTGTTGCATAAACTAACTGAAGTATTGTACTCAAACTTTTAAGCTTTATTTTCTCAGAAACGGTTGTTCATAGCAATTTAAAAAAAATAGGCGTTTGCTTTATTTTCTTCTGCTAATCCTATGTAGTGTTACACTTGAGCGGTTCCCCTTGTAATAATAATGAAATACAAGCAAAACTCTTCTGAAGATCAGCAATGTTTAAGTTTTGCTGGTATATTTATATCAATTAACTGTTTTGTTTTTTATTTATAATTATCATAGGTTTTGGTTTTAATGTCAAAATTAAGATTTTACTTGTGATTTTTGATTATTAGTATTACTTTAGTTGTACTGCGAGTTGATTACTTTTTTCAGGCAAAATTGACTATATTACTCAAAGGTTTTCAATCTAGTAATGCCAATAATATAGCTGGTGGGGTTCTGAGAACCTTTTAATTAAAATGTAAAAAGTGAGCACTAATAAACTAAAAGTAAAATTACGCAAAATTTCTCCTGGGATGGTTTTAAGAATGAAAATCAATTTTGCTAAGAATCTTTTCACATACCTAAGTGACGCCAAATTACCATTATAATTATCGATGTTGTCATAAAAATCATTTTTTACAATTTATAATAAATAACTTAGAAAAATTGATAATTTTAATGCTAACTTTGTTAATGTATTATTAAGTATTATTTTGTTGTTTAGAATAATAGTCAATTAAAATTCTGTTGTTTACCTGAAATGTACAAATAATCTTATTGTAATAATAGTGAAATTATATAACTAGACTTGTGTAACTACTCTATTATAATATGATAATTTAATTAAATCGTATAAATTGAAAATGTCCAACATATCAGATTTATTTTAAATGTATTATCGTGAAATTCAGGCAGCTCTACTTGTTGTTTCACAAATGTGAAATAGAACATAGGAAAGCTTTCATGAGCGTATATTCCATCCATCTATTGTTTTAAAAATACACTGTGAACACTTTTGGTGTGTTAGAGTCTTCCAATGCTCCTTTTTACTAGCAACGGTGCCGGCGCAGTTATAGACAATGTAACCACGTAGTGTTAATGTTCACCGAAAGGATGAGCTTTATAATTTCCGTTTAAAATTTTAAATTTCAGAAAAAATGAGGGGGGCATTAATAATAATGATATTCCTGCTTTATGAAATTAAAATTAAAATATAGAAATATCTTTAGTTATCAAATACATTACAAATCATCTGGTGACCATCACAATAATTGAGGGTTCTATTTTATTTTTATGAAAATATCCGTCAGACGCAAATTAACAGCAATATGTCATGTATGACAAAATAACAAGCTCATTTATATCGACATTTACCCAAACCTGAAGTTTAACAAAACTTTTACTCACAACAATGCACCACAGGCCTCGATAAATAAGTAATTGGGTTGTTTGGGCAACGCTTATTTAATAATAAACATAGACAAAAGTTGGTTTATTGTGTAGTAAATAATTTATTAAAATTAATTTAATATAATCATCGTGTTGTTGTTAAATTGATTTAGCACCATTGTAATTAATTCATTACGTCTTGACGTATGTTGTACGTGTATAGAAAATAAAATAAGAGACGAAAGCTTAGCAAAATTGACGTGACGAGACGTATTCTGTCGACAAATCTCATAACAAACAGCAAGGATTAGTGAAAGCAATGGTGAAAACAATAGCATAATACAAATTGATGTGACAGCGCAATACGAATTTAAGCAATGGAAACGCAAAATTGGAAATATACGTTTCAATGTTTCTTTGTCAACGTCAAATCAAAAACTATCTAATAAAAGTTGTAGGTGCTGAAGTTATAAATTACATATCCTGTCTGCTATTGTGAAAGAAATCCCGAGATCTTGTATCTTGTCTGCGCGTATGGAATATGAAAAAAACATAATCAGGTACATGCCAATATTAAGCGACATTGATTTTAGTAATATCAACTATATTTTTGGTATAGATATCTTTTAAAAAAAGATATTAGGCAGGATAATGTTAAAGGTCGTTCAAATTACTTTTATAATTGAATGTCAAAATAATCACATCCTCTTACTTGGACATGGGTAGGCATTCAAAATGTGTACACCAACTTGTAATAATATACAAGATGTATGAATATATTTACATAATTTTAATTATACGTTACAATATAAGTAAATGCAAAATGGATTAATAAATTACAAAAAAAACAAGTTTGGTTATCGATTATGTAAAACGATAAACATTATTGACTACTAAAAACTGCAATTTCTTATGGAAATGTAATAATTTATGTGGAAGTTGTAGATTAAACATAGATCTACATACTAACTGACATCTGTTATAAAAATCGTGCTGAAAGCTGATGTAACTAATTATTGGTACTGCTTCGACATACGTCATCAGGTTAATCTATAATATTTTACCAAACAGTCAATGAAATTTTACCTAATAATAACTTTAAAAAATTTTCTCATGGCAGATTTTGACTGCGCAGTTCGTTTTGCTTGCTTGCCAATAAGAGAGAGAACTATGCCAATAACCATAATAATTATTTTTATAAAACATTTCCGTAAAACATTGTTTTATTGTTTGTAAAAATAAATAAATTAAATTTCCTGTTTAATATTAGAGGAAATATTTTGGTTTTTTGATATCCTAAACGGATAAGCATTTGATAGCATAATTTTGGCATTCTAACCATGTATGTATAATAGAATACAAATATCGGAAATTTTATACTTCCGTTTTTCCATAATGAACAAAATTTCAATATTATAATAATTTATTTTCCCGTATAAAGGAAAACTTGTATAAATGAGCATTGAGTTAAGAAAACTTGGGTGTTTGATGGCAAGGATTACCGTGGAAACAACGTAGTTATAGCAACTTTTTATTCTTTTACACTGTCCATCGTCTACAAGAAATTACAAAGCTGCTTATGTAGATGGCACGGAAGTGTCAGCTTACCCTAGCAAAAAAGAATCTAAATAGATGTTCGAAAAGATAGCAAATATTATTTTGATAAAAAAAATTAGAGATATTTTGAGCAAAAAATTTAAATTAATAACGTTCAAAATTGAAAAAGAAACTCTTATTTATTTTACATTATGTGACTCGGGAAAATTTCTATGCAATATCTATTATTTATAATTGAAAGTACCGGGCAATCTAAAATTCATTTAATAGAAACTGAATTATGCAATACGGAGCTTCGCACAATATTGTAAAGGTATGTTCAAGTGCCATTGAAATTTAAGAATGTGGTAATCATATTCTAGTAATTTTAAACTTATGGGTATATCGAGTTCAAGCCAGAAGCTCAAAGATATCAAAGAAGTCTCGTTTGAAACTATTCGTACTTCCTTTCTCAGTTTTCAGCTTAATGGAATTAAAGCATTCATTAGCATCAACAAAGTTCTAAATGTTTAGTTCATGAATTTTATTTTGTTTAAAACTTATTTTTATTCCCCTTTAATTTAAATTTATTCATCCTTTAAGTAAAAAAATCGTACTTACATCGTTGGTTATAAATGATGGTGCAATCGGACCATCGCTTGTTTCCCATTTGTTCGCGATCCGAATCGTTTCTGCAGTTTTTTGCTGAATTGATTTTGTTTCATCTAGTAGGGTTAGTTCATAAAATTCTTGAATATCTGAAAATAAAATCCAATTTACATATAATCCAAATATTGTAAATATTTTTAAAATATCATGGCAGAAAATCTCAAGTTGAAATTAACTTATCAACTTCTATAGCAACTTGCATTACGTATCAGAATGTCACAGATGAAATATTTTCTCGCTACAGTTTATTTGTTTCATACATTCTCTAAATTAAGTTTTCCTCAATTTTACTTTTTGTAAAATTTCTCTTGAAAAATTACTCTTTTGTTTAGCCAGAGACATAAAATATATTAATTCTGAGACGTATAGCAGTATCAGAGTTTAATAATGACACATCGCTACAGTTTTAAATTGCTCGACTTAAATTTGACCGTAATATTACAAAATTAATGTTTTACTTAATTCACGTAACGCTAGTTTATATCGGTGTTGAAAGAACGTCATTATCAAACGTTGGGCATATCAAATTAATTTTATTCTCTACCGAAGTTTACAAGTGTAATGTCTACTTGGCAGCTTTTCATGACATAAATTTTACATGGCAAATATTTAAGAATTAAAACTTGCGATTTTGTGACTACCCCAATTTATAACAGTAGAACATAGCAATATGTATATTACTTTCTAAACAATCTATGCAGAGTGCTTAATTTACCTATTTGAAAACTAACATCTTCCTTCGTCCTATATCCGTAGTAGCTTAAATAACTATTAGTTGCTCGAATTTATTGTTACAATAAATTTTATTCTGGCAAATATTTAAATTATTATAGTATATTTTATATTGTAATTGATTTTATCCTTGTCCTGAAAATACATATTGCTATACAATATATGAAAAATCTGCAGTAAGAAATTAAATTTAGAAATTTAAAATAATTTAATTGATTTAGAAAAGCTCTATAGAATTTCAAACAGAAAATAGGTGTGCGAAACCTACCCCAAGCGTGGGATAAGTTGTCACAGCTGCAAGTTGTAATAATTGACGGAAAAGTGAATGTTAGACAAAAAATTATACATCATGTTCGAGAAGAATTAAATTGAATTTATTACTTGTCATTTACATTATGTAAAATGTAAATATTTTTTTCTAAAAATTGACATAGAAAGTTCAATTTATATGTCATTCAATTGTCAAATTTTACTTTTTGAATAAGTAATTGTTTTATTTTATTGTCGGTAACGGGCGGCGTCCAACTACTTTAGTGCCGGTTATAAGCGTCATTGAAATACTTGATCTTATCAGGCGTTAAAGTGTTTATTTAGTGCCGCTCGTCGATTACGCTTCTTCTCGCTAATTTCTAAAATGCCAATAATTAGCTCTTTTTAATTTAATTTCATTTAAAAATAAAACAATGGGTATAATACATTTATAAACGCAATCTGTTCGATATTATAGGTTAATTTTGTTGGCCTTCTAAATTCGTAACGAGTTTATTAATATTGCAGCGAATTGTTGTAAAAGAAACCTCGTTAATTATATATTGCCGTCTATGTTACCTGCTTTTCTTTCGCTTTGTAAAACAATTGTTTAATAGCTTTTATTTATTTTATAGAGATCATTTTGTTGGAGATTTGCTGGTCAATATTTGTGTTTGATTGGAAAATTTTTATAGCCGTAATAATTTTTTTGTTCCAGTGCAAATATTTAATTTCTCTGAGCGGCAAGTAAAAGCCGAGTTGAAATTTGCCAATAACGACAATATAGCTCTTCTGCACACAAATAAACATTGCATATAGTGTTATGATTTTTCATAAAATGGAATTGGTGAGAAATCATACTATCTACTATCCTAATTTTATTTTTAGTTTCATTCGATGATAAAGATATTAAAAATTTATGTGGTAGATAAACTTAATACTTATAGGTTTAATTCGTATTTTAAAGTTACACAATTGAATACTTAGGAACAAGAACACTTGACAAAATAAAAGCTTTCTTCCACATATTTTCAATCTTAGAACCATTAAAAAAATGTTTTTTACAGTAGATTTACATCACATTCATAAGCTTATATTTGAAAGCGAAATCACTTTGCAAAAAAATCGTAACGTTCAAATCGATGTTTTTTAAAAAACAATATAATATGCGCTTCAACAATGAATTTTGAAATGCATGTATTCTCTTTGATGGTCAAATGCAGAATATCGGAAATTTTCCACATTTTTTCATATTGTACTATGTAGTACCTACTAAAGAATGCAAATTCCACTTTATGAGTGGATTTTTTTCAATAATATTTATTCAAGTTTCTTTTTAATTTCTCAAAATTATAAGTAATTTCGCATTTATAAATCGTTTGTATTACAACTATAATGTAAATTGCCATAGCTAATATAATTTTTTATTACTTACAAATAAATATTACATAAAGCCTCTTACATAAAGCGAATGTTGTTTTCGTTTAGCCACCTTGTCTATAGGTATATGTATGTATATAAGTTATCCAATTTCTCTTTTGATTTTTTGCCTTTAATTTTTGCCTTTATAAATGCACAAATAAATTTTAAAGTTAAACTATACTAAAATAAGTAGCAGAAACTTTTAAGACTTGAAATTAATGCAATAACTTTTAAAAGCTAAAAGCTAATTTATTTAACTTTATAAGTAGCTAATTTCCTAACATTTATTTAATTAAATTTTTCAAATAAGCTTTGGCATAAAAGTTAATAATAAATTGTATATACTTTACAAAAAAACAGAACGTGAAATAGAAAATGTTGTTTGAGTTTCTCTGAAGTTGTTCTTTATTCTTCTAGTTAGTAACTCCAAACTCACAAAGTAAAGGTTAGAAAGATGTCAGATTCTTGCAACGTTCTTCCAGTTAACTAGCAAGGGATATGATAATGACAAACAAGTAAAGAACAAAGCCCCTGGCTTGGTCAGCAGAATACAGTAGAAAATTTCCTTTGAGAATGAGCGCCTTGATTGGAAAATGAGGCAAGCTTCGCGAACTGATTAGCTACCCGTTATTCTTGTTAAATTACCCATAAAATTAAATATTTAAACTAATTTTCCGTAAATTTTCTTACTAATTCAAGCAGATACGAAAGCTTCTAATTTTTAATATACTGTACGTAAAGTTATTTTTAACATAAAATTATTAATCCATAACAATGTTTACTTAAATAGGTATCTAGAGATACAAAAGTAAGAACAGCTTCAAATATTTCTTTTTAAATTTCTTATTCCCTTTGTTCAACTTTAAAAACTGTGGTTTTACTTTACTGAAAGCTAAATCTATCTATTTCATTTAGATGGGAAAAGCTTACTAAAATTCCATATATCAATTTCAGAGTTCCGAAATTTAAAAAGTTTTTTTCAAGGCAAAGCTATAACTTACAATGGTAATATTTTATTGTAAAGCACTAAATTAATTATTATAGAAATGGGAGAAATAACAATATTAAGAAAATTAATAAAAAGTTAACTTTTTATAATTTATACGTTTTATTTCTATAGATAATTTCGACCTGGCATTAACTTGATTCCTTTTTATATTTTTCCTAACGAACTCCTAGAAATGCAGCTTTTGTAGTTTTCTTATTTTACATTTTAAATCGCAAAGCTACAAAGATCAAGATATTTAATGTTTATTGGGCTGCAGATATTAAGGCGCAAAATTTATTTAATAAATTAAATAGTGAATCAATATTACTTAAATAATCTATCCGTTTTCTTCATCCACTCTAATTTTAATTAACATTTGCAACCTTCCTTACTAAAAATTCTTTAATTTATTCATTACATTTTTGTCTTTAAATGAAAAGAGAGTAAATGCAAAGCCTGAAAGAGAAACAATAAATTATCTTCCCGAGTTTGTTGAATGTTCGCATTAATTTTGAGCCTGTTTATGGCAAACCACTGTGCGTGAGATTTCCTTGCCATTTTCTAATATAATATCTTTACTTGGAGCATTACAATTTTATGAGTCTTCAGCAAGCAAATAGCCTTAAACTTTATGTTCTCGAGCATTAGTATGTTTTAATTATAATGCATTTGTTGAATTCATAAAATATGGAGGAGCATTTGAAAAGCCTAATTATGAAAAGTTTTCAGAGTTTCGGGTAATTGAAGTTTTGCAACTGCTGTTAAAAATATAGAGGAAATAACTTGACCATTCAATTTGTATAATAATTATTCTGTATGTGGAATTTAATTTATTGTAAAATCAGATATTTGGTAATTTTAAAGTTAAAAAACTTCAAAGCTTTAGCAATACAAATAAAATTTCCTGCTGACGGGTTAAACAACATTGAGTTAATTGGAAAAATACTTCCAACACCAGCAATATAAAAAAAAAACAATAAAACTAGTGGCACCGATTGTATACTACATACAATATAATAAATATGATTGCTATGTATATAGTGAGACATACTAACATACAGTAGTATAACTTTTAATATCAGTAACAGAGAGGCAAAACAAAGACCTTAGATACTTTTATTGCTAAATTCTTACAGTTACTGGTATTCATAAAATGGAAGTTATTCTTAAACATTAATGTACAAAATAACAAATTTCCGAAAAGAATTTTATTGTTAAATCTGTATGGACTTTTTTCAAAATCACTGCTCAAATAGAATAAATGAAATATATTCAAAAAAAATAATACTGGAGTTACTTGGGGCTTTTCCAAAACAATTAAAGTTAATTAAAAGGTGCCATCCAGTAATTTGTCTTACTGGGATATCACGTAACGTTTCAATTTTCCTAGATCAGAAATTCAGAAATTCTACAAAGTTAACGTTTTGTTCAAATTTAATAATCCCAGCTTTTCATAGTTAAACTAGATTACATAATTAGGTTACAACATTAATAGTATAAATCATGTATTTCAGATAAAAGATCACTTTTTATTCTGTTTGTAGATTAAAATTTTGATCCAATTATGAAAATTAATATTTTGCGATGGAAATTATATAAATAAGAAAATACGAGAGAAAAACATTTAAATAAATTTCCAATTGCTTAATTGAGATTCCGAAGACTTTGCGATTGAAATTCCCGCCAAGTACAACAAGAATTGTTAATTAACCAATAGAAAATAGAATAGCGAGTTTAAGTGTAAATTTATTACAAGTGGTTCGTTAAATTACATAAATTGCCGATTTAGCAAAAGAATTTATTTTCATTAGCTTCTTTTTTTATGTTTAGCGAAATATAAAACTTTTACTAGCAGTAAACCAGTGAACCATAACATAAATAACAAGCTACCAAAATTCTAACAAAATTTCAGTTATTTATTATTAATATAATTACTAAAAAGCATTGAGGGTTTTATAAAGAAAACTTAAACATAATTTTTATCATAATTGGATAATCTTAGAGCTTTTAACTTCGAGAGTTTTTTTCTCTGATGTTAATTCTTGAACTTCTACTGAATATATCTAGATATAGGAGCATACTCATGATGAACAGCTTTCATCGTAAACTTGTATAAAGCTTTATATTTATATAAGTACTTCGAGTCTTATAACTAGACGACAGACTTTGTCATGTAAATTGAGATCATTGTTAGGCAATGCAGAATGATTACATAGAAGCAACAACGCTTCCGTAATCAAAATGTCACTTTTGGTCAGTGCATGTTGGCACATATGCATTATTCTTCATTATGTAAATGTATGCATTCACTTCATGCATGCAAAAGTTTTATTATCAAACATTGCAATTTCAGAAAGAAATTCATAAGATGTACAAGATAAATTTTAACACTTGGGTACAAATCGTACACTAGTTTTGAAATTTTTTAAAGACGAACCAGGGTTGCTTGTTTAATTTTTCTTATTGGGATCTTAATTAAAATATTTCGTTCCATCTAAGTGTTAAAGCTAGCTGCCAAAAGATCTAAATGACATCAAAGGTGAATATTTTTGAATTCTTAAACAGAATATTTAGATTAGAATGAATTAGAGTACCTAAGTAATAAATTAGCAATAATTTATAAACCTCTCTGGACTACCGGGTTCGATTAAAATCATTAAACCATATGCATTTTAATTGTTGTATCTTGTATGTATAATAATAATTTTATCATAGGTTAAATTTTAAATCTCTATACAGTTTTAAAATCACTAAATATTGTATTTAAATTTCGATTATACTGACAATTTATTTTAATTTTAAATAAAACCAATTCGATCATTCGAACAAGAACTAATCAAAAATTAAAATGTATTTTCCCCTACAGCGTACGCGTGGAGCAAAATACCCAATTTCATTTGGTATATAATAAATTAATCGTTTTTGTAGTACTTTGAATTAAATCCATTGTTTTACTATTAAATAAAATGAGAAATCATAAATAACACTAAAAGGAATTGTACTAATTGTAAGAGTTGCATTATAAATAAACGCCAAGCATTTCAAAATTTATGATTACTCTTAAAAGGCTAATTAATGATACTTTAGTCTGGATAAATCTTGGAGAAATCTTAACAATATCTTTTAACTTTTTTATACTCCTATCACATTAAAATAAAAATGTTTTTGCTACAAATCAAACGAAAACTTGACACGGATATAGAACATTAACTTTAATATATTATCCGGTCAGATTTCTTACTAAAATATGACTTCTTCTCTTGGAATATTTTTCTTGAAAATCTGATTGTTACATTTGATTCCATTATTTTAAATTTTATTATCCGCATGGAACCGAATTTTTTAAAACACAATTTTACGGAGTTTAGAATCGCGAAATGGAGTGGATGCGTTTGCTATGCTTTTACTTCGAATAAATTAAAATGTATTGCTAAAAAATTTAGTGAAAAAGCAGTCAACAAATTTCCTGTCTCCAGTCAAAATCTAATTATTTGTTTGTGTGTGCCTCACGCATCCCACACTGATGGATATTTTATGCAAATATGTATTTTGTTTAAAGTAAATTCAAAATTGAAAAAATTATACGCAAAAACACAAGATGCTTTTTTGTTATTTTTTTTAGAGAACGCACGAAGTATACATATATAAAATAAGGAAGCGGTTTTTTAACCTACATAATCAATAAATTTATTAATATAAGATTGTGCTCTGAAAAGACTGCAGTTTTCATCCAGCATGGAGTTGATTTTGTAAGCTAAGAATATCGAACTCGAACGGGCGGCTTTCTTTATTGTTAGAGAAAGTTAACTGGAAAAATTCTAATAGCTACGCGTTCAATAAACGAAATGATTGATAGTTTAAAAGAATTATTTTATGAATTTTGTTCAAAATAATATATGATTTAATTTTATTTTTTTATTATTTTATTAATTAAAACCATTTCCAAATAACCAAATAACTATATGCTTCCCATGGAATGTTTCAAGGACAATGGAAAACAAAATACAGAGATTTCAATTAAATCAAAATAATCAATAAGCTTTATTAGCCATATGTATTCAATTAAAAATGAAATATTTTTATCAAGTATATAAAAACCAAATTTTGGTCAGTTTACTTTTTTGTATACATACATGATACTATTTAACAAACTTTTACAGAAATACTTCATTCTTGCAAAACTCCACACTGGAGTAAGTCTAGTGTAAACGATTTACTTCGACGCAATTTGATTTCAGTCACTCACACGAATGTAACAAGAAAAATTTATTTTTGAATATTTTTCGTTTAAAATTAATCATACAGCAATAAAAACTGAATTTTGTTAAGTAATACCAGCAGTTACCTTGATAACTTTGCATACAATAATAAATTTAAAATACATTTGTAGAGTATTTATTCCGTTATTGATTACTGATTTTTGAATAAGGCGAGAAACTCGTGTGATAAGACTTTCTAATTTTAGATTAAGAAGGAAAAATATGAATAAATATATGTAACGAAATATTACATGTAAGGGTAACTTATTCATATGGGACTTCATATTTATGCTTCAAATATTAAATTCGGAAATATTCGATCTACAATATTGCTTCAAAATCAACCGCGATTCTATAAAATAAGTTCGACCTTGAAATATAACTTTTTAAATCAAACCTGAAAATCTATTTTCAAATGTGGGTGTTTATATCCTCAACCAATTTTTAGATATCTCTTCTAAACAATATTTTTAACATTTTTACTCAAAAACTGCCAATTTTAATTTTTATTTTTCGGTAATAATCAATATTCAATTTAATAAATGAAACCAAATAATATAATGAAAGACCACATATCATTTTCACAATATCCTAATTTCTTTTATAAATTTCTTTTAATAAGGTTTTTTTATTTATTTTAATTTAAAAGTTTCGTGAAGTAGATAATCCTTGCTCTTGTTGATTTTATTTTGTTTCACTTATTATTGTTTACATTCCGATAAGAGCAAGTTAGCTGAAAAGCTTAAACGTTAAAAGCATTTGTCAATAATAGTATATTAAATATCAAGGGAATACAAATTTTCATCAAAAGAAATAATCGTTTTACTCCAGATATCTTTATTTGTTAATTTGAATATAGACTTTCGTTCTGATGATGGAAGAAAAAAAACTTCCGTATCTCCAGACTCAGTTTTTAATATCGCATATTCTGTTTGTTTAGCTGGGATGTTGTAAAAATTATTTATAATGACATTATATATATGTTACGGTCCATGATGACAATTCGGCCATTAACGTCAATGGCCGGACAATAACGTCAATTCCCAGCTTAGTTGGGTATTAACGTCATTGACCGGTCATTGACGTCAATGACCATGCATTTTGGACAATGTTGACATTTAAAATTTTATATGTCGTTTGTACATCATTGTCCAGGCAATGACGTTAATGCCCACTACAGGGTGGGCAATGATGAAACTACTATCCTATAGATTCCATGTTCTATCACTTTTAATCCTCTTAGTGTTAGCCGTCACACACGTTTCGATTTTCGCCAAGGTCGGGCCTCCCAGTCGAGGTGAATTGATTTCGGGAATGTTTTAGCGAGTAAGAAAGCTTTTTTTAAGAGAGACTGATGTAACCACGACGAATCACAGATCCACTCTAAAATGAGTTTGCGTTTGTCTAAATTAAATAAAAATCCCTGTACACTTATGAAGCAGTGAAAAGGGTTGAGTTGCTGTCATTTATACGGAAAAATGCGTGCACGGCAAATAATTGTCCATGTCATCATTGTCCAATCCATTTTGGCCATTAACGTCATTGACCGGCCAAAGATGTAAATATTACAATCATATGAAAATATTTACATCATTGCCCACCGTTAACGGGCGTTGACGTCAATGGCCGGTCAATGACGTTAATGGTCAGCGTAAATGGGCTATGACGTCATTGTGCGGCCATTGACGTCAATGCCCAATTTACGTCATTGACCGTAACATATAGATAAATAAACTAGATAATAACTATAACCTAATTAGTTTTTACAAGGTTTTTACAATCATTAAATTTTCATGGATACATTTTGGTTATTGTATAGATTTTATATTTACTACTTGAAATTATATCAAGTAAATTTCAATAATAGACATAATAGATGGTACACAGGGAAATCTGCTTCTCGATTGATTCCAATAATAATCTACTAAAAGCTAGGATAACATTTCACGAACCATTAGTTTAACTCATGGGCGATTTCATTAACGAAAGTTAACTAGTTCTAGCACTACCCTTCAATAAAATTACCATTAAATTGAATCTTATTGTGGTGTCAATACAATAATGCAGTAACTGAGTAAACTAATTTGAAAAATTTCATCGGCTTCCAGAAACTCGACAATTTTATTAAAAATTCTAATTCAGTTTAATATTTTCGTAACGTAAAAAAGCAGTTAAATTGTAACTGTTTCCAACTCGAATTTTGGGCATAAAATTTAGTTTAAAAGTTTGTCTTGTTGAAAATGACATTATGTTGACTTATTGTAGTTGAAAATGTGCCAAGTGTATACCTACAGAATAAAAAAAATTTCAAATAGTATTCTTAAAATTTGCTTGTCAACTTTTATCACATAATTTTGTTTTCAACGTTTTTATTATTATATTATTTTGATGTAATTACGTTTTTATACTTTACATACTATCACACATTGTATATTATGCAAATATATCAAAGTCAATAATAATTACTGCAAAAATATGAAATTAACAAACAACTCGTACATATACAATAAATTTGATAATATAATTCTAAAAAGTTAACGTTAACATCCATATATCACAAAAATCCTATACATGTTTCATGTCATTTTTCTGGCATATGATATGACAGGACATCAACTTTTCAGAATTGATTTCAAAATTTACAAAATGACATTTAAAACAAATTATGATAAATATTTCTAGTTGTCTAGTCATTTGTATAATAACAATTTTGATATAATATATTTGCAGTTTACTACAACAGTAAATTATAAATTAATTAATAACATAATATAAACATCATACTGTCTAGTAAAAATTGCGTCTGTTGACATCGACTTCTGCTTCAAAGCGGAATTTCCTCTTTGGTTGCACAAGGCGATCTTTTGAATTAAGAAACTTTTTGCCGGTCTACCTCCCGAAGCTTTCGTCTCTACCGAACTGGCTATCATGTAAAATCCCCATGGGATCTATGATACTGCACGAGCAGAAAAACCCACTAGCTAATGCTCCATATACAAAAGTATGTTCGTGGCTCAAAATGGCTCCAAGTTTAAAATCTCATTCTAGGTTTGAAAATAAGTATTTTTGGCAGCTGTTATGTTAAGTTTTATGTTGAAAAGTAGTTATTATGTAAAATTAAATCCTTAAAGCGTCGCGACTCAAACACATTAATTGCTAATGTAAGTCACCCCTTTAATTATAAAACAAAATGAGATTGTTGAATTGAATCGGACAATATTATTAAATGAATAGACGCAATAAAACCAACTCGGTAAGTAAGATGGAATATAGCTTTAATTATTTTTTAAGCTTTTTGTAATGGTACGAATAAAACTTAAATTATTCTTTATCTTATAATATTAAAAGTTATTTGAAAGCAAATTTAAATTTTAACTTGAACGATTAAGATACAGTGACATAAACGATTTTTTTAATTTGTCATAATATTACGAAGATTTGAAGTTCTTCAAATAAAATTTACATAATCATAAAAGTTAACTTTGACGAAACCAATTCTAAATTATTCAATTAAGTTAAAACATTTTAGTCAGTTGTGCAGCTAAAAGAACAATTTAAATTCTCTCTATATTATTGTTTGTCTAATTTCATTACAATTACTGATTTGTAAATTCACCTCTAAAAGTTAATTCTAGATCGTGACAATAGAAAATTTCAGAAAGCTTTTCTAGATTTGTTAGAACGGGTGCAGTTTATGTACTCAGCAGAACTTCGCAATCGTATAAAATAATCATTCGACTTAATCTTTTTAAACTAGCTTTACTTATTGAGCACCAACGAAGCTTTACACCCTTATTATTCATACAACATTCTTTTACTGATTAAATAATTAATTGCCAAAGTTCTGGTTGAGATATTAATCAGCGAAAAACTCGCAGTAAACTCTTCTGTTAAATATGCTCGAATTTACAAAAACTTCAGCTATTGTATTCTTTACAGCGATTAGTGGATTCGTAATAATATTTTTAAGATTAATATTCTACAAGAATTTAAACTATTTAAAATTTTGCAATTAATTTGATAGTAGCATTGCTGGACGGATGTAAAAATTAAAAGTTTTTTACTTCGTAAAGAATATTCTCCAGACCCCCCGGTGCGTTCTGCGACTAAAACCACAAGCTTTCAGCTATTGAATCCGGAGAGTCTTGGAATATAGAATACCCTTTACTATTGTATACCTTGACCAGTACATTCTAAAGGGACCTTTGGGGGGGGGGATTATGGAATACCCTACGTTGAGTTGCAATAATATACTATGCTGCACAACACAGTTTCTCGAAAATGATAAAAATATATTGGAAGAATGGTTGATTCACTTAGAAGAATAAAATATAGTTTAGCCCAATTAGCAAAACGTAATATTGTTAATGTCCATTTTGACAGATTTTATTCGATTGCTTATTTAACAGTTTTACTTAACTTTTCCACTTTATTTAATAATGGAAGTTTTATTCTTTGGTAAAGTTAGAACTTCAACGTCTTTTTATCCGCTTTAACGATTTAACGACAATTTTTGAAATGTACAACCTTAATACAAATATATGAGGCCGAACAATCGACATATCTAATACTGCTAATATTGTAATTTTAATAACCCAATTATAAATGAATTACCCGATAAATTAACTTTTGTAGTTTTACAACTCATCATGAAATGCAATATATTAGTTCGGTTTTTAAAAATCACATTTACACAAACAAACATATTAATTAATTTAACATCAATGGTTTTATTATAAAATTTATTGATCAAAATTAATTTAATACCGAATTGTTTATAAAAATTATAAATTAAAAATTTACTACCATAATTTTTTAAAATATTTTTGCAATAACTGTTAACGATTGTCTAAACCCTGCCTTTATTACATATGGCTATTACAAGGATGTTTTTAATGTGTGGAGCTACTCAATTTTTGAGTTAGAGCAGCTTCGAGGATGTTTTCAACGACCGGAGAAGTTCAAAGATTCATTGTATAGAGGTATATCACCTATTTAGAGTGCAATTTTATGCCCAACAATACTGGTATACAATAAAAACAGTCAATGGATGGGGTCTAACCTAATGGAAACAACCGATTGAATAATCGGTTTAACGATTATTAATTAATTATTTATTTATTTATTAAATTATTATTATTAATTAAAATAATAGTTAACGTCTTTCCGAAGTTTTAAATGGTCGAGAGCCAGGCTATCGTACAATTTCGCGTCCGCGTATTCGCAGTCGACATAATTATTTGTCGGTGTGATTACCTGTCGTCAACATATTTACTGTCAGCATAATTAAATTTAAATATAAAAATTTATTTATTAAAATTTTCATATTTTTCCAGTTTATTAAAGATCAGATGATGTAAAAAATAAAATCATTCAAAGTCAATTTACTCAAAAACCATAGGATCAATTTCACTGTTTTTATCAAAATCAGTTATGATAAAAACAAAAACCCGGATATCAAAGCGGAGGAAGCTAATAGCGAGAAGACTTTGTTTTACTTTATCTTATAATATTATATAAATTAAAGTAATAACAGTTTTATAAAGAAAACTATTTAATTTAATCAGCATTTAAGTTAATCTAATCTAACAAATAAAAAATTGTTTCTTCCTGCCAACAATGAAGTTTCGGTAATTTCAAGATATTTTTAATCGTCCTCGTTCTAAACAATTTATATTCTGTAATTTTTATCAAGTATTTAATTAAATATTTAATTAAAACCTTAAAAGCGATGTAAAATTATTTTACAAACCCGGAATTGTGTAAGTAACAAATTTTATAATCTTTATAATATTTAAAACGATGAGGGTAAATAACTGATCTGTATAAAATATTTCTACAATTTTGCAACTTTATTTGCCAGCACAAAACAGAGAAATTGCTGTATTTACACTTCAACGTTTCTAAACCTGATTCAATGTTACTTTTCAGCTTTTCACCTTGTTTTATAAGAAAACTTTGAAAAGAACATAAATATTTATTTAAAGTTAAGTTTGTTTGTAGTTACCTGACTGATAGTAAAATATATATATATAATTTACATATAGCATTTCTCCATCCTATTTTTGGGAAAAACAATGAAATTTAACAAAAATACAACTTAAAAATCGTCTTAACTTACAAAATATTGTGCTGGTATATAAATAAAGCCCGATTTGCCGATTTTCCTTTAGTTAACTATTTACATTTTACTGTGTAGTCAATCGCTGGAAGCTTTAAATAGCTTAGGTTCCAATTTCTTAACTTTAGTTCCAATTAAGCGTAGTAAAATCCCCCAAATTTGTAACAAAGTTTTAAATTGTTGAAGCGAAACTTCTTATAGAAACTTTTATAA
This sequence comes from Cantharis flavilabris, assembly GCA_949152465.1. Lineage (NCBI taxonomy): Eukaryota > Metazoa > Arthropoda > Insecta > Coleoptera > Cantharidae > Cantharis > Cantharis flavilabris. The sequence goes on from OX424436.1 coordinate 44,371,983, forward strand.
ACAAGAAGCGGAATTTTATGCCTAACTTAACCAAAACACATTAAACTAGCAATTAATAAGAAATTACTCAATTTAAAATGAGAAATAATTTATTTATTTTCATTTTGAAGTCGATAGAAAATTTTAGAAACACTGCAAAAATATACTTATTTTGCTTATTTTATCTGTCAAGATTATTTCGACTTTTCATTCAAATTTACCTACATCAACGTATGCGATTAGCAAGTTCATTAATTTCTTGATTAAAATTTGGGTCGCCAGCTATGTCCGCTGGCTTGTCATCAAATTTTACGTCGAAATGTATAGATTAATCATGTGGGAATTCGATTTATATGAATTGTGGAGAATCTGAAGGTGATCACCTAATTGTATAACACCGTTAAGTTATATATAACTACATTAAAGCTATTGTGTTAAGTCTATGCAGCCGTCCAGCCCAAGAAGGTTATTTAAGTCAAAACTTTCGAGTTTCAACTCAGAAGTTATTTCTGATGCGTAACAATTTAAACTTTGCAATTAGTATCCTTACGAAGGTTGCTTGGTAGCTAGTTTTCCTATGCAACTTGTTCTTCTATTGTGAAAATTATACAGATATCGGTTTACATAAAAATTTAAAAATGTTCCAATCCACCCTTACTCCCCTAAAATCTCTTTTGTCCTTTTAACTTGCAGTTCGAATATAATTGAAAACAATAATCTTCCCTTGTTTTTATCTAGAAAAATCAATTTCAGTTTAATTTGAAATATAATGCATTGTTGTAAGGAAAACAATAACCAACTGATAGCCGATAATTCAGAAAACAAAAAACAATCTAAACTCTTTTGTGAAATACATTATACCTTCCCTGTAGAAGTTAAATACATGAATATATTTATGTAAAAATGGAATTTTGAAATTAATTGCAATCAGTAACATTTTTCATCCAGTTCGAAGCTAGCAATCGACAACGAAAAGTAGTATTTGATGGCATTCGTTTGAATTCTGATGCAAACGGAGATTAAATTAAAGCAAATTTCTCAAAAGAAATTGCTGAATCAAACTCCAATATTACTGATTTAATTTAAAATGCTTTTTACATTAAGTTGCTAAATATTTCCATATATCTCAAATAAATCGTATTTAGTTTGCGTTGAAATTAAATTACAAATTATAATTATTATAAAACGATTTCTGGATGGTAATTAACAATTTTCTCGTTATGTTAAAACATTAACGAAGCGGCTATAAATTTACCGACTAATGATTTAGTTCTTGCCAGATTAAGTCGTTATATATAAATTTCAGTTCTAAAACTTGGATTTTTGCGGTGCTTCATAATTAAAATTACTGAAAATCTTTAACAAATATTTTACTTTTTTAAAATTAAATCTGTTCAAGATTTCTTTAGAATTTTTTTTTAAATTACCTTGTTATATATTTGAATTATTTTTTCAATATACTGAAATACAAGTTCACGCTTTTCAGTTAACAATTTATTATGGGCATAATTAACTTTGGCAATTTAAAGGTAAAAGCTGAATTGCTGACTGTCTAAATTTAAAAGCAGTTCTCGTGAGGCGAATTTTATTCAATAACAAAAATTATTTAACTTTTTCTTGCTGCTCTTATACTCAATCGAGTCGATCTACTTATAAGATACAACTCAAATCTTATTGATTAAAAATGTATTAATCGGTAAAACTCGCATATTAAGAATTCGGCTTAGGATTTCAACTTGACTGGTGAAAGATGAAGCTGGTCCAAACTTCCTACAAGTTTTAAAGCTCGGCCCTTCGGTAGACAATCAATAATACTCTAAAGTTGAACGTATTGGTTATTCTACATTTGCATTTTTAAAAGTTTAACGTTTAACCAATTGATCAGATGCCAATACAAAAAAAAATTAGAACTGTATAATAGAGGATAAAAGTTAAAAATATCAATGCCAATAAACAATGAATGAGAAATTATCTATAAATATCTATTTTTCTATAAATATGAATGATGGTTTTATATGTGTTATAATATTTAGGCCTTAATCCGATACTGTATACTGTAGCATGTTTTAATAATCATGTTTGGTTTTGTGTAATTGAGAACATGCATGCAATATGACATCTACACTTATTATTAAAAACATGTGTTTCAATGAAATACATCAAAATATCAGAATATCAGTTCAGTAGGTACCTTAAAATTATTGTAATTTAGTAGTTCCTTATTTTTTGTATCATAAAAATTACTACACAAAAACGACGACGTGCAAAAAGGGGCCAATTTGTTTAGAAGCTTTGTTGAAAGTTTTTGTCAAGTTTGGGTCTTGTAACCTAAATTATATAAAACTATATTTAAGGGTTTTAGAGTAGTGACAATTTATACAAATACACTTAAGGACCCTTAAACTGGGTGGGTTAGGGTACATCTTCCATACAAATACTACGTTGTATATAACAAATAAAAATATTTATGTTAATTTATTATTTTTTTAAAAGTATTTTCAAAATGAAACTCGACATAACTAAGTTAGAATGAGTCTTCTCTCTACAGAAATTCTACACTGACTATGTTGATTAGTTGAATGTGAGCCTGGGTACTCGCTTTCTATGCTATCGTTTACGTTAACCATAATGAAACTTAAAATATCTAGAAACTTAGATGAAAATGTAAATTTTTACCAAACCCAGACTGAGGGTTGTTTAAAAATTATTAATTTTAAAGGAGTAAAAAGAATATTGCTTTACAAATTTTACTTAAGAAGTGGGAAACTTCATCATTACTCGATACTTGACAGGAAATTTAAAGAGAATAGCGTTCACCAGCAGTTTCGTCACTCTTGAGGATGAAGTTGGCGCCAGCATTAACCGACGTATTTACCAGGCGAAAATTGGAAAACTAATCAAATAGCTTTGTAAGCTGTAAACTTTGTTCTAAAAGTGTATGGCCTGAAATTTAGCTTCTAAGTAAATATAGTAAAAGAGCTTAACTACCACACTTGGGTTTTCATAGCCACATACAGGTTGGGTTAGTAGGTAAACTTAAAACTTTCATTTTCACTGCCTTGTAATACTAAATTAAAGTTGGAAAAACACTCGGCTAGGTTATATCGTGCAACGCGTCAACTTGAATACAGTTTAATGTTTCATTTTCTTAATTTTCAGTTTTTTGCACACATTTGAACGTGAACATTTTTGCTGTGGAATGTTTTTTACGTTCTAGCAAAATATGCTTCCTTAATAAGTACGCAAAGAGTTGGAACGGTAAAGATTTCGTTTTGCTTAGTTTTGGAGCTGGGGAGTTATAATTTCTAATATACTTTAATTTTCTCTGCTCAAAAATTGTATGTAAATTTTGTTAATATCAACTAGTATAAATTGTGTACAGGTGCACATCTATTGACATAATAATTCTTGGATATTTACAAGATATGCATTGCATATAGTCTACCCAAGGAAACCACCTGTCTTTATTATGCTAAGTATTCTTTTCGCTCTGTTGTACATCTGACGATCTTATATTCTAAGAATGTATGCATTTAAGTGCATGAATAACTACTAACACATGAACAATGATTTTGTCCATCGCATGTCGTCCGTATCGTTTGGAATTGCTGCAATTACAGGTCCTGTGTAAACATCTATAAACTTCCATAAAATATATTAAAGCTTCTGACATTCCATCGCCCGGCAGGCATGTGGATAGTGCACAAACCCACAGAATTACCAATATTACTTATTACTGTATCAAATATTTATTAATTACAAAATATAAAACCGTTAGAATTCGCAATAAATCTTTTACAACGTAAAAAAACTTAAAAATGAAAATTTCACAAAATTCAGGAATAATTTGTTTATTATTTAACTTCTGTTAATCTTAGTGTGAAAGAAAATTATAATTTTCTTATAGAATCACTGTTTACAAAGAAATTTGCAATTCGGGGATTCCCAAAATCTAAATTTACCAGACGTATGAATTTATTTGAAAATATAAAAAATAAGAACTTATTTATGAATATTTTTATTAAAAGTACGATTTCAAATATTGCTTAGCTGAAGAGATCATGATCTGTAAAATAGAACCTGTAAAAGCTTTTACTGATCCCTCGTGTCACTTATCCACTTTAGATCAGTGAAGATGTATTCTCCACTGTAATAAATGATCACAAATTTCTGAACAAATGCAAAACTAAACTATTAATATTACATAAAATGAAGGTATGTTATAAATTCTATAAATATAAAACTAATTATTTAAATTTCAAACAAACGAACGTTGAGTTAATCCCAATGATAGAAATGCCTCTGGCATATGAAATATAAATTTATCAAGTAATCTATAATTCCCATTTGCAGCTGTTATGTTGGTGGTAAAATTAAATTCAAATTATTAATCTAACGGTGACAAACTTGTGAAATGTAAATGTTAAATATGCTTAATTTAGTTAAATGAATAATGAATGATTGTTATGTTTAACAAAAGAAACTTTTAATTTTAAAATATTAAGCTGTTCCTGAGTAATGAGGGAATCCCATTACTTATATGAGGCAACCTTCGTGGCATAGCTGTCCATTTGGAAACCTTATGTGCAAAAATATTTTCACACCTCCAGTTTCACGAAAATAATAACTAGAACTTAGAATAAGCAAATAATTTATTATTTATTTAGATATTTTCATATAATTATATAAATTTATTATTAAAGCAATAAATTCTAAATGTTATAACTCCGTAACTTTTAGATAACAAAATTTTTTGAAATGAGAATTAGTATAATGAAAAAATAGCAACGGGGTCCTGAATAGACCTTCAATGAAGTAGCTGGTTAGGTACGTCAAGTAAGTCGTCCTAAGGATTCCTGAAAAGTAGATGACAAATTCAATATAATTGAACAAATAGTAGTGAAAATCTGTACACATTTGTATTCAAGGATCCACTTTCACATGGTGAAAATAAAAGATTTCAATATTGAAAGGAAACGCAACCATCTTGAAAGATACATATAAGGATATTCTCTTGCAATGTATTGCAATATTTTGTACATTTACTGAAAGCTATTGAATGTATGCTACTATAAACTTGGAAGTTTATTATTTATATTAATAATATTTAACATTTTGCTCGGAAAAAACAAATTTTTGTTGTAATGTTTTGCTAGTGGTGGCTTTCCCGGATTTGAAATACCACAGACGTAAAGATTAAAATTTCAATTATTAAATACAAACTCAATAAACACATAACATAAACGTTATGTGGGAATGGGTCAGTCAAGTATTCCATACAATTATTCCCAGACCCCCCGATGCAATCTGCCCGACATATAGTTAATAAATACATTTGCCGTATGTGGAATGAAAAATGTAAAAAAGAAAAAAATATTATTTAAAGCTTGTTAAACCATTCTGACACGTCACTAATTAGGTGAGATGCAAATAATTGTATGAACAATACACCTCATAAACCATATTATCGATTATTATGAAGTAAATTTTAACAATGAGATTATTTTGGGAAAAACTAACTACCTTGCAAATCAATAAAATGAAGATTACAGAAAAATTGGCTAGAATGGTTATTTAAACTAAAATCGATGTTGAATTGGAAATGGTAGTTAAAAACTGGAGTTTTTATAGTGTGTAACATATTATTAATTCAAGCTTGAATTAATATTTTCATGTAGTTATCCATTTATGAAAATTTCAGTACAAAAAGTTGAGTTTTAAAACCCTTTTTTAAAACATCACATAACAAATGGTTATCGTTAGTAGTTTTTGTGAAATCTGCACTCATAAATAACATTAAATCTTTTAAGTAAGTTAAATAATGTAGGGATTACACAAAATTTATAAACTTTCGCACATCCCTAGTTTTTAAGATAAAAAAAGTAAAATACATGGCAGCTTTTAAGCAGTTAAGCGAGAAGGCATAACAATTTTATTTATTATTGTTTTTGTAAATATAATATTTTTAAATTTATCAACTCATTATCTGATGAAGCTTTCGGCTAAATATTTAAGAGACAAAGAGAAAATTCGATAAGAGTGTTTTATAAATTTTCCTCTTATAATAAATAAATGGCAATTATCTTTGCCATTCAGATAGGAATATACGAAGAAAACGAACAGTTTCGCAGTATATCTTTCGTATTTGTGCAATTAATTAAGCATTGTGTAAGATTTATTTTCGCCGTGTAATAAAATAAGAAAAGGCTATAATTTGTTTTATAAGCATAATTAAATTTCGAAATTAATGAAATTATTTTCTCGAAACTCACCTTCTTTGGGCGGATTAAAGCCATGTACTTCGCAGTACGTGGTAGGTGCTAAAGTGTGACCTGGACTAGCAGTATCAGGACGAGGTACTATCGACGGGGTATTTATAGTAAAAAAAGTTGTGGTAGATGCCCTCTCTTCGGCTTGAGCCATGTCATGACGTTTACATTTTGCACAGCGTTTCATTTCTGAGCGCACACGAAGCAGCCACACCATGCCGAATAGAGCCATCCCAAGTGGCGTCATGGTCAATATATGCACATCGCGAATTTCGCATGTAAGACGCAGGGTCGACACATACATACCCTTATTATATTTTCACCTGACCAACTTTTAATTTTCTTCTCTAACACTTTTATGTTTCATTATTGCACTAAAAGTCGCTTTCCGCACTCACTCATCAATTTTTTGATTATTTTACTTTATGACTCCTGTAAGAAATTTTTAATTTTTTAGTAAGATTTTTCAATTTGCGTTTCTCTAAGTTACCTCTGCATTTAAGTACAATTAATCTTATCAACTTATTGAATTTATACAACCGAATTATGTTACTAAACCGTTTTTGATTGTTCTCCCTTTCAATCATAAGTATCTTCCCTATGTAATTATTTCACTAATTATATCTAGCAAACCTATTTATCCTTTATTAAAGTATTAAGGAATTAACAAATTAGAGATGTGAACTTGTGTAAGTAATTATATCTTCAGGTTGTGCAAAACGATATATTAAGTCTTTCCCAAAATTTATTGTTGGGGCGTATTTTATTATTGCAATAAAATTAATTTTTCCGGAGTAAGAAGTATAAAATAGTAAAATTAATATGTTTTGAAGTCACATATCTCAAATAATATTTAAGTTTCAATATTTGAATTTATTTTATTTTTATGGAAAATCGTATTTTCTATATTTTAGAATTTAGATTATGTTCATTTGTAAGTCAAATGCACTGATATTGAGTTATATGCTAAAAATATAGTAACTGGTGAACATAGCAAAAAAAAAATTGTAATTATCTTATCTTATAGCGTAATTGTTTCTACCATTATCTAACATGCTTAGGTAAACTAACAAAAAAATTACGTCAAAATGTCACGTTTTGCAAATAATTCTCTCCAACATAATATTATTTAATCTGCAATAAATAAAACTGTATTCGTAAATACCAAAAAAACCAAGGCATCGGTATGGTATCATGTTAGCAATAACAAATTTCCATAGCACCAATATACATAATATAATTTCATAGCAACATATCTAATAAAATCGCGTAGCTAAAAAAATACTTATATAAACTAATAAAAAAAAATATATAAATATAAAACTTTGGGCGGGACAAATTAAAGATTTTTCCGAATCTTTTTAATCCATTCATGCTCGTCGGTTGTAACTGATCCTAATACATAAAATCCCAGCACGCTTCTGTTGCTCCTGCTACAGCGTGTCATCTTCTGGTGAAAAATAAACACTGATTTTCTTCAATTTTGCTTAAAAATTCAAATTTCCCGATTTTACCTGGCGAAATTTAAAAAATTATAAATTTGCTATCTTATTGAAGTATTCTAAAAGAGGGGAAATCCTGCTATATGTACTGGAGGGGTTCCACACCCCCCAGACCATCCGGTTTACAAATTTACCAACCGAAAAATATATTAAACTAACTAAGATTAGGACTAATTGGAAAATTTGAATTTTCAAGTAAAATTGGTGGAATTTAACCTTCCTTCGGCTAGAAAAAATTAAAACTTGGAGAGAATATTTATTTAATTAGCTTACTACTAATTGAGTTTAGCAACAACTTTCTGTGTTACTTTGAAAGGTAATTATAAAAATATAAAGTCAAAATTGTAAAGCGGGGGGGGGGAGTCTGGGGGGTGTGGAACACCATCCAGTACATATCGTAGGGATTCCATTCTTTTAGAATACTTGGAGAAGATAGAGAATTTACATATTTATTTAATTGTCTTACTGCTCATGAAGTTTAGCAGCAACTTTCTGCGTTACTTTGAAAGTTAATTATAAAAATAATATACAAATATTGTCGTGTTTCAAATGTTAAAGTTTGATTTTTTTTGAATTTATTTTATTAGTTTGCAATGAATTTGTTTATTTTTGTTAATTTTTATAATTGGGTATGATTTTGTAAATAATTTTTAAATTTTTGTAATTATGCGCGAAATTATTTGGAAAGATATTTTTGAATTTGTGTTTCAAGTTTGGGATTTTTGGTATAATTTGATAATAAATTGCGATTTAACGTGAGTAACAGTTTTGTTTCATTTAATATTGGATAAGTCGTCCAAAATTTGGACAAAATTAAGTTTTTGGATATTTTGAATTTGGAAGATTGGATAGAGGGTGGACCCGTTAATTATTGATTACTGGAATTGGATAATTGGAAATTGCTAAAAATTATAATTGGTTCTAGAAAAATAGAAATTAAAATAATTGAAATCGAAGGCGTAGTAAAGTTATATGTGCACGTCGCATCTGTGACGATAAGCCGCGCTTACAATCAACGTTACCTTTTATTTACAACTTAAAAATTTATTTGAAAGTTAATTTTAATTTTAAATTTAATCTGAATTTGAATGGAATGTTTTCGCAATTTTTGGATATTTGGAAAATAAATTGGTGCTGCTAAAAAGCTTACAGGAACTGGCTACTGACGGGTTTCTACGAACCAACAATACGAGCTAGTCGAGGTAAATTTAGAAGTGTGGAAAAGGTTTTGTAGGAAATAATTTTTGACAAAATACCACTTCAATATAAAGTCGAACTTTTAAACCGGGGAGTCTGGGGGGTGTGGAACACCCTCCAGTACATATCGCAGGATTTCCACTGTTTTATAAAACTTGGAGAAGGAAAATCGAAAAAATTTCAATTTTTAAGCAAAAGTGTAGCAAATTTTTGCGTTTCTTTGAAAATATGTATATAAAAACGGGGAATCCCCCAGTAGCGAGAAACGAAATTAAATATTTAAATATTATACCGCTAAAAAAGAGATCTAGCGTCTAGCTGCCCGTCCGAGGACAAGCTTTCCAGTTAGAAAATAAATAAAATTAATTTAAAGTTATTTAAATTTTAAAGCTTCGTGGTAAACATTATTTTTATCAAGGGGGCTTTAGAGGCACAATACAAGTCATCCTTTGGGAGGGGGGGGGGCAATTGCCCCTTTGCCCCTCTCTAAATACGCCACTGCTGCGCGCTATTGATCTGAAATTTTGCATAAGGCTTCTGACGACAAATTGCTTGTAACGGGGGTAAATTTTTTGCTCAGTTTTTCGATATCTATCGCCGTTTTCGAGTTATTGGAATTTCAAAATCAAGGAATATACTCTGATGGAATATCGTTAATCTATTCATGCGCGTCGATGTGGGAAAATATTAGTCCCCATTCTTGAGTGCAATACTCTTTGAAGTTATATACAGGGTGACCGGTCGACCATCTGAACATAGGAAATTAACATAGGAAATTGATTTTTCTTTAATTCTTGCTTCCCATAACAACGGATAAGAATGAAAATGGTATAAATTTAAAGAGATTTTTATTCCGCTTCTAAAGATACCCAACACTTGATATTTTGTTTTTTAATCACTGACAAAAACTCACTAATAAAATGCAATAAAGAGATTTTAAAAATAATTTTAGTTGCCTTGACTGAATTTTATTGCAATTGTTTTTGTAATGCAACTACCACTGTAATATAATTTTACCATAAAAACTTGTTCTTCCACAGAATAAGTGTTTGCGTTCACTGTTAACCAAATTTATTGTAATCTGTCAAAGTAACTTGTTGAAAATTATTAGTTTTCAAACAAAAACTGCAAAAACAGGAAAAAATACAAAGCCAAAAATTAACAACGGGCATATTTTTAACTTTGAAGAACATTTCGTAGTATCTGTATCTAGACGACTTAGGCTATAAACTTTGAGAAAAGTAAACCAATTTTCGATTTTCAATTAACAGTAGTTAATACCTAAAATAGTTTTGACTGGTGTATAGTTTTCCATTGATAAACATGTTTAATGGTTGGATTATAAACTAAATTGGTTGTTGTAATCAAAACTTGCAGAAGGAAAGTTTTTCATTTTATTTTCGACGTAATTGTACTTTTAAAGCAATAAAGTTTACTTATTACAACGATAATTTGATAAGGTCAGTAATTTATTAAAATAGTTGATATAAATTCCGAATTATTTGAATATATAACATTTGATTATAATTAAATGCTTCGAGTTTTAACAAAGCTTCTTTACACAATATATTATTAGGTTTAGCATTCATTGTATTACATGAGCAACTAAGATAAAACAGTGCTGAAGTTGGTGTAGTATGAAGCAATTTATAGGACATTGCAACTATCTAATTAAAACAAAACTCATGTATCTTTCCTAATGCAGCAATAAGTTTAAATAATAAAGCTTTTAACAGAAGCTCGACTTGGTTTTATTTTTCTGACTTACTGTAAGAAACCAAATTACTTAGATGAGTATAATATGGGTAATTTATAAAATAATTTTATTGTTTGAAGAGAAGTTAGCTTGAAGAGAAATTAGCAGTTTGTTTAAGTGTATAATTATACATCAAAACATTCTGTTAAGGAAGCTTTCGAAAAGCCCATTTACAAACCTCCTTTGAAACCACATAAAATCTTTATGACGAGATACTTTATAAACTTATACGATCAAAAGTGAAGGGTTTTCTGAAAGGCGGTAAAACACATCGCAAGGGAATACACCAAAGGAAGCGTAGGTAGCACGAGTTGGATAATCTAGATAAAAAGTACAACACGGAACCACCACAAACGTAATCGCAATTACAAGCACGAGTAACTTTTTTAGTTTAAATATTGATTAGCCCTACGGCATATCTAAAGCAAGTGTTACTTTAATATGCGTTTGCATACAACATTTTCTATAAAAAAGCGGAATCACGTGCAGAAATTTTACGACGACGTATATCTTCGTACCTCAATCCATTTTAATAATAAGAAAAGATGGCATTTTTAAGACTTTCGTGTAACATAAAAATAATTTAAAATGCACTTTACTCAAGTGTATATGCTAAAAAGTTAATTTACTTTGTGAAACTCAAACAAAAAGTTAACATTCGCGTTTGGAATGTTTGATCATGCTGCCGTCAAACACACTTTTACAAAACATTTGAAAATCCGTTTTTAAGGTTGGTAACTCCTAATGCAATATCATTACCTACTTTGAGCCATCTGGTTTAATGCTATGCTCCCCGTAAAGCATAAGAAGAATGTTTTTGCGAATATTACCAACTGTAACTGTTCAGCTTTAAAATTTTAAAAATATTATTTTCTGATTAGATTTTTAATAAGAAAACTTTTAGATTTATACGTAACCGAACTGAAAGTCAGAAGTTAAAATTGTTCATTAACAAATAAATTAAATTTCTTATCAAAATCGTTAGAACCCAAGTCTTAAACATTAAATTGACTTAATTATTAAGCTCTCGAGAACTAAAGAAAGAAACGAATGCAGTATTCGATTGCAAGAAAATACGTCTTCGGGTTAATCTGACAAGAAGTATGGCCAATTGCCTGAAAACGTGACTTGGTGAAACTACAAGCTTAATAAAATAGTGGGAATCGAAATGGAAAATAATGAGTCGTTTTATCGATTCATGTGACTTGGCAAATTCACCGTGAAATTTCAATTTTTGCGATCTCATCAACGATTACGATAAAAAAACCGCATTATCAAAGAACATCTTTTTCAATTCGGGATTATTAAAAATATAATTTAAACAAATATCCCACATTATTAATGTAATAACTGCCATCATACCGGCAATTTTTTAGCTTAATTGTGACGTTTATTTACAAAAAACCAGACGAAACGACCACTAACCCTCAAGAAAAATAGTAGTTCTTACAGCTGAAATTGCACAAAACTACGCAATTTGTTAAAAATATTTTGAAGAGAAAAAATGATAATATGTTTACAAATTTGCGAAACAGTTAAAATTTATTGATATTTGTGTTCGCATCTTTAATGAAATCATTTTATCGTCTACATCAGAAACTTATCTGAAGTTCCAAAATTCATTTATACTCCAAACCATAATTACCAGAAACCTTCGCAAAATTAACATAATTACACTAATTGGATTTTTGTTTCCTCTCGATTAAAATTTATAGATTCGCTGTTACTAAAGGCAAGTTTGGAATTTAATTTTAAAAAGAAATGGGTTTAAATCAAAATCTAAATTTTTAACAGTAAAAATATCTTGTAATTTACAATACTGTGTATTCTGTCGCGCTTAATATTGAACATTAGGTCTATCTATAGTATTTTTTGACAACAACGTTTACCTGATAAACGCTTATTTGGTTTTTTATATTTGCCCGTTGGCGTCGGGAAATGAGATTCCAAGAGTAGTCAAGACCAGACTTCATTTTCTTCTGTATATCTTTTTCATTTCAGAAACGTTTGGGTGAAACCTTTCACTAAGCTCATTGTTGCACATGTTGCATCTTGAAGTTTTATTGGCGGAAATTTAGTAGCCGAGGCAAATTACAGGTGCAATGTTAAAATCTACGTTGCTCACAGAAGAAGTTCTATTTATTAATAAATTATTGTTCTTTCAAAAATTGATACTTTTTACCCAAACCGATTTATATCAATTGATTTGAAGAGTTGAATCAGGATAAACTCACTGTTGATCCAATCAAAGTTCTCAAATTGGTTGATCTTCAGTTATACAATTGGCCCTAATTAATGAGTACCAATTAATGTTTTAATTAATTTCTGTTTTATATTTGATTTATATTTTGTTTCAAAATTATGTCACGTGCCTAGGCGTCTGCTGTGTTGAAGAATCAAGGATTTTGCTAACTTACTCGTTTGATAAAAGTTAAAATCGCTATGTTCCATACTTAAATATTCATCCGATGTAGAATATTAAATTTAAAATTAAATGTGCATCTATAACTAGGAATACTAACATATTTACCATATCTCTTAAAACTTTTTTAAAAAACTTTTACGCCATTAAATTGTTCCTGTGTAACGCATAATAAGGGCTTGCAAAATCCTTTCGAACTGCATACAAGCTCTCTGGAAGGTAACGCTGCAAAGATTTTAAAAGGATGTCGCAAAGAATTTACATGTTCTTGTGTGCTACTTGGATTAAGTATAATTTATTGCCATCGAGAATTCGAGTCTATCACCCTGTAAAAAGTTCGAGGAAGACTAGTACTACACAAAAATCTAAAAGATTGCTCAAGATAATTTTAACGAATTTATAATAATAGCAATGGTAGTCAAAACATCCCAATCGAATCCAAACCAATTCGTTGCAAAATGATTCAAATATGTATTTGGGATCGCGAAATACACAGATTAACTTGTGAACAAATGCAATGTCGAAGACAACGGATACATTCTAACCTTCCTGTACATTCGATTATTTTTAATAAGATAACATTAACGGAATCAAAACCCACTTTAATTCTGGCTTTTTAATTATTTTCAATTTAAAATATTGCAAACTTCAAAGAAGCCTAAACGAGCGACGCAGTTTCAATCCTTATTACGAGTTTACGTGTAGTATTACCAATGAATTTATCAATTAAAATGTTATATATTTGTTATAATGTTATAATATTTATGCAATAAAATTAACGATTTTCGAGAAATTTGGAAAGAGTATTACTTATATCCTTGTGTTTCGAACTCCCTCAATAGCAATTGTATCGTTTTACCGCAAATTCAAATTTTTAAATTTACTTCAAAACTCTTTCCATCAAGCAAATGCCTTATTAAACTACCAAATAGTCAGTTACTCATCTTTAGAAAATTGTTACTTATATTCTTTTGCTCTTAACGTTCGTGCTAAATCCGCGCAGTCATCTAACTCTATCGTAACGGGAATAAATGACTTAACATTCAAACAGGTTAACAGAAATAATTATAAATGTGACACCCAACGTGGGGCGTTTTATTTATATTTATAAATATTTAAATAGATTTTCAGAAAAATACAATATGAAAATTAAAAAAAATATGTATTGATTAATAATTTCAGAAATATTCGATAATATAATGTACGTCCCTTGCAATACTTAAAATTAGGAAAATAAGCATTACCGCACTAATTTTTTAAATAAATGCAAAAAATAAGTTGTACAACAAACCTCCATTTCAAAAGGATTTAATTTCAAAATTGATTATGATTTCCTTACAGCTAATGACTGAAAAACGGCACGCAAAATAATATGTATGTATGTATTTTACATTACAATATTGTAAAACCTTTCAAAAACCTCAACATTTGTAATTTCTGTTTTCAAGTTACTCAATTTTTAATTTTTAATCAAAATTTGTGAAGAAAAACTTCCATTTAATTAACTTGCTTAAACCATGAAAATTGTTTTGTTTGTATTTTTAAAAACTTATCTAGAAAATAATTTGGGTAATTTAACTAAAGTTTTGTAAATATCTCAAAGCAATTTTAAAAAAACTGGAATAACAAAAAAGTTTTTTAATTATTTTATGATAAATTTAATTAAATACACAGTTTAAATAATAAATGCACAGGATGTTCAATCCTGTTCTTGTTTCATTAAATCATTCATTTAAAAAATGTAATCTATGTAGGTATCAACGTTGTAACGAGAAAATAATATTCTTTGATGTCAAATTAAGAAGTATTAATGCCTTTAAAAGTCGTTCTACTATTGAATCCAGCCAACTTACAATGCTGTAATCTAAAATTATCAAATAAATATCTTAGATAGATTTCGGGATTCTTTTAATAAAATTCTATAAAATAAAATTAGTATTTAGATATGTGTGCCTTTCAATGAACTTTAAAAAGTAATTTCTATTTTATATGCTGAAAGCATCAATAACGTTGTACCGGCACTGCTTTATCGAAAATTTACAGGAAATTCAATTAACTACTTCTCTATAAATTTTGATAGATAAATATTTGTCATTACATTTTTTTAAATAAATATCATCAGTCATCCAAGACTATTTTAATAATATAGACTGTTTACCATTTCTGCAAAACTGCCAAATGAGATATATTAATTATGTCTTTTGAAATTATATTATAAAATTTCCAGATCAATTTACAAAGTCATTACTTAGTTAAGTTAGTTTGGGTAGTTAATAAAAATAAATTTGCCAAGAAAGCTTCCTGCCTCTAATAATATTATTTATTATCGCTTGATTAGTTTATTAAATTTAATTTAATCTAAGTAAATAATTATTAAAAAGTGTAGAACGTTGGACAGATAATTTTAGTAATTTTAAATTGTTATTGTCGTGCAATTAATAATTCATTAGAAAATGAAGCAATTTGGTATAACAAGAAGGGTTAACTCGAGGTTTGAGACAGTGGAAGGTTTGCTAAGTGCTATTATATGTAAAGATGATTTGGATAGTTCCGCAGGGAATAGTGCATTTTGTTGAATTTAATAAGAGAAATATTTTGTTTCTAAAACTTAATAAATTTGGAAAATTAAATTATTTTAATTAAGTTGTCGTTAAATTAACTGACGACATGTTTGGTGCATCATCGTTCATTTAGGTACCAGAGACGACTATTACAAAGTAGGTATCTAATGGTATAATATAAGCCAAAATGATAATGGTTACCTTAATCTTTGTGACAAGTGTAACATATATTACGTTTAACTTTCGAACTATTAAAGTGAGCATATAATAATTAAGATTGCGATTTATAATTTATGTCAAGCTAGACACATTATCTCAAATAATAAAGCTAGAATGCAAGTTGAGTAGAATATGAAACCCTAAGGTACGGACGTGACTGTCATAAAGGATTTCTATTATTATTCATAATGTTAGATAGCGTACTTGAATTTAATTACAACTCCTTAATACTACTACACAAAATGTCCGGAGCAACTGTGCAAGGAGGAAGGAAGTAACGAATCTAAATCTGTGCGAATTTTAGATTTTGGTATGCAAACGTGTGCTAGATAACTTCAATTTCAACTACTAGTTTTCCAAGTTAATTCTAAAGTAATTTTAATCTATGTTGTCTTTCTGTTCTTAACAAATCCGTCCAACAATTTGATCCAAAAGAATAATGGCTTAATTAATAAATTAAAGTCTTTAAATACTGACTTACAAAAAATTTAATCTCTTTAGCTTTCTCTTAAACACTTTTTCAACTCTCTTAAATATAATCCTAGTTGTTGAAACAATAAGATGTTGAGGTTCACTAATTCAAAAACATAGAAACATTTTTCTTTGAAGCTTCGGATGAGGTACAAAAGAAAGTTAATTGGATTTCTATTATAAGCTATATAAAATTATGTATACCGTCGCAAATACACGAGGGAATTACTTTTTAAATAATTAGATTTAATAATACAATTTTACTCAATTGAAAGACAAATAAATGTTTTTACTTTTTGACTTGCTACATTTAAACGATTTCAATAATAGCGCCACAAACCCAAAGTGTAAAAAAGAAGAATGAATTTATTTTAAAAAGCGTTTATATCTCTGCATGAATATTGTTCGACTTAATATTGCTTTGAACTCAAAGGAAATATATACGATGGAAACAAACATTAGGTATTAAGGTAACCACGTTTACATAGAAACCTTTTGCACAAACGTTAATATTTCCTTTAAACGTAAAATTGTAGATAAACATCACCTAAACGATTACATTGCTATAAAAATAAAACAATAATTGGACCAAGCAAATTGCACCGTAAAGTTTCTATAATTAAAAAAAGGTAAATTAATATTCATTAAAACAAATTATAGTGAAAAAATACAAAGCCCTATTTTAAATTCAATTCGCATTTTCGCCTTCATGTCAAAGGTAAAAATTAATTCGTCTAAAATTCATGAGCTAATTATGTTCTTCGCACAAATTTGTACAATCAAAAAGCATCCAAAAGTCTCTCAAAATTTAGAAATCCTTCCAATTTTTCAAATGCTGATTTATTATGACAAAATATAAAATTTTCTTATAAGCAACACATAAAATACCCATTTACAAAATGGAAGCAGGTGTAACTTTCATTATGTAGAACAAATCACTAACATTCTTTTTGTAAAAAAAACTGACAAGAATGTGATAACTTTACTTTCTTTCCTGCCGCTTTTCTGCAAAAAATTCTTTTACCTAAGTTTCACAACATGTAATCTAAAAGTTTTGAGTTTAATGCTCTCGACTATTCAAACTGAGCAAAGCAACCCTTAGTTAACCGGATCAACGGCTTATTCGTTTTCAAGGCTTCGAGATTATTATAATAGTCGAAGGCATAATTGTGAAGTCGCCAAATATCCACTATAGAAAGTAAAAACACAATAAAACTTTTATAGATCTTCTACTTTAAAATTTCGACTTCCAAGTATTTCGTGAAAATATCACAATGTAGCCATGAGAATGTCATTGAAACCGTTCGTTGTGGGAAATCAGTTGCTTTTGTAATAAATCATAATTTGTCTAAACAGTTTTAGTCGTATAAAAATTTACTACAATAACTTATAAGATTGATTATGAAAGTGTAGAAATCTTTTTATTCCTGCAAGCTTGCATGCTTTTCAATTGGGCAATCTGATAATTTTAAATAAAATCTTGCGTAACTTGTTCGCTTTTCCATTAATAAAAAAATTAGTTTGGATACTTTTTTCTGTACAAAAATTTTAAGATAAGCAGATTGCGAAAGCATTGCATTGAAGGGTTTTGGAAAAACATATTATCTGATTCTCATGATGTAGTAATGATGGAACTTTTTGAGTTATTCAGATTATCTTTAATGATGTCGTTTTCGTTTAGGTAAATATATGTTATGTGGAACCTGATAATAAAAAGTGTACGGAAAAAGCTTTCAATGACTTTGAAAACTTTCAAAGCTTGAAAGAAAACGAATTACACCAAACAAGCGGTGCAAACGATAATCAATACATTTCGCTTAATTTGACAAGGACCACAGGCTTATGAAGTCATATTGTGGTGGAAATAAACTTGTAAGGGTTGAATTCCTTTCTTATCGAGAACAATTAGTATACTTTCTGCCACTAAAACATGGCCCTCTAAGTGCGTCTGAATTATATTATTTTGAATTTACAGATGCAATAATTTTCAGTTACCTCTTACCTTAAAATATGGTATATCGAAATGTTTTTAGCGCATTGTTGGTACAGAATTCCAGATAATGAGGTTAAAGAATTTGTTCATTACAAAGATTTATTGACATTCTTAAAAAGCTCAAGGAATTTTGTTGTATTCAGAAAATTTAACCTGAGCTTAGCTATTTTCTGCTAACTGTTTTAAAGATCTAGGAAGGTTATAACATTTCTATAAAATCTCTGAGGATAATATGATATCGATGTACGTAGTTACTGCTGTCCGTTGTTTTTTAGATGTTCCATTTTCTTAATGATTATTATGATCGAGTCTTATTGCAGATGTCTAGTGAGAATAGTATAAAAGGAAACTTCACACCGTAGACGAATAATAGTAGCATCGTGGAAAAGATGACTTTGCAGAGTTTAAGGTCCCTTAGGTCTTTCGATCTATTTTCCACCACATCTCTTTCTATTGACTAATTTTACAGGGTAATACTAATTTTCAACCTGAATGAAAACATATCGTAAGCCATTTGAAGCAAAATCAAAGAAATCGAATTAGTTACAAGAACAAAAATAATCTTAAAAAAGTCCTAGTACATTTTTCCATTTATATAATTTTATTTAAAAGCTTAAAGCAATTTTAAATTGTGGTGGCAATAATTTTAACTTTTTAATGTCATCATTTTTTAGTTTTCTTTGTCATTTTCAATTTCCACATATACCGAAGTAATTACCATTTATCAGCTTCAATTCTACAAACGAGATTTTCTGTGCTTGTGAACTGACAGATGCGGAGAATACAACAAAGAGAATCCGAAACTTGACAAAGTGAACTTTTGTATTGAATTACAAAACTAAATAGTTTCTGAGGTAAAAACGCAGTGCAATATAGGAGGAAGGTTGCATTTTTTGTTCTGCGGAGTAATTTTCGGGTTAATAAACTATTTGAGTTTATAATGGTAAGTTTAACCACAAACCATAGTAAATATAGTAAAAAAATTCGTGTGGGAAATACAACAAACAGCTATTAAACCTAACTGTAGATAATTAAACTACAACTAAACTTAAACTGTACTAATAAAATATCAGTAATGTATAATTCTACAAATGTGCCAAGTTTTAGTACCTAAATGTGGTTAACTAAAATTACAATGATATGAAATCAATAAAAAGCCAATCTATTTCCCATAAACAGAACTTGACAGAGAATTAAAATGTTTAAAAAGGACAAATATAATAAATCCAAAAAAAGAGTAGGGAGAGCACATTTAGGTGGTTTTAACTCTTTTTGTCAAACCGTCACAAATTCAGAATATGATTCCAGCTCGTTTATGATTAACTAAATTCACCGAGTCGCGGCAATTTTTATTGCAGTTTTCGTATTATTAATATACCTTGATTGCAGCATAAAGTTGCATTATAATTTCATTACATTATTAAACGCCAAAATGGCATTCTTTACGGCTCGTTATTTAACGGAACTATTGAAAGTTATAGCATCATTAAATCTAAAAGCCTTAAAAGTGTTTATCTTTTAAGAAGTATTATAGTAGGTACCTATAAGGTTTCTACAGTCAGTCAATTGACCTCCAGATTCTGATTGAACTTTTTATTAGAAATTTATTCCTTAGCAATTGCATTAAATTAAAAAAATTATACTTTAATACATACAATTTCGATATGCAATTTGATTTGCCAATATGCTAATAAATGTTATAAAATTTCAAAAATTTTCTTTTTATATTTTTTTGAATTCGAAAAAGTCCTGGAACAACTTGACTTGTTTGTAGAAATTTGTTTGACTTTTAGGGGCTATAAGACTTGAACCCGAGCGATTTGAAATGATTTTTGTTAATTCATACATTATCACAAATGAAATGAAATAAATTATTTTATTCCCTTCATTCGAGTTCTTGTTAAACTTTGGTTTATTCGGATTTCTAACTTCAAGATTTTTTGTTAGTAGGTAAAATGTTATAAAGTTATCTAGTTTAATATGTAAAATTCAAAAAAAAAAGAATGGAAGAGATAGGAAAATCGACTTTTATTGACTAATAGTTTTAGGGTAACCTAATTTTGTCCTTTAGGGTTGTATGTAAATATAATAAATAAGTTTTCCAATTTACTTCTTGAAAAAACTCATAACTCTCGCTTACTGTCGAAACACAGCCAGAATGAGAAGGAAAAGGTATGAAATTTATAGTTTGCAAACAAGTGTGTATATTACTGGGTAAAGTTTTTTACTTAGACGACCTCTAGAGTGGGTAAAGTCAAAATAAATTCTGTTTCAAGTTACCTTTTACCTGATACTTCAATCTTATTAATCGTGTCCATTACCAATATTGTTTAGTGATGGCAACGGACGTCTCTAAAGTACTACCTTAACGCCGACAGTAAAAGTAATACAAAGTAAATATTATCTACTAACTATTTTTTACTTTTGAATAAAGTAGCATGCTATTTTATTCGGAGCAAAAGTACTTTTTGTGATTCATCTGTAGTGCAACTCC
The DNA here is from genome assembly GCA_949152465.1 of Cantharis flavilabris. Classification (NCBI taxonomy): domain Eukaryota; kingdom Metazoa; phylum Arthropoda; class Insecta; order Coleoptera; family Cantharidae; genus Cantharis; species Cantharis flavilabris. The sequence continues at coordinate 44,392,846 of OX424436.1, forward strand.
ACAGGCTCACTTTAATTATAGCCTGATGTACAATATAAAATTATCACCAAATGTTTATTTGAAAGCCCGCTTATAGGAAGCTGTTGGTATAAGATAAACTAATATAACTACAAGAAAGGGGAAGAAAGATGATGATGCTCTCTTAGAAACCGAAATTTTACAATTGCAAACCAGTTTTTCTTTGTTATAAAATTTATTGGAGTATCAACTAAATTATATTTGTAATAATATTTGCAACCAAGGATACGAATTCTCGCAGACTCCAATAATTAAATTATCATGGTTGTTGAATGCTCGATCGTGTCTACTGAAAGTGATAGCAAAAATTATAACGGTCATTGACGACAATGATTTAAATGTTGATAGTTTTAAATTATTTTATAAATGTAGGATATCTTTTATTTTATATTTAATTTTCAAACAACAAATTTAAAACTACGTCGTAAATGGTAAATGTAACAAATTCATTATTAAATTACATAATTCATCAAAACCATTCTTGTGTTTAATTATGTTACCGTTCACTATTCTGTATGAAAGTTACTACGACTGAGGTTTGTAGTGTGTCAGGTAGGGAAATGGGAGAAATTTGATTTTACGTTTTAATACCACAGTTACCGTCTAAGTTATTAATGAGCTTTTCTATAAGGAGACACCATCAATAGTATTAAGCAAGTTCATATAGATGGAAATTCAATATAGTAATACTTGCTTTAATTTTGCTTAAATATACTATCTATATCAAAATTATAATTAATTAAAAAATTACGAAACTTTTTAATACCTACGATGTCGATCATACTTTAATTGGCAAATAAATTGTTAATAAAAGTTGAAAAGAAATCTCCAGATCAAATAAACGAGCATTTCCTAGCACAGGTGTTTGGTTCCTCGCCTTCTAGCATCAGTTCTCTTTTTACTTAATACCAAAAAAATTAAGCAGACAGTAAACAAAGCAGTTTATAAACTAGAACAAATATTTCTTTTCTTATCTTGCAAACGGTATTATTGTTAGAAAGCTCGTTAAAATTTAGAAAATGAACCGAACTTGTACTATAATGACCGCGTAAGAGAAATAACTAAAGTTACTCGGAATAGTTGTATCAAAGGAATGGTTTTGTAATTAGGAGGGTTTGGTTAATTATTAATTTAATAGGTAGGAAACCATAATAAATATTAAGAATATCAACCGTTATCAATTTAACCATATCAATATTTTAGAAAACCCAAAAAATGCACTAAACACTTTTCAGAACTAAAATGTTTAAAAGTTAGCACATGTAAAATACACTGTAAGTATTCGCAAACGTTTTCACCATACTATGGCATCATCAGGCGATGAATTACCTAATTCATCGCCTGATGATGCCATAGTATGGTGAAAACGTTTGCGAATACTTACAGTGTATTTTACATGTGCTAACTTTTAAACATTTTAGTTCTGAAAAGTGTTTAGTGCATTTTTTGGGTTTTCTAAAATATTGATATGGTTAATATCGAGTTACACTACCTAAACCACGTATCAATTGGTTATCAATTTAATTTTAAGTATATTAATTTGTTCGTGTAATTTATAAGTTATTCGATTACGAACCATAAAACCATAGTAATACAACACAAAAGCTGCACTAAAATATACATACATATACCCAACATATTATTTATTGGGGTGAAGCTATGACACTTTATGTTCAAACAATAAATTTAAAAATATTTTTTTAATTAGACAATTTTTTTCGGCATGGTAAAAACATCAGTCCTAAATGTTTATAAGGATTCTGTAGGAAATTTATGTGATGTGTCTAATTTACAAAAAAAATTGTCGCAGTTTTCCTTATTTTATTTCTGCCTTCTTTTTGTATTTGCGAAACTTATTTAGCGTTTTATTAATTTAGCCAATTCTATTTACTTTCTTGAACTTTGTTGGTTTAATAATTTTACGGCAATTAATTTTAAATAGGTTTTTAATCATTTAATTTTTTCAAAAGCATATTACTACACGACTTTGAAAAATGCAAATGGATGCGTAGTTTTTGCATTGAAAAATTCCAAATACAATTCTAAAAACAAATGGCGTATAGGTATAATGGTAGGAAAGAAAACAATTTCTGTATCGCTAGAATTCCACTGTCAGTTAAGCTAAATGTCGATAGATATAAAAGTGATATTAATTTCTGTTTGTTATTATTTTGTTATTGGAGAGAAACAGAAATGGAAAAAATAAAGATTTAATTATTTCCAATATAATATTTGAAGGTTTCCTTAAGACAACATTAAATTACAACTCGAGTCAGCAATTTTGATATTGGATTGACTTTGGATTTTTTTAATTAATAGAAGCCATCATAGAATCCAATAAATATCAATATTTTTGGCAAATAGGCTTTTTATATTAGAAGTCGTCAATCTTGAGGAGCGACATACATAACGTCCAATAAAAGGCATAGATCTGCACCTCTTTGATAGCTTGATTTATAGACATATGTGAGCCTTTAACATATAAAATAAAGAATTTCGAAAAGTAATAAATTAGAAATAGATCAGCAAAAAATATTATATACAACTATCCCATATTTTATTTACTATTGTAGTAGCATGGATTGAAAAAGGTAAAAAACTTTCAATGATTGTTCATCTGCTGGATAGTAAAAAATTATCTCTTTTAAGACAAAAAAACTTTGGAGCTAACGTTAATTTTATCTTCATGCGTAATTGAAATATTGGAATGTTTTAGTGGGTCAGAACGCTGCCGATAATTTGACACTTAAAGTAAAAACGCCACACTTTATATGAAGCAATATTTTTGTGCAGAATTCCATATATCTCGAAGATTTTCCGCACAGAAATATAAAATCGTTTTATATGAATAGAGCTATAACATATCAGATTGTTTTTCGTACGTTATTTTAAGCCAACTTTTGCCAAAAGAATACCCAATTCTTGGCCATTATTACACATAAAAATGTAATGAACGTTAAGTAGGACCTACTTCGTGTTTTGCAGAAAACAAAAGAATGGAACGTTTCCAATAAATATCACAAAAATAACTTTAAATTTTCTTGTAAAACTAATATAGAATTATTGGATCTCCGTCATAACTTAAAGCCTTTGCATAGCGAATCTAATTTATCTATTTTGTTAAACAGCTTTTTAGAATTTCAAGTAGACTATAAAGAATCTAAAAGTTATTTTGAAAGACATAATACCATAAGCATAAAATTGAAAATGTCGTTTAACTAATTTAATAGTTTTGATTTTGCAGCAGTTTGAAAATTTATCAATACCGGGAGTATATTGTTCGAAAATCAGATAATAAAATAATACTATTGCCGAATTTAATACTATTTTTTGTATTTTTAATTTATTGGATCATTTTTTCAAAATTATTTCAAATACATACTTCAGTCTAACCTTCAGTTTGTATTTTTATATTAATAGCAATATACATATTTGTCGCATATTTTGGAATTTAAAATTCATATTCACTCATCGCTCTTTTTAATCTTCAATTGTTTTAATTATTATTTCTCGTCCAAATCAACCACCCTAGCAAAAAATAGCTGCTCGATTTTCTATTTTTTCCGTTTTTATGATTTTGTTTTACTAAATGTAAAGTTTAACCGATCCATACCAACCATCTACAATAAAAATAAAAAAATTGTCTACAATTAGAACAGTTGTTTCTGAAATTTTTAACAATGCTAATTATTAATTTTTAATAAACCATAAAATTTTCCCAGTATTATGAAGTATTTAATAGTAAAGATTGAAATTTAATTACAGGTGTTGCTATCTTTCTATATTTTTGTTAAATACAACTGACACTAGAAGCAGTGCTCATAGAAATATATCTTACAATTTACTGAATTGACCATTTCAATTAAGAAACTGTATAGTACAATTGCAGTAGAATCAACCACTTCGTGAACGAAACGACCTCAGGCATATTTCAAACAATTTGCAAAATGTCAAAAGCACAATCTTTCAACTAATTTCAACTTTCAAAAAAATGTTCAACTAATCACAATATTTGATTATTCTTATTACTTTTTTTGGGATTTTGGACCTTTGTTTAAAAAAAAATATTTAACTTAATTACAATGAAGTAACTTAATATTAACAATTTAACAATTTTAATTAACAATTTCTTGTGGATTTAGTTAAAGTACTAAATTCGTAAGAAATTGTTTTAATTAATATTATACTACTTCATTGTAATTAGACAAAATTTGTAAAAAAATTCATATTCTATACTATATTACAATAAAACTGTTTTTAGTCCTGACGAGTCCCACAACAAAGATAGGCGAAACGTAGACCGTTACACAGAGCTCAATTAAAAAAAGGACCAAAATCCCGAAAAAAGTAATAAGAATTATTAAAATATGGACGAAAATAATTATTTGATATTGGATTATATCGTCGTGTACCAAAATTATTTAAATTATTTAATCTTTTTTTTTTCTAAATTTGATATTTTTTAATCAATATTTTTATAATATAGGTATTATGTATTTGTTGTAAATTTTTAGTTTTTGAACTGTGATTTAACTTTTCTTCTACTGGTGGGGGTAGCCAGACCTTCTGCCAACAAAAAAAATTTGTTTTCTAAATTTTAATTGCGATTTTTGAGTTGAGTTTTGTATTTTGCGAATAAAATATTGATTTATTTTCCATCAGTGATTTGTTTAATTTGAAATTAAAATTATTCAAAATAGGTTTTTGAATTTACTTTTGGATTGATTGATTTTGATAATAAAAAATTGAGAAATAAAGGTGATAATTTGGATTTAGAATACTAATTTATTTATGATCCAAAAATATCTACTCTGATCCAAAAATATTCAATTTTATCCAAGTATGAATATTAAATGATTTCAATGGTAAATTTACCAAATTATTTAAAATAAAAATTGATTCCATTACATAAAATATATGAGCAAATTATCATATAAATTTTACGTCCTTTTTACATAGGAAATTATTTACAATAACATTTGAATTTGGATTTCAAAAAGAGAATAATAAGTGGAAATTCAAATTTGGCTCTCCCAGTACCATTTATAAAATTACTACTATTAAAATTATTATGAAATTAAAATTTTGGGTTAGCCTGAATTAAATTAATAGGAATTGCATATTTTCTGAAAAGGTAATTTTTGCAATTTTTTTTAATATACTAAAAAACTATTCAATTGGCATCCCAACATAACTTGGGGTTTGACGAACCTGAATCAACTCTAACTCTGAGATAAAAAAATTTTTAATTACAAATGGAGGGTAGCAGAATGAGACACTTAAGTTGATGTTGAAGAAAAAAAAATTGAAAACATACGTCAGAAAAATAAAAAAAATTAAAAACTGAACACAAGCAACCAAGAAATTTAAAATTAATTTAAAAAATAGACAAATAAACTGAAAATAATTAAAAAATTGAATAGAACCGATAAACACATTATAAAAGGAGTCGAAGAACAAAAAGGAAACAAAACATTACATTAATGACAGTCAATAAAAATGAAAACATTATCGAAGAGAAAATTATTAAAATTAAAATAAAATAAATGCTCATTCCGGTCGAAAAAAGATGGAAAAATATAAAATAAAGACAGACGAACTACTCCACATTTTAAAGTCTCTCTAAACGCCTAAGCGGCTTAGACAAAATTTTTAGATTATTTTAAGATGAGACTGATTTTTCAGAAAAAAAAAGATAATTCTAATGAAAGATTAGAATCATAATTTAATAAATTTGAATGGTAAAATTTTCAAATATTGCAAATTAAGTTTGAAGGTATCATAAAACAAAATTTGATACAGTAACAGATGGGCATATTATCTGTCTATTTTACATTTAATTTTACAAAATTTAAAATTTAACTTGAATATTAAGCAAAGGAAAATAGATTGAAAATTAACCTATTAATGTATTAGATTTCAAATTCAAAACAAAAATGTATTTAAGCACTTTTTTATCTTTAACAGCTATATTAGAAAATTTTAGAATTCATCTCAATACATATCGATGGTATAGAGTCAGAAGGATGTAATTACAAATTACTACATTTGAGAAATTGAAGAAAAAGCGACAGTTTCGGGCCAAGTATACTGTTAATTAAAGATATCTCAATTTCTTTTTTTAGGTAATATAATATAAGATGGCCTGAATACTTCCGGGAATTATTGAACAAACAACCGATTGAAAAAGAAAACATCTAACAAACACCCGTAGAGCGAACGAATGGTAGTGTGAGCATACCAAGTGAAGAAGAGATCCTAGAAGTGATAACTAACCTAAAAAATAATAGAAGTGCTGGAGAGGACGCAATATATGCCGAAATGTTGAAGTAAGGTGAAGGAAGTGTGGAAAAGAGAGATAATGCCGCAAGCATGGAATATGGCACTGATATGTCCAATTTATAAGAAAGGACATTCAAACAGAATGTACGAATTATCAAGGAATTGCACTACTAAATGTATTATATAAGATCCTAGCGACGTGCATCAAGAATAAATTGAGGACATATACAAAAGAAATTCTAGGTGAATACCAAAGCGGCTTCAGAAAAAATAGATCGGTTACTGACCAAATTTTCGTGGTAAGGGAAGTGCAAGAAACAAGCCATGAATATGGACTCAATACACATGCTCTTTTTCTGGATTTTAAACAGGCTTATGATAGTATCATAAGAGAAGAACTGTATGAATCTATGGACGATCTAGGAATTCTAGCTAAATTGATATCCTTGGTGAAGATGACACTAAAAGACACACAAAATAAAGTAAAAATACATGGAACGATGTCTAAGGGTTTTAGTGTGGCAATAGGGTTAAGACAAGGCGACCCACTGTCGTCGGTTCTGTTCAATATAGCCTTGGAAAGAGTAATAAGAAAGGCAAAGTTAAATAGAACAGGAACAATATATAGGCAAAAACACCAATGCTTGGCCTTCGCAGATGACTTCCCCATCCTGACAAGATCAAAAAGTGAACTACAAGAAGCTACGAGAAGATTAGCGATAGCAGCAGGGAAGATGGGCCTAGAAGTAAATGTAGCAAAAACAAAGTACATGGTATGGGAAGACAGTCCTTTCCAACCAGGTGGACATCTGAAACTTAACTTAAACGACGTGACTGTATTAAAGTTCGAGGAAGTTGAGCTCTTTACTTATCTGGGCACAGTAATAGCAAAAAAGCCAGGATGTGAAAATGAAATAAAAGCAAGAATAGCAGCTGGTACAAGGAGCACTTTCTCAATTAAATCGATGCTATCCAGTAGGATCTTTTCTCGAGCACTAAAGTTAAGACTGTATAAGACAATAGTTAGACCAACGTTACGTATGGATGTGAAGTCTGGACACGGAGAAAGCAAGACCAGATGATGCTGGAGGTGTGGGAGAGGAAAATCCTGAGAATGATTTTCAAAGGTAAACAGGTCGACGATATGTACATAAGAAGAACCAACAAGAAATTATATGGTGTCAAAATACACAGATTAAAATGGGCGGGACATTTGATGAGAATGGATGACACAAGAACGCCAAAAAAAGTATGGGATTCAGAATTTGGGGGAGTAAGAAGAAGAGACAGAGCAATGAACCGGTGGAAGAATGATGTAAACGAAGACTTGGTGGGAATATAAAAAAAAACTGGGAATATAAAGCGAGAGATAGAAGAGAATAGAGTAAGGTTTTAAAACAAGCCATGGGCCTTCAATGCCTGTAGTGCTAATTTATATATAATATCTTACGAGTTGTTTAGATAGCAAACTAACAAAGTAACTTGATAAATGTTTATTAAATTTGTTACAGAAATAAGGTAACTCAAAACAGCTAATTTTGTAGTTACATCCTTCTGACTCTGAACCCTCGATATTATATTTTATGTGATCATATGTATAATAATGATATTATATTGTCAATTGTGAATTACATCTTGATCAAGATTGATTGGTCCCAAAATAATTCAACGGACAGATCTCAAACCTCCTCTACAACCTGTACCATCAAAATTGCACTAAGGTAATTTTAAAATTTTAATTTTTTAAAGCGTTGGCACTGAAAGACCATTTGAAAATCTACCTATCTACTGTTTCTGCCTATTTGCATTTGCCGTAAAAAGAAAAACCATCAGCAGTGTTGTTCAAATGTAAAATATTATTTTAGAAGCCTGGGTGAATTTATGTTTACTAGTCATTTCTATCACAAAAAGAATATTGAATTGGCAAGATAAATCGAAATATAGTCAGTCATAGCACATCCGAAGATAGAAGTCATTTTGTATATCTCAGTCTACATTGAATTTGATACATTATGGAGCACGTGCACTTTACATGCACGGAATATTTAAGTTTAAAAACCATATTTTCTTGGTATATTGTTTTGCTACGGTAACCGCCGAAAACTGCAAAAGAATATAGAACGTCGCGCATTAACACTCAATATAAAAGATGAACATGAAAGTAAATTTAGTTTTATTATTTTAGAAGGCGGTAGGTAGGTAGGTATACAAAAGTTTTTAAAATAATTCTGTATTTTATTTTATAATACAGCTAATGAACCAGCAGCTTGCTTTAAGCATTAACTTTTACGATGCAAGCATTGCTATAAGATTTTAAATGCTTGCAATAAACTGGCAACGGTTCTCTTTACTAGTTTTAAAGTTAATTTGTAGATTGAACTAAAGCTTTGTTTTTTAATAATAAACCCGGGGTTTTATTGACACCTAAAATAATTAATTAGATGCTCAAGGTGTACAAACTGTGACCTTGGCAAAAATTAATTCAAAAATTATTGCACGAATTAGAATTTATCAAAAAAAGCTTTCGGCTATAAAGCGTTTACGACAAATTAGCTATGTATACCATAAATCGCACTTTCTTGTATTCATATTATTTACACATAAAAAGTCGAAAAGCGCCATAAAAATATTATGCAGTAAATCGAAAATATATTCCCACAGTTCATTGTTGTTTTATTCATCGGTTCTAAGGTGTTTTAAAATAAGTAAAACGTCTATTTTATTGTATCGCTTCCACGTCAGTAACAATTGCAAAAATATTGTACGAGTTTTGCGTAACAAACAAGTTCACTTGAAGTGCTTTTACACAATGAGAATTTTTAAATAAAGCTTTTCTGTTTGTAGATTTAAATAAGTAATTTCATTTATTGCAAACGGTTTGTGTTACTCTCGGTGTGTTTGCTTTTTTAAAACAAAGAAAAAGGAAGTAGATGTGCCTGCTTTAAGAAATTAAAATTTAAACTAATAACAATGATAACGTAAAATAAATTTAAAAGGTTTCAGAGCGTTTGCACCATGCAGACATTTTTTGAGTAAACCACACTCCCTTTACTTAACGAGTTTCTATCTTTAATTATAACCGAGATTCCTATGGCGAAAATCTAATTTAAAATACCATTAAAATGTGTGTAGAAAGTTAATTTGATTTAACAAATTTTGTGCTGCCTTTTAAATACTTAACTTTTTATTAACGACATTTTTGAAAATTTTCAATAAGTATTTTTGCTATTGTAATGTTATTTTGACAAAAAATTAATTACCGCGTTCTTTAAAATGTAAATTCGGTGAGTATCATGAAAAATAACTTATTCAATATGTTGCAATTCAATACATATGCGATGTAATGTATAAGGTTTCAATGTGTCGAAATAAAAGCGTATACATTGAATTAAACGATACTGCGACTGCAGAGACTTGGTAAAAGCAAACCAACAAAGTTCCTGTCAACGCCAGAATTTTAAAATTTCACAAATTGAAAATTTATTCAAATTCGTGTAACCAGTAAGCGGCAGTAATCTAAAATGCGCGACAAAAAGGCAGCACCTCTCTATACATATTATTACTATATAACCACAAAAGTTATCTCAAGTAAAAAAATAAATCCTAAGATCGGCATATGAAAAAATTAATTTTTTGATATTTGTTGTTGTTTGCGAACAAATTGTTAAAGTCAGTAATGGAATAGCGCTAATGTTTTTGATGCTAATGTATCGTTAATTTCAATGTACCAACAAAAATAAATCATCACAATATCATAAATATTATGATTGCAAATCGACACGAATCGCAAAATAAATTTCAAATTTTACAGCTGTTACCATTGGAATGAAAATCGTATTGTATTAAACTCAACAAAATGGTTAGAAACTTTTTGTTTATTTTAATTTTATAAAAATATCATCAGAAAGCTTATAATAGGATAATATGTATTATAATTAAAACTTATAACCAATTTTATGCTAAGTAACTACAAAGCAGTATAAATACAAGCTGGTTTGGAAAGCGTCGTTCTCACGTTATTACAACGCGACGGTGTGGTGAAATTTTATCACTCAGTATTTATATTTAAAGTACAAGTTATAAAACAAAAAACAACAAAGAGTAATTGAGTGCAAAAGTGTGATAAGAGGAAAACCAGATTTATTAACTCGTGCTATAAAGACACAGCTTTAAATGGTTAGTTTTTCTAACAAAGTTTAAGATGGAGCTTTCAACTGTCACAGCCGAAAAAATCGCTGAACCATGAATTAACAGACGGAATTTTAGAGCAACTAAAGCTTTCTTATGGATTTAAAACTCAGTCTGCAGGCAATTAACATAATGTCTTTTGTTTTAAAGGAAACGATCTGCATGGGAGGAAAATATGTTTAGGCTCCTCCTTTCTAATGTTTAATGCAACGCATTTAGAAATAAAATTTTATATTAAAAGGTTTAAAGAAAAACAATATTTTATTGACAGATTCAAAATTCACATTCGCACATTTTATTCTTGCAATGCACTACGTAAAAGCTTTCCGGAAAAAGATTTCAATCGTTCGATCAAAAATTGCAATAATTTTTTTGGATTAACTGAAAAATAGCTCTATTGTTATGCCAAATTAATAATTCTCTGTTATATATACCTCTGCCATAATTATTATTATTATTATTTTGTAGATGCATGGCTTTAATAGTTTATTTCGACCCAATTAAATATAATTTTATCATTTGTAGTTTGCTATTTTTATCGGAATTTCACTCATACCTCCATTAGTATGTGATTAATTTAAATTAGATATTGGCTACCATTGTATTCGGTATAAATTATTCAAATAACATAAAATAATAAAAAGCATTCATTAAAAATAACCCAAAAATTAATTAAAGGGATATAATTTATTACTATTTTGTATTTTGGTGTAAATATGGAAAGGATCAGCAAAAGTCGTCAAGTTGTGTTTTTAAACATTTAAATTTCTTAAAAGGGTTGTTAAAAGATTAGGATTAGGTAACAATGCCTGCTAGTCGAGCTAATTTAAGGTGCCGGAAGTTTTGACTTAATATGGAAATAAAAGTGGAAAATGATGTACAAATTAGTCTTATTTAATTATTTACAAAGTGGTAGTTTGAGAAGTGAACCAATCCAATTCCTCGTAGATTTAGCTTTAGTAAATTTAGTAAGTATTTATTTACTTTTTATTGTAATTTATATAACAGCAAAATAAACCTTATTCCATTTAAAAATGTATTTAAGCTTTACAGCCAGTGAGTTATTGGGTCGATGAAATATTTTCATCAATAATCGAAATTCCAGTATTTGTAGAGAAATTAAATTATTTATGGATGACCGACGCTTATTATCACACGTTGCCTTGGTGTGAAGTTCATCAGTATTGTCAACGTCCTCCGTTTATATTACCGGTATGATTTCAACTTCATCGATAAATTTAAATAAAAAATAAAAAAAACTTTCAGAAAGAGAAAACACACAACCAAGAAAGTACACAACGTAAAGAAAAAGAAAATGTTAAAACCAACAACAAAAATATGAACATTTTCCAGATTGAGCAAGATCTGATGCAGGGGTGTATACTGAGTGAACTATGCTATGCAGATGATATGGTAATATTTGGGACAAGAAAACATCGACATCTACAGAAAAGACTAGGAAAAGAAAAACATAAAAATTAGCAAAGAAAATTCGAAAATCATAACAGTTAGCAGGCAGAACGTATATTTAATAAATCGTTTGAAATTTTGACAAAACAAAATATTTACTCAGTTTTTCATCTCTCACTGTTTTGTTTTCATTTTCTCATTCATTCTTTTCATTCATTAACAATGGTATTTCATAAAAATTTCATTAAAATAATAAATCTACAATTTTGTAAACTACGTTTACTATTCCATTTTATTGAAAATTTTAATTTTAAACTATAAAATAGAATTTTTTTAAAAGAGAAGAACTGAATAATTAATAAATGAAATCTATTTATCAGATTAAATTCAGAATATGTTTGTTAGTTGTTTACTGTAAAACAACATTAATATTTTGTAAGATATTCATAATATAGTCTTTTCAGCAAAGAAACTTAAAAAACCTCTCCACTGGTTTGTAGTGAAGAAAGCAACTGGTGCAAATAAAATTATACAAATTCAGTTGTGTATAAAAGTTTACGGAAATATTTGGAAAGTTAAAATTTTAGTACAATTTCTGATTATTAATGCATGGAAATACGTGTAGTTCTATAGGTAAATCAACAGTTATTGGATTAAAACCTATTGGAAGCATAGAAAGCTAGTTTTTGGTATCTATACGTTTCTCATATAAAAAGAAATCACAACACAAAGGTTTTATTTATCTTTATTATACATATAACCGCATATATAGTCAAATTCGGTATCATACTTTCTGATTGTAATATTTAAAACAAAAATTTTAATTTTGAATTTTTTAAATTTAATTTTTATGTTGGGATTTCTATGTTGGTATGGTAGTAGTCTGTTTTCAAACTATAAAGACATCCTTAGAGATAAAAACAGGATAATTTGACGATAACAAATCTAAATCAAGTATTAGTTCTGTATTGCAATAATAATAAATAATTCAGAATAAAGAACATTCTAATAATAATTTTAACCGAATGAAAAAATTATATTGATGTTTTTAGCGCATAGAAATCCGGTTTCTAGTGATTAGCTAACCTCGTAAATATTCGCAAAAAGTGTGCATTTAATTTGTAATAATAATAAAATTGTTAAAATGAGAAAATTATATGAAAAACATTTCCATATTTTTCCGGATTCCTTTCGTAACTTTTTCCAAATAAAGTTTGATTTTCATCGAATAATTTGGATTGCCATTAAGATGATGAGGTGATAGATTCGGACTATTTCACTTATACAAACGTCAGCAACTAAAAACTATTAATTTGACTAGTTCGTACTGCTGTTTTCTGTAGAAGTAATTTGATTTTCGAACTGAAACTTATCTGCAGATGTAATTATCCGATTAATTAAAACAATTTACCGCAAAAATATTAAATTTAAGTGGACCGGATCCTCCAGTTAAAAATCGTATTATTCCTAAAATTTCTTGTTTAATAATTACAAACTCTGAACAAATTCATCCATTAATTTTAATGGTCAGGTTTGCCTACATGTCTAATGGTTATTTCTCCACTTATAATATGTACCTTATCGCAGTAAACTTTTTCAACAAATTCCTGAAACTTAAATTTCGAATCCCTAATCATCGACTGAATGTATTTCTACACTATCAGTAGCCAGTTATTTGCTTTCACTAAGTTGATAACTTGGTACGTGTTCATCAATACAAATTATGTCATGATTTATAAATCAAATTTGCCGGTATCCATGATGCTGTACAAAATGTATTGATCAAACTGCAAAATATAATTTTGAAATAGTTAATTTAATTTCTTCAGCAGCTTTCAATTAATTGCATTAATTTTTTTCATCCAGAAGAGAATAACAATAAATTGCAATAGTTTTCAAACTATTTTAAACTTTGAACTTATTTAAGTATTTAAGAAGTTAAATTGTGCGATAAATTGTAATGCATTTGATGTTCTTGTTCCTAGATCTTTATTCTCTTTAATATAAGTTTGAACTTCGAAATTGTCTGTTAAACCCTTAAGCGTGTATACCACTTCCTATAATATTAAACCATTTTCTCATTTTTGTAGGCTTTCCATATCGTAATATAACATATTTACCTAAATCGTTTTATTAAAAAGTTTTTAATCTAAATTAAGTGTTTGGAATTTTGATCTTATTTGAAAATATATTTACCTATAGGAAATATAAGCTTTTGTAAATTTTAATGAAATAATCTAGACGAGAAAGTGCGCATGAGTGGGATCGAATATTTCGAAAAAAAGTGAAATATTATTTTTCTATATGTAATGTAATTAAGGATGATACATTTTTGCGGATTTGCTATGTCTGGTAAATCTTACACTCACAAAGAAACCGACGACTCTCTGTTCAAGTATTTCTTATATGATTTCATCTTAAGATGCTGATGTATTGCCCTGACAACTAAGTAATTCTTATATGACAAAGCTACGCTGGAAATCCAGTTTAAAAATGTCCACTCAACATACATGAAAATGTGAAAGTTTGAAAAATTAGACCTAGAAATAATATATGGGCTTTTCCAATTGCTTTTACGAAAATTACTTTTTTATTCTTGATGATTTTTTGTCACAGATTCTGGTAAAGAATTGTTTTAATATTGAATATCAATTACCTATAAAGACCCCAAGTTGGAGTTTTTAAGATATATTTTAACGAACTTACCTCGTTCAAACAAAGTTTAGTTATAAGGTCATAAAAGTTAAGTACATTAGAAATAGATGTTGACATTAAAATGGCATATATTGAGATAATGGAGTATAACAAAGTTCTAAGTTTGTGATTTTTCACACCAACTTACAGGGCTGCAAAAACAGGGAGAAAATGTTTCTTATCTGTAAATTAAGTACCCACAAAATATAATCCTTTAGAATTTTATGTAACGAATTTAAGTTATAATTACATCCATAACTTCCATAATTTCAACAAGTTAAATATATTATATCATTAATTTTTTACAAAAACAATGCTGGAGTTTGCCCAATATTGTTGAGGAGAAACAGAAAATATCGTCTTTAAAGAAAAATAAACAATGTGCAGATGCCGACTTTTTTGAGATGCATACTTTGGATTAAAAAATAATTGTAAATACAAATATTTACGTTATACGTAGCTAGAGATCAATAGCTGTAGGGGGGTTAATAAATCTGTTATTGTAAATTTTGCTATACGTAAAAATAAAATAGAAAGCAAAATTTTTAATATTTAATATATTATTTCACATTCACAATGCATTAGTATATTTAAACAAATTAAAAAACCGTAACGTTAAAAAGCATTCATCTTTAATATTATTCTGACTTTACTTACTGTGGCAACGATTCGTTATAACCATGCTATAAATATTAAATTAACTTGACAAAAGCTGTGAATTCTCACTGGCAAAAAGGGTTAAATTTGAACAATGTTTTTAACCTACGGTCTGTAATGGAAATTAAGTGTTAGTACGGTGTGTCTATTTCGTTATTTAAAATTTAAAAAAAAACTTTGCAATTTAGCCTGAATTGAATTTTTGGTGTCACATTGACGACACAACAAAAGCAAAGTTAATTCAATATGTGTCAAATTCTTCTTACTTTTTCAACTTTTCTCATTTTATACCTTACAATTAACTCTAATAGAAATAAATATTCTTCTTTATTTTTTGCTTTATTTTAATGTAACGGACACCATTCTTTAAAACATTTCCTTCTTTTCGTCTTATATGTATTTCTATCTATGAAAGTTTCAGTTTGGACCATACTTGGGAGTTTGCCTACTGACACTCTTCGGGTTTATGAGCAACTAGGGTATATTTTGTGTCGTCGCTTGTAACCCCTAATCCTGTAAAGAGACTTGAGCGAACCCCAACACGTTTTAAAGTGTTGCATTTATACGAATAATGAACACGTTATTATTTTATTAACGCGAATATAAGTAATTAATTCTTAGTTTCAAGTTCAACAAGAAAAATGTTCGTGTACCTTAGAGACTGAAAGAAGAGTTTTATTTGCTGAATTACCAAACCACTAGGGCTGAAACCACTTATTTCAAACAAGGTTTACCCTCAGGTAGGATAATTTACAAATTAAATCAAAGTGTACTGGGTGGTTTGTAACTAACTATTTTTCGCTAAAAATATTTCTTTTTCTGTAATCAATACACTTTTTTGGTTGTATTATTAATGAAAAAGTGTGGTGTATTATTTACGTTCATATGATACTTAGCGTTCCGTTATGAACATTTTAGCTATTTGCTGGGGTATTTTTGAAGTATTTCACTATTCCACATAATGGCATACGATTAAGCCCCTTCACATTAGTTATTTCTATCAGTGGTTTGCAAACGTTTGAGGAATCTATACCAAACTATACTAAAAATTATCAGCTATTTTATTACTACCATATTTGTAATAATTAAAATACCCCAACAAAATTATTGAATTACAATGAAAATATTTTTCGTTTAATAAACCAGTCATTAAAATTCTTTGTGTTCGATGAAATAATATTTCCTAGCTTCTCGTAGTATAAAAGATATGAAAGATTCTGACAACTAGCGATAAAGCCACAATACCAAATTATTGTAAGTCAGCAGTATTATACCTACTAACTTTACATTATAATAGATAGTTCAAAGTGTAAAGGGTGGGTTATAATAACCACGTTATGTCAGAAAGAGTATCTATCGCTTTCCATTGCATCGGTCTTACTATATGTCAGAAATAGAAATCCTTCTTAATGCTTCTGCACTTTCATATCTGATTTTATTTTATAAAATGTAGTCCACTAAAAAAGTTTAAAAAGAGCATCTTTTTTGCTTTACTGTTTATATGTTCAAAACTACAAACGATGTAAGCTGTTACCGACTTATATTGGATTAATTTCCTGCAAATCTTTATTATATAGACTTAGATTAGAACTGATAGAGGCAATAGTGTATTATAAAACTCAATTTTAAAAATAATATATTGATGCACTATTGGTGCAATATTGAAAATCAACATTGCGCCAATATCAAGATGTGATCATTGATCCTATGATTAAAAGAAATTTAAATTTTAAATTAAATTTAAATTTTGTACCTGAGACACAAAATAATTATATAAAGTTCTTTCAGCCCAGAGAATGGATTGACACACGTACACAAGTTACGTGGTTTCCATTAAACTTAACGTAAGAATTAATAATCTTATTGGAGATGTAGGATTTGCTGTTGAATCCAATTTGCGAGATTTGAATTTCTGCATTTAATCAACCAATAGGATTATTAACTCATGCGTTACGTAAACTTTAAGTTAAACTATTAATACGGCTTAATAATTATTATAACTTTTGCAACAGTTTGATTGCGTGATAGAATAAATTTGAACGTTAATATTGTTCAATTTGAACAACTGAACGTTTTTATCTACAAACTACACGTAAATTATTTGATTCACGAACCCCCCCCCCATTTTCACCGTCTTATATACATACTTCAAAATTTTGAAATGTCTATTGTCATGTGGGTTCAAACCCAGCAGTAATTTTGTCTGAAAATTAGCAAACTATATTAGTAATTTATATTGGCGCAATACTGAAAATGATATGAATACTAATATTATTGAAATAATTTCTTTGCTCGCTGCGACTTAACAGACTATTTTAAATATGATTTAATATTATAAAATTTGAATAACCAAAGGTATGTGGTATCTAAACCACAGTATAATTTGGTCGTTATCTTTGTAATTATCTTTTTAATAAAAGAAAATACAATTGAATGATTTTATATACTTAGTTTTCTTTGTGTTTTACGAATAAAACCGCACAGTTCCAAAAATAAATTTTTCTATATTCTTCTAATAATGTTTTTAGGTTCCAAGATTTGTTTGCACAAATCAATAAAGGTGTTATATTTACTATAGCCAAAATAAATACCCACCGTATGCCTCGCTTAGTTTATGAAATATGGAAAAAATTGCTCCCCAGATATTCAACAGAATTGTAAACACGATAACGCTCGTATCCTCGGGGACATTTGACAATGCGTCAACTGATTTAAATTTTAGAATTAACCTTTATTGAAATATTATACATAGGAAGTTATTTCTTATCCTATACACACAAAATGTGGATACAAAAAATAAGCCGAACACCTACAGCATACCTAATCAATAAAATTAAATTAAATTTTATTTTATTATATTGCCTTTTAACTATAATATAGAGAATCCTAGCCAAAACATCAATAGTGGTTAGTTTAGATATTAGTGTTTTTTTCTCGGTTAATCGTGAGTAAATAATTTAGTATTAGACAATACATCAGGATAACAAAACATCAGTCATAATAAATCAATTCGAGCAACATTTAAGGATAGATACCAATTGGTTACAAAAAACAAAGTTCATAATTTATTATTGGGTGAGATTATTTGCGAAACCTAAAGGATCCCTAAAGTATGATTAAATTATGTAATGAAATTACTGATGGTGGCTTAATTTTCCCATCAAATTTATTATTAAAAGCAAATACTTATTCTGATAGGCTTTGAAAGAAACCATTCTGCCATGTGACTGTGTGCATCTGCTCTGTGGTTTAATTTTCAGTATATTAAGATTACTAAGTATGCGCTAAGTATTACATAAAACCCTCCGATTTAAATTATGGTTGATACACAAACTGTACTACAATTAGTTGTGAAGTGAATCCCATGAGAAATCTCGAGAGGTGTTTGATTAGCACATTGGAAGGTTGTCGTAAGCAAATGCGATGAGTTAACAGCACGCTTCTCTGTTGTGACTTCGGCACCAACTGGAGCCGTCGCAATAATTATTTTAATTTAATTACTAATATTTAGTTTTATAACTCGGAAAAATAAACAGTACAATTAGAGTAAATATACCAATACCAAACTTTGTATTTGAATTTTACAAATACAACTTGGTTATAAATTATTGTAACAGATTCAAACACTCCACTTCGAGTATGAATGTACTTTCGAGTTTGGAATTGCCGGTGGAAAATGGACAACATTGTTATGTCAATATTGAAATTATCGAAGTTCTACAGAAAACGTTTACGTAAAATTAACATATTTAACAATTTGTGTGCAGCGAAATTTTATTTTATTACGAAATATAATATTTACTCAAAATCTACTTTTAAATTATAAAATTATCCACAGCAATGGGTTCTTAGCTCGGCCTTTCGGTTCACCGGTTTTTGAACACCAACTGTAAAATCAAAAATATCAACTGAAAGCTAATAAAAACGGGTGATAATATTCAGTGCTATGATCTAGCAATTAAAGCAGTTATTTAATTTAAAAAATGTTAAATTGTTATTTGAAGTATTTAATCGCATAAAAAAAGCAATTTGAAGCTATGTATGTATGTTAACAACACATAGCACTCTCCATCAAACCAAATTTAATTAATTGGAAATTTGTGTAATCTTTCGCACTTGACAATTTTTTTCATTTGCGCTTGGAAAAAAATTCAAACTAAATCAGAAATTTGGCCTTGTCGTGATAATTCTCCAGCAGTGAATAATTTAAAGAACAATAATTTTACAAAAAGAGTCGCTTAACAAAAGAAAAATCTTTTTTTCGCAATAATTTTTCATATATAATTTTAAAAATTCACATAAGACATGAAAAGGGAGGATGTGATATTCTACAATGCTAATAATGTTCACGGCAAGAAAGAGTCTCAAACCAAGTCTCAAAGGAGGGCAAAAAGCTTCCGCAAGCCTAAGTGTGTAAGGTTGGTGTATGCAGTCTTACATTAACTTGTTCACGTTACCCCTTTCAAGATTAATGAAGGATAAACTCAAACTATTTGGTTTATTAGTAAAATACAGCGCTCCGCTATATTTATTAAGGTGATTTTGAACGGATGAGCAATTACTTTGGAACAATCTCTAAACCTTAAACTAAATTTTTACTGGTTAAAAATGTTAACCTACATAACTTTAATAAGAAACTTTACAATTTAGCGAGTTAATGCATAAAACGTAAAATTATTTTCGGGTTTATCAAATAGTGATGTTAAAAGTTTATTAGGGCATGGTAAAATTTTGTCATTTAAGAAAATAAGCTGGTTAAATAGATAATTTAAATTTATTCATAATATAAACTTGATTGATGGCAAACTGTACTAATAAAAAGACAAGATATGATTAATTGTATGCTTTAATACTAACAAACCGTCATGTTATAGTAATGTCTAAAACAGACGATGAATAGAATTTCGAATTTGGTCAGAAAGGGCATTGATTGATTACCGAAGAATCAGCGAGTCGGAAATAACGTTACTCCAATCGGTGGGAATATCCAATATTTATAAAGTTAAGCTCCATATTTATGAACAATCACATATTGGGTCGTCGATGATCTGAGGAAATTGCATACAACTTGACAGAATCAAAAAGATTTATATTTATAGCTTATAAAACCAAGTTACAAAATGAGACAGATATTATATTTGCCGACATTCATATTTTAATGTATTGCTCGTAAAATGAGTTCTCTTTCAAAGCAAATAAAAAAATGGTATCCACTTTATTTAAACTTTTGCTAAAACCAACATAATTATATATCCAATAAACAAAGATTCGTAGTTTTAATATTTTTATTTAAAACCGAAAAACAATTTATGTATACTTCCTATCTCTAGCTATTTGTACCTACCACTAATTTTCAATTCAGGTGGTTGTGCCGGAATATTCATTTTTCATGGGAGGGAAGTGCAAATGGAACCAGAAACTCTATAGATTTATAACGTATTGTCATTGGAAACGATTTAGATATAAATGATCTCGAATAATATTAATCTCTCGAGTCATGATTGTGAATTTTAATGTCATTTACATATTAACGTCAAGTCTTGATCATCAGAGTAACGAAAATTGTCGAAAATTTAAATAAATACTAGTTTTTATCAATCTTCCAACTTCAAAAGATCTTATAATTTTAAAATTACAGAATATTATAATAAGTTTTTTTATTTGTAAATTTAGAAAAATTAAATCGACACCCCTAATTGTACGAGTAAGTCATAGCAATATATACAGAGTTGCATTTGGAGGTTTCAAAATACCTAATTACAGTTCTGATTTTCTTTTCAAATCGAATGGCCTTTTGTGCACACATAGTGACGACTTGTTTGCAGGTCAGTGCACTCCAATTATCAAAGACTAATTGCAATTATACACAGGTTCTTTGATTACTCGGTTTATTTAATTACTTTATTAAAATAATCTACCTTATAAATGAACTATGGGCTAGTTATAAACTATAGTAAATGAACGGAAAACAGGTAAGTTTGGCTTTAATGTTTAATTAATTGGATGTTAATTACGGTATAGTTTGATAGACCAGAAATTCAGAGAATCATTGGGAGTAGAAAGGTTAACTGGTGCGTGTTTGTGACAACTAAACAAAGTCAATGCATATTATATATATTGCTATGACTCCTCATTATATTTATAGCTAGTTGTGGATCTACTGAATCAACAAACTGTTTATCTAATTGTGTAAACTGGACTATAATCTTATAGACTAGGGCTGTAATTTTCTGGGTAGTTTCCTTTCTACTATTAAATTTCATTTTTAAAATAACAATTCTTACTAAAAATTTCAAATAACAACCTTACAAACCAAGATTTGTATTTTTAAGAATTAATGTCAGAAATTGATTGAATCTAAACCAAAAAGTATGCATTGTTATGTTTTTCTTTTTTCAATTTTAATAAACTGTAAGAATAAAAACCATTGCAGATTCAGTAATAAAAGTTTTCAT
Source organism: Cantharis flavilabris (assembly GCA_949152465.1). Taxonomy (NCBI): domain Eukaryota; kingdom Metazoa; phylum Arthropoda; class Insecta; order Coleoptera; family Cantharidae; genus Cantharis; species Cantharis flavilabris. The sequence continues at coordinate 44,414,550 of OX424436.1, forward strand.
TGTCCTGTAAAATTGAGGTAATGATATCATCAACATATTGTTTGTAGATAGATGATTAAAATCGATAACAATATAGTAAAGTAATCTAAATCAAATATCCTTATTAATATTAAACTAAATACTTACGATGCCGATGTTTGATTAATTTACTTTATTGTACAATATAATACAAATCAGAAACTTTTACAAATTAAAAATATCGGAAGACAAAAACATATTATTGTTTAAATAAATAATAAGATAGATTTCATGCAATTAGTATAATTTTTAAAAAAATAATAAAACCACCCTTATATTTAAAGCTAGTCAATATAAAAATATATATATAAATATAAATATAAAACATCAACATATTAATATGTTTATAATACAAATATTGCTTACAAATTTGTATTTCAATAGTTGAATTATTTAATTAAAAAACAAAAAAAAATTACAAATGAAAAACATCGAAAAAAGCCAATAACATTATTACGTAGATAAATAATAATTTATAATACATTTTATTTTAAAATATATTCCATGCAATTAGTACAATTAAAAAAATTTAATAAAAGAGCTACCCTTATATTTAAAGCCAGTCAATATAAAAAAGCGAAGCGCAAAGGATATGACTTTTACGTTAGATAAATTAATAATGTTTTCACACTTGTCAAATTTGAAGGGGTTTTATCTAGATAACGAAAATGTTTGTCACGCTAGGAAATATGTTTTTAACTTTGAAATAACATGTAATAGAAATTCACAAAGCTTTTGACAAATTAAAAGCTACAGAAAAGATTAAAAATACGCTTTTGGAACAAAATAAAATTCATGCATCAGGGAATATTGCGGCTAAAAATTTAAATTATTAAGTAAGCCATGTGTTTTAAAATATACCTATACAATAATATTATATTATTTTCAATTTAGTATAGGCATAATTTATATAAAAGTAACAATAGCCCATTCAATTTAATATTTTCCTGTTGAAAAATTAAAGTTATGTACTCGTGATTTCATCTATCCATTGTTATTTGTAAAAAGACACACTGGATTGAAATTCGAAATCGGAAAATATAAATAATAAAAGTTTTTTTTAAAGAGAAGAAAAACCTGACTAAAACATCAAAAGATTTACTGTCTTATGAACGTAATTGGATGGGCGTGAGCGGCACTAAAGTATCAGTGTAGTTTTACATCTTATGATAAAACAATATAGAATGAGTTCGCATGTACTGTGCCGTACACCGAAGAATATAACATTAAATAATAGAAAATTTATTATTTTCCGCTATCTTTACTTTATTTAATCGATGTTTTACCAAACTAAGTTGACAAATCATAAAGTAATAAGATACGATTCAATGTGCTTTTTTTCAGATTTACATGCTTCAGTCTTCATTTCAAATAAATACGTAATTGTAATCGGAACCTTTACAAAATATAATTTAAACTAGGTAAGTATTCCAGTTTAGGCGGTAGATATTCTGACATCAACCCGGTATAAATTTTATAAATACAAAATAAAAGAATTAATTAATATTAATTTCTATTAATCGGCCGTAATCCGGCGAATTGACCCTACTAGTAGAAATTGAAGAAATCGAAATATTCAATATTTGATGTTCAATTATTTGAGAAATGCAATTTAGTTAAAATACTCGAAGCTTATATGGGAGGTATTATAATGATATGAATAAAAATACTAAAACCTGATACCAAAATATAAACTTTAAAATAAAAGTATGATAAAACGATTTCGCAGAAAATCCAATCAACTTTTATCGTGATTTTTGCACTAATGCAACTCTTCTTACGTCTATCATAGAATATTGAAAGAGTTGCAGTAGCGAAATCCGCAAAAAATACCCCACGAACTTTACGTTAAATTCTAGAATAGATCTATCGGATGTGCTATTCAATTCACCGAATTAAATTTCTACTTACATGTTAGAGAAGGTTTCCGAACTGTAAACAACTAAATTATTACAAACTAACAAGTTAGTTGTAATTAAGTTTGTCTATAGAATTTCCGTAGATAAAAAGGTAAATAACATGTGAATTACATCAAATGCTTCATGCAAAAGCACTGTTAAAACTTTTGAGACTAAATAATTTTTTAATTATAAAACTGAGGCTGAATTAAATACAAATTTAATTTCATTAACCACAAGTACACACGAAAACGCATTTGTGGTATTTTTAATAGGTAACCGCTGAAAAATTCCAACAATAAAATCATTTTACATTTTCAAACCAAAATTGAACCTATATTTAGTTGATTTATATGGCTATTATTAAAGTCAAAGTTAATATTTGAAAACGGTGGTACATACGCACAAATTATATTAGCAAACTTTTCTATCAAAACGGCGTTTGGATAAAATCAAATTTAGGTTATCAGGTTATGAAGTTAAATTTTTCTTAAATGTAGATTTAAACATTTTAATGCTATTTTTAAAGCAGTGTTTCAATTTTGAATAAAATACCAAATCTAAAAATAATTTTAGAAGCTACGAATTCCTTGTAATTGTTCTCCTTTATCACATTTACATCAAAGAAATATAAATTTGTGTAATCTGGCTAAATTTTTTTATTAATATGAACTGACCCTATTATAATGTGAAAAATTATTAAATATTGTATTCACAATCGGTTAGTAATCGACTCATTACTAAATTTTAATGGTTTATTTTCTTTCATTTTTTAATTTTCTTCTAGAATTTCCCACCTCGCCTCGGTACGTAATATACTATTATTTCGTGGCAGCTTGATTAAAAAAACGCTCGGATGCGCGCACCACCGCATAAAAAGAAGTTTTTTTGCGGAGAAAATAAAAATAAAAATGTTACCTTTTTTTCCGGCATTTCTGGCACTACATATCCAAAACACATTTTATGAAATTAAAAAACTTTCTCTAGTATAATGAAAAAAAGAATATATGATAGATTCGCTTGGACGAAAATATAACGTAGCATAGCATTTCTGATTTTATAAGTAACGAAAGCTTGAAAGCTTCTTTGACTTACCGCTGTCAAAAGTTACAGTAAAATTGGAGAACATGAAAAACTTAACTTGGATTATGTTGATATTTACAAGAAACGGCGCAAAAAATGTTAAGTAAATAATTTTTTTATTTTAATATTATTTGATTTAAAATTTGTATGGTGGATGCGTTTCTCGTTTCCAAAAAATAATGACTTATTAAAAATAAATTAAAAATCGTTAGGTGTATTAATTGCATCATCAACATTAAAAAATAATTTGGACACAAATTGCAAACCCGCCACTTCATGCTAATTGATTTAATTCCGAATTTGCTTTCACGAGTAAAACCAGCGAAACTAATAACCATCCCAACTGTATATCCTCCCTATTCTATCATTGATGCTCCACTTTCAAATGAGGTTAGAATCTTGTTTAGATTTAAAGTTGGGAAACTTAAATAATTACTTCTTTAACTGTTGGTTAAAAAAATTCGTTAAAACCGTAGCGGCCCAGTTATTTTTTGCTAACAAGATTAATTTGATATTCTGATATTTTAAATGATACCGGAAGGAACTTGAGCGCATTAAACGTTTAATCTCTATCGCTTAATAATATATTTTCGCTAAAATGTCAAGTGTCTGAAACATGTGCCGTTAGCATCTAGTTTACTAAACTATCTGCAAAACAATAATCGAGTTATATCCATTCTTCAAGACAATAATTCTACCCACAAAATCGAAATTCGAAATCTTGATGAAATTGTGTATACAGTCACTACACGAAGTCGTTTTTACAATTTATTTCCAGCATCAGAAGTGTGTAATGAGTGCTGTATCGCAGAACTTCTAAATACACTCAACTAAATAATCTAGTTTGCATATTAATTATAAAATCAACAGCTTTAGCTTACACCAGATGCTAAGCTCGAAATAAAGTTTCGATTAAAATAAATTTCTACTGAAGAAGGTAAGCCAAAGCAACGAAAAGTAACTTTATTGATTTTCTTCGACAGTAATCTTCGAGTTTTAACGGTGGACTATCACAAATTAGTGTCACGTCAGGCTTTGGTTTCGAATCTCGCAAAAGTCGATGTTTGTAGTTAATTTCTAATTCTCTCTTTTGAGGTATTTCGACTCTACCTTTCGCATTTTCCCAAAGAAAAACGTCCGTTTTTGAATTACCCTAGATTCCTGATTCCGTATAGGTACAACCTAAAACAAACTATATTAAGTTCTCTCGCCCAATTTCACAAGCTAGGTAGTTCGTAGAATCCAATTTAAAGAAAATTGACTTATAAGTTTGAATTAAAATGTTATCGGTTGTTAATATTTATGTTATGATAAAAAAATTGGAGAATTATAATTGGATTTAATTATTTATTTTATGCGTTGTAGTAGGGATATTTATGTGAAATAAATCAAATCAATTAATGATTTTGTGTTTTCATACTAATTGGATCGTATTTATCACTGCCGTAATTTTTTTTAGATCTAATTATTACAGGCACATTAAGCTCGCTAAACAAAGATCGATCGTTATTCATTTAAAATCTAGTTCAAGTGCTACTAACATTTCTCTTCTCCTAACTCTTCCTTTCATTAAAATCTCATCAACCAAATTTATTTTTTTATATTAAAAGAACTTCATACAAAACAAAACAACAAACTTTTAGTATTAATCTTATTTCAAACTTTCAAAAATTCAAATTAATTTTGTTGATAACAGACAAAAGCTCCGCGACATCAAACAAGTTGAACTGACAATTCAGCAACTAATCTTTTAAATTTCAAGACGCTTTTTTCAGAAATATGATGAGATTTAGAATTTAGCCGTATTTTTGTTATATTGGATAAAAGTTGGGTAATGAAAATTTATATTTTTTGTTAAAAAGTAATTTCAACTTTAATTGGTTCTTTAGTAATCATTATGCGGTTTAGTAAAATTAATTTGTGGTGGAAACTGTAAGATTTACCTAAATAAGCAAGGTTCCACCATTATTGTTGGTTCGGACACGAGTATATTACACGAAATAGATTATACAATACCTTAAGATGCATTGTGTTCTCTAATAACTATTCCAAAAGCACTGATCCAAAATTCCGTAGCATGAACATCGTTACAGTGAATTATGTGGAGGCGTCGGTTGCGGTGCGAGTTCGACACCCGCCGGCAGCACCGCATGTAATATCAATGAGACGCAGTTGCTGAAAAATCTCTACTCAACATCGTAAGCAATTATGATCAGCAATGAAATATAAGGGCGAACGAAGCTTAATTACTAACGTTTTGTTACAGTTGATGCTTTTGGTAAAATTGTAATTAAGCTTATAGTACTCATATATCAACGTATAATTGGATAAACTCTTTGACGACAACAATTATTTTTAAACCAAACTTAATCTCTCATTCCCAGAGATAAAAATAAAAATGTGTTAAGTGCACAAAAACCTTTTATATTTGCATTTTTAACAAATTTATAGCCGTATTAGATGTACGAACAAAAAATGCTAAACACAACAATAGGTTTGATTACTTATCCGAATTTTAAAAATTAAACACAAAATACTATTTAAAAATTCAAAAATGGTACGTAAGATAATAAAAAATAATTACATATTTTAAAACACAGTAGCGTTAAATAAATTACAAATTTAATTATACTTCTAACTTAAGTCCCTCAAGTGTTGTTTATTCTGTAATTGACTTTTTGGGACAATATTGTGCTTAAAGCTCTCAAATTTTACGCAAAAATAGTCATAACATATTTTATAATTAAAAATGTTTTTAAATATTAATAAAAAGAATTTCGAAATAAAAATAAATGCGAAAATAAAAGCAGTATTTAATTAAATTGAGTCAATATTATTTAATCATGGTTTGCCGATACAAATTGAATATCAAAATCTTAAAAATTTATGTTTCGCGAATATTAATCATACTAAATTTCTATACATGCCTTCAATAGTATATTACATATTTTTAGTAAATCAATCACATTTATCTCAAAACTAATAACTAGAAAATAAAGTAATATCATAAATCAATTCCTACGGAGCACAAAATTGCAACAGCCTGGAGTAAATTTCTTATACCTAGTTTGATTAAAATGTAATGTTCATGTTATTTAATTTTTTGTAAACTCCAACAAAAAATTACAGTGAAAATGTATTTTCTAACTTATTTCGTATAAATTAAAATTTAAAATCTGATGAAACTATTTCCAATTAAAACTAAAATTAAAAAAAAATTTAAATTAACTTTTAAGTTATTAAACCGCATCGCAGACTTTAAATCGGTTTAATTCAGAAAATTAGTTTAAAATCAGCCCCTAGTGACATGTTTTAGATAAGTTCTTATCGTGGCCTTTTATGTATAAACCAGACAAAGTACTGCCGGGTCACTTAAATTGAAATAACCTTTCAGTGATTTTAAAGCCTTTTACATTTTCGCTCCAAATTATGTTAACGTACTTTAACTTCAAAAATCTTTTTGGTATGAATAATCGCAAATATAGTATAAATTTGATGTCACACTGCCATGAAAACTTTAATCTTGAAAATAATGTTATCATTCCTAAGTGTAATTTTTGAAACAACTTTTTCTACTTAATTAATCTTACTTTACTTAATTTTTATTAGCAACAGAAAAAGTTGTGCAATCACTAAATACATTTAACTGATGAAACAACTTTAGTTTAGAAATGTTCATTGCTCTAATTCCACAGAATATTATTCTTCCTTTATTTATTTCAATCTTTATAATAAAATAGTAGTATCGAAAGAAATAAAAGAGTTCGTCACTAAAAAATATTTGTTTCGCTGTTATGTTATTTCTTATTGTTTGGAATTTCGCAAAATTTAGAACGCTGTAAATTTTACAGATTTTTTTCAATGTAACTCTCTTTTAAATTAAGACTTTTTTAGTTTGAACATAACTCTTATTTCTTCTTTCACTTCTAATGGATCCACGTCAAAACGTCGCGGATAATTGGTCGTGCGACATTTTGACGCAGTTATTTGGACGCGCGACAATTGGACGCATACAACAATTGGACGAGCGTCAATTGGACGCATACGACAATTGGACTCCGAAATTTGGACGCGCGTCAATTAGACGCATGTAACAATTTGGTGATACGACAATTGGACGCGGATATTTGGACGCATGCGACAATTGAACATAATGCTATAATTTGACATAAATATAATAGATATAAAATTTACTTATAAATAATAAACTACAAGAAGTCAATAAGAAATAATGTTATCAATTTTTTGATTGAAAATTTATATTTGGGAAACACTTATTAGACACAAATCATAAACAGGGGGGGTAGAAAAATTTACACGTAGAGCCAAAAAGTAAAAACTTAGAAATTTTAGAAGCCGTGGAAATTAACAAATTTAAGCAATCATCCTTTTTATTAAACAGCCAATTGACTTAAGTAACTCACCTCGATTAAACATTTTCAAAAAATAATTAAAGCCCGTTTTCTTCTTTTCTCCTTTTTAATTGGTTAAGGACAATACACCCCAATTGGTTTAACTAATAGGCGTACGAATACATTTTTTATAATTATTGATACCCCTATTAAAATCCATTTTCAAAAATACATGCTCCTACCACCCCGAACGATATTTAACCCATTTCGTCCCGATGTTGCGTTACTGACACAGTAAACTTTTTAGTGGCATAGCCAGGAATTTAGTTTTGGGGGAGGGGGCACCCCCCCACGAACTATTAAAAAAAAATATTTTTAAAAAACCGGACAAAGGGTTTATTACATAAGATATAATTCCAACGTCCTAGGCGTTTGGGCCGAAATGGGTTAAACGAATTGTGTAATTCTTTAACTAATTAATTATACGCATATAATTAATATATTTATCTATATATATTTTATCTATAATAGGAAAAACTATAACTACTTAAAAACATGATTTCCGGGCAATAACAAGATATAATTGAGTGTTCATATAGGGGTTAAATGTTATAACTTTGGGTATAACCTTAAGATAATTCGAGCTGTTTTATTATTTGGGATTTGAGCTTATTTTTCATCAAAAGCCATTAATACCATAATACACCATCGGTGCGTCCAATTGTCGCGCGTCCAAATATCCACGTCCAATTGTCGTATCACCAAATTGTTACATGCGTCTAATTGACGCGCGTCCAAATTTCGGCGTCCAATTGTCGTATGCGTCCAATTGAGGCGCGTCCAATTATTGTATGCGTCCAATTGTCGCGCGCCCAAATAACAGCGACCAAATGTCGCACGACCAAATGTCCGCGACGTTTTGACGGGATACCTCTGTGAGAGTGAACAGCTAACAGATCCCAATATTTTGATTATTTAAAAAACAAAATAATTTAACCGGAAAGAAAAAGATTTCAAAATGTACACAAAATGCGCAAAATAAATTAAAGGAAGAGTTATCAAAGACAAAAAAATTGAGAGATAGAGTGAAGATATGCTGCAATATATAGTAGACCTGTGATGGTTTTTTGTGAGTTAACCCCGGGCTGTGTAAATTATTGAAAAACATTTGAACAATTTGTAGTGTATTTTGAATTATTTTGTAATTAAAGTGACTAAGGGCGCTGTTTAGCACTAATTCTAGACGTTTAATCTGTCAGATTGGCGATATGTAACTGTTCTTAGCAATAGGGTTTCAACTTCCAAGTTAATCACACACAAAATAAAGGTAAATGGGAATATTAGTAAAGTAATTGCAAAATACCGCTTGAAACTTACGAGAAATTCTATACAAACTCTACAAATTTGTACCACCACCAAAGGCGGTAATTTCTCAGATATTGTAATTAACACTTGGTTTACAAGTTTTAAGAAAGAATTTAGATTCATAAGAAATTGAATAATTTTTATACTTCAATATATTTAAAAAGAATTTCGGTTTCTTTTGTACGGATTTCATTAAAACATTTTTCCACCTCAGTGGTTTGCCATTGCCATTGATGGTAGATAAAATATAATAAGTATTTTTTAATTTTAAAACCCCCTCTCCCAGATAATTGGTGAAGGTATAAGTTTAATTATATTACTGTAACCTACAGTTTTGATTGCAACGTTTAGTCTATACACTTACTTGTTTGATTAAAATAGTTTCACTTCCGAATTTATTTACTTGGAATATTGTGGCGCCCTAATAAATCTTTTCTTATTTTCATTTGCAAATAGATAATCCTACCACCAAAACTGCTACTGCTAAATTAGATTTATATAATATGTATCTCTTTGGTGAGAAATTAAAATGTTGCTGTAATAATTTGAAGATGCGGTAGTAATAAAATATAACAAAATGCTTAAAAAGTAAGCTTTTAATATAATAATGTAAACGTAAGTTTGCAAACAAAATTTTTAATATCGAATTAAATAAAACTAACTTTCAAAGTAAGTATTGATAAATCTGGCAGAAAGTGTAACAAAGTCAGCACACGGTACACTGAAAGTAGAATTTGAAAGTTTTCTCTGCAAGTTTCATGTTACACTTACCACGTCCCTTTCCAATTTTCCATTTAATTGCCGGTTGAACCGCAATTCACAAAATGATAAAGTACAATTACAGTTCTGGTTTTAAGGACATTCGAAGAATCTTTTAGTTTAACTGTAAAATAATTCGCATTTTACTGAACTTCTATGAAAATTAAAAAAAAAGATTTTATTTTTAACCACTAGCGAGGTTAAAATTCGATATTTGCATTTTGTACAATAAGTTCTATGTGGTTCTACGTTAAGTAAAGAAAATTAGGAAAAATGGAAAACTGTTAGACAATTCTAAAGTAAGCAAATAACATTTGAAATGTTTTCAAAACTGAATACTGTTGGGAAATCTCAGTCAGAACTCCCATCTTATAAACCAAAACCAGCATATGATGCAGTCATTTTTCACACGAATGCCCTCTAGATACGAAATTTCTTTACACTTTTACAAATCTGTATTTATAAAAAATAAAAAAGTCGAAAATTTGACTTTAAAGAGAACTTTCACCAATATTATTTGAAATTCTCTGATCACGCACTCCCCTAAAGCGTAACTACAGATTAAGCATGAAATATGTCAAAGCTTGAAAAGGCTGACATAAATCGACGCAATAACAAACTCGTGCAACGCATTTCTCTTTTACCTACAGTGAAATTTTATAAACGTCATTTCCAATTTAATTATCTAAAAAATATTATTAGTTTTGCTCCTGAAAAATTAAATCCAACTCATAAAATATTTGTTGAGATTATAAATAAACAAAATAAATGTATTCTATGGTGTAAGTTAAGTAATTGTTACGATATTTTAGATTGTAGTTGTAATCAAGTACTTGGATGCAAATTAATTAAATGAAAAATGTAATTTATGGGGTAACATCCCATTATTTTTAATCATCAGATGAAAATTTTTTAATCTGTACATAAAAGCGTCACTTGTAAAATAGTCATCTCCGGTTATAAAAGCGTCACAGTGCTTATCATTGAAATATTCTATAAAGAAGGGCATTTTCTCAGGTTTATCTTGTAATTCTTAACGCCATCTAACAATTCTATTTAATGCTTGTAAAATGATATCATATAAAATGTACTTAAATTTAATGAAATGTTATTTAATAAAAATAGGCGAGCAAGCAATTTGTATCAAAATTTATTACCTACTTATTGCAATACAAAGAAAATAATTTTAAAAGAAGAAAATGTAATTTTCGCAGTTATATTGCTTTGTGGAATAAAGGTTTACAAATTTACTATTGCCTACTATTTAAACTTCTTTACCGTATTTTTGTAAATTTAAACTCATAAAAGAATTCCGGTTTCTGGATTTCCGGATTTCCCTCTCCTGTATTGTATTGAAATTTTGCAAAACTTTCAAAACTGCAGCATCTGACTTCCGTGATCCAAACGTAAAATATTTATCCAGAATCGCGAATAATTCCAATCTTTTAATTATTCTTAATTTAACTTAACGTGTAATTTTACATAATAATCGAAAATTTGTTTGCCAAGTAGCAAAACAAAAGCGTTTTGTAGGTATACTATATATATATATAGAGCCCATGGGAGCAAGAGTATTTGAAAACCACATTAAAATAACAATTATTTACTAAATTTATTCAGATTGCAAATATTTCAATATTTTCTCTTCACAATCATTGGAGAAATATTACCTTGAAATCAGCAAATTAAACCGTTTTCAGTTAACTAAAAAATATTAGATGGCATCAAATGATTACATTTCGCGGTCAAATATTTGTATTAGACATAATTTTAATTAATTAGATTAGATTAAATCGAAAATTTTCATTCTTTAGTGTCTCGAATAATTACCGAAGAATTATTAGTTTTCAACTCAAATGCGGGAAAAAAAATTAATTTTTTTAAGCAAAATATTTGTGTCATCTCGTGTTTTGTTAACAATATGTTTTGTTTTGTTTTGTTTCATTATTGTTTAGTCTAAATAACAAACATACAGAAATTTTCTAAAAAGGAATTCGACGATAGTGAAAACGATTTGAAACGAAGTCACGAATTTTAGAAAAAACAAGAAAAAGTGGAGTTATTTCAAACTCGGGCGAAAGTAACACATCAGGTGTCGACAACCTATGACCCGCGGGTCACCAAGTGACCCACTTGAGTTCCACAAATAAAGTATAAGATAATGAATGTCTGAAAATGATGACAAAATGAAAATTCTCATTGACTCGAATCGTTTTGTAATAGTCACATTGTAGTTGATTTTGACTCGCAACCAAGAAACGTTGCCGATGCCTGTAATTCGCGTGACGTTACCAAATGTAAACAACATGCACTTGATGTTGTTTTGATTCTGAATTGTTTTATCATAAAACTGTGGTAACATGATAATTCACAAAATAGAACACCAAAAGAATGCAAACATTTTAGTTTATAAACAAAACTTTCTATACCACCTGTACGTATTAGATTAACTTAATATTTTTCCGCGTGGTGGCGTTCGCCTAATGTAAATTTCGAATACACAGTAGTTGTAGTGAAACTGATTCTCTTTCTTTCTTTCTAGAAATTCTCCTGTGAGAATGAAGCCGGACTTCGAATCGGGGTATGAAATTTTGTTTTCTTTGTTTGTTAAGAATTTTTTTGAATAAACTAAATTAAAATTTTAAATTATTTTCATTTTTAGAATAATAAACACAAAATTATGTTAATGTTTGTACTAATATTTGTGTAAATCACTTTTGATTTAAAGTAAATAATATGCTCTGAACGAAATTGTTCTAATTAATATCTACAGCATTATTCATAGTATATGTACTACAAGAAAATTGTAATATTCCTAAGGTAAATTTTGCTATACTGCATAATACCTGTGGTATATTATAGCTTTGTAATAAAGTTTGTACTTTGTTATACCTGAAATTGTATGTATATTATTATGGTGCTTATTACTTACTATACATTTTTTTCAGTGTATACAGTAATAAAATTTAAAAAGTTATAATTATACTTAATAAGCAATAAGAAATAAAGCCAAAAAGCGAAATAATTAGAAACGAAGTTTTTCTTAATATTCCGTTTTATGCAATTTAAAAAATAAATTGTTATTCGAGGTAAAGATTTTAAACATTCACGTAGCAAAGCACTTGAACCGCTTACACAGATTTTTAATTAGAGCACCGGCGTAAACGTAATTGAATTAATTTTCAATTTTTTATCAATTCCCTTTGTGATATTTAATTGCTATATAGTGCAGGAAATAAAGATTTCTTAATTGAACCGCTATTTAAAAATAAATGACGGACTTTTTATGCTGTTTAAAAACCGGTGTCACATTTTATTATGCGTTCAACGCCACCTCCCCTCCGCTTTCTTTTCACGTCTATTTTAATTAAAAAGTATTTTTAATACAAACTGAATTTTACTTTCTAAATCATTATTGTGATTTTCGTCTTAGATGTTTTTGGCATTGCTAGAAAGCTGAACAAAGAGCTGAAAATCTGCACTTGCAGCATGGGGATGAAGTATTTCGTCGTCGCAGTTTCGCCGTCAACTCATTTCGCAGTCCGAAATTTAGTAGAAGTAATATTTTTTCTTTACTTTCGACTTCCAGTATCTACTAATAATTATTAATTTAAAAATATTCTCCAAACTGAATCTGAACTAAAGTTAATGTTTCAAAATAAACTGTTAAAAATCTTTCTAAACGCAAGTTTTTTTATTTTTTTGGTTAGACATACAAAATGTAAAAGAAGATACAAACGTGACGCGTTTTGTAGGAAACTTTGTTTATTTTTTATACTGAAACCTCTGCTATTTATTGGTAACCATGTAATAAATCTTTGTCTCTCATGAATATTTGTAGCACAGTGTAAGATAATAACGCTAGTGTTGAGTGTGTGCTGCTTTTGTATGCAGATAATGCATTACTTTTACAAAACATGTTGAATGATTTCAATAGACGTAAAAATAAGCAGTGTAAACACTTTTCCTTGTTCAAAATAGACAATATATTTTTAAGACATTGAATAATATATATTGCTCAAATATATTTTAAAAAAATTGCGGAAATTCCGTAATTTACAGATACATATTCATAACTTTGAAAATCTGTAATTTATTTCATAATTCAATTAAAAAACAATTTTTAATATTGGTATATAAAAATTGGATAGCCGAAATAATCTTAATCAATCAAAACTTGCAAGACTGTCGAAAATGACAAATTACAGATCTACAAGGGTACGAAGCGAGAGATGATAGTAGTTAATATAATTTAGTACTTCGATACTTAAATATTAAAAATTTATTAAAAGTTAATAGGATGCAGAGAAACCGCGTCGTTAGTGTGAAAAAAATTAATTTAAATTTTTAATTGTCTTTCAAAAGCTGTTTCTTATAATTTAATTATATAATAATCAGTATTGTGTAGTTATTTAATCTATATTAATTTTGTATACAGATAATTCACAATTTGCAAAGGTTTCTTGGTCTTATAATCACGATGAATCAGCACGTACGGTCAGCATCAGTCGACGTTCTTGTAAGCTATAATCCAATAAACCTCTCTATAAAAGCTTTAGAAATTAAGCTCGCATTCGCCGTTAGAATTTTATTTCTGTTGCAGAAGCATCAGATGTAATGAGTTTTTGTTAACGGACATTCGAATTTTTGTATATCGAAACAAAAATTTCACGCCTAAATGCTAAATCTAGGCAACTTTAAACATTTGCGTAAGCTATAGCTAAATTCAACCAAAATTTAATAAACTCAAATTAAAATGTCATATAGAATACACAAATTCATATTTCATAAATTTTAATCAAAACGTTCTGCTAAGTCTTATTTAGTCAACCTTATACATGACTAACCAATTTTGATTAAAACTTGAGAAATTTTATATCGCGAACTAGAGTACTAATCAAAATTTTTTTGTAATTAATACACATTTTTAAATTATTTTTCACAAAGTTGTAAATTTACATTGTAAGTTCCACCTTTCAAGTCAAGCGAAAAATGTTTTTATTTAAAAAGCAGTGTTAGTTACTTAAAAGCTTGATGGCTAACATAAAAAATGTTAAAAAATATAGTACAAATAGGAAAATAAGCAGAAAAATTCTTTGTTAAAAATACTGTAAAAGCTTGCCTTTACACACAAACAACGATAGCAACCCCGGATGTGAAAAATACAGTGATGTGGTGATACTAAAAGAGCTATATATTATCACCAAATGGAGACAACAAATCAGGTTAGCTTAAGTAAATTTCTTTATCTTTAAGTAACGCCTTATCAATGAATTACAGCTCTTCCAGTATTAAAACCCTAAGAAAAGTAGTAATTTAAGTAAAATAAAGAATTGAATTAAAAATAATATAAAACAGAGGCAACAAGAAGTTCACGATTTAAATAACTAATTTAAAATTAATGTTAACATAAAAAGTCTTTCAAAATTTTTATTTTCGTATTTTTCTAAAACTGAAAAATTTTATACTATTTGCTTTTAAAATTTCATGTTTTAAAGCTACAAAAAAGCTTCAATATAAAAAAATAAATAAATATACATATCGATCTCCGAAATTCCAAAGAATATGTATAGCCATTTGGTTTTATAACTCACATCCCCGAGGCTATCTGCAACCTGTGCGGATAGAATTTGTAACTGCCTATAAACATTTTTAACAATAAATTTTCATAAATTTAAAAATTTAAATTTGGATGAACATTTTTCAAGTTCTATTTTAAATTTTAAAAGCAGCACAGGAAAGTTTTCAGAAGTGAAAAATTTAACTCTCAAACAACAACAAATCAATATTAAGTCAAAGTGGAGAAACCGAAATAACTCAAAGAACACCAGCGTTTACTGACAAACGCCCTAACAGAAAAATAACAACCGAGTTTTTAGAATTTCATAGGATTTTCCTTATTCTTCAACAAAATAAATTGAGCATTTCAAAACCGTACGAGTGGCTCGGAAAATGTGTATATGCACATTAAGGAAATGCGTTTGTTGGTATACTAAATATATTACATTTAATTGCGATGAAAATGAAAAAATTATTCAAGTAAAACTTAAACGACAAATTAAAAATTGAATTTTTTTGGCACATAGCTCACAACTCTTAGAAGATTGATTTTCGCTGTGTTTGGAGAGAACCGGGAGAATACCACGTCAACTTGGCTGTCAATTCAGCATGCTGCCCAGCCTTCTCATCAACCTATAGTTTATGAATGAATTCTCAAACTAATTTATCAAACAAAACTAAATTGTTTTTTTTAAAAAGAAAGAAAATCACGAAAGTAGAACGACATCAATCTTTATGCAAAGTCATATTTAAAAACAAAATCTTGTTATCCTAGTTTGATAACTGTACTAAGATATAGATAAATCACGGTTGTCGGAGATGATGTAAATGTAAGATTTATTGTGATACGGTAACCGAAATATGATATAAAAGAAACGTATTTTATGTGATACTTATACATTAATGTGGTTATCAAAATAAAATTTTGTGTTTTACGATTCTATAGAATAAAATTGTTGTTAAACGAGCACTTACATGTGATGAAAGCTTTTTAAGATTAAATAATTTCAAGTTCGTATAAAACTTTAAAGTAGGCGTTCCATGCAAAACATTTCCATTAGTTTTCTAAAACCACAAACAAAGTTGAGAATTTTAAAAGTCCCAGAAACTTACGAAACGGTATTTATAGACTAACTTTTCATATTAAGCTGAATATATTGAGGTTATTTCAGCTTTTACAGACTGATAACGCCTCTATAAGTCAAGGAATTAAGTGCTAATAACCATGAATAATTAGTAAGGGAATTCTCACTTAGTAAATATTTTAAAGTTGAATAAAAACAAAAAAATTATATAATCCAGCTTTGAATTTAGTTGAAGAGCTTTTTCAAGATTACAATTTTAAATGGAACCCATAAGAATTATAATAAAGTTCAAGTCATTGTTATTGCAATTTTAAATTTATTTTTAGAAATTGTACAAATTTACTAACTATAGGCTCCTACATTTCACTTCGTATATTTCAAATTGTCAGAAGAAAATTGATCGAGTTCATTTCACTGACTGGGAACAGACAGATGACTTGCAGACAGAGCTGTGAAGCAGCTTAACTACAAACTATTTAACCACTGTATCGTAGGTAACCTACCCTTTTTCAAAAATTAGCTGTAGCTTCGCTACAATTGTTCTGGAAAATTATTCCGTTGTTGCAGCAGCTTAAAGTTAGCGTAAACTACCGATAGTAATTAAATAAACTACTTTTTAGCAAATAATGTGGTAGTAATAATTAAATATTATTTAAATGTGTTAAATTACTTTAAACTCAAACCTCTGTGTGTCTAGGTATATTTATTGCCCGAACTCTGTCCGGAAATATTCTACTAACCAGATTTCTCGTTTAGGCAGACATGCATAGCCATAGGCTATAGCTTCGAAATTTTCGTTTACCGAAATAATATGTAGAATATATTTTAAGTTTATTAACTGACACACCTACTGACTACTTACTGCAGTTCAACCCTGTCAGTAAAATACGCTATTGCAAATTCAATAATTAAAATTATTGAATGATGTAGTTATTCAGATATGCAACCCTCTTGACTTTCGTATATGGAAACTGCGTTATTTTTCTCACGTCAGGAGTTTTCCATTTCCACGAAGGAACATTTTAGCAGAAATTTTTGATATCAATACAGCATTTCAGCAATTCTATGTAATTTAGTTAGTCTCGCGGGATGTGTTATGTATGCTACCTTAATAAGATTATTCGTTGGGCTCAGGTTTACACTTAGTGCTATTCGAGAGCGATTAACAAGCCACTTTGACAATTTTCATGTTATCAGAAAGTAGTGCTCAAAGCAAAAGTCGCTGACTCCCCCAAGTGAAGATACTTATCAAATCAAGCGTCAATTATCATTCATTACATTTGGCGTCCGACCAGGGACCCATTTGCAATAAAGGTAAAAATATTCTGTACAAAGGTTTAGAATATAGTAGCTACTTTTTGAGTTTTTTTTTAAAGGTAAAGTTTGTTCCGGATCACTTTAAATTTAAATTAACGTGCTTCTCACAATTAGATTAAATTTAGGTATACCATATACTTAGCGCTTTTGCTAAGTTAATATTTAGATTTTCATCTAAAACATTCTTATGGGATTAGTAACAAGAGCTGTTACAAGCACTTCGCATAGTAATGTATATTGTTAAGTGTACCATGCTATTCTTATAACAATGAAGCTATTTAAGACATTAAACTAGTTTATAAACTTTTCGGAAAACATGTGAATATTCTTAAATATAATCTGATTTCCTCGAGTAAATTAGATTCTCATACCAAAAATGTAGTTTTCATATATGTAATACTTAGTAACTAAATCTACAGTAAGTAGAGTTTACATATAAATTTCGAAAATAATCCTTCAAATAGCAGTTTCTCATAAAACTAATGTTTATTATTATTATGTAACACTAAAAATTAAAAGAAAAGCTACAGAAATATATTAGCCAAAAACGTTTTTAAACGAGCAAATTGCATTACTTTAAGTCTGTAATTTTCTAGTACGAGTATAATATTATATTTATTATGCTGCTACAACGTTATAAAAAATTACACTTATTTTACTGTATACATATATTGCGACACCGATAAAATTTTCCAGTTGTGAATCGAGGAAAATGTAACTACCTACTTTTAAGATAAATTGAGATTGATGTAGCATGTTGTTTAATCATCACAACATAATTTTAAAAAACGTTTCCCTCGATACAAGCTTCAACTTTATTTTTCCTAAAATATTTTGACATTATGATACCAATATTTTGCAAAAATAAAAAAATGTACCTATTATAGAAGATAAAGCAAAGCAGTAAATAAGGAAGTTAGTGAAATAATGATTCTCAATTTTTCTATACTGGGTAAGTCAATAATCGATTATAAAATGGATAAAACATATAGCACAAACAAACATATTGACAAAAAGTGTGGAAAAAGTTACGACAAGTTAATAAATTGCGATTTTAAAATAAATAAAACCGAAATAAAAAACAAAAACGACATACAATATAAACTTTTGCACATTAAACTGCTTTTTGCAGTATAGTATAGCAATTTGGCAAACGTCATGGCACTGTCTAAGCAATGTTTTTCCCTTTATAAGGTTAAATACAACGACATCTCTTCATATCATACAAGATTGGTGCCAGATTTTAGTTTAAAATTACCTAAAAGATGCAAATAAAACGAAAACATCAAAAGAGTGTAATATACTTTTTTTTAGTTTACCCAATGTGTGATAAAAAGATCGATTTTATAGTTTGCAAGTATATTAAGTGCCGAATGGTCGAAATTAATTCGGTATCATCATAACAAACTAACTTTCATGAAATGTTTAAGTAAACTTTCAGTAACTTATAATGCAGTTTAGTCTTTTGTGCAGTTAACATGTGTTTTGTAAGAACTACTCACAGGGGCAGTGAAATAAATAATGTTTTCTAGATGAATTAGTATATTTAATTACTAAATTTTTCTTCATTTTTTTCATTTTTTTCTTTTGCTACATTTTTCTTCATTGCTACATAAATTTTCATGTAAGTCATTGTGTATTTTACTTTCAGTTATATTACAGTGGGTTACACAAAAAATATATTTTTTCACAAAATTAGATGTACAAAAGAAAATTTGCAAAATTTGCAATTTGTCTGAAAATCAATCATAGCAGCTATAAAATTGTAAAGAACAAACAGCAGGTAGTAACTATAATTATTATGCATGTATGTACATACGTTTAGTAGACATATTGAATATTTTGTACAAATATAATATAATTTAAATCAAACACTTTTATTGTTAGTCATCAACAAATGAAATAAATTTTTTATTGTTTTAAATGTTTGTATATTACCAACACGTATATTAATTTATGTTTGATATAATATTTTATCGCAAATTTAGTATTACAGAGATATTATTAAATAATTCAAAATAAGTAAAAAATTTATCATTTTTACCTAAACAAAGAAGTTAAACCATAGCGAAATATTGCAGATTTTTATTCTGAAAATGCTATACTTGAAAAAATAAAAAAAGAATGCGAGTGTTATAGAAAAATGTTAATTTGGCATCGAAATTCTTTTGAATCAAATATTTAATTCTATAAGTTAATTCACCAAACAGTTTATATTATGACTCCCATGTTAATAATAATAAATAAAATGTTTGTTAACATTTTCAAGTGAAAATCTTTTTTTTGTTTTCTTATTCTTTCATTTTCCAGAATTTGCAAATTCCAGAATTCCAGAATGTTACTTATACTAATAACAGACAAAATTAGGATTCAAATCCTGGATTGTAATTTTTAGTAATTTATAAGTCATTTATTTTCATGAGTACTGGTTTACATCAATTAATTTACATAACTTAATGCAAAGGAAGTTATAAATTTGCGAGAAAACTAATAAACTGCTAAATATTCCATAATATCGCATGGCCGTTTGCTATTGAACAATCAAATTATTTTAAACATTTTCAAAATCCAGTCACGTAATCGATGCATATTTGATATGCCTATCCTTACCTTCACCTTAGCTTTTCAAATTTGTTATGAAATTCTATAGGTACCTATACTACAATCGTTTTGTCCTGTATAAATATGCTAAAAATTTCATTTTAAAATCATACTTTAATTAAATTTTGGTAATTTGAAGTAAGCTTGCTTTAGTTTTAATTTAGGAATGCATTGTAACTACTACGATACTACGTCTTAATAAACTTAAAGAATCGACGAAAAATACTATTAAAAAAGCGTCTTCTCTAATCCTTGGAGGACATTGCTTTTTCTCATTGTCAGCCGCTTCCAGCAATCTCTAATTAAATTACAGTGCTTTTATTAGATTGCCCTAATTAGATTACCGAGTTGAGGTAACAAATGGAATATTTAAAATTTTGTAGCAGATATGTCGTTAAGAGTTTTAAAAAATTAGGCTCAATATAATTTTGATATTAAATTCTTTGACTGTAAATGTAAAACTCATGTTAAAGAAAATAAACGGTTGCTCAAAATACTATTCGTACAATTACGAAAATGTTAAAGCTTACAAAGGACTTGCATAGATAAACCGAGTAGCAAGCTGATAATCACCAATAAATAATAATTAAATTTCTAACAAGAGAATAACCCGAAACATACTTTCATAATAACTCTGTTATTTACCTACATTAAAATTATTGTTTAGCTTATTTTTGGCTTGACTGGCGATTCATATTTTTATAACTATTAGATATTCAACCTTGTCCAATAAAAGTTGTCTTGAAGTACTAAAGAAAATTACAAGTATTTTGGGACACTGAATGTATCATCTGAAGAAATATCGAAATTGTATTATTGGAGATATTAATTTTTATAACTTCCGTTTGAATATTTATTGCACTCGAACAAAGTATGATTTATATTTTTGAGAACCAATAAATTGGATTGAACGAGTAAATCACATACAATTCTAGTTTCAAAGTTATGCAACTGACGTACAATTTTTTTGCAACTGTAGGTATAATTTTTTGATTAAGTTAAATGACGCGAGAAATTAAATTAGTTATACCGAAGCCTAAAACTGTCAAATGCATTAAAGATTGGAAGGACTTTTTGAATTATTTTTTTTTTTTAGTTTTGTAATAATTCCATTGTAAAAGTTACATGTGATTTTCTAAAACATCGGTGTACCAACAAAATAAAAAAATAAGTTTTGGTTCATTTAGTATTATAAATAATATAGAACTTGTACATTATTCATTATCTCTTTTATTTTCACGTTAATTTTATTTACAATTCAGCTTCTGTAATATGATCAACTTTGCATAAAAATGTGATAGATTAAAAAAATTTTATTCTGCCTCCAGCATACTTTTTTGGTACTCGTAGGTGTCATAAAAAATTCGTCAACATTCAAATTAATATTATATTAAAATATCTTTGTTATACACCAAGTGTACAATTTAATTGTTTTATGATTAATCAACATCTTATAACATTCGCAATTAAGCCGGCAGCCCAAAAAATCATGCCTTTGTTAGCAATTTCTAAAATTAATTAAAATAATTAAATTCTCTACATTAATACAATAACATTTGAATTGTTGAAGTGTTTCCTAATTTACTGTAATGACACATTTTAACAAATATAACCGCGATGTACCTTCTCTTCTTTTTCACAATTCGTCAGTCTGTCGGTTTGTCAGTCGTAACCACAGTTTTATGTAAATAATTAATTTCTGTATTCTGAATATCTAAATTTAGTGCAAATAATGTGTATACATATCTACGAGTACTCTGTGGTCTAGGAATATGGTTAAATTACCGAAACAAAGCATCGGAATAAAAATGATGTGGTATTTGTTCAAATACATCCTTTAAGCAGTGGTGTACCGTCGTGAGAGCCAGAGAGTGACTATCCTTATTAAGTTCGACAAATGTTACAAAATTTCGGTACGATAGATCTAAAGATCAAACAAAATTTTTAATAATGGTTTTTTTTTATATTTTTCTGTATTTCTAATAACTCTAATTTATATTAATATAATTTTTCACTTAGTTTGTAAAATCTAACACTTCTAATTAAAAATGCCTGTATCTGATTATGCTGATATGGATATATTGATTATTCAATTATGATACTTTCTTCCATCTTTTAATATTCGGAATTTTGTGCGTTTCTCATCGCTTCGTAAGTGTGGATCTCTGTGGATAAATATTTTTGCACCATGTTAGAATCACTTTTGTTGAGATGTCACGAATATGTGTGTGTATACTTTACTGTAATGAAACTTGTAAACAGGATATATGCTCGACTACAACTTAGAATCGTGAGTAACATATTAATCTAAACCTAACTGATGATCTCCAATAAACATAAAACTCAAGTACCATTTATGTATTGACAGTGATGTATGTTTAGTAGTAAAAGCACTTTGTCCAATGTGCATGTATAATATACAATGTTTGTTAATTATTATCTAGAGTATGTACTTATAATAATTACGAAATTGTTCGAGATTAAGCCTATGCTGTAGCAGCAGCCTTTGGATCAAATATAATATTTTAACCAACTAAATTTCATGTTACAATTAAAATTAACACTGCAATATTAAATTGAAGCAAAATACCAACGGGTAATTAAAAGTGAAACTGAAGAAGCGTGCAATTTGATGAATTGCCTAAAGCATACAAACAAAATTTTTAATAAAAAAGATGACAACATTGCAATATACATTTAGATATATATTTAAATTTTCTATAAAATAAAAATAATTAAAAAAATATATATAAATTTTGAATAGGTATAATATTTTAAATATAAATTAAAATTAAGTACCTATAATTGTATTATCAGAACTGGATCATTACAGAACCATAACTTTCTATTTTCACCAATGATGCTGCTGATAATAGAATTTCTAATACCTGAATATTTTCAAACAAATTTAAAAATTAGGGATTAAAAAATACAAAAAAGAAGGAATTAACATCAAATATTGCAACTGAGCTACAAAAAGTATTTCCATGATAGAAAGTGAATTTAATGACATATCA
This sequence comes from Cantharis flavilabris, assembly GCA_949152465.1. NCBI lineage: Eukaryota > Metazoa > Arthropoda > Insecta > Coleoptera > Cantharidae > Cantharis > Cantharis flavilabris. Next base: position 44,437,604 of record OX424436.1, read on the forward strand.
AAGAACACAAAGATACTCAAACCCAACTATTAACAATGTTTTCAACTATGTGGAAATGTAAAATAATTTCATGGAAATTTAAATATCATAAACGCAACAACATCAAAAGCAGAATTTATTGTATTTTATTATGACAAAAAAAAGAAATGAAAACAAGGTAGGTTTTATCACTTTTACTAAAATGGCACATAAAAGCAAAAACTCAATTATATACCAATTTAGAATTCTAATAATTAATCTATAGAATTTTATTTAATTATTAATTAGATTACTAACAATAAAATTACATGTAAAGATTATTTTTTGTAATAATTTCTGAGGTTTGTGCTTGAATAGGAATGTGGGAAAAGTAAAACGCACATGTGCGTGAAAAAATTACTTTTCCGCAGTAGTGCGGAATAAACTTGTTTTACCTCACTCAAACGGATAATGAAAAGTTAGACTTTTTCAAACAGTAATAGAAAAATTATTTAATTTACAAAATTATTTAACATAACGGTCAATACCGAAAGTTACATAATTTAATAAGTTAAACACAGATTTAAAAAGTTTTGTAAAATGTATGTACATAACGTATAGTAACTAATGTTGTATCATACATAGAAATATAACGCTCAAAACTTAATAAGAATAGTGAAAAAAACCGTGAAATTTATTATTGGTTTTGTTCATATGTTTGTATAATTTTTTTTTGCGATGGAATAGTAGCGTTTACATTATATTTTGATCCGCATATCGCCAATGTAAATAATTACTAATAATTACTTTCAGCAGGATACTGTTAGTTATTGTATCGATAGAATTTAAATACAGTTTAATTTAATCCAGAAATATGATCTACGAGAACCATTATTATAATTGGATATAATTCATTTAGTAATAATAACCCAACTGTTGATGCACATTCTATTTTTGAATTATTTGTAGAAATTAAATATCGTCTTTATTGTAATCATTTTGAATTGCAAATTTAAAATTAAATTAAATAAAAATTTAAAATTTTAAATTTAAAATAATTTAATTCTTATTGTTTAATTATCCTGTGTATTCTGATATTTTAAAATGTAAAATTAATTTCTCAGTTTAAAAATGTATTGGTAAATTATTTTATAAAAGATTTATTTTTATATTTAAATTCTCTGTTGTATTTCAGCATCAACGGAAAAAATCTATTAATATTCTATGAGTCGATTTATTGTTAAATTGTTTTAAAATTTTAATAGATCCTTTCTAGTTTTTATTTGTTAAATATTTTGTGCCTGAAACCGAAAACACCATTTCCAACCGTTTGATTTTTAAATATTAAAAGCTGCAACTTGGCAACAATGCAACATTTATAAATTATTGCTTTAAGCGGCTTTCCTACTTTTCCCACTGTCAATAAATTTTAATCTTTAAATTTAAGTGACGGAAGTTAACTGAAGAAAAAGGGGACAAACAGATTAAAAGTCCTTTAAAATGATACATTCTGTTCGAAAGTGAAGACTGAAAATCTTAAAAATTAATTAATCTACCCCCCCCCCCATTTTCGCTTAGATTTTGGAATTTGGCAGTGTGGTTCTGTAATAAAAACCTAATATCTTGCTTAAGCAGTTGAAATTATTAAAGTTTTTAAAGATTTAGCTAGTATGAGCAACTAAACTTTGAAAACTCCTATTTTTAATAGCAAAAACTAAATTTTAATAAGATATTCAAATTTCAAAATTCTTTTAACAAGTTAAGAAAGAGAAAGTTTTGAAACCGTTTTAAGTTTTTATTTCTTAAATTGAAAATTGTTATATTTATATTCTGAGGTTGTTGATTTGTTCTACATAAGTTTCTTGTAATCGAAAAAAACGTTAAACTTTGACAACAACTTTAAAACAAGCAAAAAGTTTCTGTATTATTTTTTAAATGAAAGATTTCATTAATCGAATACTTGAGAGTTTAAATTGTTGATTTTATTTATGCGGAAGTAATAATACAACTTTCGTTTATTTAAATTTGAAATTAAATTCGCAAACGTTACCCGAAAGAATGCGTATTAAATTCATTCTAAACTCTTTCATTGGGTTAATTTTACGACGATGTGCATAAATAAAATAATGATTTTGATGATTTCTTTGCCTGTAAAATGTAATGTGCATTGCACTGCATCATCAGGCATTTTATAATAATTTAACTCCAGGGACTTATATTCCGCAAAAAGGTACTTCTGTTTTTCCATATTTATTATTTGCACAACTTGGTAATTTTAAAGGAAATTTAAAAAAATTTTGTCATTTGAAAATGTAACATTTAATTGATGCTTTGTTTAAAATTTTACATCAGGCATAAAAATTCATATCTTAATTAACACCAACCCTAGTACTTGGTAAGTATTTGATACAACTCAAAGAGATTCGCGAGAAAATGGAAAGCGTAAATAATTCAAAATTACAACAAAGCAATTCCATTATTTTGATTATTTAAGAATTTTACACAAATAAAAAATTTATAATTTTAATTATTAATATTAACTTTTTTATTTGTTGGGTTTATAAAAATTTGGTTTTTCGTTAACTTAGAAATTAAACAAAGATGGGTGGCGACTAATTTTAAACATATATTCTGTTTGGCAGAAAATTATCTCACTGAGCTTTTTATAATTTTGTACTAAAACCACTTCGGTGCTGTTGTCTTGTTAGTCTATTAAGTGCCCTACAAATCATACACCAGCGCATTATTTATAGGGCAAATTCTAACTTCCATTTTATAAATCAAAACAATGTTTTTGTTGTTCGTCCTATTATAACAAAAATGTATATTGTACTACAACCATTGTATTTTGAATGTGTTAAATAACTTTGGAGAATATAAATCTTTCTTAACTAATTACAAGAATTTCTGGTACAACAGCACAATTAAAATTATAATTAAATTCAGAAAAGGTAAATGTTTTAACCCTCAGTAAAACATGCTTTATAAGTTGCTTTTCCCGTTTAAGAATTTTTTGGACGGTCGTGGGGTTAATCAAAGGAAGAGGAACATTTTTAACGTTAAGTCCACGATTAAATAATTTGTTGTAAAGTTATAATTCAAAATAAGGTTTAATAATTGTCTTATTAAAATGCGAATTGGCATAACGTAACGTTAAACTGAGTAAGTGACCATTTACATTTGAGATGCGTTACGAATTTAATTATGAGGGTACAAAGCTCTTGTATTGATATAAAGAGTTAAATTTTATACTCGTTAAAAGGAAAATTTGCAAGTTTCTAAAAATGTAATTAAATCATTTATTTGTTCTCGTGAAAGGGAAACTAAATAAAATAAATTTTCTTAATTTAAAAGTCGCTTTTGAGAACTAAAAAAAATAAAGCACCAACTTTTTAATATTCGTTAAAAGCCAAGTTAAATATACCATGAGCTAATTATGAAAATGTAATAAAAAAATAGCATAATTAATAAAAGTAATGCCGAACAAAGTTTTTTTTCGAAATATTTCGGTGATTAAGGTTGCTGTGAAGTAAAACGAAGATGTTTAAATATTGTCTTATAGGATACTATTTAAAAAGCAAATATTGTAAGATACGAAGTTTCAAATACACTAATTAATGTAAAACAACATCAAAGTAAGCTTATTTAAGTTTCTGATTTTATGCCAGTAAACCTAAGTACCACCATTAATTAACTTGTTGTAATAACTAAACGAATTAGTAACTAATTAGACACTAAAGTTGTTTATTTACTATCAAATAAAAGGAAAAATTATTGATTTTTACACAAACACTTTCAAATTTCGAAAGCTTTTTAAATTTAATTTTCAACTTGTAACTTAGAGATAACGCAAGGTTACATTACCTAATTTTTTTTTACAAATTCAACACTTACCGCAGATGTTTACATACATAAATAACTATTCAACATCATCGGCAAATACGATTATTGCCAAAAGGTTCAACTTGAAAACTAGAAAAAACACAAAATTTTAAAGGATACATATTTTTAACACTACGAAATCCACCCAAAAAAGTTTCGCAACACTTAAGTACATACAGGTTAAATGTTTACAGATACATCGATTACATGCATTTTTACCGAAATTTATTATCACATTTGACCACCCGGAGTACTTGCTTTATACGGACTGGGGTAGGCGTCCTAGTGCTTCCGACGCTTCATAAACGACGCGGCTGCGTGTTATCTTTATGTAGTTCATCCTTTCAAAGATATACCATTGTTTTGTTTAAAAAAGTACCTCACAAAATTAAATTATCACCTAACTTAGTTACCCACAGCATAAAAAAAGATAATTAAGTAATTTACCCTTCCATTGACAAAAACCAGTCATCAAAACTTAGTCTTTCATAGCTTACAAGTTAATATAATTGCTTCGTGGTTCGGTGGGTGAAACTCGATCGAATTTTTAAATTTAAATTTAATATCAAGGATAATAGAATCGCACGGTAAATTGATCTAAACGGAACTGAAAAAAAATTTAAATGTGAAAATTTAAATTAATTGTTTCAAGTTACTCCCACATTTAGAAGACACCGAAAACAATACTGGTTTACAATTGCCATCCTCAAAGGATTCTGAGATAAATGTTTTCAAAATAACGCGCATCGCATTCTAATTTAGTAAACCACAATGACAAAATAATATACGTGCTATTTATATGCAAATAATTTCATTATTACGATGGTAAGTTTATTGACGTACTTAATTGAGCTAAATTTTCGGTAAGCTAAATTTACACATTCTTGAAATTTTTCCGAAGAATAAAAAACGGAATTTTAATATTAACGTGAAAATAATTGCTTGATGAGCTTCTAATGCAAATTTACAGTTTATGATCCGCGAAAACCTAAGCTTTTATGTTGAAATGTTGAAAGGTGAATTAAAAGTTTGTACAGCTACCGGATTACAAAAATTCAGATCAAATTATTAAAAAATTTTATCGTTAACTTGCTTAAAATAATATTTTTATTTGCGTCAAACGCAGTGTACAGCATAAACAAAACTTTTAACTGAAATGTAGGTATTGTTTTATAATTTGATATCAATAAATAGCAGAGGATAATTCCGAGCTTATTTTTTATATACAATTAGCAATAAATAATACTAGTAAAAGCGCATTTTAATGGTACGTAAAATTTATGTTGTGGTTTTATTTCTGTTGTTAGTTAATTTATTGGTGTTAGCTACAACAGACCAGGTTTCCGCCAGTGAACATAATAATCGCGTATTATTTAGTGTACTTTTATTAATTTATTAATTATTTTTAACGTAGACCTACCAAATAAGGAAAAACCTTCAATATGTCTCTCAAATTCATTTATTCAAAATAACCGAGTCGGTATGTTTGACTTGGAATATTGAGATAATACTTGCTTGCTACTTGCTATACCTTTGAGCACATGATTGAATTTCATTCCCAGAACAAATATCATGATCGTTTTTAACCATGGAAAAACAAACTTACCTGGCTGGTTTAATTAGAATGCTTTCAATTATTCACAGAATGGAACAGATGACGAACAATGCTTAACAATTCAGCTTATTCTTTTAAACTTAGTCCAATTTAACTTCGTCTTGGAAATAAAATTCGCATAAATATCTTAATTTGTATTTATTTGTATTTAAATTTAAGTTACCTACTGTAAATAAAATTGAGAAGGATGGGACAAGCCTAAGAAATAAAATACGTGATTCACGCAAAACTCTCTGAATTTTTCAAAAGGTTTGAACGATTACTTATGCCTCTTGCATTGCAACATACTGTAAACACCGTAGGCTGTTACTTAAAAGTATATCCATTAAAATAGTTGTAAAACTCATGAATTGTATTTCTTCGATAATGCTCGAGCGTTTTCCATTTCCAGAAAATAATCAACTTTTTTAATCTCATGGGTGTAACTTATTTTTGATCCGAAAACTGAGAGAAATTTTTATTTTACAATGATGACGGTCGTTTTTCACGAAAAATTTAATATTCTAAATCTAAAGACGATCCTATTCGTTCTGAAACTTTTCAGAAATTATCTGTTATAGATCACATTTCTGTAAGTATTGAATAATTTAATTTGTAAAGCAGAAAATAGATTAAAAACTGTATTACGTAGCATCTTTCATCAAAGATGAGCAGGTGGAACATGGAAAATAAAAATAAATGATAAAACATAATAAATGTAAACAAAAATAAAGCTCTTGAAAGCTTCTAGTTAAGTAAGCAAATCATATATTATAACAAACTTTTTAAATTAATTTAAAAGCTTTCGGAAAAAAGTCTATTTTCCATATTGTGTATAGTTTGCTTACTGATTTTCCATTGCCTAACTTTTCTGAAATTGATGTTTTAAGATAAATTTTCTTGTTTCGCCAAATTATCTATTATTACTCTCAGGTACCGCACTTTAAAAAATTAAAAAATGACAAATTTTTTAATAGTAATTAATAATTCTTGTTCGAAACAAAATTATAATGTTATATTATATTGCTTGCATTAATTGAAATAAGAATATTAACATTATACAGTAAGTAAAGTAATTATTCCTGTTACATTTGCACGAGGGATTAAATAATTTGGTGTAATAATAACGTTCTCGAGTATTCAAGAAGTGAGTATAACTTATTGCTAAAACTCACATAATTTTTGAATTTTGAAACCTTAAATCAACAAAATTGTAAAGCCATACAGAATTAAATCATTTCAAATTTTCTTATAATATGAGACAGCTGTAGGGTTTAAATTGTCAAACTTTATATTATGATCTCAAGAGAAAATTCCGAAGTAAATAATATATACAATATATGGTATAATATTACAAGTCCAATGTTCAATGTAATAATATATTGTTACTGAAGTACTGTAATGTACATCTTACTAGTGATAGACATGACGTTTATTTAAAAATGCCAAAATAATTATTATTAATATTTTTATATGTATTAATAAAATTATGCAATTTTGCAAGGATAGTGGAAGATATGGAAATTTTCCGATGCTATTTATTAGTAACAATAATTAACTGCCTGTAACTTGTACTTTCTAACTAATAATGTTAGTAGGAATACTATTATGAAACGAGCGCCTGCAGGATATGAAATATCACAATGAATAGGAAAACTAAATTCGACGATTTAAGCAAAACCTGCAGTACAATACCTCTCGTGGTCCGGCTTATATCAATTCGTTTTGATCAGTCCGGTTATTTAATTAACAATCATAAAATTTAAATTAGGTAGATAATTTTGTATTATATTTAAAAATAAGTAAGTCATCATCGCTCAAATAATATTTAAACTCTCTCTAATGTGAATTTGTCACAATTTAGATTTAGGGTTTAAACAATTTATTTCTGATTTATTAACCTGAATCGTCTAACGTCCGTTTAAAAACTTGCAACAATTCATTTATGAAATTATTGGTTTTTAAAATTTTATTTGAACCTTGGGTGTTATTCTACAGTATACCAGTTAACATGAATGAAGGATTTGGAGCGATTTTATGAGAAATTACATCAACGTGTAGAATATAAATAAGTTTATAAGTTATCACAAATAAAATACACTGTGAGTATAAAATATCGCTAACGTTTTCTCCATTATTATGGCATCATCAAGTTAATTCAAATTTACAGTAAGAAATCAAAAATTTAATTTGGTTTATTTATTCCATAAGATATCTTGACGTGAAGAAATCTGACAGTAGTCCAATCCTAAGCTTCAGTATAAGAATAAAATTATTAATAAATGTATTTTTTCTGCAAATGTACTTTTGAACAAAGATCGGTACCAGAGATGGCTTGCAATTTGCTATAATAGGGTAAGGAGAAGCAAAGTTAATTCGACGACATTTTGATGTTGATTGAAATTTGATTTCATAATAAAGTTCAAACTTCAGACTCCTTAGTGCGCTTACTGCCGTAACCCATGAATGTATTTTATTCTGAAATAATGAAAAATTGTCTGGGGAGTTTGTCCACCAGTAATTGTGTCTAAAAAGTAAACTCTTAAAGTCAGAATTTCAGTTTCAGTTTAAAACCGAAATTAACCAAACAAACTGTAAACTATCTTCTGCAACCGCTTAAAAGCTAATTTTATTATTTACAGTTATTAAAAATAACACTGTAGTTTAAACTGATTCGCTTAATTTTGGGTTTAAACTAACATCAAAACATCAGCCTTTAAAGCAAGCTATCAATAGCATTCATTATCGGGAAGAAGCTCGTGATTCATTTTATTATCCTTATTTAGTCCTAATTTATGCAATGCAAGATCGAAAAGTGTTTAAACCAAAAAAATTGTTTTTCAGCTTATGATATTACATTAGCATTTTCAAAATTTAGCGTCACCACTAATTCGAAAAACAAAACAAAAAAATATAATCAAATCAACTATTTAATAATTCTTCCTAACTCTTTTTTTTAAATATTTTTTCTGAGAACGTTTCAATATTCTCATTTTTAAGTAAACTTCTCATTTTTTAAAATATATTATTATATAATCTGACTAAAACATTATGTATATTTTATTTATTTGAAGTATAACACGGTATTGCGGACTAGAAATTTCGGAATACACTAACTTTTTTTTTAAAACGTCTGGCTAGTTTATCTGTGTGCATAATATCATTTTGCCACTGAAGATTTCGCTACTGGACAATTCGCTTTCAAACATTTCGCTACGACTTTCGAAAGAAAACTTTAGCTAACGAGAAATAGAAAATTAATTTAGAAATACTAATTGCAGAAAACAGATCATATAAAAATTATGTAAATAACTTAAATATTTCAGAAAACTTTAGTAACAATAATTCAAGAGTGGTAGCGAAATGTCCTGAAACGAAATGTCCAAAAATGAAATGTCCGGTCACTTAGTGAAGAGATCAAATTCAATCTACTTTGAAAATTACCTCTCACAGTTCCCGAACTGTCTCCTAATCTATCCGATATTTTTGCCTAATTATTAAAAGATAAATAAGGCTGCCTGTTTGTTCATTTTGAATTTTTATATTACTTTTATATTTTATATTAAATATTAAATATTAGAAAAGTTTCTTTTATTGCCTTCCAAAACATAAAACACTTTTGTAGTCGGAAAATCAAAGACTAATAACGATGAACATTTAAAAACACAAGAAACTAATTAGCTATAATTTTTATATAAAAATAGTCAATAACAGTTTTGCTAATTTTGAATAAAATATCAGATTTCTAAGAAAATTGCTTCTGTTAGATAATTTGCAGATGTCTTTTTCGTGTACTTTTATAAAGTAGCTTCACATTTAAGGAGCTGTAGTTTCAAAATCTCTAAGTAATTCAAGTGAAGCGTTTCATTGCAAAATTACATAGCTACATCGATTTTAGAAGATGTTTAAGAAAAGCAAGCCTCCTATTATTTTCTTAAAAGAAAATGTGTACGAGACTCTTCTAAATTACTTGGCACGAACGACACTTTTCGACGAAAACACGATTTATCCAATTAGATTGATTAAAATTGAATTTTATTGACATAACATGAAGGAAGAAAATTTAATAAATTAAAAATTACTTTTAAGACTCATTAAAAAGAAGTTAAGGAAAATAAAAATAAAAACGATCGCAAGAATATAAAGAAAACTTTCTGGAGATCTGGACTAAATCAACAAGAAATTCATGTTAGTTTACATTATCACTTTAGTTTTCCAAGTGGTCAAGTTTCTTAATTTTTTTGCAATTTAGCTTAAAACCACAAATTGCTCTACTTAGCTGGTTTTTCATTTTCTAAAATGTATCTACAGTATACTAAAACCAATATTTTTTTGTTTAAAGTAACTTTTGTTTAGTGTTAGTTTTAAATTCAAATTCTTCGTTCATTATTATTTTAAGCGTAATTGCTTATAGCTGTATATTACAATTCGCATGCAAATTGTAACTGGTAGGTTCACGAACTGTCTTACTCTAATTATCAGAAATAAATTTATTGTTTGCTGCAAGTAGGCATATTTGGTAATTTAAATTAAATGTATTGCGTTTAAAATACAACATATTATGGAATATACCTTCACTTGCAAAGATTTATTTTTCGATTTTATTTCAGAAAACTACCATTTCGTAACTAGTTGTATAAATAGCTACTAGAATTTTTGCACTATAAAGAGCATATTACACGTTTACTTATGATTTTATGTTCACTTACTTATTGGAAATCCCAACAAACCTTGAGACTGAGATTTTCGAATTGACGATTTACTTAACCTATAGAGACTTCCACAATAAAACTTAAGACTATAACACAATTTATTGTTTCTTTGAACTTGATATTGTTGAAAAATTTATCTATTCGAAGCATACGGAGGTTTAATTGAGAAAGCGAAACTTCTGGTTACAAATAAAATTTGCACGGTGTTTGCACAAAAATTAAAGAGAAGAACTAGTACGTGTAAAATTAAGATTATTTACTGACAATGTAGTTGCAATTTTAAAAGCTTAGAAACGGAAGTATAACTTTGTCTTTAATATATGCCATATTTACATATTACTTATTTGAAACTAGTTAAGAAATGTTCCGAGTCAAATTTACTAATAGTATGTAAAATACTCCTAGTTATTAACATAATCCAGTTAGCATACTGTATATAGTTTTAAACTATGATAACTAAATGAAGAAAAAATTATTTTTTTTAATTTTAACAGTTCGCAGCGCATTGATGGTATTGCTTTTTATAATAGAAAACAATAATAATAATAAAAGTAATCCCTTATGTGGTAACAAAAGACAAAAATAAGAAGATTGGGATAATATAAATGTCTGGAGAATTGGAAGCAAGATACCGTAACATCCCTACAAGTATACTCCAACTGCATACATAAAATGTTTGTATAAATATTATCACCAAAACACAAAGATGTGAAATTTTCAACTGCAATTTTTAAGTTAATATTAGTGCAATGGAAATAATTATAAATAAATATTTTGGTAACGTACACTCAGCTTAATAATATATTAATTCGATTTAGATCCTAAACTTTCTACAGCGATTGCTATTCTGTTAGTCTAAGCAATAAATAACACTTCATAAAGTGTTATTTAAGCATAGGTAGGTAATATTGTGTTTTACTAACTTTAATATTAAAACAAATGAAATTATCTGCAGGTTAATTAATTTTAATTGAAAGTAAATTAAAAACATTTCATTAAAATAAATTTAAAAAAATATATAAATTTTTAATTACTTCGAATTGCGTTTGTTTATTATTTTATGTTGATATACTAATGCAGCAATTAACAATGTGTATATAGTCCAATGTATGGGTATTATTGTTAAATTTTCAGATTTAAATCAAAATTTCGGGTCAGTTAGGTAAATATCATCTATTTCAATATGCGAGAGATTTATCTTTAGCTAGATATCTTAAAACCTATAAATTTGATAATTACATCTCGACCATTAATTTGGAAACTGTAGCAATTATGATATAATATGGTATAATAAATGAAATTTTTTCAGACTGTTATTATTCCAAGTTAGATTAATTTCTTGAATTGTTTGATAAAAAGCAGAAAAAAAAGATAACTTCAATGTTAATTGAAGACGCAAAGAGAATAACTCGCTGTATAAGTTTTCTGGAAATGAACTGTGTGAAAATATGAAATTCGTCCACTTCCACTCATCGATAAAAATTTCATCGTGACACTTTTAGTGCGGAGCATTTTGAAAATTAAACTACGCCAAAAACGATACTGGTAAAATTCTAAGGAATACTCCAACAAAATATTACATGAACGAAGCTAAAGCTTACAATAAATCCTAAGACGCTTAAAATTATAATATAAATTATAATTCGATAATAACAAGAAAATGTCTATACTTTTAATTTTTTTTAGAAATGCAATCAGAAAATGTCTATATTTCTTATTTTTAACGTTCAATCAGAAATTAGTTGGTTGATTTCGATCTACGTTGTGCTGTCTTACACCCACATCATCTTGATATTGTTGTGTTCAACCAATCTTATAGATTATTATGCCTTTTCAGTACCAGTCTAAAATTGAATTCAAAAGCTTTCAGTGCGCCATCAGCGATGCTGTCAGGTTACCGACTTGTCAATTTTCATAGCAATAATTGATTTTATAATTTAACTTTTATTATTATCATTTCGAATTTAGACAATTTTACTTTTGATTATTTCAGTAATTTTAATTAAAACTCGTTTTAAAACCGTTCAAGTGGACCTCAAGGTTTTATAAAGTGGATTATTTCGATAGCGATTAAGTTTGCATTTATGTAAATAACCAATTTTCATTATATAGCTGTGGGTTAATTAAATAAGTAATTAAATTTTGCAAATTATTACTTGCTTAGCTATTTATAAAGTAATTGAAATCGGGCTTTGATCATAACGAAATTCAAACAAATCGATGATGCAGAATATTATATCGATACTTTTGTCCGTAATCCGAATTCAAATGCAGTTGGTCGGAATGTAAGAGTTAATACTTGCGCTTCCAAAAATAATGAAAACAAAAATGTATTAGCACTGTCGTTTCACGGTGAATGATTTTCTGCGCTGTACAAAGAAAGCCTCGCATTTAATCTTTCTTTAAAACAGCAGCGGAATTTCTCAAAATTTACAATTTAGAAAACAGATAATGGAGTGAAATCAATAATGGTCGGATTAAGTCACTATAGTGAGTGAAGAGTTGGAAAGTTTCGCCGTATTTGTCAGACACTCTACGCGATTTATTTTGTGTGCAACATTTTCTCGATAACAAAACTATTTTGAATTTCAGCCAACGTTTGTTCAAATTCAATTGTTAGAATTTTTGTAAAATACCAATAATAAAAATGGATGGTTTGAACGGAAGCTTGTGTATTATTTTGAATAAATAAACCCTTACTTTGGCTGCTATAGTACTTAAAATTTAATGGTTTCGATAAAACTTATTTAATTAGGGATACAAATGAAACATGAAGGTTCTTTGAAATGTTCCATTTACAACTCCCATTATTAGAAATTTTGTAACTGTTGGTTATTCGTGAACCTTATCCAGTAAAAGCATTTCTCGATAACCCGCATTCGAACTCGAATTACTTTTAGTACTCTCAAATCAGATCTCCGTCCATTTCACGTTTAAAGTTCGTGGTGGCTTGCTTTCACTGATAACAACAAGAAGTTTTCTTAAACGATTTTCAATACTTACCATTGCATTTAGATGTCTGTTGTTAAAACTTTTAACGTTAAAAAAAGTATGTCGGCTTATAAATCAATTAAAGTTAATAACTTAATTCCAACATGTTCCACTATAAAAGTTCCAATCTAATCCTATTATCCATCAAATTATATCTTAAATTCGATTTTCAATTAAATCGATAGAAACTCTAGGCGTTTTATTTTATATAAAATATATACTACCGCCTTTACTGAACTTTTCCATTAGACATTTTGTCGCTTAATAATATGTGAAATTTGTTGCAGTTTATGTTTAATTTAAAAAGTAACAAAAATTTAGCATTTACATGCTTTTTCAATTATTTAATAAAGATATTTATTCGTAATATCTGAAAAAGCATTTCCTCGTTTTCTTTCTCGAGCTATACTATCGAGTTAAAGAAAATTGTTGGGGTTGGCTCTCAAAGAACTATTAATTCATTTACCGCCATCAATTTTCTAAAGGGAAAGGAAATTAAATGTTGAGATAAGAAGTTAAATTAAAAATAAAGCAAACAATGCATACAAATTTTAATATTGATTCAAGAAATTTTCAGGTTTCCAAAATCATTAGGGTATATGATTTAGATAAAACAGTATTTTATGCTTCGAACCAGTCGAGTTTCCATTATCGTAAGATTGCAGGCACCTTGAAAATTATTAATATAAACTTACACAGAAGATTAAATTTAAATTATTTTAAAGACTAGTTTTTAAGTTAATATTTACTTTTGATTATTTCGAGTTATTATAATTTATCGCCTAGACATCATACAGGATGTTGCTAATAATGTACTCGCACATTCCAAGTTTGAAACTTGAGACTTTTTTGCGACACAGATTCTCATTAACTTTACATGATCGGTAAGTACCAAGATGGTTAAAAATTAACGTGCGTACGTGCTTTCCTAACCCTCAGTTAATTTTTTAGTATTTTACAGCTGCACCTCATAATATTAACTTGCGAGTAAAATCTCAAGATTAAACTAGCATCCGTGCGTAAAGAAAGTTAATTTTGAATAAATCTATATTAAATATTACCTGCTTGTAATCTCATAACATTACAAAAGGACAAATGCGTATGAATCTTGTATTTCACCAACTCTATATTTACCAAAATTTTATTTTCCTTTTTAAATTACTATTAAGCACACTAATATACCAGCGTGTACCAAACCGGAGTTTATTTTATATTCTTGTTCGGTCCTGAACATAAAAAATACATTTTAGAGTATTTGTAGAATCATAAAAACTCAGAACGAACAATATAATGACATAAAATTTAGTTAATATAGTCAAGGACACTAATTTACCTGTTTAGTAAAACCTGAGGGACTCAAAAAAGAACATTAAAATATTTTTTCATGCTTAGCATTGGGATTACTAATATAATAAATTTTCAAAATAAATATTTATTTTCATTAAACATTTCAAAATTTAACAATTCCGAATATTAAAATTTTTCGATTCTATATCCATATATCCTTTCTACAGCATGAGCATAAATTTTACTCATTGAAATGCTTAACAGAAAATGGTGTTTTCTATAATTAATTCTTTCTTTGATTTTTCTAAGATTGTTTAGATTTCTTAGAATATCTTAGCATTTTCTGTGATTCCCCACTTCACATGATTTCCTAAGATTCTGAAATTTTTTAAAATTTTGAATATTTTTCTAAGATTTTCTAGAATTTTCTTTTTTCTAAGATTTCCTCTAATCTAATAAGACTTTCTAGGGTTTCCTAAAAAAAATTTAAGATTTCTTAAATTTTTTCCGGATTTCATCAAATTTTCCGCTTGTTTTTTACTAATAAGTGGAAAACTGATGGAGAAATTGTCATATGCAAAACTAAAAGGAAGTCAGGGGAAATTTTAGGAAATCTAAATTATTATTATAGACTACTTAGGTATCTTGTTTTTGCTTTTTCCATTTTCTGAAATTTCAATGGCTTTAAAATTTTCTGAATTGTTCGAGATAGCTTAAGATACCTTAGAATTACTAAAATTTTCTCCAATTTTCTGAGATTATCTTGAAATTTCTATGGATTTCTTGAGATTTTCTATATTTCTACAAATTTTTTAAGAATCGCTTAGTTGAGATGTCTTGGAATTTTCCAGAATTTCTTTAAATTTCCCTTCACTACTTCACACAGTTTTTCCGGCGATTTCCCCTTAGTTTTATACTAACTAGAAATTTACTACATGTTGTTATAAATATTATTTATTCCCCCATCCATGAACTTTGCCTAGATCCGCGCTTGGTTTTAGATTTCAAGGCTGTATTAGACTACAATGATTTCATAATTTTGAGATTTCTGAAATTGTCTATCACTTGTGCGCATCAAGGGATTAACAAGATTATCATTCCAAAGAACTTTGAGCTTTGGGGCCTAGGATCAATATTATGACACTTGTTTGTCAAAATATTTGTCTTCAACATCCTTGACAATGAGTGAATTTCAATAAAGACTCGAAACGTCGGACATATAAATGTTTAAATTAGACCTCTACTCAACGATTTATATCTAATTAATAAAATAACAACATTTAAAATTCGAGCGAAGTCAATGTCACGGGCATTAATGGAATAGAAAATAATTTTTCCTAAAAATAGTTTTCATTCTTTTCTTTTTTTAATTTAATTATAATTAATATTTTGATCTAAATTAATTTATTAAATAAATCGGGATTTAAAAATCGTTCAAGACTTTTAAATATTTAAATAAGAAATAATTGTATGTTATTTAAAATATTGATTAGTTACAGAAGGAGCCCGAACTTCCTAGCCCCCCCCCCCCCCCCCGGAAATACGCTACTGCTTATTCGCGATATAACAATTACAGGGTTCCCACTTCATTGGAAAATCTAGACAGGTCATGGAAAATTTAAGATTTCCCTAATTTTGTACGGGATATAATTTTTCATTTTTAGTGCCAAGTCAAGGAAAGTTTTCAGTCGAGGAAAACAATTTAATTTAATTTTTTTTTAATTTTAAAATAAATTTGAATTTAAAATTTTTAAATTTAATGTATTTTACTTAATTTTTTCTTCAGCAAAGTGATGAAACTCGTGGGTTTTTTGGGTCAATATCAAAACAAAAACTTCCTTTTTTTATTTAGTTAATTTTTTTCATTAATTAAATTTTTAATTTTTTTAAAATTTTAATTTAATTCAATTTTTTAATTTTAAAAAAATTAAAAAATCAACTCTTTGACGAGCGCAACGTTTTCGTCGGTGCTTGCATGCGCAGGTCGCTCTTCATCGTGCAACTGATCTGGACAGTTTACGAATTACATCGCGCTACCATTTCAAGGCTCATGCACTGTAAACCATATACACTACATAATTCTTGATGAATTTCCGTCGCCGTTTTATTTTTTCCAGACAAAAAACGAATCACATCACAAAGTTCACATTTGGACGTAACTTTTAATGGCAGTTCCATATGGTAAAATGTTATAAAACAGTTAAACTTCAATCGATTTGATTTCTACCCAAACGAACATGTTCACAATCGATGAGAGACTAACCTATAAAAATTTCATTGCTCTACCTTTTCACTGTTAAAAATTAAACGACCCTCGTATCAAACATATTATGTATGTTACCTTTTCAAGGGCTAATATAATATGTAGTATATTGTCGTGTTCCAAAATTCCTTTTTTTTTAATTTTGATGATTGATTTTTAATTTTACTGTGAAAACCATGTAAGTGTTTAGTTTTTGAGATTGAATTTTATTTGTATTTTAAATTTGTTTTATGTATCTGAATTTTAATTTTATTTGTGAAATTTGAAGCTGAATTTTGTAAATAGTTTTGTGTAACTTTTGTAAAAATTTGAAATTGTATGCTTTTGGCGCGGTAATGTTGATTTGGTGGGAGAATGTAAATAAATTTTGCTTTTTGCCGGGTGACCGCGCAACAACGCGGACGTTAAGCCACGTTATGATAATTTGTGTTAAAAGTTCGAAAATTTTTAAAGTTTTGGTAATAAAATTATTAATTTGACAAGTGAAAAGTTGTTTGATTATTTGGATGGATTTGTCTGAAATTTTTATGGAAGTTTTATGAAATTTTGAGGATTTGAATGTTTATGAAATATTGTGATTATAATTAATTAATTAATTGGTTATTGAGGATAATTTTGACAATGATAAATTCAAAAATTGAAAAATAAAACTACGTCAAAGAAAATAAATAAAAAGCTAAAACTAAAGAAAATTCGAGTCGACAGTGCAAGGCATATGGCTTTATCAGACACATGGGTAATGCACATTTGGTTTTTACAAATATAAATTGGATTTAAGAATAAAATTTGAGAATCTCATGTTTTCTGCGGTAGTTGGGAGTTGAAAACTATTTAATAAATTTTTAAAATTAATAATATATATAACTCAAAACAACATCAAGTGTACGTAATGTAGCAGCCATGTTGTTGGCATTTGGTAGCGTCACGAGCGACATCAACAGTAAGGTAAATCGAGAATAATATTTGGTTTATATTCAAACCCAGCGTTGGTAAAATTGTGGATAATATTTAACAGTTTTCCTATGTCTACCTATCCAGTTTATAATAAATTATTACATTATGTTACATTGATATCCGTATATTTACCAGCATGCCAGACTAAAAAGCGTCTTATCTTTTCTTGCTTTATTTATTTTTAAAATTGTATATAGCTCAAACATAAAACGGCATTTATTATACTAACAAAAACAATTTTTGCAAAATAAACTTGTAGTAATAACAATAATACAGCTTACTTATACTACTAATAATTTAACAACAAAAATTGTTATTCCTTTTAAAAATAATAATTTTTTTTCGATAATATCAGACCTTATTTACTTTTCGAATTTATTATTACAAAGTTTATTAATACCGCACAAAAAAAATGACAACTCTTTTCTCTCCATGACATGATGTTAGATAATTTTCATGAAAGTTTGTCAACTCAATGTTTCATGCTTTAGTTATTATTCCGCCAGACTTTCAAACTAATGAAGGTTTTGCGTCTATAAAATGTTTTTAAAGAATATTTCTTAAATTGACATTTAATTAAAAAATATATAATATTTTTTTAATGTAGTGCCAAAGTGTCTAAAACGCTTTTTTTAGAAGAACAAATTATTACCTATCTAAAAAAATTTCGTCGTCGAAAGAGATCGAAGTTTTAGGGGATTGAACGATAAGCAAATACACATAAATGTTAAGAAGTTAAATTAGCTTATGAGTTAATTTATTAATTATTTCTGTGGCTACCCTCCTTGAAGTTGAAAATAAAAGCATCCCGATGGCGTTAATAAGGTTTTGCGGACTCCCCCGCAAAAGTAAAGTGATGCACGAAACGCAACACGTGATGCACAACACGAAATGAGATTGCAGCGGAAATAATTAATGAGCATCTCACAAACTAAATCAAAGTTCCCAGCAAAACTGCAAACTAACACTAAACTAAAGTAAGCAAACACCTGGATTTTAAGTGCTATGAGCAACCGTTTCTGAGAAAACAGCGTTTAAAAGTTTTTAATTGTAATATTTCAGCTAGTTTACGCAACAATAATCCGAAGGTCTTCTAGCTGATGAGATGTTGACTCGTTCGGTAATGGATTGGAAGGTCTTAGGTTCAATTCCCCGCAGTATTAATTTTTTTTAATATTATTGTGTCTATCCGAATACCATACAGCATCTTATATACCTTCATCTGGGGTGAAGGCGGACAGTAGTGGCGAAGCCTGACAGCAGCGTAAGTTTACTTGTTTTATTTTTAATTATGATAATAACTCTTCATTATTTAGTTCGTGCAAGTTGATAAATTAGTTAGTAGTGAGTTATAGTTCATATGAGAAGGTTATTGACTATTGAATATATCGTCTGTGCCATATTGATAAGGTAATTAGTAAACATCATTTTTGTTAAATTTTTAATTCCTTGAAAAGAAACTCTTGTACATACTGCATATAAAGAGATATCAAATTCATTCTAGCTTTAATATGTCGACTAGTTTATACTTAACACATGACCAAAAATTAACAGTTTTATTTTTTACAGTTTTTTTTTAAATAAATAGTTTATAAAAAATTGTCGTAGGTAGGAGCGAAGTCGGACAACATATGTAGTTCGCAATTACAAAAAGAAGATCGGCACACAGTTTATGAAATATGATAATGAATTATTGCAAAGGGCACTGACTGCTATTAAAAACCTTAAAAAACCGTATAAAAAGGCAGCTGACTATTATAAAATTCCAAAATCTACACTATATTACAAAATAATTTTTTTTTTTTAGTTATTTTTATTGTCTTTTTTTATAAATATCATTAATAATTTTCAAAATGTTTTTTTGTTTTTTTTTGCAAAATAAGCCTTAAAATTATAATTTTGTTCATTTTTAGCATTATTATTGGTCAATTTCATGAGTAAAAAGTTTATTTTTTATTATTTTTAGCTTTTTCGCGTTTTTTTCAAGGGAATGCCATGTTAGTTTTGCCAACTTTCAACGAAAATTACCAACATTGCCTTAAAAACCACAAATTTGCCAACTTTCTTCCAATGTTGGGAGGGGAGGCTCCCCCCATCCCCCCCCTTAGGCATGTCCCTGAAAGTATGACTCGAGAGAAGTTGTACTCGAAATAAATAGGTGTCCGGGTTCACCCCGAACCATAGGGGCGATAACGGACAGTATAAAACAAGAACAGGAGGGATCCTGCGTTAAAATTATTACAATGTCTTTATCACATAATGTAATACATACTAGAGTACCCAAATTAATTTTTTCAATATTTTAAAAATTAATCTGAGAAAGTTATTAACAAAAAACTGCGAAAATCGTCCGCCTTCACCCCAGATGACGGTACTGAAAAAAGAAGAAAAAAAAAACTAATTCTAGATAACTGTTCACTTTACACCATGAACTGAATGAGTAAAGTAAATGCATTACATTTTAATATGTTAAAATCTGCATTCACTTCTTGAACTTTGCAGCATGAAAATATAATGCACTTCGTCTTGCAATGAAGCAATATCTCGGTACTTTGTCTGTTTTCAGAGACATGACAACAGATATGGATTGCCGCAAAAGGCAAATACAGGGTATGGCACATTGACTGATACACTTCTTACGGTTCCTATAAAACACGTACTAACACGATTTTTCGTCGGATACTATTTTTTTTTAATTGAGTATTTAGTGCGTAATAAATGTGCAAGAAGTCATTGTGATAAAAAAATTTTTATGTGCAATTGTACTAAAATGTACATTTTCAAATGTACAAAACAGTACTGAAAGTGGCCATTTTTAGTACGGATACGTCACATTTTACTTTTTAGTAGTGTTCTGTCAAAGTGTTGCAGGTTATAAACAACAATGAAAACCTAACCTAAAACCGAAAAATTTAAATCATGTTTAATAATTATTTTGTTGCTTACCAACTTGATCATTATAATAAGATAATTATTATCGTACATTTTTTGTAAAAAGTATGCATTTTATTCCAATTACACATAAAATAGTGTATGCACCTTGTCCTTAAAGTGCCTTTTAGGGCATTTGTGTGGTTATAGACTTTGGCTACGCCTCAGTCTATAATTTTCCACGCTCATACCAAAAAGATGCACTTTCAGGACAAGATTCATAAATAACTATTAAATTTTTGACAGCAATAAACTATGAGCAAAATGTAGTTGTAAAATTGCATTCCAAAAATTTTAAACTGTGCGAAATACTGCGAAAACTTAAATATTTAAATTTGAGCAGAATTTTTACATTATCGTACCATTAAAAGATACAATATGGCTGGAACTCACAAAATTAAACCGAAATTTAGCAATAAAAGATCTGTTCGAGTAAATAATGTGATTAAAAACGTAAGAGAACGAATTTGGCGAAATAAAAAACAAAACAATCTTCAAATCAAATGGCTGAAAACATGAACATTTCAAGAAGATTACTTGGAAAAATTTTGAACAGCGATCTAGGATTGAAGGTCTGCGAAAAACAAAAAATACATGTACTCACGGAGGTTCAGAAAAAAGCTCGAGTCCAAAAGTGCATGGATTGGCTCGCTTGGTACCTACGCAGGCGATGATATCATTTTTTCTAACAAAAAGATGTCTCTACTACAAGATACTCACAATGAACAGAATGATGGCGTGTAAGATACCTCAATAAGGGATATTCCTATCGACAAACTGGCAGTACAACATTTTCAAAATGTATCTCCTGTCATGGTTTGGGGTGCAATATCTTCCAAAGACAAGTTACCACTGCTTTTTATCAATCACGGCATTAAGATCAATCAAAAATATTAGAAGGATCATTTGCTTGAACCTACTCGTAGTTTGTATGGAAATTATTATTATTGCTTTCAGCAAGAGCGTTCCATCTCACAAAGCTACTCGCACTTAGAATTGGTGTCCAGACAATTTGACTGATTTCAACCTTTGGAAAATAATGGCCATCATCTTCACTCGACTTGAATCCCTTGGACTTCTCCATCTGGGATACATGTTGAGCACAATTGGGAGTACGAAAACATTGAATTTGGATTCATTCAAGCATCAGCTGATTACGATATGGGATGAAATACTGGAGGAGATCGTACGTGCCGCATATAATACTTTTTGTGAAAGAATGACGGATATTGTGGAAGCAAAGGAGGAAAGATTTGAACTTTTAAAATTAAATGTGAAAATATAAGGTACTCTTCACCGAAAAATATAAATAATTTGGAATTATTCCGATTCTTAAGATTTTTATGGCCTTTTAAAAATGTATCACTTAATCTGCCATACCCTGTAAACCTTAGCTTACAGAGTTAGGCTACGTTTACGTTGGAGCTCTAAGCAGTGATGGTTGTAGTGATTCTTGCAAAGCAGTGATTTGTAATGCATTGATTCGTATAGGACCGTTTATGTTGAAGAAGCGCGCAAGTCAATGTTAATTCGCAGAGCAGCGATGTACGTACCCTTAGGGTACGTTTATGTTGGAGCTGTGATAACTGATAATGCGAAGAAATTGTTTAGCTCTAATCGCTGTTTTACGAATTAACATTGACTTGCGCGCTGCTTCAACATAAACGGTCCCATAAGAATCAATGCATTACAAATCACTGCTTCGCAAGAATAACTGCAACCATCACTGCTTAAAGCTCCAACATAAACGTACCCTTAGGCACAGGGGAAAGAATATATATACAGGGTGCAGAATGAGTTAGCCGAACATAGGAAATTAACATGTAAAAACTTATTTATGCAAATTTCTGCTTCCCTAATTATTTTAGAGAAACAATGAAAGACACAAAAATAATACAGAAATATAAACTACGTATGATAAGGGCATTAGATTTCATCTAACTTTTACTTAAAAAGCCAAAAAATGCTTTTGAAATTGTCAAAAGTTTCATTTATCGGAGTGCCCATGAAAGTTTCCATGGTAATTATTTTGGAAAATATAAATGAAAATTTTAACAATTTCGATAACATTTTTTGAACTTTTAAATAAAAGTTAGATAAAATCTAATGGTCTTATCATCTGTAGTTAATAATTCTGCATTATTTTTGTGTCTTTCATTTTTTCTCTAAAATAATTAGGGAAGCAGGAATTTGCATAAATAAGTTTTTACATATTAATTTCCTATGTTCGGCTAACTCATTGAGCACCTGGTATATATATTTAACTAAGAAAAACTTATATGGAGCATTTAAAACATAAAACTATTTACCAGGTTGATCTTCCGTTATACACTGGCTCTAAAAGGTCAATTTTATACTTTCTATATTGGTTTGTGGGTTCATACTGAATTTTTCAAATAAAATTCCCTGACTTTTCCAGGTTTTCCTGACAAAGAATAAAAAATTTTCCTGCCATTTCGATAAATCGGAAGATAAAAAACAAAATCTTAATTTTAAAATTAAAAAAATTTTATTTTTAATTTAAAAAAAAATTAATTTTAAGTCATTAACATAAATTTAAAAAAAAAATTGAAATTCAATTGTTTTCCCCGGCTGAAAATTTAATTTCCATGACTTGGCACCAAAAATGAGAAATTCGCTGACTTTTGCCAGACAAAATTAGGGAAAGGGAAATCTTAAATTCCCTGACTTTTCTAGGTTTTCCAGACAAGTGGGAATAACTAGTTTTGTCCCTTTTACCCTACCCATATAAATGCAGAAGTACCATATTACAATGATTTCAAACTTAAAAAAATTAATGTACACAGTTGGACATGAGCGGTGGAGTGGAGACTAAACATAATTTTTGCTGAATCAAAACTTTACTATTACAAATTATCAAAATAAAAAAGTTTTAGTTATTTTGCTTATTTTTAAGTCCAGTAAGTAGGTATTTGTACATGGAAATAACTCAAAAATAAATTTCTTTTACTTTTTCTATCTTTACTTTAGTAAAAAGTAAAGATCATAAACAAGGCTTCTACAACAGATTTAAACCAGAAGACCAGAATAGAGGCAAATTTGTCAAAAAAAAATTAAAATTAAAAATTTCAAAATTTAAATTGATTTATTTCCTATAGGTTCTTAAAATAGGTTTTATCAAAATTAAAGTAGCTTAAATACTGCATAAAAGTATAAAACAAATTATTGTTCTAATCTATCTTATTTCCAAGATTATAGTCTATTATAAAACTGCAATGTTTATCGCTGTCTTGGCCTAAAAACCGTAGTTTTCAACGTACTGTAGTTTTTTTCTGCTATCTATAAGTGGTCTGTAGATAATTATATAAATATATAAATCATGTGTAGGACTATTTTGTAGCTACTATATTACGGCCCTAGCTGTAAGCTTTCCATCTTTAGCTCTTTTGAGAATATTTATTAAATTATTCAAATAGCCAAAAAATATTTATAACAGTTTTATGATCTTCCTGATAAATCTCTCCACCAATTCTATTAAAAGATTATGCATTTCAGTTCTACACAGAGAAATTTTCGTGTTGATTCAATAATTCTGACATAAAAAGCAATCTTCCACTATTTGGTTATCATTCTTAGGTCTGCAATATACATATTGAACTGTGATTTCATAGACAATTTTATTAAAAACCTAAATAATATAAAATTTGGTTACTACTATATCTAAAATTCTAAATAGGTTCTTTTCTGATTCACATATTATCAAGTAATTAGTCCGATGAATAGCAATTAATTAAAGAGATAAAATTTCAATCAGTTTTTAGGATTAGTTGGGGATTCCAGTGTTAATTGCTTCTATACTTTAAAAAATGTGAGATTCTACCTTCAGAAATCAGAAAGTTCAATAGCAAATCAGCTCAAGATTATTTGGTCTTGAAGCAACCCTATAATATTGTCAAGTAATTATTGAAACCCAACTTCATAATAAAATTTAATGGTAGAAGGTAGAATTAAGTTAAAACTGATGATTCTCATTGGATTCCCTATTAAATTTTAAAGCTCAATTTAATTTGGTTTAGAAATTGGTCCTAAGTATAGGATTTATATGCAATTTACACATTTTCTCATTTGCTTAACTGCAGTTAGAAATGATAATAAAATATACCTACTTAATCAATAGAGAAAGCAAATTTATTTTACAATATAAATATTATTTTGCTAATTGCTAATTAGCTAATCGTAAAGACACAGAATTAATATACAAAAGATTGAATGTTGACAAATCTAAATAACAATAATTAAAAACTAACTTACAGTTTAATATTATAATGATCTGCATTGATCATTTATGAGTAAGTTGAATGATTTTTGTAAAACAAATAAAAATATTACCGAGAGTAATAAATAAAGTCATTTAAAAGCAGGTGAAATCTTGCTCCTGCAGAATTTTCTCTATGACAAACTTAAATAAAATATAAATGGTCAAGTGAATAGTAAACGTACAAATTTGAATTCATTCCATCCTGATTACAAAGAAAGTGAAGATATCAAAATAAATACAATTTTAAAATATGGTTTGGCTAAAAATTCAGTTCGTCTTAAATTAAAATAACAAATTTAAAAAAATACAAAAAAATTAATATTCTAGTTATACGTTACATAATATTCAAGTAAGAGTGCTTAAAGCTGGAAAAGGATTTTGTTTACTGACAACAACTTTTCGATGCTGCCTAGAAATGTATCCTTTAATTTTTCCTTCGTATATTAAATTTGCAACTATGCATTCAGTTTCATCTAAATCAACATCAGATTGTCCTAAATAAACTAAAGCTTCTTGTAAAGATTCTATCGAAATTTGATGTGTATTTAATATTAGATAAACTTTACGAAATAGATTTCTATAAGCCACAATTTTTAACTTTTCTACGATCAAATAAATACCACACTTAATAAAAAACGTCTCATGAGTATCCATAATTTCATCAAACAATCGTAAATCACCATGACACACAGCTTTAACCAATTCGCAAAATTGTATTAAATCGTATTTTTCCAAAACTTGTTTGCTGGGCATGTAACCTAACAGCATTTTTACTGGCACCAAGTATATCAATATGAGACGCTTGTTCTTCTTGCTTAACTTGTGGCAATGTTCAAAAGCATATGATAAGTATTCATCGGCTAACTTATAATCACTATCAAACATTGCTTTACGACCCACAAAGTACCTGTAAGTAATTTGATGACTTAGAAGAAAAGAATCCTTAAAGGGTGACGATTCAATTGCCCTAATGAGGGGTCTGCACAAGTGTAATTTGTTGATACGAAAATAAACTTTGAACAACTGATTAACCAACGTCAACATTCCTATTCTTTTTGTATCATCCTCCGATGACCTATTATCAGCAGCACAAACACGAAAACAGCCTAAAAGACAATCAGCAGCTTTCTCCAAAATTGCACCTGGCTTATCACTAATTCCATTGTCTTTCTCTACACGTTGCGCCAGTAACCGCAAATCTAAACAAGCAGAATACATAATGGGTAAAGACCAATTTTCTTCCTTTTGCGATTGTATAATTTTGATTAAAGTTTGTGTCAATAAACTTTGCTGATGATAAGCTTCAATGAAATTTCTTTCGTGTAAATAGAATAAGCATTTCAAGTGGTGAGCTACAACTTCGTCAAATGGCGGCGACATCAACCTATCCACCATCCCTTCCGGCTTTTCCATAATTAAATTCTTGCTTCCCGCATGATCATGTCGAAGTGAAATCAAATTTGCGATTATCACACCATCTCTAGACGTCCAGCACCTATCCACCAATTGCAAATAATGACCCAGCGACATGTGTGACATTTTACTAAAAATTTAAACAATAATAATTTAATAATAAAAAGATTGAAACTCTAACCTCAAATTCTTGATGCCCAAGTTGCGATTCTAAATTATACTTATTAGAATTATACTTTTATTTGCATTTTTACATTAGATTTGATATAAATTAACTCACTTCGTTTAATAAATTCGCCGAATTTGAAGCTTAAATTAAGGTTAACTATGCAATGCCAGCTTGAACAACTAAACAATCAATAGATGGCGAGGCGGCGTTGCCAAAACGCAAATCCTCGAATGATATTTTTTTTCACAATTTATTTATTTATTTGTTGGTGCTAATTTCTTAACTTTATCAAATAAAAGAAAACCTAATTTATGTTTTTAGTTATCAAATTAACTTTTTCGTACAGGGTGAAACAGAAATGTCAACTTTACTTGTATAATAAAAAATGAGGTAACTTTGAATTTAAAAAGAATGTAGAAATGTAGAAATGTTTTTATAATCATTGTACAGTGTAAAATCTTTATTGTAGTTTTAACAATATTGTAAATCTAGTAAAATAAAATTTATTAATTAAATAGAACCACTATTTTTCGGAGTAGTGTTCTACAGTTTTAACTGGGTTTAATTTTCTTCTGTAGAGAAAGAAATCTCGGAACAGTAAATTTCATAGAAATCTGATAAATGGTTTGAAACTTGAATTAGAGCGTCGCGACGCTTTCTATGAACGCTATTAAACTATTTCGGACATAGATGTCTCTGCACTATAACTTTAAGTTTAAATTTAGATAATTTACAAATGGCATGGCAAATAGCATAAAAATCAATTATATTTAAAAGCGTTACATGTAGATTAATATATCCTCAAATTTACAAATAATCTACCCTCATAATTACATAAATTTACACTTAATGTTGATAGCTAACTATAATATAATTTTAAGTGCAGTAATTGCGCTGATTATTTATACACAGTTTGATACCTAATAACATAATTATTATTATAGTTAAAGCCTACAGTTTAGGAATATAATATTAGCGTAAAAACACAACTTAAGTACCACTTTATTTTCATAATTTAAGATAATTCTGAATAAATTGCTAAAGTGTTAATTTCAAAATTACTATAATTTATTATTCAAATTACTTACTGTATAGTTTACAGTTCATCAAGTTTTGGTTTATAGAATCGGCTTACCTGAAAAATAAAATAAAATCAATAACATTAAAATAATCAATTTCTATAGATCAAGAATATAGGAAGCTTAATTTGTAATAAAAATTTCGATAGAATGAGGTGAGCATTTCAATTTTGTTGTTTTGTTTATCGTTTTGTGTTTAAATGTTTATATTTAAGAAAATATTCCTACCTAAGTATTTCGACTGAAATGGTGTTAATTTTGTTAAAACAGTTGTAATATCAAGAGAAATATTTATTTAAACAACGCAGAATGCTTCGAAGTAGATATTGGAATGACAAAATAAAATCGAATTTTAATTTAATTATTTTAAATTCTAAAATATTTGTTACAAAATATTTGAAATTTTTTATTGATTATTGTTTATTTACAATAGAAAAAAAAACGTTTAAATTGATTAATTTGTTTTTGTTTGAATTCCATATTAATATTAAAAGTAGATTTGTTTTCATATTTATATAAAACCATGGATTTTGTACAGAAAGTTCTACACTTTGATTTTGTAAAAAAACTTCAACTAATTAACCCCCAACCTAAAAAGGGGTGTCTGACGCATATGATTGTCAGTTGTCGGTTTATCTATCCTGTCAGTGGTTTCATAACCCTTCAACGGGAGGTCAAATCTTGATGCAGGTTTTTTAAATAATAGAGCAGCCTGTATCTATGTTTTTAAACAAAATCTGTTGGGAAACATTCTTTCATGTATAGCTAGAGTTGACATTTTTAAATTTTTTAATAACTCAATCGTCCATTTGCGACCGTTTTTGCACAATTTAAAATAATTTATTTGTATGATTTTTTTTTATTAGCATTCATGAAATATTAACTAAGAGAATAACATCGGCGACTTATGAGAAATTAGGTGGTAGCCATAAGTGTAAAACTAAGTAGTTCAGAGTTTTTAAAAATATAAATGCTGTTTTTGTAAAACTTGTTTTGTTGGCTTGGTGAGGCACTGTCTTCTCTGCCTATCCAGAGAAGCCACCACTGAATAATACAGATAATGATGAAACTCTCCTAAGAGCAAACATGATATAGATGGACTTTGTACCATTAGGTTAAATTCATTACACTTTCATTCATCTCTCCATTTAATCGAGGTGTTCTAGAAGATACATATCTGGACGCAACATATTATTAGTTTTGATATGAGGTCATTTTTGCAGAGAGTCTATTTTTAACTGAGTTTGGCACTAGGCTCGGGCCCCATATATTCGAGTGTAATTAATAGCATCGAAAACCCAAGTTTGGGCTATTTTATCAGTGTTTGATTTTTATTTTACGATTTCCTGTTTTCTCTTTTCGGGCGTCTCTGGCCATTGGGCCCTAGGCACGCGCCTAATTATAAAATAGGCCCTGCCATTATATAAGAGCCTCGTTCCACCCTGCAGTGTACCTGCAGTGTAATTGAGTCGATTTTTGGTGGATCGCAACTAGGTTTACAATGTTTGAAAACCTCTGATCCGAGGGGCGAGTCATAAGGTCGATTCTTGTATACCACATTTCCTCTTATGAGGTTTTTCCAAAATTTTCCCAAATTTCCTTATACTTGTACACCAGATTTCTCTAACAGCTCCCCCCCTCGATCTGATCTATGAAATATATATTGTATAATAATTTTAAATGTAACATAAAATTCCCTTTGTTTTTAAGCACAATTAATATTGTTGTACTGGAGGGTATTCCATACCCCCAGACCCCCCGGTTTAAAAAACAGAAAGTTTGTGTGTATATTTTCTAATCGGTTTTATTTTTTAGTAAGAACCTTTTACTTTTTTACAACAAAAGACATTTATACATCACGGCAGTGCTCCCCCCACCCCCTAATGTACCAGTACAAGTATCTCCCAGACCGTTTCAGGTCTCTCCAGTCTCACATGCGAAAGTTTGTATGCCATGATTGATTTTATTAGATAAGATACCGTTTCCCTCTTTCAGAACAAAATACATTTATAGTTCGCAACAGACGCACTGATGGTAGGGTCCCCCCCCTTTTCAATTCATAGTATCCCTCGTTTCTTCAGCACAATAATTGAATATTTTTGTATTTTTGTTAAATAAATCACAATTAGTGCTGTATTCCTCAACTAATTAAATGCAAAACTATAATGGCTTATGCCATATTCCATATATTAGTTTCAAAAATAATAAACTAATAAATTGATGATGATAGTAGAAGTTGTATTGTATAATCAAGTTACGAGGTAAACAAATTACTGGTGTACTAAAGCACTAAAGGGTGTTCCATATTTCATGAAAAATTTGGTCCTGAAAGAGTAAAAGGTCTTAATTTAATTTAATCAAATTAATCAAAAAATATGGCCATAAACTTTTTTTATTGAAACCGGAGGGTTTGGTGAGCATGGAATGCCCTCCAGTACATCAGTTATTTATTGACTCAATAACTTGATAATGGAATACAATTTTAACTCAATTACTGACGTATTGGACGGCATGCCGTCGACACTCCCAGGTTTCAGAAACGGAAAATTTGTTCGCATATTTTTGGATTAATTTTATTAAAAAACAAGCTTTTACTCTTTCAGGAAAGTATAGCATACCCTCTAGTGCACTCGTAATTTGTTGGCGCAGTAACTTGATTATGGAATACAACTTAACGATATTTATGATGTACTGAAGAGCATTCCATGTTCCCCAGACCCCCCAGTTTCAAAGCCGAAAGTTTTATGATGTACAAAACTTTATTAAAATTTTTTAGCCAAAAACGTTTCTCATTTTCAGAACCTGTTTTCGGGGTATGCTACCTCCTTTCTCTTTCAGGGAAAAATTTCAAAACAGGGCATATTTTTAACTGAGCTGATTTTTAACCCCTAATATAGTGTAACTAATAGCATGGAAGGCCCAATTTTTGGGTTCTTTTATCAGTATTTGTTATTTATTTTACGATTTTATGCTCTCACTTTTCGGGCTCCTCTGGCTATTGGGCCCTAGGCACGTGCCTAATGCGCCTAATGGTAAAATAAGCCCTAAATGGCAGTTTCAGAATTGGAGTTAGTTGGCAGATCAGTAGGTACTGATTTTATAAGAAACAGAGTTAAATAAGCTTCTCCGTACTTCACGAAGAAGTGTTTATCTGATTGATAAGACTTCAATACTACAATTTTTTGTCAAACGCCCGAGAAATGTTCAAATAGGTCTTCATTAAGCCTCTTTACAACTCTATGTAGGTACCTGCTCGATTTTGGGATGGTTCTGTCGGAATCCAAACTAGTGGCTGGGTATTA
This sequence comes from Cantharis flavilabris, assembly GCA_949152465.1. Classification (NCBI taxonomy): domain Eukaryota; kingdom Metazoa; phylum Arthropoda; class Insecta; order Coleoptera; family Cantharidae; genus Cantharis; species Cantharis flavilabris. The sequence goes on from OX424436.1 coordinate 44,468,418, forward strand.
ATTGCGGTGACCAGTCAAAATAACCCCGACAAAATATCCCCAACATAATAGCCCGAGACATAATAGTTTGTTCTAAAATAGCCCTACGACATAATAGCCCGTACTAAAATAACTCCGGCAAAATAGCCCAAAGACAAAGTAGCTCCGACAAAATAGCCTAATGACAAAAAGGGCCATCCATTAATTACGTAAGGTTTTCAGTACATTTTAATTTTTAATACTAAAAGATGGTTTTGTAAACCGAAACATGTATTGTTTTTAATGTAGTTTTTTGACTATAATTTTAGATATTTAGTAAAAAGAGACAACAAACTTTATTAGTTTTATTAGAATTACGTAAGGGTTTGATGGAGAAATGAGGGTATCGGAAATCTCATGGACCGTTACGTGGGGGGAATCCGACGTATTTTGTCTAATGCAGTATAGATATACGCGAAGGTATATTACAGATTGCTGCAAATAGCATATTTTGCCATGGTTATTGTCAGTTTGTTAATTTATACCAAAAATTGAACTTTTTATTATATACCATTGGAAAGAAGACAATTATTTAAGAATTTTATCAAGAATACAATTTTTTCGGATTATCGGTCGGATGTTTTTAGCGAGTTAAGAGCCAGCCAAAACGGCTTGGAGCGCCCATAGCGTAGCGTAGGGCTGCGTAGGATCAGTTTTGGCAGGCGCAACCACGGCAAATTAAATTAAATTAATTTGGCTATCGCCATACTACATATTAGACGGAATTCGTTGGACTCCCCCCACGTAACGCCCTATAAAATCCCCCCCCCCAAACCCTTACGTAATTATTAATGGATGGTCCCTTTTGTCATCGGGCTATTTTGTTGGAGCTTTTTTGCCATTGAACTTTTTTGCCGCAGCTATTTTGTCATTGGGCTATTTTGCTGAAGCTATTTTGTCATTGGGCTATCTTGTCATTGGGCTACTTTGCCAGAGCTGTTTTGACGGGGCTGTTGTGTGGGGGCTGTTTTGACGGGGTACCATTAATTGCTTTTCTTGCAGAAGTGGTTTAAGTCTAGCTACGAAGATCCTATTGAACACCTAGGATGAGCAGGAGACTAATCGGACGAGAAAGAAGGTTTTGTTTCTTGAGACGGTGCTTTCGGTGCTTTCTTTGAATTGAGATTTTTTATGTTATATCCTAACTTCTGCTTTGGAGTTGTAGTCATTTGTAATTATGAATTTTACCTAATTTGTTAATTATTAATGTAAATTTTCTAGGATAAAGTAGTTGAGTTAAAAAATTATATTTTGTCATTTAATAATTAAAGTTTTCGACATTCTGTAACAAACTCTTCGGCTTAATTTTTTAAGGCTTTTAATATAATTTTATGTTATTTAATTTAAAATTTACAAATATGGAAAATAATTCGTTTTAATTAACATAAATTAAATGTGATTTTGTATATGACTTAAAAACATTGAAAAATCATAGACGCGGAATCATTCAATGCTTTGGCTCAAACACACGAATATGAGAATCCAGTTTTGAAAGTGATTTTAAAAAATTGATTACAAAAGTTGTATAATTAGTAAAATTAATTAGTATAATTTTGAGCAAAAGAATTTAAACTTGGATTTGGAAGTAAAAATAGTAATAATGAAACAAAAATTGGGAAAATCGTAGAGGAAAGGCTAAGTAAAAAATTCAAATTATAATTATTTAAGAAATCAAAATTGGATTAAACAGTGGTGAAAATTTTCTAAATATTTCATTTGAAATTAATTTAACGACCACAATTTTTTGATATCTCGGCATATGTACTCCTTTTTGTCACTTATTTTAGCAAAACCAATTTTAAGTTGAAAAATTATATTATAACATCAATAACGGCACTTAAGTGCATAACAGTTCGTTATTAATTTTGGGATATTCCCAGGTTTAATATTAGCATATTTACAAAATTTCAGAATTTTCAAACCAAGTATATTTTTAATACTTTCCTCAAAACCACCTACTTACTGCTTAGAATTTTTTCAATATTTTTAAACTATTAGTGTATTTACAAAATTTCTGAAATTTTTTTATTGGCAAAAATGTCAAAAAAATGACTAAAATGATCCTTAAAATATGAGGGTTATTCTTTCCGCAAACAGCAAAGACTGATAGCATCAGCACCATTGTTTACACTTGGTAGAACTAATGGTTCTGTGAGCACTTGGATAATATATTTTAGTCGAGTGCTGACCTTGCTAGCTCCATAGTTCATAGATCGAACTTGAGCCTTAACTAATAACATCGACTCTTATACACTGATGCTGATTTCAATTAAAACTTCTAATCAAATAACTTTTCGATGCTAAGCCGTAAACTGCTTATTAATTGCTCATATGGATAATAAGCTATATTTTACTCCCTTATTGTATGATCTACTATTACAATTATAGGTTAAATTTTAAATGCGTTTTTATTTCATTTACTTTTATAACCCACCCTTTAGCTATTTGTAGCTAGCATGTCTGGGAACCCCTCGAGATTTCTTAAAATAAGTAAATTAATTGCATTGTCTTCTTGAACCATCTTTTGACAGAACTAATCAAGTTGCTCTTCTTTTGGTTGAGAGTTGAGACCCAGTAGGTATTGTGGGTTTTGAGTGACGCAATTATAATGATTGTGCTCGTTTTGGTCCTACTCTCACATCTGGATCTTAAAAATCAAAAAATGTTTGACAAAATGTGTAGAATAATTTAATTACCGAGTGAGTTGTAATTTGTCAATGAAATCAAAATTTATATTTTATTTCCTACGTTTGGATTTTAAGTGATACGGTACACGGGCAGAGAGTTATTTTGTCTTCATATTTTTTTTAGTAAATCTTGTTAAAATTTGACAAAGACAAACTAGAATATTTGTTTTTCTTTGCAGTATAAATTTTTCTAAGAAACTGTCGCTCTCATGTAGCCCAAAATATTTAAATTTATCTTTGATAAAAGCTTGTCACGCGTTTAAATATCAAAGATATTTTTAACAATTGCTTGTCAATTTAATATGTTCTGTAGTAAATATTCAGTTTAAGAAACGCATGGGTGAAAAAGTTGCATGGATTCAATCGATTTTCATTTCAGAAAAGTTTGTCTTTGTTTTAACTTAAAATTTCATTTTCAAAGTACTATTTAGAATTTAGATCATTAAACTTTCTAAGCTGTTCATTTTAATAACAAAACTTTAGTACTACAATTTACGTCCCAAATTTTAATTAAATATGAGTGCTGAAAAGTTGTCTATGCATTTCTTAAAAAATTGTAAATTATAAACCATTTCGAATTAAAACAAAATCTAATCTACGCACACGAAGTTCATCGGAATTAATTTTCAGTAGCTCAGTTTTCAAAAAAATTAAGAACTTAAAATAAAAATAATTATTGTGTTATATTAGTATTCCAAATATCCAATCGACTTGTAAGAAGATCTAGAAATAATAAAATGTTTATACTTTTTTATTTTTGGTTGCGAATAAAACGCTTAAAAATAAACTTTATTCTGTGGAAGTCTCTGGGTCAAAAGATTAAATTTAAATAAAATTAAAGCTTATAAATGAGATGAAACTGTTAACAGATTTCCCAGAAATTGACGATTATTTTAATATACAATTTAAAAATAATTAATTTTTGAAACCCGCAAATCGTTAAGTCGTTTATGAGGAATTGAACATTGCATTTATCTCAATTCGAAGTTGGCAAAACTTAATAATAATATACAATTTTCACTTATATACTCTATTTGCGAAACCAAAGCCGAAATCGACATTGTTTGACTTTTATAAAAGTTGCCTACATAATATGTGTATAATCAATTAGTTCAAAAATCACAATTTTTAATTTAATATTGAACAATATATTCTTGTGATATTTAATTAAAGTCTCACGGTGCATTTAAAAAAATTTACAAAATATTTAAATATTTTTAAATTCAATTTTTCAATAAAATTCTATAATAAATTTGTTTAAACTCAAATGTTCTTATCTATCAACAATTTATTTTGACATTGTGATTTTTAAAATTTCAATTTAAATTAATTAACTTCTACAAAATAGTAACTTGAATCCTAATTTTTACTAGTTTCCAACCCCCTTCATCCTTCTCCAAACACCCCCAAATGTTAAAAATATATAGCACCAATATATGGCAACAATAATAGAAATATATAGCAACACTGTTCGGAAGAGAGCTTCCAATTTTTATTTTTCGACAATAGTTTTATGTGAATTTGATTTGGAGGGGTGAAATGAAGGATTTTATCTGTAAAGAATAATTAATAAAAATTAAAATAATAAATAAAAAAAGTAAAGTACTTAATAAAAACAATCGTCCGAACTGTTACTAGTTAAAAATTTTTATTATTTGGGGTTGTTTGGAAGAGGATGAGGGAGACTGGAAGCTGGAATATGTAGAAAATGAAATGTAAAGACAAAAATAATCGTTTTCATCCCTCCAAATTATCGAAAAATGATAAAAATAGATAGAAACATCCGTCGAAAATAGTGGGCAAAGGGTGATTAATTAAATTAAAAAATTAATTATTACATAATAAATATTAACAAATACAAAATTAATTTAATTAATTAATTTAATTTTTTTTAAGTCATTAGTTTAGTAGGTTAGCCGAACAACTGGTGATTCTAACGTATTCGGTTCGAATCCGGACAAAGTCTAAAACTTTAATATGACCTTCTTCATGCTTCGGATGGTACGTTGTCGCCTATTAAACTATTAAAAAGAGGATCACAGGCATTTCCCAATCCGGATTAAGGAACTCTGGAGTGTAAATGCTCAAAAACATTTTTCTTAAAGAGGCTGATTGTCTTGCAATGGACAAGAAAAACTGAGAAAAAAGAAAATTTCGATCTTGCGCATTTTTACAAAAGTTTTACAATTTCACACCAAAATACATTTAAATTAGAATATGAAATTATTATGAAAAACTAAGATTTTAAATTTTAAAGCGGTTACATACGTCTGTAGCAGTGACAGCGCCAGCATTTGGGAGGGGGGGCATGTGCCCACCCTTGGCGCCGTCCTGGTCTGTAGTTTGATACCTCATTTCTATACTTTTATATCTACATGTTCCTAACTGTAGATGTGCATAATCTCTGTAGCGTTATTTGCTCAAAATTAAACTACCCCTGCCACTTGCCTAACCGTAGATGGACTGTACGCGTTAGCTAGCTGTGTTATTTAAAACTCAGTTCCCGAGAGCGTGGGTGTTTCGAAAAACATCGTGGGTTCGTAACAAAAAGTTCTTCAGTACTCAGATTTGATTTCAGCTAAATGAAAAATACGATGTTAAAGTGGACGCCAGCTAATACAAATAAAACTAAAAAGAAAGCAAGAGTCGATTTATTGTATTAGCACAGATAGAAAATAAAGATGTCGACAAGTTTAATTAATTCACTAATCAAAACAAAACATAAAACATACACATAAGGATCAAGTAAAGCTAGTACGTAATTGAGGATTACGAACTAGAAAACAAAATAAAAAAATACAAAAGTAAAGAACTGACATCCACCTGAGGGGTAGATTCAGTCAAGTAAAAAAAACACAGTTGAGTACCCCTGAAGAGGATAACTCAACAAAAAGAAGTTATGCCCAGCAAAGATTAATTGCACACCGGATTTCATCATCTCGGGATAATTGACTTACAAAATAGATCCTGGCATACTGCATCATTTAAAACAAGTAAATGCATCTCTATGAGACTTACCCTGAATGCAGTACTACCAACTTCACGACTCGGCAATTGTCTTTCCTTCGTCAGGACCCTTCGAATTCAATAACATTTACTTCATCATTCTATTGGTCTACCATCCAGGAATGAAAGTCTACAAAATAGAGAACACAAAATACTCATTAAAAAATCAACAGCTTGCCAGTTCTAATTCTCATCAACCGAGAAAGTGTGACTGCAAACTCAATTAATCTCTGCTAAAACATCTTCATAAAATCTAATCATCCGCTTGAAGTCGAGGTGTACCATCCCAAATAAAAACGTAAATCCACGTCCGGGATTGAAAAGGTGGTGAAACATCAAAAAGACAAAATCATGAAGTTTGGTTCTCCAACTTGAAATTAATTCCGATCTACCAGGTGCAAACACATTCACAAGAAAACTCCTCTTGTGAGAAAAATCAACCATGGCAAATCGAAACACAAACGGGTAAAAAAACCATTCTTCGGATAACTGATGTTTAAAAATATATTCCGACCCAAATCTTCCAAACAGATGACAGATAAATAAACAGCGTCATCGTAAAACCACAGACAAAATCTTGAAACCATATGCGGATGAGAAAAGATTTCCAACACTGATGTACTCCATTTTACGACGATCAAAAATTAAATTGTGATAACAACCAAATACGAATAATTATAAATAAACGTTTAACCCATAACCTGGGTGCTAAAAATAATTTGTTAAACAAATTAAATAGAAGTAAAATATAATAATTACCCGTTATACGGCAAAATTAAATCAAATTAAAACATTAATAAACTAAAAAAGGACACACAGCGATTAAACGTTAACTTCTTTCGAAATTTAACGAGTAGTGCCGCTTATCAAAAATGAACGAAAATTATCGCAACCAATAGCGATCCAGTGACGTAGCTAGAAAAATATATTGTAACGGTCAAAACGTCTTTTGGCACGTTACATCTCATGTATCATGTAAAGGGGTACCAAACTAGAGGTGCAAAGATTTTAAAATTTTAATTTCTAGTTTTTAATAATAGTTTAATTATATTAAATAAAAATTTATGATTTTTTAACTAACCGATTTTACACATACATATTATGTAGGCAACTTTTATAAAAACAAAAAAATTGATTAGGGTGTAGCAGCTTTACTTCTAGTTAAAAAGCTTAACAGATAAGACAAATTGGAACAAAATTCTAGTTTGTCCTCGGTGCCTAATTGGTTCATAGTTCATATATGAAATTCGTGGTTAGATTTTTCTAGTGGATGACGTTACGTTTTATAATTCATTTAATGCTATAAAAAGTCAACAAGCGAAGAAAATATTGTTGTCTACTTGTTATCATCACAAAAGGCTTTAGTTTTGCAAATAGAAAAGCATATAAACAAAAATTGCAAATTATAATTGAATTTTTGTCTAGTTAAAAGCGAGATAATTGCAGTTAAAGATTTGATTTCTCATATATGCTACTTAAAAATTTGCGATTTTCAAACATAAATATGAAAGAAATTAATTTTTTATATTATGTATATGTTACGGTCAATGACGTAAATTGGGCATTGACGTCAATGGTCGGGCAATGACGTCAATGCCTATTTACGCTGGCCATTAACGTCATTGACCGGCCATTGACGTCAACGCCCGTTAATGGTGGGCAATGATGTAAATATTTTCATTTGAAAATAATAATTACGTCTTTGGCCGGTCAATGACGTTAATGGCCAAAATGTATTGGGCAATGATGATATTATAGAATAACTAATATAAAGAACAGCAAAATGGCAATTAAAATTTGACAGCCAACTGGCAAGTAATATTTACGTACATATGTTGTATTCATTGTATTATAATATAATATAATCATTTATTAACAAAAATAATAAAAATTAAAAAATAATGAAATAAAATTTTTTAAATAAATTAATCATTTTTATTCTGGCACGGGAGTAACCCATGATGGCACTTAGAATTTGCAAATTTGTTTGCTGGCGCGACACGCACATTTATTATTTTTACATCCACCCTTGCAATGACAACGCTAGTAACCGTGACTTCCTAAAACACTGCTTTCAGCTGCTGCTTGTCCAAGAGTATTCTCATTTTCTTTGGTCGTATCACTAATATTTTCTAACAAAATTAACTTTTCAGTATTACAGCTAGTATTAATTTGCAAAAGCACATTTATGCCCGGTTTCTGAAGATCTCTGGTTATCCTCTGGTCAGCTAATCAAAGGTTAAAGTTACACTTAGGTTAAAGTAAGATGGGTTTCTGAAACCACCAACTACTAGAGGATAAGCACGGATTTATGAATATAAACTGGATAGCCAGTTACTGTATATCCCCACCGCAATTTATGTCCAACCCTCCTTAACCGTCATACTGTGCTAATTTTTAGTAACTTTCAGTAACTTTAATGCCTTACAGTTGTCGGAGCTACGAAAAATTGGCACCCTGAGTCTCCAGTCTGTCATTTGGTCGGCAATTTCAAAGTATAGTGAGGTTATTATTTATAACATAACAATAGATAAACCCTTGTTGGGGTAGGTAGGTACCATTTTAGCACAGTATGGCGGTCATCGGTATCGAGACAATAGTGGGGATCTGTATTAGCTATCCAGTTTATATTCATAAATCCGTGAGGATAAGTAACCTCTTGTCAACTCGCTTGATTAAATTGCCGGTAGATGGGGATACAGTAGTTACTTCAAATTAACCAGTTTTTTTTGTAATTTTATTATTTTATGTTGGCAAAAATCTGTTATGTATAGACTAGGAAAATGGTGTTGTCACGATCAATCAGCTGATGGGTGGAAACATGGTGATAACCTCACTTTGTTTGCGTTTAGTTACCATATAGCTTCAAAAACTGCACTTTTCTCGTCTAGAATTATGTGGGCGACCTGGGCAAATGCAATAAAGGCATAATTTTGAATTAAAACATTGTAAAATCACGAAAAAGTTTAAAATAACGCATGCACCCGGCAATGTTTCCACCCATCAGCTGTTAGATCGGCGACATTTTGACGTCACATTTTACCAGTCTATTTAAATGTTTTGCCGAAAAGTTTAAATATAATATTATTTTTATTATTATTATTATTAAAAATATTTGAAAATAAATTATTTTATGCGTAAAAATAAAATAGATTTGAATAAAAGAAGTAAAAATTTCACCGACTTCGACAAAGATGTCTTATTTGATATCGAACAAGAGTTTAATCACAAATAAAAGAATTAAAAAAAGACGGGACTAATATGAAATTTAAAAACGATCCATGGATCGAAATAAGCACTGAATTCAATTCAACTGTCATAATAAATTCGATTGCGCATGTTCTACAAAGTTAACCAGTGGATAACCCGAGCTCATCCGCAGGTCAACTTTGACCAGAGATCTAAGGATAACTTTCGCTATAGAAACTCAAAATCTGCAGGTATATTGCGGTTAAGCTTAACCTTTGTATAACTCGAGCTTCAGAAACCGGGCATTAATATATTACTTTCAGATGGAATCTATAGAATAATAATTTCATCATTGCCCACTCTGTATTGGGCATTGACGTCATTGCCCGGACAATAATGTAAAAACCACACATGAAATTTTAAATGTCAACAATGACCAAAATACATGGTCATTGACGTCAATGGCCGATAAATGACGTTAATGCCCAACTAAGTTGGGCATTGACGTTATTGTCCGGCCATTAACGTTAATGGCCGAATTATCATCGTTGACCGAAACATATATATTAAAATTACTAAAATACTAATATAAATTCAACGGTCTCATTTGGTTAGTATTTAACTTAATAGGAAGATATTTTATTTAAAAAAGATATCCATTCTGAAATAAAGATAATTGGTTTTGGAAATAATTATTATTAAGAAGATTCTATTTTTACAGAACGGAAATGAAATATAAATTGTAATGTCTTCCTAATAAAAATTTTTAAATTAGTATTAAGGTTAATTTTATTCGCATTTTAAAAGTTTATTAAAATTTGAAGAACCAGTCTGGCTTACCTAGACCGTGTAATATTTGCGTAATTAATTATTATGAATATAAAGACAATTTTTGTAGTAGTGACTACCACAAATTTTGTAAAAAAAAATAGTTTCACTACCGCATTACAATGTTGCTCTTGCTTATTTTGATTTATAGCTTTCTAGGCCATGCAAAAGGTATTAAAATTAGTTATTCACGTGGTAATAACTTTAATTAATGTTTTCAAACCTCTAAAATATGATGCATTAAACGAGGAACTACCGACTCATAAAGTAATAATTACTGTTTTGCATACATTATAAAAAGTGCACACCTTATTCCGATGCCTACAAGCCTTTAACACTCAAATTACATGTGCAACAATTGACAACTTTTCTTGCAAATTAAGAGAAATTCAAGTTTATCGCATAAGGAAGTAAGAGTACCACAAGAAGATATAGAAATGTACTTAATTTTATATGCAGAACGTCTAATTTAAATTACGCATTGAGAAAATAAAGTTAAGTTATTGCAAATAGTCGTAAGTGAATTTTAAATTCGATTAACTACGGAACTGAGAGTAGATAGTTTTATTACCATATTATTACCTTCTTCTATAATACCACACCGAATTTGCATAGGTACAAAATTATATGGCCACCTATAATGGTATAAGCTTTGCAAATTTTCCATATTAAATTATATGCTATTTATGATGTCATTTAAAATTTGGAACCTTACATTACATAGTATATATGGGTATTTTACTGAGCTGATAAAAAGCAAAAAATGATACTAATAACCAATAATAAATTTTATTCATCGAGAATATTTATCAAAATTTTTAAACAATTTTAACCCAAATACATTTTTCTAAATATGATAATATCAGAAAACCAATTAGAATCCAATTTATTTTTTGCTTTAATTAGATTGCAACTGCTAAATTATACGATCGTAATTTTACAATTTAATATAAATATGTATTACTATTTTATAGTATTTTATGGAATAATGCGTTCTAAACGTAGCTATGTGTAATAACAATGCCGTATAATACTATTAAATAGGGAAAATTATTAAAAAATTCAAACATAAGCTTTAATTATAAGAAGATATGGCACAAAGCGATTAAATTTAAAACAAATGGTTTCTATAATATAATTTATTTGGTGTAAAATCGTTGTTATACTTTTAAATTAAATAATATTAACTTAAACTTATAATTATTATTTCAATTAAAATAAAATAGAAATTTTTGTGATTAAAACTATGAGTTATGATTAAGAATTCCATTTTCTTTTCAACAGAGATGCAATCGTGGATAAAAAAATCATGTGCACATTTGATGAATTGCATTATGTGTGCGTGACCATATCAATATGTATATGTAGGTACAGCTCAAGGAAGATTGAAATTAATTGATCGACATTACCGCTCAGTGCAAGTGGTGTTTTCGAAAAAAGAATTTGTCATGCGACGCATATCGGTGATGCTTAAACCCAACAAACTCGAAAGCACTCTAGCAATATTCAAATAAATTAAAAAATCTGCAAATTTTACATTAAAAATATTTGCAAGGGAAATTTAAAAATTTAACAAAATAAGAAAAAATAATTTATAACAGCCAAAAGTTTAAAATTATTAAGTAAATACAAAAATGGAGTTTGTACGAAAAACCAATCTTTCTGTTTTGATAAGAACTTTGAATTTATCGAAAGCTTTTTTCTAACCGATTGAAGTTTTCTCTTTTTTGAAGTTTTAAATACTGTCAGGCTACTTGTATTTCCGGTTGTACCGGACAAAAAATCCAACTTCGATTTGTTAAACCACCCTGATATAATTAAATTTTCTAAATGGGTTTAACTTGTAATTTAAAATCACAGTAGTATGGTACACACATACAGACAAACATCTTGGACAAAATTACCTTATATTTCGAATTATTATTTAAAATACAGGACTTTCTCTAATCTCAGAAATAAAATTTAAACTTAAGTTGAAACAAGTTTTAATAATCTTTGTATAAATAATATAAATCGTTATTTTTTTACTTTTACGTTTGTAAATATAAATAACATTTAATAAGCAAACTTTTTGAAAGTTACTCGAGTTGTTTGGCCTAACTCACTCTTTAACTTTACGCACGTCAATCTTTTCATAGATACTAACACATTTATTTTCAAGCACTTTTAACAAAGCAAGTATAGAAACATACAATTTTCTTTACCCTTGTCAAATTTTTTTTCAAGACACAGCTGTAAATAGTAAAAAAGTGGATTTCTGTCGTGAACAAAACTGTACGTATGTAACATAATAAATATTAACTAAAATAATATGTTAACAACAATTTTTTATTATTTACCAACCCAGAGCGACTAGCATCATCAAAATTAAAACAAAAGTTAATTTCGAAATCTGCATTAAATCAATAAATTATAATATGCTGTTCTGGTACTGTCCTGCCACCATTTTAAATTTTAATATAAGATATTTATTTAACTCTAGAATATACTAGAAGTGAGCTAGTAAAAAAACATTTTGGAGTTTTCGAAGTAATCAAGTTGAATTATCGTCATTGTTATTTTTTATTTACGTTGATTGTTTATAACTTTTAAATTTATACTGATATTCTCATCCCAAAATTCGGTTTCTTTATAATTTTTTCTATTCTAAAATTAAAAAGGTTTATCGAAATACTTTGCTTCAAATATTTGTATCGAATTTTTTTGGAATTTAATAAAAATCTAAAGTGAAAATAAAGTAAAAAATTAATTTTTTAGTTTTAATAATAAATTACTTTTTCAATAATTTTTGATTTAATAATTTTTATTCTTAGAATGTCTAATGAAGGAATAAAATAACCACGTTCTCTCTCTCTCTCTCTGGTTCTGAGGTTCTAATTTTTTTTAATTTAATAATATTTTCTTATTCTTGTTATATTTAAAAAAATTTCCCCTTGAGTTTACTTTTAATATTTTTAATAATTTATTGTTATTTCACAAATCAATTATTTATTTCTTTAATTATTTCTCTTTATATTTCATCCATTTTACATACTATTGTCATATAAACTAATAGGAAATCGGGGCCGTTCGCAAGATTTCGTCATGGGTGGGGGGGTTATAAAAAAAATTATAAAATAAATACATCAATAATTATTAGTAAATAATATTATGTTTATATCAATTTTTTAAATATATAAAAATTTGTTTACGTTAATAGGTAAAAAAATATGTCATGGGAAGGTTTTGAACCCCGAAAACCCCCCTTCATAGAATTACTTTAGAACCCGACTTGGTTCTGTGATGTTTACACTTCAAGTATTTGATTTCCACTAGTTTGTTATTATTAAACAATCGCATGTGCATAATTCTAAATATTGAAGTTTACAGTTAATAAAATTATTGTTTTTAATTTTGTTTTTGAAAAATTGTATTTCCTTTTTGCATACCCTTTGTTTGATTATTTAACATGGCAATATATGCGCTATATTTCACGATGGAGTTTGTTGTGAGCAGCACAAGGACATTTACTTGTAATTCATTTGATGCATTAATGACAGAGTACTAGACCGACAAAGTGACAGAATAAGAAATGCCCCCCCCCTCCGTTGGTGAACTCATAATCACGTTAGGAACTCATAATTCCACGGAATGAAATTATGAAAAAGAAATTGTTAAACACCCAGTAGTTCAAAACAAGCTGCATTCTGTTGACGGTATGTGTACCCGACGTAAATAATAGTTACAGCAAGATTAATAAGCGGAGCCGACCGCAGTTTTCTTACTGTTAACATTGTATCATAAATTTATTTTAGATTGGATTTCGTTAATTATAGCCAAATTTAATTTAAAAACGGAAAACACTCACGCTTGTCGACTTCAGTAGGTACCTTCAAAGATATTTTTATCAATTGCGTGGGTTTAGAAAACCCCAGGCTTCTAGTTTCATAACTTTCGAGTTCTGACAACCCTCGGGAATGTTTTATTCGTATACTATAAGTTTTCGTACCCTCTTTTTTTATTTGGGTTAGTTTTAAGTTTTCAAATTTTCAGGGAATTATTTTATTACATAAATATTAGAACTTCATATACATAATTCTTTGTTGTACTTGATAGTTAATTATGTTTAGAGAGAAAGTTTTACGATAAATCCACTTTGTTAGGTTTAACATTTTAAGGGATGTAAACCATTAAGCCAGCCAGGGGATAAACACAGACTCCTAATCTTACCTTGTGTTCACTAATAATGATAATTTGAACACACAACATAAAAATATGTAAATTTAGTACTAGGAAACTCGGGTTTACTTTGCTGCAGAAATACGTTGATCCAGTCCAATTATTTTCGATACCTGATCACCTCAAACGTTCCTTATACTGCGTATTGCTTGATGAGATATGCATCGATCATTACATACAGTTTCAATTTGCTGGAAACTTCTGTAGTTGTAACAAAGTTATCGGATTCATGATAAGACAGAAACATTTGTCTAGCATTGCTCCTTCAAGTTCAGCAGCGAGTAAACATAATTTGAAAAAATCTATTTTGAATAAAATTTAAAAAAAAATTTTGTAATGATTTTTCAATTATACTCTAGATTTTAAAAATTCCAAACATACCTACAATTGCGGTAATTAAAAATAAAGCTAAGAAACTCAATAAACTAAATAAAATTAATTTTTCTTCAAATTAAATAATTAATTTATCTGCGAATTTGCTGAAAGGTTTCTTTTGCTTATATTTTGAATTTTATATTGTCAGTGGCAGTTGCTACAGCAAAACAATCCTACGAAATTAAAATTATTAATAAAAACGTACCTTGACTTAACTTCAATTAAGTGGAATTTCGCATCTGAGCATAGAAATCAAATGACAAAAGAAATTAATTTCTATACATTAATTAAAGAATTAGTTTCAATTACGACAAGAAGAATACCATTTAAAACTGTCGCAAAGTATAATATAATTGCAATATAATATTCAATTATATTATTTGTAAACAAAGATACTACAAAGATAAATTAATATAAAATGTAATATAAAAAAGATAATTTGGTTCAAAACAAACAGAATAATTTGTTGTAGCAGCAAAAAATGTGTTGAGACTATAGTTGCTACTAACAGCTTTGTTAGAGCAACAAATCTTTTTTACTCCTGTCGTGACTCTAGTATGCACACTAGAAAATATTTAGTTACACTACACTTAATTTTTTTATTACATTTTTATAAAAACCAGGTAGATTAAATCTTTTGAGGAGAAAAAAGAGGACGATTGGACACAAGCCAAGTCGTACTGGAAAAATTAAGGACCATTTGTAATAGAAAATATTTCTTTATCAGGACCTGAATTCATCTGGCAGTATGCGATACATTTACTGTGACTTACGCAAAATAATCAAGTGAAAAATGCAAAAATAAGATAATGCTCGTAAAAATGGCATCTCGCTAGTGATAGTTCTTCTATTAACTTACCTATGAAAAAATATGATAGTTAAATTTAATTTATTTGCTGTAATTTAGCTACTTCTAATAAGAAACTTGTAATATATTAATTAAATTCATATTTATAAATCAAATTTCTATTTTTCATCCTCTCAGTTCAGTGCTTTGAACAAATTAAGACATTTGCTATTCAAATTGGTAATTAAATTAAGTGCTACGACTTGTACATAGCGATGAGACAAAATAAACCTAATTGGACTTTCTACATTTATAATCCCTAATTTTGCAATGCTTTAAGGTATAACCTGCATAATGTTGATAATAATATAATATGCTATATGGAACTGCAGCTAAAGTTAATCGTGATTAATATTCAGGTACCACAAACAAGAAATAACAACATATTATCAATGATTTGCCACACCGCTTTCTAAGTCATGAGTGGATAATCTAAATCTATTTTTTTTTTATATTTGACGGGTTAAAATTAGTACAACCGGTTATGATAATTTTACTCTTATTTTTAAGGAACAGATGGTTTTGATAATATTACTTACGTACAAACATATTTAATTGACGTTTTTTCGAAACTCTAATTAAACATATTCAAGTTTATAATTTAAAGGTTTTACTAAAATAATTAAATTGATTTAATGTAAAATTCTACGGATAATTTAAATAATTTTGAATTGTCTTAGTTAAGATATAACTTGATCAAAAATATAATTCTATTTAATTAAATGAACATATTTTAATTAGGTTGACGTGGGTGAAGCTTTAAACTTTCATTTTCACCAATTTACTTAATTAGCTGTTTTTTTGAAAATTTTTGTTGTTTTTGACAATCTCTAGACACATTTCAGTTAAAAATAATTACTTGTTAATTTTTGAAACTGCAACATCTTACAGGGTGATCTACAATTGATTTTTTGTAATATGAAAATATTATTATACTTTTACTCGTTTAGCATAAAAAATAATACAAAAAAATGCACGAATCCGGTATAACTAATATGGTAATGAAGTACATAGATGCGGAATTAATATTTCACTAGTATAGAAATCTACAAGCATATTTTAATAATCTTGAAAATGCTAGAAATATAAAAAATAACGAAAAAGGAAAAAATGCAAATAAACTTCAACATTCTTTTCTTAGAGGGTTACAGATTTTTCACAGTAATTTCATTTAAAAACAATGCCATTTTTTGATCCTGTTATCTTGGAAAGAATAAAAGTTGCATACCTGGCAAGAAAATTGTAAGAGTAGTCTCATGTACCGAAAAAAATTTAGCGGAAAATGTTTCTCTTTAGTAAAAAAATTCAATAACGACAAATTCGTTTTATTCTATTTTAAAAATCTTGACGTAGCTACCACGTCATTCCTTGTTCTTTTAATATTGTTTTACACACGAATACAAAGATTTTCATTCAAATCCTTAATACAGTAAGTATATTAAATAAGACAACATAAAAGATATAAAATTTTCAAGAGATTTATCAAGACACGATAGCTCTCAAACATTATTATATTATTAAATGATCAATCCAGATACCGCCAGCCCCCGGGGGTATTCTGAAAGAAACGCCTATCGTGCACTAAGAGAGAGTAGGTACAGAGAGTAATTAAAAAGCTGTCGTGCGAATGTCAAAAGGATGGCGCTTACTTTCCGTCAACTATTTATTTAAATATATTTAAAAACTTTATAAAGTTTTTTGAATTTAAATAAAAACATAAATAACAAAAAGTACAATAGGATCGATAAAATCTTGTTATACATCTCCCAGTTTCTAATTTAAATGTATAAAAATGACATATCCAACAAAAATAAGAACGACTTTCTATAGTTTATGATTTTGAAGTTGATAAGAAAAATAATATATATACATTTAGAAATAAAACTATTTCCGCTAGGCTGTGCTAAAATTGATGGGTATTCTTTTCTACAATTATAAGCGGCGCAAATTAACATTTGTAATTCCATAGAAAGTGTTTAATTAATTATTGTTTCTTACAATACGCATGTTTTACTATTGTACTAATTGCTAGGAGATTATCATAATGATTCTAGTTTTATTTTCTTATTATCATTTATATGGCATGTAAAATCACTCAACTAAAACTAGTGCGTACGACTTCATTACACTTCTTTTTAATTAACTCTGAGTTCTCCGATATAATTTTTACAAAATCAATTTATATTTTATTTTTTTAGTTTTGATAAAATGTAAATCTTGATAATGTACAATACCTACACCAGAAGTGTAATTTGATACCGTAACGCACGCATAACTCAGGAAATAATGAGAAACAAAAGTACATTGTTAAGATTTTATATCTAATTTTGCAAATTATTTTTTATTGTTGCTGTTTATTTATAAAAATGTAATATGATTAAAATTACAGTTTTCGAGTTACGACGAAAACTTTCTGAAGGCACTTAATTTTATGTAAACAATATTACTTATTTTTTATATTATTACATCAACAAATTGTTACAATAGCGAAGATAATATAAAGAAACTTTTATCATATTGAATAACATTTTTTATACGAAATAAATACGGCATTGTTAGTGGGATACTAAAAGTTATTACATTTAGACTGAATGTTCAGATATACCATATATTTTCAATCAAATATCAATAAGATAACCAACTAACTCATGCGTTTTAATCTTCTAATCGAAATATACTACAGTAAAAGTCTAAAAAACTTATAAGACATTTCGATGAGAGGATACGAAGTATAAACCAAAGTACAGTGATGAATTTTTTTTATAGAAGATACAATTTGGATCTGGAATACTGATTACTATTGCTTTGGATGTTAATTAATACTAATGCATATAGGCGATTTATCTTTAAAATTTTATATTACCATTTATATGTATTTTGAAAATTTTATTTGAGGTAAAATTTAAATTTGGATTTTAAAAGAAAAATATTGGAAATTAATTGTGAAATTTCAAAACTATTTATTTTAAAAAGTTTTACTTCCAGATACAGACTCAAAATAGGGATTTTAAAAGATTGAAAATGTTGCAGTATTTATTTTTGCTTCTGTAAAAAATCACTCTCTATGTAAACTGAAAATATAAACTGGAAAACTCTCATAAATGTAAAAATCTGGGTCTAATATTGAACATGATTTAATTTATTATTATAAGTTGTAGTAAACAATTTTTATTTAATATTTTGTCCAAATTCAATATCGAAATATCTACAGTTATTAGCATATTTTATCCTTTACTACAGAAAGCTGCTATATAAATTAGATTTACTTGATGTTGAATAAAATTTGATTATAATCTCGACTGTTCTAAATTAGTGCTTTTACTCTAAGCCTAGGTGCCCATATTTTTACGTCAAGTCATAATCTTCATTTTCGCTATTACTTGATTACAGATTATTTATGTGCCATATTTTGTTGTTGGCTAAAAAATGAAGAAAGTAAAAGTAGTGACATTTTTATATGACAAGCAAGTGATTAAAAGGTATAATAACAGAATTATTATTTACTGTTTTGAGTGACAATTTGTTCATACATGTGCATTTATCCCACGGTTAATTGTTCTGGCACTAAATAACAAGCGAGGTAGGTAATTGTAATACGGATTTATGAATGGCGGTATAATTAAATTTTCTTTCTTTGTTGACTTGCCATTAATACTGATATGTTTATTTGGATATACTATATAAATTTATTTGATTTTTATAGCGATATTTTTGAATCAAAAGCAAAAAATCAGTATTACTCTTTACCGTTCGATATAACACTTGATATCAGCTAATAATTCATTAAAACAGCTCCTAATCCGTTTAATGCCTATGGATTTCTTGTTATTTATGGTTCTTAATGTATGTTAATGACATGGCTGCCATAGAGAAGCAAGTTATTTTCATTAAAGTTGCAGTACAATTTAGTAGTTGTCGTTTATTATATTGCAGTTATTACGGAGTGATGAATTGTCTGTTACAATACCACACCCTGTATGAAACTGAAAACGATTATAAATTCTTCATTTGATTTAAAATTTAACATTAAATTTATAAATAGAAGAACGTTTCTACCTTGAGTGAAATTTAACAGTAGGAGGCTCATTTTTGCTTTAAATTAAAAAAATTCAAAAATAAAAATTCTTTCATTAAAGCACTGTTTCGGTTAAGAACAGCGCCCATTTTATATATGTACCTATAAGAAAACAATTATTTTTTTACCAAAGTTTTCAAGTTCAGTCAAATTTACAAATAACAATTGTAGCCCCAATTTGTAAAAGTAGGTCATAGCAATATATAAAGATATCTATAATCAGTAAATCAGTGCCGTAACTAACTTTCCTTGTGCTCTGTTCACGATTTTATTGTCAAAATTGTTTACCCCATAGAATTTTGTAATTATTACCAAAGAAAACTTAGAAAAACTCGATGGTCCAGTTCTATACAGCAACAAGTCCAAATTTAAAATTTAAAAACTAAGTTCTTATTTAGTTGTTTTATCAATATAATAAAGCAAGAACTTGATAATTTTAACTTTTGGGACTACAGAGTAGATAATCCTGTATTGCAATAAAATTATTATTAAGAGATTTAATAAGTGACTTAATTTTTGACTTGTTGCTGTATAGAACTGGACCATCGAACTAATCATAATGTAAAATTACTTATTAAATAATTACAAAATTTTCAATCAACAATTATATTTTTAAAGCAATAAGAACTCTTTTCGATATATTATTTCAGAGAGAATTTAAATACAAAATATATAAATTACTACAAATTAAATTAATTTTTAATTTAAACCGCATTATTAAAATTTGAAATTAAACTTTTAATTTATAATTAAATAATAAATATTATAATTCCTTTACAAAGACTTAATAAAACAAAGGAAAATCTTTTTATTTTAATATCACTGATATCTTCTTTGTAATAGACTACTGAACCATAGTATCTTTTTAAAAGTATAATCATCATCTCAAATCTTGAAGTTCTAAACAATGTATGGAACCTACTAAATTAATTGATCTTACTTTTTTTAATCATTTTAATATTGCTAATTCAGAATCAATTATAAATATTAAAAATATCGGATGTAGTAATTTAATTTTGAAAATAAATTTCCCAAGTTAGAACTCGTTTTAATTTAAAATTAAATTTCTCTTTTTTTCGAATACATATTGTGTATAATGTGTATAATGTGTATTTCATTTTTTGTAAAAAAAAAGGGTTTGGTTATTCTAAAATATCTAAACGAAACTACCGAGTTTCATCATACAAATTTATTATAAATCACGAATATATTGATTATTGTAGTACCTAACATTGTTTGATGTTGTGCTTAACTTCAAATCTAACCACACAATGTCCAGTTTGGTATAATTAAAATTATAATTATTTAGAAATTCCAAAATGACAACGATAATAATTAACAATTAATTAAAATAAAATTCAAACAAAAACCCGAAGTTTTCGCAAAAAATCGGAAAAATTGCTCTAATTAATTTTTTAAATTAAAAGATAACTAATCGTTCTGCATAATCTTGCTAATCGACTTTGATATTCAAAAAGCCACCGCTGCTGAAAAATTTCAACAACATCATAAAGTATGAATATTATGCACATACAATAAATAATGGATGACACACATGCAATATTAAAGGTGCATTATATTTTGCAAAATTATTAATCTCTACACATGATTATTATGATGTGATTTCCAACATATAAAAAATGAATATCTAAATGCAATTTATTCACACATTTTTGTGCTCTAACCAAATACTGGAGCTGAGCTTAAGAGGCTCTATTAAATAATATATAATATTATTTTTATTATATGGCAAAAGAAACGTCAGTATTTACATCAGACTACAACATGAAGAAAAAATTTAATAAAATAATTTTATAGATAATTTATTGTATGTAGGTGTCATTAACTTTCAAATTAAATTTTTTGTACTGCCTTAATAAAACACGAACATTTTTTGCTAAATATAGCAATACTAATAATAATATAAAATAAGCGTATTCTAAACATGTTGTGGTAATAACATTTTATGTCACTTTCTTTGGGTAACTTATTAATATAGTAATTTTTAACAACCATAATTAATATTATATTATAAAGCGAGACGCTGCTGTTTTACTTTACATTAGTATGCAAATTTTACAAAACTATTCCTAAATTGCTAGCCATTAAAGCTTTTTCACGTAAATATAAAACATTAAAATTATTTAAAATACATTAATTTATTACTTTATTTGAATTATTACGTAAATTATTATAATAAATAATTTGGTGTCCCATCCTAAGTGCTTCGGCTGAAATATACAGTATTAATATCAAAAAGGATGTGCGGGTTTTACTCTTTTATAGATAACTATTTTTTAGAAATTTTTTGAAGGAGACTAACTTTCATTTTTCATAAAAAAATTGAATTTCCAGTAAGTACTCTAGTAGTAGAAATTTAAATAAAGTAAAATAAAATATATTTCACTTTCTTATTAATTTTTTTATTTTATTTTCTTTAATATTCTCGAACAGTCACAAAGTAAGAATATATTTTGCTTTCATTAAAACCAAACCTAGGAAACTAAAACATCTATTTGTCTATTTTACTATTTAATGTAACAATATGTAAACTTTTAAAGCAAACTCCGTTAACACAAAAACGTAGTACTTTGCAAGCTTCCATCGTTTCAGCTTACCCAAAAAACAAATTGATACAGGAAAATGTATTCTACATTTTTAGATGATTTAGTGTTCTTTAATGTATATTAAAGTTTTTGTGTTATAAAACCGTTCCCAACCCCCGATCGAATATATCAGTATTTTCATACTGGAAGAAAAGAAACAAAATTATTACCACACATATTAATAAAATAAAACTTTTAAACTGTTTTTAATTCAATTTTAAAAATTTCGAAAATTATTTTGTGCTCCGGTCGCATGTAATTTTATAAAAAAAATTCTAAGGCGATCAGGGATATCTTTTACGATACTTTTATGTGTTTTTGACAAGAAAAGTTTAATAACTTTATTTTGTTATATTAAAAACGCTGTTATAAAATAGAATTTTCAAAGTGTTTCACAAGTTTGTCCGAAACTTTACTTATACTTTCTATATAAGTTATAGTAAACGAATATCGATAAATCAAAAATTTAAATTTAGAAAAACTGCTTTACATTTAAAACAATTAATTACTGATTTATAATACAAGTTTTAGCTTTAGTGACTCTCACTATAACTGTTAGATGTCTTGTTTATGTTTTACCTGGTCTGGTTTAACCGAATAAAAATGTCCGAACCCACGACATATACACCATGCACACATTTTAGAAAAATAGAAACTTTCACAATTTACCAAATTCAATTTTTGCGATTGCCGATTCAATCTATCACTTTCTATATCAGAGATAAAACTAATCATCTAATTAATTAATAATCATTATCAAATTTCACGACTAGAATTTTGTTTACTGCATTAGTTAAAAAGTGACAAAGTCAACACCGGCAAAGATTTGATGCTCTGCAACATCTAAGAGTTTTTCTGTCAGGAATTAAACTGCAATTTTCTTTTTAATAAACAAACTGGATTGTTGGTAAACAAATCGTTATATTTAATAATTTTTATAACGATATCAAAATTGGTCTAAATTTTTCATTAAGAAACGTGCTAATGTTGACATAAAAAAATCATAAAAGTAAAATTTAAAATTTTTATTAAGAAAGAAACAATAAAAAATTTAAAAATCCCTTCATTATATTTTTACAAGGTCGTGAACTTCTATATTTCCATCGTCTATCGTGAAAGTGACGAAGCGTCAGATGGAGGTATATAAATCGACGGTAGTACATTTTGCCAACATTCTGTTCGGTGTGCGTTAGGTGATGATTAAATTATGCAGCCAAATGCGGTAATGTATTTTACTGAGTGAAAAGTGATTTCCTATTTTATAAAAATATTTTTTCCAGATGTTTGTTACGATTTTAGTGCACGTTAAAAAAAATAGAGATTATCGGAATTTGAATATAACTTCTTCCGGTCTCTCGTATTCCAGTAAACATGATTCTGGAGCAAAAAGTACAGCATCGACGTCGAGTCAGCGTAGCAATCGAAAAGTGCGTTTTAAGTTACCCGATAATCAAATTTACCTTTAATAGTGATAATTAATGCTTGGATCCGATGATTACTCAGAAGTTAAGAAATTCTTGCTTTGCCCTTTGGAAATGTAAAAATTATCTTAGAGTTCTGATCGAACATTGCATATATAGCAAAGACTGTGAATGGAAACGCCAAAATGAAATTTCGTTATGATTATTTTGTTATTTAAAAATTATTTTATCAATTTGTTGTACAACAAAAAATTAAATTTTAATAAAAACCGCGGTATAGTTAATATTATATACTAGTATTTTTATTTGCCTCCGAAATCATTTGTTGCTCCTCAGAAGTTCTTTAAATTAATTTAGTTTAGAAAACTTGATAAATGTGAAGTAATAGAAAAACAACATAATTACGTGTACAACTTTCCATTTTATAAATAAATTTTTAACAAAACAGAATTTGAATATTAATAAGAACTTCATAAATGTGATAACTTTCCTTTGTGTTATTTTATCAAAAAATTAATGTTGACGGCTATCTATGGCATTACTTCACGATGTTATCATTTTAAAGTGTAAAGTTTGTTGTAATCCCAACGAGCATTATTTGATGAAGCTTTCTCTAAAATTTGAAAATCCTGCAATATAATAAATTAGATTCTAAAAATAAATATTTTTCCAAGTATTTTCTTGTTTTGTTAACAGTAAAATATTGGTATACCAAAATATATATTAATTAAATTTAATTTTGAAAAGGAAAAGTATTTAAATTAATTTATTACGAAAACAAAATAAACAATGTTTTATTCATTTATCTTATAAAATATTAATAAACATTTCGATTGATAATCGTCATTTCGACTTCTCAGTTAAGAGTAGTATCTAATTATCGTCTTTTATGGGTGAAAACTATACTACATAATAATTTAATTTTGTAAGTACTTAAAATTTAATTATGTTATTCCAGATTCCCTTTAAATATTAAATCACTATAATTATTGTATTACAAGCGCTGTAAGCATAATAAATTAACCATTAGATAGGTAGGTGCTCAATTTTTAAATTATAATTATCGGCAATACAAATTGTGTTATTAGTTATTACTATGGCTAGAAAACCAGTTAGTTACGACAGAATTTGATCCTCTATCACACAATAAAGAAATAAAACCCATGGGTAATCAATTTGCCATCAATTTAAAATATATGTATATTTTAAGTTTTAAGTACTTGGAAAATTAGTTATTTACACAAAACTTAAACCGACGGATTAGATTACCAAAATTTATTACTCATTAACGAAGATAATTGTGCAAAAAATTTAGGGGCTGTCCATTAATTACGTAAGGGTGATTTTTGAAATTTTTGACCCCCCCCCCCACATAAGGGCACGTAAGATTTTGGCACTTCTATTTTTACTTCAGCTTCGTTTATCCATTCAACGTTTTCTGCTCCCGTTTTTTCGTCATGCGTTACGCACAAGAGTTCGTTCTCACGTCGAGTAAGAACAAGTTTAGCCTTTGCTTTAGCGTATTTCAGAGAGTGTTGCAAAGCTTTCATGTGTGCTGTGGCTGCTTTTTTTGAAGCAAAATACAAACCGCAGGTCAAACACATTCTATCTTTTACTTGTGGTTGCACTGAAGGGCTATACATATCATATGGCATTTCCTTAAATTGCTTCGTATGCGGTAGAGGTATGGTTAGGCTGAGTCGATCGGAAAGCGAAAGAAAAATCGATTTATGTGGTTCTTCTTCCGGACTTGGCACAGTAATTCTTCCTTTGAAGTTATGCACGAGATATGGTGGTGGAAGAAATCTGTCTGGTAACCTATAACGTATATCGCTTCTAAGGTTACCACAGCATTTGATATCGTTGCATTTCGTAATCTGCAATAAATACTGCGATTCTCTTACATGAATTGCGTACCACTTGGGATCCACATCTTCTGGTAATTCAGATTGTATACCAGACTCGATATATTCGGCTGTAACAGGATAATTATCAATACACACGTCGCTCCATATTTTAGCCAAAGTATTTCCTGCTGCAGAGAAATTTTTTCTTTCTAAATCGGTGTCGATGGTCTTCCCATTAGAATCAAGGTGACTTCCAAATATATCGTGCTTTAAAATCAATCCGGAAAGTTTTTTGCTGAGCGGTGCCATTCTTCTTTCAACACGGTTAAATGCGCTACGTCCAGGTGCGTTTGTAACAATAAATAAAGCATCTAAATTGAAATCTCGGAAATGCTGAATAGCAAAAGCAATGGTTTTTGGATAACGTGGATTTTCATCTGGTCCGCCATCTACAGAGATAATGAATACCGGTTTGATTTCGTTGTTCGTTTTTACAATTCCTTCAAAACACTCCAGTTCCAACAGCTTTTTAAAATCATCACAATGACTAGCTGCAGTTGATGAAGAGTGTTTGCCGCTTCTGATGGCAATGTAAGTTGGGCCAGAATATGTAACTGCATCTGGAGATCCCCAACCATTCGGTTTAATGATTATTCCAGCATACACCGACGGAATCAATTTGTGCTTTTCCGCTATAACCCAGTCACGATCGGGAAGTTGTACCCTATATTCAACGTGCATTAATATTGGGGATTGCTTTTGCACAGCTGTAATCCCAATTGGAACACGAGCTTTGTCATCCTGTGATAAGAAGCATACTTGATCTGGGCCAAGAAAAGATGCCAAACTCTCCAAGTATCGTATGGACGATGTACAAAACTGTCCGTCAGGATGCCTTTTGTGACTATCCGTTTGACCTCGGCATAATTTCACTGGTACCGTCACAACGTGCCTTTTTCCTTCCATAGTATTCGACTTCCGCGGTAAAAGACGTAAATAGGTTGCACTTCTAGATAAATTAAATCCAATTTCTAAAAATTTTTTGTGCAAGTCGTCAAGTGTCTTGCAGGTCTTGATTTCTTCGGTGCGGCGACGATCTTGAGCTGCACCACCAAACGAGGCGATAGAAACTATTGTGTTTAATAATTCTGGATGATTTTCTTCTATACGTGGTCTGCCAGGAGTTTGTTTTATGCCAGGCTATAAATCTTCTAAATTATTTTCTAGCTGATTTAACTTTCTCTTTACAGAATTGCGGTACTTTTTCTGATATTCGGCGTTTAGTTTCTTAGTTTTCAGAATTTGTTTTAATTCCATTAATTCCTTTTTAGATCTATCAATATCTTTTTGACGCATATATCTCGAAGACCTGAATTTCGTGATTGCAATTGACCGTTTAATTTGAATTCCATTGCTTGAATTTTTGCTAATAATTTTGTTTGTGCTGGAGTGTCGTATGTTCTAGCTAAGACCTCGAGATCAACTGATTCATGCGGGTTATCATCGACTTCATCTGAAATAGGTGGTTCCATTTCATTTTTACCTTTTTCTTGCGAAGTTGAATTAGAACCATCACTTTGTTTACTTTTTTCAACCTTTGAGAAATAGGATAAAAATTCTGCTTTTCTTCTTGTTTTTCGTAAATTATTTTCTTTTATCACATTTTCAATATTATTTATAAAATCCTTACCTTTATAGGTAGCCTTTGCTACTTTCCAAGCATTGTTTGCTTTATCTTGCAGCAATTTTGCCGATGAATCTGGCCAACCAATTTTATAAGACATAAAAAACCGTTCGTATAGATCGCCAAACTCAGATGCCATTTTGTTAAATTTTTTACTATTATGCCACTGTGGTTTATGATTTGAATAATATTAAAATAATATTTGTTCGATTGTTTTTAAACTGCGTACGCGCTGTCCCGACTACCAAAAATAACGCGCCCGAGTTATCCACATTAGGGATAATCGCAGGGGTCAGCCCAATCGTAGTGCAATGAAAGGGCCTCACCTTGGGGGAACCGCCTTGTTGATCACGGTAAACCCCTACGCCAGGTAAGTATGCTTTCCAGCTGCCAGGTCATAACTTATGTGTACCCCATGCCAAAAGTTTTTCTATATCAGACAACTGCGGCGCCATCTATTCGTAATTATTTAAACGATACATTTTTTGTTTCTTATTCAAAGAATAATAGAAAAAATCGGCTAAAGCCTCGATAAAAGATTTCACGCCTAGTACGTAAAAATGGCACTTTTCTTTACTCGTTTCACAAATAGTTATTTCCACACTAGTGCGGAAAAAACTTGATTTACCCTACTCAAGCAAATATCAAAAAGATGACTTTTTCAAACAGTAGTAGATAAAAAATAAGCTACACAATTTTTAAAACCAATTAAAATTTACAGCCTCTATAACAGACGTAAATAAATCATTGTCTTTGTTAATATCACTGCTGCAATTGTAAGAAACGTACATTACTTCTTGAAAAGCACTAAAACCGAGAACAACTTAATAATTAGTTTCTATATCTCGAGAACCTCATCCACATTTAATAAGAACAATATAGATGTATAGTAAATTAGTTAGTATAAATTTTCTTAAGTAGAATAATTACAGCAATTTGGTAAAACAATCATATTCTTGCAAGATGTAATTGCATTTAACGAGATGATCAGAATAATTTGAATCTTTAGAACTATTGCAGTTGGTATGAAATATAATATATATAAATTATCTACTATTTAACTACATTTTAAGTTAGTTAAGTTAAGGTATATCTCAATAATTGAAACCTTGAATAAGTAGAAATTACAATTTAGTTTTTGTGCGTCAGCAATATTAGAATTAGAATATATCAGAATTTAAATAAAATTCCAAAAGATTTCTATAATAATTGATTACACTCATAGATAGCAATACTACGATTTGAATATGTTCTTTTCATAATTTTGTTATTTTTTATTATTATTTAAATTTAAAAAAGAGCGATAAGACGAATTTCAAAAAATGTAAGAAGTTTTAATATCTTTCCATGGTTGTTTGGGAATGTGGTAAGTTTGATTTTATATTTTGTGTTGCTAGCATGAATCTGATGAGATCAGTTTCGCGGATAAATCCGAAATAAGATCAAAACATATCATTCGTTAAAGCTTTTTAGAATTTAATAAGTAATTTTTTGTATCTGAATGTAAAGACAGTTCTGACTGCTGATGTCTTTCGCGATGTTGTTTAGTTAAAATGACCTTTGCATCAACTAATTTATTTAAATTTTTTAAATAATAATAATTCTAGATCGATTAGTACTTGTAAAACTCTCACGTTTTCACCATAATTCTTGTTGTGCCTGGAGCATCCCTTATTTACACTTTATTTATTGGTTTTGTTTGAATTTTTGCAATTGCAATAATGCAAATATTCTTAATTGTTTGAAAAGCGTCGTTCTTATTCAATTAACGCTGGTACGTAAATTAACAGAAAAATATGACGTTATTTCTTCTTTAAAACCTCATTTTCATTGATTTGTTTGACTTTCAGTGAATTTTAATTTATTTTATTAACTAATTTACGTCAAATACTTTCATAAAATCGAAGTTTTAAATAAGAAATGCCATTTCTTTTATTAATTGACGTCTAAATTACTTAGCGTTAATTGGCTGAGAACGACGCTTAAAAGTTGAAATAGGAAGGCTACTGGACGTTATGAATAATATTTTTGATTTGAGGTGTAATTTTTCAGAAAAAGTTTAGATTACCACATAAGCTGAAAGGATGCGTAATTAATTGAAAAGGGGAAGTTTATGATTTATTTTTGTATGGTATTTTGTGGCATTCTCTGTATATTGTACACCTTACTGTAATTATTACTTAACAAATAAAACTAACGAATATTAAAATATGGAAAAAAAATTACTAGAAACTACTATACTATTATATAATGCTACCAATTACGGCCGTTTTATCATCTCTAGTCAAACAGCGTTGAACTATTTGCTTCACTCCATTTAGATGCACAGAGCAATTAGGCTTATATAAGCCTAAGCCTATGAGGTATTATGCCATACTTATTGAGAGGCAAAAGAAGAAATACCATTTGGAAAGATCACTCCCTACGCGCTGAGAAATCAACTTTTCTTTTGTGTAGAAAATCCTGAATGATCTTATAACTAACTGATCTGTTGTGGTTAAGTAGTGCTTGTTAAGTTTACCTTGGCTAAATGGAAGTATTTTTGAATAAGCATAATAGGTGTATTTCGTATGATTTTTTCCACCATTTTCTGCAAAGCTACTTCTTTGACTTACGTGCTACAAATGCGATATAAAATTTTCTTGACAAAAACTGGTGAGCTGGTGTACACTAGTGCAGCATACCAAACACACTTAGTATTTGCTTTTATTGGTTATAGTCAAACTTAAACAATAAATCTTAAAACGATAGAATCGCAGTTTAGAAAATGCTACCGTTTAATGTGTAGTTGGAAAACGGTCGATAAGTAAACGACAAGGATTAGCATCTGGTTACATGTTTCGTAGTAAGTTTGATGATAACAAAACCACAATATTCTCAAATTTTGTGGTAGTTATGGTTTTAGTTTTTGAATTAAGCATAATCCACGATGCTATGATTATTTCCTGTGGTATAATGTATTATTTAAACTGGATAAAATATTAAAATTTCAAACTGCAAAATTATTTGATTGTTGAACAAGCATTTTATAATTCTGTTGAAAACGCTTAATCGTAGCTCATTTTAAGCACACTAAATTTCTATTGAAATTATTTGTAAATTTGCCAGTTAAATGATTGTAATAAATTAAAGTAGGGATGAAATTATAATGCCCTAAAGAAAATTTACTAAATTCCCTATTAAAAAGAAATCAATTAAACAGTTTTTGCTTTCAAGTTAAAAGCACATATCCCATTAATCATAATTATAGCAAGAGTTAAACCTGATCAAAATGAAAAGTTTCAGCAAAATAATTTTGTAGCTTTCCGTCTAAATCTAACAATTTACTAATTGTGACGTGCTTATGGATTACATTATTAATGATATCTCTGTTAAGAACGTTGTTCGGTTCTATGCTAAATAATACAAAGTTATACAATTATACAAAAAGTAAAATAATCGCTAGGATAAACATAACATCGTATAAATTGAAAACATAATTTGGGAATCCCCGAATCCCAATTTATAGTTTATGCAAACTTTATGAAAATAACAAAAAATTATTTGACCAAATATACATTGAAATACACTCAATAAAATGTTTAATTTGGATTTAATATATTATCACAATAATTTGTGAATTAAATTAATTTTATTAATGGATTTTGAGTTTTTCATCTGTACCTACCAAAGTTAAATAAGTAAATGACGAGACTAAAATGTATTTGCTTACTTACCTAGTAAAGCTTGGAAAAGTCGAGATTTAAAAATCCTTATAACACGTTCTATAGCCAGTCGAAGTTGCTTATCTTGTGGTTTGATAAGTTTTGAATGATAATCTTCTAAAAGCTCGAGGGCGCGGTGAGCTTCTGTAATAAAAACACTTATTAGATTAACTTAAAAATATAAGCAATAACTCTTATTTATTTTCAAGCAATTATGTCTTTGTTTCAAAAGTACTAAAATTTTGTAATTGCATTAAGGGTGTTTAAAAGGATACCCTTGAAAAACTTTATTGCTACTTTTATCAACTAAGAAATTGCATTCATTTATTAATGGAATAATTTTTTTTCATAATTCAGTTAAGTATTTGAAATTGCTGAAATTCCTAAAATGCAATCAATTTTAATAATTATTGATTTTGATAATCAAAATAAAAAAAACGAAAAATGCTTAATTAAGTTAATCATTTCCCAGTTTATTCTTTCGTAAATAGCTAACAAAAAAGCAAGTGCACAATATACCTATATATAAATATAGTTAAATTAACTGAGGCATTAAAATTCCTGAATTAAAACTTTTGTTCTTTTTTTTAAAATCTTTTTATTCAAACTTTCTAAATTACACCAATAAAAATAATTATTTTCGTAGTGAATAGGTTAGCTGTTATAAAAATTCTAGAAGTTTTCATTGTTTCTTTTATATCCTGCAATAATTTATAGCCGTAATTATTATATTGCACATTTTTTTAAGTGTTGGGAAATATTAAAATTTTTGTTCATTACTTTAATATAATAATTTTAGTAATTACACATTAGGAACGTTGTGAATTATTACGTCGTTACATGCTAAACGTAAATCAACAGGTTAACAATTTTCTTAGTAATAATATTTATTAACCATAAAACTCGCACTCAACGAAACAATAGCTCAGACCTGCACGTATACGACTCAGCTTTTCCATTAAATAAATAATTTAAAACGTTTTTAGGTTAAATTTGAAATTTTTCAACTTCAATTTAGATTTGGATTTAATTCAAATCAGTTGCTTTAGGAAATATGCTGAAAATCGGTTTAAGCTTTAATCCATGAGTTAACATCCATGTCAAAATTACAAAACGTTTTAAAAACTAAATCACAAGTTTGAAATATAAAACCAGACCCATGATATAATAAAGTACTAATTATGGAACTATTGAAACGTTTTCTTTTGTTTTAACGGTTCCACGGTCTTATTTACGATAATCTGCAAAGTATAAATGGTGAATTTGCCAGTGATATTAAACCTTTGTTAGTTCTTGGACACCCAAGCATAATATAAAATTAAATAACAGTAAAACCATAAAACATCAGTTTAAAAAAAAATTTAAAATAAGTGGTTGTCTGGAATTAGATGCAATAAACTTCACAATGCAGTTGAAACGAAAATGTTAAATAATTTAAAAAAATGTTAAAAATAAAAATAAACAAGAAACAAGTAAGTAAGAAACAAGAAGCAGCCACCCTAAAGCCGACAGAGCTCAAGAACTTTTTTAAACATCCCCAAAGTCGCACGAACTCGAAAATCACGAATCTAGAACGACAAGAATCTATTTTTAAGTTAAATGTGTAAATAATTTATATAATATCCGATTTAAAATTAATACATAAAATTATGATATTAACAGTTGCACTCCACCCTTTAGAACACATTATTGCTCCTATTTACGTCAAGCACACGTTCACACGTACCGTCAACAGAATGCAAAAATACAGAATTTTATGTGAAAAGTTGAAAATTTAAAACTGATTATTTTCAAATAATAATAAATTTAAGTTTATCATATACTTGAATCGCTTCATTTTAATATCATCTTTAAAATAAATCTATTTTGATGTCACCTGGACTACGATCATAACATTTTATCTATAATAACTGGTAGCAGTACGTGCAGAAAGCAATTTTATACTTTTATTCGAATTGAAAACTTATTTATTGCATCCCCGATCATTGGCCACGAGGAAATTTCAAGTATGGTTTACTGAAGATTGTCTTTTGTTAGTATTATCCACTCTGGGTAGAACAACAATGTTAATTTGGTATTGAGTTGTCTGATTTAACTTTGTACTTTGAATTGAATTTTAAGGATTTTCAATTCTATTAATATTTTAACTACAGTTCTGTAATTTCAATGCCCGATACAAATACAAAAAAAAACTACAATATTAGCTCAACTCTATTATTTGATGCTTCCTATGTATATTTAACACTAAAAACAACCTCGGCTTCTGTTTGCAATCAAGATTTGTGTTAACAGCTCGTAAATTTGAAAATATAGAAACTTTAAAATTGCATTGTGGTCGTATTCTATTTGCATCTTTATGCGGCTACATTAACATCACTTTAAGAGCTAAAAGACACTGAGAAGAATTACTTTAAATCGGTGGTTTCCAAACTTTTGTACCCCACTGACCACTTTTCATAGTCAAAACTTGCCCACGGACCCCCAAGAGAAAAAGCTTAAATGGAAAGTACTCATTTTGTATCAATTATTTTGGTATACCAATTTTATTTAAATTATACTTCGTAAAGGCCACTTGAGACAAAACAGTTTTGCGAGTAGTATCAAGACTAGACTCACAAATGGATAAGTGTTAGAGAGCAGCCTCGGAGACAAGCAGGCGCTGGTATCAGAGACTGCATGTGTCACAAGAAGCCATGTTCATATATGTTTTCCATAATTGTTGAAAGAGATTGTTGTTTTAAATTTTAAACTATTATTTATTTTTATTTTGCATTAAATATAATTTTTCCAAATGAGCGTGAAGAATGTTGACAAAGTTGTACCAGATAAACGAGAGTAGACAGATGAAGAAATTTTTGAGTTAATTCATCTTTATGAAAAACATTTTTCACAATTTTATAAGTAATTAGTGAAGCTAGGGACTGACGCGAATCCATTTGGAAAAAAATTAATGTTAATAAAAATAAAAAGCTTAAGACCACTGACTACAAACAACGGTGAATTGACTCTCACGTGGACACTAAATTTTGCTGATCAGGAGACTATCGAATCTCTACAACCGTCTCGAGAGCGTAAGTTATCTCAATTGGACAACGCCCTGAGGCCAATCTCGAGACTTTCTCTCGAGATTTTATCTCAAGTAGACACCAGCTTTAACACAAGTATGCTATCTGTCCAATTCTAGAAAAATAAAATTTATTTTAAGTTTAATTTATTAAATCATGCGCGGACCGACTCCCTGACGTTGTTCAGGGACCCCCATATCAAGTTTGGGGTTTAGAGACCACTTTGGACACCACTGCTTTAAATGAAACGGAAGAAGAACAATGAACAAACCCATTTTAATTACATACACTGCAAAAAATAGATGATGAAAAATTCATTCTTTTTGCGGCGATGAACAAAGTTCATCATATTGATGAAAAATTTCATAGTATTCATGATGAAAATCATTGTATTTATGAATTTCTTCATCAATACGTATGATGAACTTTGTGTCATCGGCACAGTTTGAATTTAGAAAAAAGCCTATTTTTAGTTTTTAGGGTGCTGAATGACTTAACTGAACATAGGAAATTAACATGTAAAAACTTATTTATGCAAATTCCTGCTTCCCTAATTATTTTAGAGAAAAAATGAAAGACAAAAAAATGCAGAAATATAAACTACGAATGATAAAAGCATTAAAATGCTTTTGAAATTGTTAAAAGTTTCATTTATCAGACTGGCCATGTAAGTTTCCATGGTACTTATGTTTGAAAATATAAATTAAAATTGAATTTATTACTTGGCCAGTGCGATATATGAAAATTTTAACAATTTCGAAGGCATTTTTTGATCTTTGAAGTAAAAGTTAGATGAAATCTAATGGTCTTATCATTCGTAGTTTATATTTCTGCATTATTTTTTCTCTAAAATAATTAGGAAAGCAGGAATTTGCATAAATAAATTTTTACATGTTAATTTCTCATGTTCGACTAACTCATTCAGCACTTGGTATATATTTTCGACTATACTTTATAATTAGCCTGTTCAAATGAAAAAGCAACGAGTCGCTACTGTTTTACAAATTATTATCTTTATTTCATTTCATTTCGATCGATGGTTTTTTTTCTAATTTTAGATTCAATTCCCGCACATTATCACTTATGTTTACGAGTAGAAATGCAGAATTAGTATATGAGCACTTAAGCGTCAGCACGTAAACGCCTAAATAAAATTCACCTTTAATCCCTAAATAATATAGATTTGCAGCTTAAATTAACCAGAAAAAGCTTTTATTGAACTTGATGAATAAGCAGATATCCAATTATTTCTTTCAGTAAAATAAATTACTTACAAAATTTTGTTATTAAATTTTGTTAAAAAGTCAGTTTTATATTACAAGTGATTTGTAATTTATTGTAGTGATTGTTATAATATAATATTATGTATCTCATATTTATTTTGCTTAACTTTATTTTTGCTCATAATTTTATTTTATTCTTTGTTATTTTTGTTTTCTAGATAGGTAATTTTTGTAGTAAACAATCTGATGATTGATATTTTTTCTGTAAATACAACGCAAGAAAATAATAATACAAAAGCCGACGGTTACACAGCATTTTCGAAGCAATTCTTGCGGAAATTTTATCCTTTAGGTAGGTCATCCTTAATGTCTAATGCGTTCTTGCACCGCAGTAGTTAAGAATTAACAACCGGGAGGTAATGGCAAACCACCGCGGCGATCAGCAATGAGAACTTTTCAAAGAATTAAATAAATGAATGAATTATAATTTTATGGAAAACTTCCAAGTCGTAAAATTAATATTACGACAAATAATTTAAAGCAAACTTTTAATATATTAAGTAATAAATTCTTTATCGTAAAGAAATAAGGGTAAAGTGAGCATTAAGGATTAAACTAATGATGAGCGTGAAGTGTCTAACAAATATCATTCTTCATTTTCCTGAGTATTTTAACTAGAAAGACCAATCAATATGCGTTATATTAGACTTAGACTAAATTATTTTTGACATTACATTCAAACGTAATAAATTGTTGTTACTTACTTTTAGCCGTTTATATCAATTTTATATTTATTAAATTTTAGTAAATAGATTTATAAAGTTTGCAACAAATTGTATAGCTAGTCAGTGAGTTAATCCTTAATTTGTTAAGCTAAATTAAGTGAATTTATTTTCAATTCGGACCAATAAAACCTTATTAGATTCCTCTGTAAATAAAAGTGTAAAATGCGTTGAATTAAATGCTTTGAACACAGTATTGGAAACCTTGTCCATCACAGGCTTAAATGTTCCAATATTGCAAGTCATCCAAGAAAGATCGCGCCAGTGAGTGAAAATAAATCTGAGGTCTACATAGCATAAAGTCGAAAATTTTTGAGTTTATGAGCTTTTTAGAATAACAAAATATTAATGTATGTAAATTATCTTCAAAAAATGTACTATTAAATATTCAGAAAAGCTTCTGCGGCAGCGCCAGTCTACATAAGTACAGACAATAGATGTAAATACACCCGCCGAACTGAAAATATGAATCAATATGAAAAGATATTTGTAAAGCAACTGTCTGAAATGCTTCAGTTTCTGTTTTATTCAATACAACATTCAGTTTTATGAATCTACCATCGGCACCTGATGTACTTAGGTACCCAATAAATTAATTCATGACTTAACTTTGCTAACAATTTTTTTGTCACTTTTCAACAAATCCTTCTCGGTGACTGAATTTATGTAACCTTCCAGAAAACATCGAGTGGACGTGTTGAAGATTCGTCACTAGTTAAATGAAAATCGGTATTACGTAACTGAAAAGCTGACTGACTTTTGCAATATCATCAACATCGGAGTTTGATTTGTAGCCCTTGCCGCTCAGTTTTTTTGTTATAATTTATAATTTAAATTTTCAATATCATGTTAGCGCTATAATTAATTAAAAAAATTTTGTTTCAAAGGCACGTTTAGGTAATATTACGAAAACTGTACAATAGGCCACTGTTTCAATAAAAAAATGTTATTGCCCCTAGTGATCTCCAAAGTAATTCAAAACAGCTTTTCTGTTTTAAAATGTTTACAGAAGAAAAGCACAAAATTTAAAAATTTATCGAACGACTTGAAACGCTTGCTTGTTTGTTTGCACAAAGTTTGAGTTATTTTTTAGAAAAAAATTGTAGGTATTTATTTCGTTAAATTTTAAGAGTTTTAAAAGTTTTAAAATCCAACTTCTCGTTATAGCCCATAATTAACAAAAGCAAAACTTGCGTACAACTTTTATTGTTAACATTAAAGCACTTGAAATTTAAAATTGACTTGGCAAAGAAAAGCATTTACAAAGTGCCTACGAACTTGTTAAAAATACTATTACAATCTTTTAAATGAAAAAACTTTTCGTCTATTTTAATGCAAACTGTTATAATTTTTCGTTTTTTTTATTTTTTTGTTTCATAACATGTAGGTACCCAGCAGAAGTTGAACTGCTTTTTGCTAAAAGTTGATAAAAATGTAATAGGCTGCGAAATGTTAGATTGGACGAATACAAGTTCTTCCAGGTAGTTTTAAAAATTTTTATTAGTTTATAAAATTTTAATTTACATTTAAATTTAAATTTACTTTTTTTTTATTTTAGTACTTACCGTACATTAAATTTATTTTTAAATTTAAATTTGAATCTTTTTATAAACCTAAGAAAATGTGTTCAAGTATATACGAATAATTTGTTACTTTTATAATAGGAACTTTTGTATTCCGAATCGTAATGGATAAAAAGTTTTCTAAAAACAAAGAAAGTAACTAATTTTCGTCGTTTCGTAAACTTTACTATTGACTTCCTCAGGAATTAAAGCTAAATAAAATCATTGGCTTACCGACACTAAAGTATTGTAAAACTTTGTCGGAAAATTCAAAATATGGAAGTTTACAAGTAACAAACATAGTAACAAGTACAGCTTCTTATTGTGTTTCCATGTTACACACATTCTTTTTTAACTTCCGATGCATTGGAGCATTCAAGTGTCAGGTAAAAACCAAGTAGCTGTACATAAGCTGTACTATTTTGAATGTATTTGAAGAGTGAAATTCACAAAGCAATAAAGAGTTGAGTATTTTATTTTTTGGTTGCATCATCGCTTTCCAGAGATCAATTTACTATTCAGAATTTATGATTACTCGTGCGTTTTCAAAATTTGGATATACGTTATAAATAAAATATCTAAATGTATGTACATATGAATACCGTGCTTATATTATACAATTTTTATTAGTGCTATATTATTATTATCATCTTTTTTTTAAATTATTTATTAATAATTGCTATTGACGCAGTAGATAGTAGTCAAAAATGTAGGTATTTTAATAAAAAAACAGTAAGTACGAAGTACATATAGACCTTACGTAATTTTTTGTGCTAAGTCAAATTGTTATTTCATGAGAAAAGGAAGTAGTTTAGGATCGCCTACGTAACGAAGGTATTCTGCTCTCCACTCAACTCAAACATTGTTATACAACCCAAATATTGTTAAATCACTCAAATACTATGTAAAAAATAATGATGAAGTAACCCTAAAACAGGTCATTTCCACACAACCTTCAAGATCCAAAAGATGACATAGTAGTTTGGAACAAATTGCAATATATTCATCAAAAGACTATTTATCTCATATGTAGGTTTTAGTTTTCTTTTTCTCTTTTTGGTTTGACGTTTTATCAATCGATTTTTAAATACATAAAATACAGCCGAAAATTCAGGATTAGCGATCACTGATAGAGTTCTGTACGAGATAAGTTATAGGTCAGTGTTATCAAAATTGTCACCACATATATCTTACCTAGTGATACTTATACAGTCTTAAAATGTCTTCAACTATAAGTGTAGTAGAAATTCCTTTTATCTTTTGGAGGATTCATCTTGACTCATAATCAGGTAAAGAATAACTACAAAACGTGTCCAGACTCCAGAAATATTTATTTTACAAAATATCAAATTGTAAGCAATTCACAAGCAACAGCAGTGGATTGAGTACAGAACGGAAATTCTGGGTTCGAATCTCGGACTAAACAGAAATTTTTGAATATGTGGATTTAATAATTGGTTTTATATTTGTATAACTCATGGGCAAAAAAGAAAAATATGTTTTAAGCATTGAACACTTTTGTAGTTGTGTATTCTAGCATAGGAAAGTTCTTAAGTGTTTAAGAAAATCCATAGCTTTATATGCCTACAACTTCGTAAGCATAAAACTTATATAAAGCCCGCCTCACACGGCGCTTGTTTTGTTGATGGATTGCTTGCTTGTTTCGCTGCTGGCTACGGTGCTGGCTGCCCTGATGGAAAATGACGTCACTGCTGGCTTGCTTGCTTGCTTTCGTGCTGAATTTCTGTGATAGAAGGATAGAACTCGTGCTATTTTTGCTGCTGGTTTATGTGATGGCTTTCAGTGCTAACCAATGAAAAAGCTGCGTCACATTCATAAACACGAGTGGTATCGAGAAATGTCGAGTTTCACCATACCTACTCTACTACCTGTCACCAAATTCTACAGATAAGTTATAATCCTATCTATAGTATTTGCTGTAACTACCTGAGTACGGATTGAAACCATAAAGCGCGTGTGAAGCCAACAAAGCACAGAAACCATCACACCACCCAGCTGCTAGAAACCCAGCAGCCGAACAAGCAAGCAATCCATCAGCAAAACAAGCGTCGTGTGAGATGGGCTAAATACATAATAAACAGCGCCGGAGCAGAAGGCCAGGGCGAGAAGTTTTGAACCCAAGAATTTAACGCTAACATTTCAGAATTTACACAATTCACACCCACATAATCAGAACTGCATCTAACAAGATCTCATCATGAATTCTCACTAGCAGGTTTTAATATTTCTTAAATGTGAGAATATATTCATTCTGTAACGGATGTTACAGAATGAAATATTCTGTAACAGGTGCGAAGAATGTGTATTTTCTGAATTGAAAATTGAGCCAGAATATTCGTATTCTGTATTAGTCGTAGAAAATGATTTCTTCTCTTTTTATTAAAAATTTTTTTTTTCATTAAATATCTTCTCTGTGTATTTCTCGTCAAGAATCATCTTGCTTGAGAGTATTCCATATCCCCCAGACCCCCAGTCAGATCCTTCGTTAGGTTGATTTCTAAAATCATTTTTTTTAAATTTCTATCCTCAAGTAACCATACCACTAATCTATTAACATTTTAGTGTGATAGAAAAGAGAGTAAAATAAATTATTTACAAACTAAGCTTTTACACTTCCTTGTCTAAAATTAGCAGTTTTCGAGTTATAAATTAAATTAAATATATACCAAATTAACACTCCTCTCCCAGATAGAATACATATTTGAAACTACCACAACAAAAGTGATAAATTCCGCAGCAATTATTTACTTAAATTATTCATAACGTAGGTACATTATTTTAAAATGTTGTAAATTTTAAAGAGAGATAATGATAACAAAATTACAATGCATAATGTCACGCATTTTTCATATTGAAAGGAAAAAAACAAATGCCATCGTAAGATATTATATTAAACCCAGTGGCGGATTTGCAAATTTGCTGCCAGTATAGGCTATTCAATTTTTCCGCCCCTACTGACCTGTGAAATTCGATACCCTAGTTTAACAAATTATAGCAATGATTAATAAAAAAAAATGAGTAAAATTTACTAAATTTAAATTGTAATATTTGTCGCTCCCTAAAATCTGCCGCCCTAGGCTTTTAGATTTTAGCATTTAAAGTAAAAAACTGGGTTTTTTAAAAATATGGGGCATGGAATGCCCTCTAAAGCAATTTAAAAATTTCTAAGATTATTTCCCGAATATCTTATTTTCTAAGAGTTTCAAGAACTGGAACGTTTTGCGCGTTTATGTAGGTTGCCCCAAGGCCGCTTTAAGGCATGTGAGTACCCTAGGCATATTTTTTTTGCCTCCCCTTATAATAAAAAATTGAAATTATTATTACAACATATATTTATTAGCAAAAAAATGTTAACTATAAGAGTTAAGAACTTACTTGAATTTTTATTTATGTTACATTTTTTATTAGAATTAATTAGAATTTTTGCCGCCTCTAAAATACTGTTGCCCTAAACAGCTGCCTTGCTTGCCTAATGGATAAATCGTCTCTGACTTGCCCCTTAATATCATAAAATAATGATGTCAATCCGGGGGGTCTGGGGGGCGTGGAACGCCCTCCAGTGCATTCTTTGTTGATTATCTCGATGGTAAATATCTCGAAACGAAACGAAAGAGCAAATAGTGCACTGGAGGGCATTCCATGACCCCAGACCCCCCGGATTTTTCCTACCCTTTGCGTTTTAAAAGTTTCTGTTACCATAGTATACGCTGGGGTAGTGGCGAATTTACAAATTTATGATTAATAAAAGAAAATTAATAAAATTTGATAAATTTAAATTGTAATATTGAAAAACTATTGGAATATTATAAAAATTCATGGGTCAGGTACTATTCGGCGCAGCCGTTTCGACGCAACCGTTTCGACGCAACCGTTTCGACGCAACCGTTTCGACGCAACCGTTTCGACGCAACCGTTTCGCCACAGCCGTTTTGACGCAAAACCGGTTTGGCGCAAGTACAACTTGGCGTGAGTCCCGTTCGGCGCAATTACTATTTGGCGCTGACCTGATTCGGCGCGAGTTCAGTTCGGCGCAAACCCGTTTCGGCGTGAGTCCAGATCGGCGCGGGTACAGTTACTATATTTTTAATCTTGTTCTAATTTGATTAAAAAAAAATTATTTAAAAAAATAAATTTTATTAAAGAAATAAATAAGCAAAACAATAATCCTGAAAACTAATTAATAAAAAATTATTCGCGCATAGCAAAATTATGCGCTAATCCGCGTAAAAAATCAATTGTTACAAAAATAACAAGGCTGACACGTTGGGCGTCAAATCTGTTACTTTTGTAACAAATTTTGACATCCATCAAACTTTGGATTTTTACGTTTCTATCCGCACTTGGCGTTATTTTAATGAAACGGAGTTGAAGTGAAGTTAAGCGACTTCAAAGATTAACTAACTGAGGTCGTGAACTTAAGCCAAAGGTTATATAAAATTTCGGAATCCTTGACCAACAGTTCACTATTGGTTAATTTGGGGGTCACTAGGTCGATATGTCATTAACAGTGTGGGTGTATTTTTCAGAAAAATGAACAATACTACGTGATATTTCTTACTAATTGGTTATGACATTATAAGGTTTTACGAGATTTTTTAAGAATTTTTCAGACAAATAAACAAGTTTATGTGTTTTAGGAGAATTTTACTATAAAATAGTCGGGTTAACGATTTTTTGGAAAACATTACAAAGACCATAATAAGTATTTTGGGAAACTTTATAATATTTATGAATAATAACATATTATAGAATAAACTACTTATGTAACTGAATAAATATATAGGATGGACTAAAGCAAACTGTCAAAGTATTTTTACTGTAAATTGTTAAATGTTATGAAAATAAAAACTCTCTTTACACCCCCGGTAGTTGAAGACTGATTTCCCAAATTAGTCTCAACTGAGAACCTTCATCAAAAGTAATAATACGCAGAGATGTTAAAACAACCGATATGATTTCAGGGTGTGTACCGAAGTACAAAAAGGTTTTTAAGTCCGGAGACTAACACGATTTAGCTCGGTCAAGCTTACGAGAAACAATTCAAAATTTCTAAATTGTTAGGAGGTCAGTGAAGCTTTCCACCTAACCAATAACGAAACGAGCAGGAGAAGCCATCTCGCTCCGGGGACCATGCGTGTAACAAATCAATTTATAAAAGTTTTATCAACTTAAATCACCAGGAAGGAAATCTTTAATAACGACTCTCGCTTCCGTTCAGGACGGGGTCGATCTAAACGAACCTCACATCCACTCTACTAACTTCAATCTATAAGGAGCAATGTACGGCCCTTTAATTAAGTGATCCCAGACCCTAACTAAAGGTGACTTTGAATCAGCCATACACTGGACCTACGGTAAGGCGAAAAACGAATTCAACGAAGAAGAAAAGAAAAACAGATAGACGAGAATAGTATGAAAGGAATAGAGTCCAATCAGAAGTAATTGGTTACCACAATGGGATAAAACCAGACAGCGGACAGTAAGTTACTTTAACGTCTGAACTCAAGACAAAGTATGGGAAAGAAGGAAACTTTTAAAGATAAGAATCGTAAGAGAGTAAGATGGTCATTTTAGAGTGGAGAAATAACCAAACTGCAATACAACCTATGAAGTTGGTTGCATTCGTACACTGACCTCGTCAAAGACCAATGCAGAGAACACGGAGGACTGGGGACAAAATGCGTAAACTCGATAGAATAACCAACATAAAACCATCATATTCTAAAACCTAAACTTAATTTTAAAAATTCAAGCAAAATAAAGCAAAAAAAGAATAAC
Organism: Cantharis flavilabris; assembly: GCA_949152465.1. NCBI lineage: Eukaryota > Metazoa > Arthropoda > Insecta > Coleoptera > Cantharidae > Cantharis > Cantharis flavilabris. The sequence goes on from OX424436.1 coordinate 44,511,354, forward strand.
TAAAGCGAACTAAACTAACTTAATATTGAGAAATCAATTTAGAAATTCTAAATTCGTTCCACCTGCGGAATATTTTCTCGCACTCGTACTCTTAGATAAAGAGGGCGCTGTATACAGCACAAGAGTTGTATCCAACGGAATCCCACAAAATCACAGGCTTGAGTAGCGAAAGAAAACTTCACGCGAAACAAGAAAATTCGAGAAAATCAAAAGATAGCCAGTATTAACTACAGAACCGATAAATCTAAAATAAAAATGGGCCTTTTAACGTCATGCTTTAGGACGAACAAAAACTATACGATATACGATATAATAACGATACGATACGGCAAAAATCTCAATCAACAATATAGATACTTGAGAATAAGAATAATTTAGAATTCCTCAACATTATGAAACAATCCCAATACTAAACCAACACTTAGATAAAGAGGGCAATGTATATCGCACAAGAGTGATATCCAATGGGCTCCCACAAAATCTTATGTTTGAGAAGCAAAGGAAAGTCTCACAGTTAAGAAAAAAAATTCTTAAAAATTGCATTTCATATAATCTTTAAAAAAATACGTAAATGATCTTAAAACACGTAAATGATCTTCAAGAACGTAAATGACGTAACATAATCTTAAGAAAACGTAAATAATCTTTAAAAAAGAACACGTAAATAATCCGTAAATGATCTTTAAAAAAAAAGGCACGTAAATGATTTTAAGAACGTGAATGAGGTAGTTTTAGGTCATACTCAGGACCAAAAATATCGTAAATAGTCTTTAAAAAAAATTAAATGATCTTAAAAAAAATACGTTAATGATCTTCAATAAAAAGAACGTAAATGAGGCAGTTTTAGGTCATACTCAGGACCAAAAATTTCGTTAATCGGGACTTAATTTTAAACCTTTGGCGTGCCATACGCCTTTAACAATGCCAGACCCATATGATAGTTCATATGTCGTACTCGAAACTTTGCGATGTATAATAAATGGCCCTACAAATTTTGGTGCTAATTTAGCATTAAAATGTTTTGCGGCATCCGATAAAACATAATTTCTCCTAAAAACGGTGTCTCCAACTTCGAACATTGCAGGACGTCTACGTAAGTCATATTGAATTTTGGATTTTTCATAAGCGGTCTTTAAACGTTTTACAATGTCGTCATAAACATCAATGAGAGCTGGTGCACGACGGATTAAATCAGCACGATCGGCAAAAGTAATGTCTTTCAAATTTTCGGTTTTAACGGTATCGGGATACTGATCACCTTCTAACGTTATTTCTCGTCCAAAATTTGCAAAATACGGAGTCATACCGGTGACTTCATGAACTGCAGTTCTAACTGCACAAGCAACTTTAGGAAGATAATAGTCCCAGGTTTTATGATTTTCTTTAACGTAAGAAGCTAACATGGTTTTTAAAACTCGATTCACCCGTTCAACTGGGTTGGCTTGGGCATGGTAATATGCATTAAATAAAATTTGAATTTTGTATGAAGAAGCCAAATTTCTAAATTCTTTACTACGGAATTGAACTCCATTATCTGTGAGCAGATATTGAGGGGCTCCAAATAATAAAATAACACCTTCTTCTAACTTTTGAATTACTTGAGATGCGGTAGCTGAACGCATCGGGAAAAACAAAGCAAATTTTGTAAAACAATCTACCACAGATAAAATGTAGGTGAAACCTTTGTTGGAACGGGGAAGAGGTCCAACTATATCAACTGATATCATTTGCCAAGGTTTACTAACTTCGGGATGACGGGACATAAAACCAGCGGGCTTTTTCTGTTCAGGCTTGTGGGTTAGACAAACATGACATTTGTTAACATAACGGGTAATATCAGCTCTCATTTTAGGCCAGTAAAATTTCTGAGCTAAACGTTCAAAAGTCTTAAAAATTCCTAAATGACCAGAAGTGGGTTGATCATGGTATTTTCTTAATAATTCTTTACGAGAATATTTCGGTACTACTTCACGCCATTCATGTTCAACATCAGCTAATGCTGAATATTTTAAATGCATGTGCTTAAACAATTTATCATCTTGGACTCTCCATTCGCGAAATTTAATTGGGTTATTTCGGACGTTGGTAACCATGCGATTATACCACCGATCGGTACATGAATTACCGATAACTTCATTATTATTTGGGTCAGAAACGTCATTAGTTTGAGCGGTATTAACAGAAATAGTATTAATTTCGGGGACTGTGCGAGACAAAGCATCCGGTACTAGGTGATCTTTTCCTTTTCGATGAATAATGTCGAAATCATATTGTTGGAGGCGGACTGCCCATCGAGCAAGTCTTCCTGAAGGAGATTCTAAATTATTTAACCAAATCAGAGAATGGTGATCGGTTATAACGGTAAAGTGAGAGGCTTCGATATAAGGTCTTAATTTTTCCACTGCCCAAAAAACAGCTAAACATTCTCTCTCTGTAACGGAAAAGTTTCGTTCATTTTTCGTCAGGGATCTACTAATATAACAGATAACACGTTCTTCGTTATCAGTAGTCTGCGTTAAAACACCACCAATTCCAAAACCTGAAGCGTCAGTTTGAATTGTAAACGGTACATTAAAATCGGGACACGATAGGATTGGTGCTGATACCAAACAATCTTTAACTGTTGAGAAAGCTGCTTCACAAATTTCGTTCCATTCAAATTTAGAATTTTTCTTTAAAAGGGTCGTTAAAGGGGCGATAATTGAAGAAAATTGGGGAATAAACCGACGGTACCATGAAGCCATACCAACAATTTGTCGAATTTCTTTAGCATTTTTAGGTGTTGGCATGTTTACGATGGCCGCAATTTTATCAGGATCTGCTAATAAACCTTTTGAATTAATTACGTAACCCAGATATTTGATTTCGGATTGACAAAAATAACATTTATCCCTACTTAATGCTAAACCAGCATTCCGTAATCGACGTAAAACTTCTTTCAAAATTTCTAGATGTTTTGCAAAAGTTGGGGCGCAAATAATAATGTCATCTAAATAGACAAAAACGTAAGGTTCTAAATCGGGACCTAAAACTTGATCAATTAAACGCTGCCAAGTAGCAGGTGCGTTGTGAAGACCGAAAGGCATTCGAACGAATTGAAATAATCCACGGCCCGGGATAGTAAAGGCTGTGTATTGTTTGGAATTTTCTTCAACCGGTATCTGCCAATAAGCAGACTTAATATCTAATGACGAGATAAATCGAGCGTCGCGAAGACGGTCTAGAATGGCGGAAACATACGGTAAAGGATAAGCGTCCTTTTCAGAAACCTGATTTAATTTTCTAAAATCAACACAAAAACGATAATTTTTATCCTTTTTCTTCACAAGTAAAATTGGGTTTGACCAAGCGCTTTTAGATGGTTCGATAACTCCTAATTTAAGCATGTGTTCTAGTTCTCTATCGATATGTTCTTGAACTTTCGGATTCACCGGGTAATATCTTTGTTTAATTGGACTTGAATTTGTTTTAATTACATGTTGGACTAAATTTGTTCGACCAAGTTCATTTTTACTTAATTCAAAATGTTGTTCAACAACATCACTTAATTGTTGGCGTTGCTTAACCGAAAGATCAAATGTAGATTGTAATGGAATTTCTTTTTCTGTCTTAATGGTGGAAAGTTGTGGTTTTGCAAAATGCCATTCATCATTACGCAAATCTGGGACGAATCCAATGGATTCCCAAAAATCTACTCCAAGAATTAGAGTTTGTTTAATTTCCGGTACAACAATTACCTTTAGACTAACTACGCGATCTTTTAATTGAATCGGGACATTAATTGTGCCTAAGCTATTAACTGTGTTACCGTTAGCTACAGTACATATTGGTTTTGAATTTTTCCGAAGATGTAACTTAATTCCGAAAGATTTTAATAATTCCCAACCGTTTTCTCCTAAAATCGTGTGACTGGCACCCGAATCTAATAATGCTAAAATTTCACAACCCAAAATATTTACGGTGACATGGGGGCGTTTGTCTTCAGAAGAATTTTCTAATACAAAATCGAGAATTACTTTGTTCTTTTTCTAATTTAGCTTTACGGTTATTAATTAATTTGGATACAAATAAAGTCGAGTTTACGAAAGTTCGAGACGACATCTTACGACTATTCAATGTGTCTCTTCGGAGTTTTCCGAAGATGAGGTATTTTGATTACAACTTGTGCAAGTACGAGTCGTTACACCGACAGTTCCACATCGATAACAATATATTCGCAATTGAGGTTCGGGACAATTAGCAGAAAAATGATTTGGATTGTTGCAATTCCAACAAGCGTTAATAGTTGCTGTTCTACAATAAGTACGGCCAATTCGACCTCGATTAAAATTTTCACGACCGCGAGTGACATTACCGCGACCACGAGCTCTTCCTCGACTAAAATTTTGATGTTGTCGATCATGATTCGGTATAGAGGATGAAACAGTAGCGATAGGTGTGTTTTGATTAATCATATTAGGTGTTATACTTAAATAAGCCAAGTCAGTTTCCAAATCGCTCTTCTTGCGGGAAGGCGGTACATAATTTTCAATAGCGAAACGACGTTCCTCTATTGTTTTTCCATAATTCAATAATTCATCAAAATTAGCGATAACCGTTAAACCTAACTGACTTTGGTAGAAAGGTGTTAAATTTCTTAAAATAATTCGTAATTTTTTGTCTTCATCTAATGGTTCTAATAATCGTGCAAACATTGTTTGCATAATCGAGACATAAATGCTCATATTTTCATCCGCACCCTGTGTACGTCTCTTAATCTCGTCCATCAAACGATCATCATAATCTATGGGTCTAAATTCTTTGTTTAATAACGTAACTAACTCTGACCAAGTAGCCGCTTTACTACGATTTGCCCTGAACCAAATTAAAGCTTTACCGGAAAATAAATCGATGGCTTCGTCAAATAATTGATTTAAATCAATACCTCGAGCAATTACTAACTCATTAACTCGTTCAAGAAAAGCACTAAGCGATAAAGCGCGAGATTCACCTGAAAATTTAAGATTCCATTTAACTACGGGGGTAGATTTAACAAAAATTTTTTTATTAAATTCGGCTGTTGTCGGTTGACTCGATACAGTAGGTATTATTGGATCAACAGAAACTTCATTCGCTGAAGCAAGTTTAAAATTTTCCGATTTATTCAGGATCAATTGATACCGTAACATAAACATAGAAAAATCGGTATGGAATTCTTTCTTTTTTAGTTCATCGTCCGCAGTTATAAATTTTAAATTATTGGCGCGGTTAATATAGTGAGTTAATTTTGTCTCAATTGTTAAACTAGTTTCTTTTACAGGGGAGGTTGAACAAGGGCCCGTTATTATTTATTTCGCAGGAGCGGTCGAATTGAGTTCTGGCCACTTGATTCTTCGACTCAGACTTGGCCAGTGGCGCCCTTAATTTTGAAATCCCGCACATTTCGGCTCAATAATTTTTTTTTATATTCAACAACGCACAATTTTAAGTAAAATTGAACCACCCCTCGCGCTGAGCCTTGCCGGCAATTTATCTGTTGCGCGGTTGTGCGTTGCGCCGAAAAGTTGCGTAACAGATCATGTTGCGATTCTTATGTCTGCGTCTCTGTATTTTTTTAGTTTTAATGGTAAAGGATTTCCTGCAACAAGTCGCTCATAAGCTACATCTTACCGTTTTTGAATTTTTTTTAACCCATTAATGAATTGCCATATAGTGGGATGTGTCATTCCTAATTTAGCCTGAATTCGTCCATTGCCAACTTACTTGGGTGACGTCTCTCTCCATTGGTTTGTTCCTAGTCAGGACCGTATCCCCTACTACTAATGCTAACATATATAGTAAAAAATTTACTATAATTAAAAGGCAGGTGTTAAAAGTAAAATAGAAAAAAGAATTAAAATACTGTACTCGCGCCGAACTGTACTTGCGCTGAACGGAACTCGCGCCAAAACGGCTGCGGCATTAACGGCTACGCCGAAACGGCTGCGCCGATTGAGGCTGTTCCCTAAGTTAATTTATCTTTGTGTGAAAGGCCCCAAGTGATGGTGCAACTAGCGGAACTGTAGCGGTGCATGTTAGAGGGGCGCTTTCCTGTTCATAAAATAACTCTCTCCATAGAAAATGAAGCAATTTGAGACGATAATATTTATTACCACATTATGTATCTGTTATTAAAATAGTTGAAGTTGAAGCGGACTCTACCCCACTGATCTAACTGATGTAAATATTCACTAAATTCCACACAAGTAGTTAAGATGGTCGACAAAACAATCATGAAATCGTACCACAAGATCCAAAACATAAAAGACCTTGGTGTTTTGAAACCGTGAACTTATTCGTGATAATCGTAATTAGGTATTCATAGATGTTAAAATAACAGATAGTCGATCGTCGCACCGAAAGTTACCTCGGCCATAGGCTTATCAATTTTAAAGATATTATTGCAGTATCTGCAATAATATAACTTATTTTTATTATTACATTTCTGGTGCTGGAAAAGAATCTGCATAAGCTTGAATATTTTGTAATGTTAACCATTCCATAAAATAATGAAAATTGTTCCCTAGATTCGCACCCCACGATACTCTACGAATAAACTCATAAGGTGCAATTACATTAATTGCTAATAATACTAAATTGAGTCTTAAATTTATTATGAATTCATAATTTTCTGAAATGTTTCGTCTAAAGCGATTGTTGAGAGTTATGTACGAGTGTTATTGCATCATAATATATGAAATACGTAAATAAATACCAAGTTTCATCGTTATGTTGTACTTAAAAGCACAAACGTTCAAGGAATTTGTTGTGTTTTACCATTTCTTTGTACCAAATAGTTTCTTAATTACTTTAGACCCTGCTTTGGAGAACTAAAAGGCAATTAACATCACCTTGCAACTTAAAGTAGTTACAACTAGTTTGGCAAGAAGCAATCATATTACAAATTTTTGTTAACTTTTTTAATTTTTCAAATGGTCAGTTTTAGAAGATTGCTTATTTAAATTATGAAATATAGGTTTTATATTTTTGTAATAACTATTTATTTACAGAGCATCAAAGAAAACTTCCTGATTTCTATTTATCTCAGTTCCAGATAATATTAAGTTAGATTGATTAGTTTTAGAAATGTCTCATCAATTTTATTTTACCGATGTGCCGATCATATCGGTTTACTATTAATTACCAATTTACTCAACCATTATTCTTAACAAATCACGGTTGTGTTTCTGCATTTTTCAACCAAAAAATAAATAACTAGGAAATTTACGTCGAGCGTAGCGGAAATCGGCCGTAAATAATAAGTAGTAACTACTTGGAGTTACTTTAAGTAATTTTTCGATTTGAAAACTAATATCAAAAAATATTTTTTTAGGTTGACAAATAAATTATTCAAAAAAGGTGAACTATAGAAGTCAGGGATAAACTCTGATCTTAAGTCGCTACGACTTAATTCTTACGACTGACAATCACTGTGTCCGACATAATATTTCAAGCATAAATAGAATTCAATTATTCAAATTGATTCCGTTACTTTACAACAGGTTTTTTTTTAAATTAAAAAGTAATCCGCTGTTTGATATTGTTTGTTAACTTTTTGCTTTTTAAAAAATAAATATTTTCAATTCGCATTTATTTCTTGTTCGTTTGAAGTTTGAGAATTTTTCTTCTTGATACTTTTTTACATTATGCACACAATTCACATCACTGGAGTTCAGTATGACTCAATTAGTAGTAAATATTTCCAAGCGTATTAGTTTGTCTTTCCAACGTTGACGAACAACCTGGTCAAAGCCAAAATAATTTACTAATATAATATGTAATTAATGTGGTAATTATGTGGTGTTTTGTAATAATGTATTGTTTGTAATAATAATATAGGTAAATAATATTTTGGTTTTGGTAAATTTAGATGTTATGGGGTTCCCAGAAGCTAAAAATCATTATTTTCAGAAACTGTCTCTGTTTGATTGTTTCTGCATCTACCTCAAAAAGTAATTGTATTACTTTTTTAATCGAAACAGTTGATTAGATTTAGATTAAAATTAATTTGCAAAAATGAAAAAAAAATTTTAATTTAAAACAAAAATTAAAATAATATATTATATTTCTGTATTTTTTCTATAAGTATGACAAAGTATGACATGTGATACAGACCTGAGTAAATTAATATTTTGCATTTTTAAAATATAATTTTTAAAGTTAAAAAAAAACGTAAATAATTTTGATTTGTTTTTGAAATGTTTGCTTGGTTTGGTTTTGGCAGAAGTAATCACTTTTAGTGATTACTCGGAAAATAGCTACCTTATGGTTATTGACCATGTCACCACCACTGTCTAATTCCACGAACCACCACGAGTAATTGGTATATATATATTCATTTAAAATTATAATTATTTTAAACAGATAGATTTATATTTTCATTACCAAATATTTGTAATCGTTTAGCACCCACCAAGTGAAAAACTTCTGATTATAAATTTGATTTTATTCTTCAGGATGAAAGAATAAATGTGCCGTAAATTGATATTTTTATATAAAAATAATATAGCCAAGCTTTATTAATTAAATTTTAACTGTATAATTAATTTCCACAAAAAATTTCCCCTTTTAAATTTTATTTTTAATTAAATTTAGTATGGTTGCTTAATGAAATGCATAAATAAATTAAATACTAAATTTAAAACAAATACGAAAAACCTCATGTCGCTTACAAGTTTTATAATATCTGACTAAATTACCTAATATCCATATTTGATTTAATTTTGTTTAAATATGAATAATATAAAATTTTTAAAATACAAATAACCCCAATAAAATTCGTTATAATTTTACATGGTGGGGTCCTTTTCGATTATTCCAAAAATACTTAACCATATATACTATAAATTTTTCCCTTTACCATAAATTTCAAAGATTATATCTCATTTCATTGCTTTTTCAATATTTTACATCTATAGCATGTAAAACAGACATTAAATTATGCTAAACAAGAAATAAATACTGTTATTGCTCTAATAGCAAAAAAAACTGTAGTTGTTCAATTATTTATTATATTTTTCAATTTGCCTGCATTATTAAAATAAACCTTCCTCTCAGTTACTAAATCTTCCCTTAGCCATTACCGTGTGCTAGTATGGTTAAATGTAGGTCCACGTTAATTTAAATCAATCACGTTTTATGCCAACTTAATTTCCAAACACTGCCAATTTGCACTATTTACCCACCTAACTAAAAATTAAAACGGTTTGGTGTTAAACTTTGATATACTACACCATATGTATGTGGAATTGCGTTGACAAAAAACATTTCAAATTATAACATTGTGTTTTCCAAGTTATGACCATTCCATGTTGTAAATTTAATTATCAAGTTAAATTTTATCCATTAATTAAAATTTAGGTAATAACTTTCAGATTAATCTTTGTTATAGTTAATTTATAAAAATCGCAAACTAATTTTCCATCTAAATAAATGTCAACGCCTATAAAATTTATAATTTGAGACGAATTAGACCTATGCGTATACCTTAAGAGGGTGTACATGGGTCTATGGAATTTTATCCGCCTACTGGAAAATTTATAAGCATCAGAACATCATCAAAATCTTTATAAGAAATAACTTTGGACAGATAATCGATTTTTTATTAGCTATACACAATTATAATAAATTATAGAAACATTGAACATATTACTTTTAGAAACACGTTAATCTTATTTTGAGATACATAATCTCATTTCTATTTTAATGCCAAACCTTTGTATTTAATTAAATTTGTGGTAGTTCAGAACGACAATCTCAGACAGTTTCCTGATTCCAACCAATCCATTGGCTTCTATTTACATAGAAAATGTCTAAATATTACATTAATTTTGTACATTATTATAGGATTACAATACGAATATTAGATAATCAGTATCAGTAGGCACTGGCTTAATCTGCCCATTAAGCATGAGAAATTCAGTCTGAAATTTTCCCTGCGGAATTCTAAAGTAGCTCGATCGTGGAGAAAGTTTTTGGTTTAACCATACGACTAATCTGATATTATAAATAAAGAATAGCCAAAGTTATAATTAGGCCAAATAAAATTTTACTTTACTGTTGAATAAATAGTAAACAACAGTTAAGTTCGTAAACGGTGTAAATGCGAAAGGTTCAAAGAACGACGCGACGCGACGGTTAACAGGGATTGCTTTCCAGTAGTCACTAATGAAGTCAACTTAGTAATTTAATAAGTTTGTGTTGTTAACAAGCGCTTTTGTTGCAGCGGTAACATACCTGTACTTTATTTTTAATTACCATGACGTTAATTACACAAAAACAAAATCCACGATAATATGCAGCGATAAACAGAAGTATGTACGTAGTATTCACCACATGAATAATTAAAAATTTGTATTTACAATGTTCCCCAATATATTTTTTAAAAAATTCACACAATTACAAATATAATATTGCATAGTGTTCAATTTTCAATATTATAGTTGACAAAACCGGCCGCAGTAGTCTTCTATGGGTGCAACTGTGAATACCATATTGTAAATTTATTTTAAATTTAAAAAAAAACAAAGATCCCTTCTTTTTACTGCTGTAATTTTTGAATTGGAGCGGATTCAGGGATGTTTTTAAATATTTGAACGGCATAGAGTTTCACATCCTAACTGAATCCACCATTTCGATATTTAGGCCCAAAAATTCTTATATAACATCGTGGAAACAAATATTTAAATTTGAATTTTCTGCCATAAATTGTCATACTTTTGTTAGAAAATATTTTAAATTCCGAGTAAAGGTTATTGTACTATCCCAAAATTGTACTGATTGTATCATACTGATTTACTGGTTGACTGATTTACACTATGATATTATGTAAGTCGTGTATAACATCTAAAGACGTCGTTTGTTAAGGTATTTGATTCAATCTATGTTTTAGTTGCTGTCAATTAAATATAATTTTGAGAGCATCCTTGTCCGTTTACTTCACCTACTTATTATTTTGCTAGTAGTCAAATTGGAGGATTTCTCTGGATAATGCATAAAATTAAAGTTATGATACTATATACCAAAATGAGGTAAACATTGTAATATTATAATACTAAAATAGCATTTATGCTACATAAACTACTACTATTATTTTTGTAAAGAACATTGCTTTTGAGGTAGTAGCATAATATTTACATTATTACTTTTTGAAACCAATTCTGGCCAAAAGAAATAAATGATTATTACATTTTCGTACATTTCGGGTGTTATTTAATCAATTTCTTGGTGAACGAATTTCTTTTCCTTTAGCTGTTGAATTGTTTTTTGTTTGTTGGCGTGTAGACTTTTTCGTTAAGTTTCCCAAACAAATAAATCTGGAGCGGTTAAATCAAATTTAAAAAAATAAAAATTCAGCTAATTTTTTGAGCAGTTACAATAATATTATCACAAATTTTACTTGACAACTTACAGAATTGTTAACAAAAAAGTTGTAGCCAAACAAAACGGCACCGGGACATAAAAATCACCTTGTATTGATGACAACAAACTAATTTCTAAGCTCATTTAACTATTGGTACCTATCTATGTTCTAATTCAATGTAATGAAATTAAAATTTTCACTAAACTAACTTTCCAAACTTTGATAATAACTTTTAATGGAAAATTTAGCAAAACAAATCTCAATTGGATTTGCAAGGATATAATTCGAGAAATGTAGCCAACATTTAAGTTTCTATATATCATAACTTATGTGTAGAATGCTTTAATACTTTAGCATTGCTGATATCATAATATTTATTGATTATTGTAACATTCAGTTCCAAAACAACACATTAAATTATTTCCAGCAATACCTACATTTCAGTTATGAAATATTTTGAGTAACTGCAAGCCTGCAAGTTTTATTTGAACGTAAACTTTGTTAATTTTCCATGAGCCAATTTTATACACTAATACGGAAAGTAATTTACTTTCCACACCAGTGTTGAAAGTAAATTCCTATGCTTTCACTTGTTTAAACTTGCGTCAAATGTAAATTAATAGAAAAATATGTATTTGAATATTTAAACAGCTTAAATTAATACGAAGACGTCATTTTAAAATAAAAATCAATAATTGTCAAAAAAAGTTTCCACACTGATCACATAAACTGTTATTATTTACTATGTACCAACGTTGCAGTCGTGAGAAATGCTGCTTAATCTGGATTGGTATTTGCTTTTAACCCTGGTTGAATAGTTGATGGTAGCGAACATCAATCTAGGGTGCCAACCGTTTTCCGCTCCCTCCGAAGCCCGGAGACGGTCATAAGAAAGTTTCGACTAGTTTCGGATCTCAACCAAGTTAATGACCGTCTCATAATTTAATATACTTTATTATTATAATATGTTTGAACGCTTACTAACCTTTAACTGAGTCCTGAGTTAGGAGCTTAACCTTATGATTCATTTATAGAACTTTGGTCTTCGCAATATTTTTAATACATTAGACCAACCCTTCTCCATTGATCTAACTATTGGGTAATTCATCAGTAGAGTTTTGTTTTTTGTACCAACCATTTTGTACCATAGCAATACGATAACTACAAGATATTATTTAATTATAGTTAAGTTCTATTTTCCAATTAACCAGGATTGACTGTTCAAAGAAGGATTATTTGACTATTTTTCAGTCTTCTCCATTATTAAACATAAATTCTAGTTTATGCGTTTCATATTTAGTTTTTGTTTTATTCTGATTGGATTATTTATTTTGCCGTTTCAGTAGGTTTATGTTGTTGCAGGTTTGATATTCAAAGCAATAAGATTATTTTAACAAAATGTTGGTATGTATATGACCACATGTCTTATGAGGTCTACCCATTCCTTTTGATCTTCGCCAAACGAAGCGGACATGTGTGATGAGATGAGTGCTAGCTCGTTAAATTATTGCGTTCGAATATTATTATCTTGAATAAACTGACATAAAATGTTTTTATGTTTTTAATTTAAAAATAAGTTGTCATTGCTGATGGAAAATCAATAAGAAGTAACAGCATAAATGTATATTATTAAAAGTAAAATTATTTTTTAAATAATATTTTGAAATGCCACAAAGATTACAGGAAGAAACTGAACAAAGCAGATATTTAGTAAATGAGTAAAGTGGTTTTACACCTAGCGGTTGGCTTTACCAACCGCAAGTGAATTCTATTAAAGTTTTGCCATTTCTGCATTTTTACTAATCGAAGTGATTTCAGCTTATCTTCTTCTTCATAATTTAGGACTACGTTCTGTTGTTACCATGTGATGTACCAAATTTACACTTGGCACTTGCATAATATATTCTAGTAGGGTGCTGACCTGGCTAGATGTGGGTGTTTTTTTTTATTATTGAATCTTAATTTATTATTTATTTGCATTCTAATTGAAATTAATTGAAATTGAAAAACTATGATTTATATAATATGTAAATTTTTCTTTAATTAAATAAATAAATTAATTATGATGAAGCTATCACCAGTTTACTTATTCAAGTAGTTTAAATTTAACAATACGATTGAGGTAACTAAAACTTGGGTAAATATTGAGTTTACATTTTCCAGAATTTTAAGCCTTGAATAAATTAAATTTTAATTTCGTTAGTTACATTAGTATGGTAGAAAGGAAAGTATAAGAATTAAGGCAGAAAAGAAATTGTATTAGGAAAATAAGAGCATAACATAAATCATAAAAAAGCCATAGTCACTAGATGGGACACGTGACTAAAATGGGCAATGAAATGATAGTGGAGAGGATGTTGAACGTTAAAATTCTATCTAAGAGCGAGAACCAAACACAGACCTAAGCAGAGATGGATTGATAGCATAGAAAAATATTTAGAAAATTAAATCGTAAAGTTTGGAAAAAAGATGAAAATGTTGGAGAGGTTAATTTCTTTCAACATAATCCTTATTGTACCAGCAACAATTTTCCTTCACAACAGGTGTTTCTAAAATCTTTATTGTGATTCGGTCAAAAATTAATTGAAAATTTGTTACTACAATGAGAAGGTATTTGTTATTAAGCAATTGTTCATATTAAAGAATTTAAAGCCGGATACTTTGTCAAAGGAAAATTTATGCTGATTTGACAATAAAAATGCTTGAAATCGCTTATAAATAGAACGATACAAAAACCTTAAGAATACTTGAAAAAATCTGCTTTATATCGTCACACAGCAGCCGGCGCCTTCTGGATCAAATCTATTGATTTGCCTACCAACCAGCAACTTGTGAATTAGCTGACACTATCACGTTTCCTCATTATTTGCTTAAAGACGCAGTGCAGTTTAAAACAAAAAACTTGACTTTTTATAAGTTCCTTTAAAAGCTTTCGCCGATTATATTTCAGAGCTTTTTAAAAGTTTATGGTAACAATATTTGCGTAATCATATTAAAATTTAATTAGTTACATTTAATTATGTGAGAGTGGCAAATGACGTAGTTAAAATCAATACTTGGGTTTACACGCGTGTCAAATTTAAATAATAAACAAAATCATTAAGGGAAGCTTAACAAGCACACGAGGAACTCGGAAAATTATCTTTTTGGCTATATCAACAGTGAGTGGCCTTTCTCGTCATAATTATCTTTTAGATTGTGTAGGTACTGTACCGTACTTTATTTAAAATGGCGTTTTCGTTAATTGAAGTAATATTAAATAAATGTCAACAATTTAGTCGACTGAAAATGCAAAACACTGCATTAGCATACTAATTAGGTTTCTAATGAAAACTTTCAATTAGCAAACGTTCTACATTAATCAAAGGTCAAATTGATTTGCGAACTGGGTACAACTACTATAACATCACTAAAGAGACATATAGTTGAACGATTTAGTTGCTCAACTAAAATAATTCCAGTCTTATTACAATAAACAAATATCGGATCTAATCCCCAAAAGGAAATTTCAGCTTTGAAAATTTAAAGACGAAAATGTACACAAAACGTTAATTCAATCAATCCGGAGTTAAGCACATAAATAAACAAAACCGTAAATGTATAAAAAATATATCCGAAAGACTTTACCAACATTAAATTCAATTCGAAGATTAAAGGCAACAAATTGCTCCATTGTAAATGGCATACATGCATTAATCTTAATATAACTGAATTTAATATACCACCATAAAATAAGATAAATTTTCACCAACCGACCATTTGTTCCAAGAATAATTAAAGCTCACTAAAAACAAAAACCAATTGATAAAAAAGAAAAGCCCATCAGTTATTGTTAAATATTAATTTTCTCTCAAGATAAAAGCTATTTTCGACAAAAATATGTAAATCCAGAATACAAAAAGCAATTTAAGTTTAACTAAATTTTGACATAAAAAACGATGCACGGCTTCTACGAGTAGTTAATAGGAATAAATTGAAAATGAAAACTTGGTAAACCTATATCGCAAGCCATATAGTATGTAGGTAGGTTTACAATATGTATAGGTGCATATTATCGTTCCGATACATGTGAAAATCTTCTCAAATTTACCGTAAAACATTAAATATATAATCCGAACTAGGAAACATTGTGTTGCCTCCACATGCGCTCCTCTTTAAATTAAATTCGCATAAACTCTTTTATTACAGTGGCGTAACTATACTGTGCCATTATGCGGTGTCATAATGGTGAGGACATAATGGGGTTTACTTTGACTATCGTTTTAAAAAAGCTCAAGTTGACGTGATTCTACCGATTTTATAAGAGACTTAGATAATCGGGTTGATCTTAATATTTTGCTGCCAAATCTATAGTTTTGGTTTATAGTCAATCAGACTGTCAGCGATTGCATTTTATCAGAACGAGAAGGAGAGAACGTTAAGGGTAAGGTATAATGGTTACATATCAAAGTACTTTAGAGATAACTCTGATATACCGCACAGCACTAACTTAGAACCGTCTTTTCTCTTACTATTTAAAAAAAAACTATAACGGAAATTCTCAGAAGAATTTACTGCTTGGCATACTTATCTTATTTACAATGCGATATTGAGCTAGATAAATAAAATTTTTAACTATTACATAAGATTGTTCATTATATTTTTTATCTGTAACAATTTAACTCCATTTATTCAGAAATTCAGAAAGTTTCGAGATAAATTCAAGTTTGAACTGCACTTGTAGTAGAGTTTCCCTTCACCTCATCAATCAGATGCAATCAAGATATCAAACAAAAGGTATCTAGCCAAGGGTAAAATATTTAATTTCTCACGAAGCTATCTCTTTTGAGATTTTCACCAAAATTCAGGAGATTTTCCATGAGAAAACGGTTAATAAATAATGTGTTTTCAGTTTCTTTGTTAATTTTTATTTGAAATTGACCATTAAATGAGTTTATTTTTCACAATGATACCCGCAAATTAAAATTTCGATTAATCGAATACAAAATCAAAACATTTCAGGCTTCCATCTAATACATTTATTATTCTCTTAAAGCAATGCACATTACTTCAAACAATTTGGAATTTTAATAAACGGTAATAACAAATTGCATTCTGATTAATACTAAATCAATAACATTGCAAAATGTTTTCGCTACTAATTCAAGTACTTTGTATATGCAATTACTAAATAATCTATAAGCTGGCGTGTAACCTATACAATCTTAATGTGAATGAATCTCATTATAGGTACAGAATAGGATCTTCGAAAGGATCTTGAAACAGGATAATTCTAATAAAATATTTTATTAAAAATGTTGTCAATACTCTTAACAATGAATACTCATGGATATAACTAAAAGATTTAATAAATTTTTACTTCTGTAAAATTTCAAAAGTCGGAATATTTTTGAATATTAAATCCAAATTGAACTTTCAAAGCTTGCAACATTTTGAAGGAAAAGTATTACGACAATATTGACCAAATTATACTGCACGTCATCCTATACTAGCTATATACGAGTATAGATATATAAATTTAACATCGATGCACGATATGCGAAAATTTATATGCAAACTTAAAAAAAAAAAAAGAAAAGTGAAAAGTGAAAAAGTCTTCACCTCATTTAATTTAAAATATTAAATTAAAATAATTCAAAATTACGTATTCAACGGCATTATAAATTACTCAAGTGTTGTGTACTACTAACTTTACTATTGGATTATAAGGGTTTTCTACCCTATAGTTTAACTGCTTGAAAGCTAACTTTAAATGCCATACTTTCAGATAAATTTAATTATTTAAATTTGCATTATTTTGTCGTTAATTTAAATAACATTTTGGTCTAGCGTTAACAAATTTTTGTAGGTACTATTTTTAAAAATGAATATTCTGAAATTTTAGTAGGTATATAAGAAATATTATCCAGCAAATACTTTTCAGTATTAGGTATTTCTGTAATCCATATTATATTGAATGTACTCCCTTACCCTTTATGTGCGTAATATTATCAAATATTTTATTATTAATTTACATAAAAGATCAAACGCAAATACTACTATTGCTTATAAAAATTTCAGTTTACTTTTTAGAACATCAATTTACCAAATTATTTAAAAGTGTTTTACAGCCTGAGTGTTAAAAAGGATAGTTTTGGTGACCCAGTATAATTTTAATTTGGTCTTTTGTGCAGTTAACACGTATTTGGTAGGAACCGATAGTATGGCATGGCTAACGTCAATATTTCTGCTTAAATAAATTAAACTCCGACTCAACTAATAACGTATTTTACGTCCTTGTCATCTAATATACTATTAAATATTCCATCAAATATTCCCTAGCGCAATTTTGTATCGCCTAGGGTTTAGATTTTCTGATTAGGTACTTTGTTTTTGGTTTAAACTGCACCAATGTAATAACTTAAAGTCATGATTTCCTGAAATATTACTAGCATATCCTGAAATGAAAAATATTTTTATAAATAAGTCAATTCCATGTAATGTTACGGACATTTTTTAAAATTTAATCAAGCGTAAGTTAGTTATTTGATCGAACTCGTAATAAAGCATAAAGCAATATTATTACTAATAATATTATGTACATTATATATATTTTTTGTTTCTAAATTGTTTTTGCTTATTCAATTAATTTAAAACTTAAAAAATCCATTTCGGTTGAAAATTACATTAAACCAAAGCGACATCAATTTTGATAAATAAGACACAGCAGAACACAGAAGTATTTTATTGCCAAATACTCGATAATGCCTCCTAAGGGACTGAGTAAGCCATCAAATTGAATGGGTAATTGATGTCGTCAAGTTTTTTTGTTTGTGTTGGATTTCTTAAATCTGTATTATAGGATCCTCTGTCTATTATTATATAAAAGCAAAACCTTTTTTCTGCTGAATTCAATATAAAATATATTCCAGCTATTCTGATGTAAAATTTGTAACTCGTAACAATGAACAATTTGGGTTATTTTAATGAATTTTCACGATTTTGCTTGATGATTATAACGAGTTGGTAATTGTTAAATATTTATACTAGATCTAGATCGACGTAACATTGAATACCTGCTGTTTTATTTTACCCTCATTAAACCAAAATTGCTTGAAAATTTGTTTTTCACGATTTCCCAATACATACAATTACAATAATAAAAAGTTTTGTAAAGGCCATGGGACAATGTGGTCTAATTAATTTAATTTCCCTTTTAACAAAAATATTCGTTCCAACCCCAGCTCTAGGGTATTTTATAAAATTAAAACAATTTTTAACTTTCAAGGAATTAAACAATCTTGTTCGGAGAACACTACAAAAAAGTTATACAAAACACAAAACGACGCTTTTCAGTTTATTTTTTAATTTTTCTAAAAGTAAGGAAGCTATTATGGTATTCTTTTTATTAGATAAACTTTACGTTCATTTAAAGAACCTCGTAGTTTAGTTGGATGGTGGATATACAAGAATAAAAATTAGCAATTGTGCAAACAGTGCATGATGTATACTTTTATATTTTTCATAACTAGTTTTACTATTTTTAGAATTCTTTGCTGAGCAAACGTTTGCAGTTTTTTATTACAAAAGGAAAAATACCGACCCGAAAATCTTTATAATGAGCAACAATGTACGTATATCACGCAATTAGATAATAACAAAATAATGTGGAATATATTTTGAAGTAAAGAAAATTCGCTATACTATCATAGACTTTTCTCCAAATGAAATTTTTCTTCAAAGGTGACTTTTTTGTCACTTACTCGTGTACTACTCTATACAATTTATATTCTTTTCAAAAAACGTATTCAATTTCTCTAAAACCAGAAAGGAAAACCAACAAAAGATCTAATTTAAATTAGTAATTAACTTGTACTAAATGAAAATACGTATTTCCTAAGTTATCAAGGTACGGCAAAGGAACTCATAAAATTTAGTATCTTGCTAAAAGCAGTTCTTTTGAGAACTTAAAGTATACGAATTGAGCAGCCACCTCTTTAATTAGTCAGATTTTACGATATCGAGAACGTCGTGAATAATAATTTTTCACTTGCAAATTGATTTCCAATGACTAAGTAGCTAATAAAAATACTATTTAAATTTTCTATTAATTTTTTATGGAAAAACACTGCTGCGGTGGACTATAAATTACACAAAAGTAATTTCGTGAAAATTTGAATTGCGTTTCTCATTGTATATCAATCAAACTTTAAAGTGTATATCACGTACATGTTCATAGGCATAAGCAACAAGAGTGACGTAAATCAAAAAGTTTTAACGGGAGAAAGTCGGCCACATTTATGTTTTTCACAAGTTTCTGTGTTACACAATCGCAAATCACTTGCCATAACCATTTGCCCAGCAGTTGGTCAAAAAACTTAAGAGTTGCTAAATTAACTGAAATATTTTCAGTTAATCGTTAACGACAATGTTGTGCTTTTGTTTATTTTTTATCTCACGAGGATTTGCGATAATCTCCGGCTTCATCCAAAATTTTTGAAAACTAAGCCAGTGTCGGTATTACTAATTGTGTAATTAATAGCAGCGTGAAATAAACTGTTTTGGAATTGAATAATGTTTCTCGTAATCGTGTTTATGTAGCTGTAATTGTATAAACAACTTCTCAAAAGACAGTCACAAGATTTCTGTCTATTCTAACAGGGAGGTCAATCAACAGGTGCCAGAACATAAAGTTAATTAGGTATATAATCATTAAAAAATTTATATATTGTAATGTTTTCTCGACAATTTAATATAGAAAGTTTAAAGGTTTTCCTAAACCTTAGAATGAATTTATTTTCTTTGCGTTCGGCAATCCGTTATTCTAATTTTGCGCACGTGTAACGCTAGAATTGCTGATTGCCGCAATGAACATTTTCCACTCTGAAATTATTTTTTTACTACAGAAATAACTTTAATCCGATATTTGCTATCAAGTCGAATTACTTTCCAGTTGGAAATATGTAGATATTTTTGTTAATTTTTAAATAAATAGTATATAACATCCTCATGTATGTATATTCTGTAAATACTATTTTCGTTTTGCTTAGGAAACCATTCTATATACAACAAATATTTTATAAGATTAAGTTGTGCAGTTGTATTGATTTAAGAATCCTAGCAGATCTTCTTTAAACATTTTTTCATTTTCATTTGATTGTATTTTTGTATTGTCGATGTCTTGATATTAATCCTACTTACTATTTATGCCGTGGTAAGGATTCCACGTCCTAAATAGTAATATTCACATTTATATGATTCAATTAATAATAATTCATTAATTATTTATAAAATTCATTAGGTTTATAAATTTTGTCTATCTTAACATCGATAAGTACTTTTAGACGTCTTAAAAATAATAAACCTAATACGATTTAAAATTTGCATATTTCATGTAAGAAGAGTTAATCTTCAAAGCATCGTAAATGTTTATAATTTTGAAGTCTAGATTCTAGAATGAACCTAATTTCAGTTTCTTGGAGCGAGTAAAAATTTTCAAAGTAACCATAATATAATTTTTAATATCCTTACCACTAGAAGATAACAATTAGGGACGAATATAGTGGCACTATAATATTTATCGATATTCATCTTGAGACGTAAGGAAGCAAAGCTCATCATCTATATAACGGCTCTTGCAAATTTGTTTCAGGACTTTGCTCAAACAAGTAGATTAATTTAGAACCAAGTTGATTTTAGTGTAATTTAAGTTTTAAGCTAAGGAATTAATTATATAATTGCAACTTTGATTTCAAACACACATTCAAAGTTGTGGTAAAATAAATACATTCCATTCCTTTTGCCTGTAGAAATCTCGCATCTCACATTAATTAATTAAATGTTTGAAGATATATTAAATTATCTTTACACTTTTGACAACAACATAAAGAAACTTTTCACTTCATTATTTCATCCTTTATACTGTATGTCCAGGATGAAAATGCATTCAATAGAGATCTCGTTAAATTTTGTAAGGCTGCTAATTTGTCGTCTTCGGTAATTTTAAACAAGATCTTAAAAAATGCTAAATTTAAAAAGCAAATTAAACATATTATAGCAGTGTTGTAATAATTAAACTAATCAATTGCTATGTTTGTATAACAAGATTGTTTTGGCTATGGTAACAATTGTTACCATAACAAGATATCAAATATTAATATTCAGATTGTTCTTTGTTGGTAAATTCACATTAATTTATATTACAGAAAGAAATTTTTAAGAACCACTAACTATTTTTTAGAATTTATTAACTTAAATTCGTATGTAATATCTTGATACCAGCTCTGCCGAGGAAGATGTATTGTTTAAAATGTCACTGTTAAGATAGCAATCGATCATAACACGATTTGATCAATTTGACATTTCCAATTGATATGTACCTACTTAAGATGAGGATACGAAATTTCACCACATATTGGTAATAAAATTCCATAAAAATCTTGTTACAAATAAAAATCTCACAGATTTTAATCTTGTTAAAATGAAGCCAATCGGGGTTTATTTTTATTTCTATTTTCAAAATGTATATCAAACTGCTAAAGGTTAGTAAATAAAACAAGTTAAACTAATAATTCTTGTCATTAAGTTTTAGTAATTATTAGTAACAGTATTAATTTTAATTTTTTCAGAAAAGCTACGTTTCAAACATATAGGTAATTCGGGAGCATTCAAGAGCAACCTATTTGATATTCAACCAGCAATGTGGTATAAAGCTTAAATCGACAGGCTGTGAAGCGGGAAACTTGGTCGAACCGACTACACTGCTGTAATCTTAAAGCTCAAATTCGATTTGCGGATTGTAAATCTATTAGTATGGTTAGCACTCTACTAGAATATTATTCAATTGCCTACAAAACCATAAGTGTCAATGGTACACAATACGTAGATCAACAGATCTCAAAAAAGTTAAAGAAGAAATAGTTTGATATACTAAACAAATAACGTATAAAATTTGCTGAAGCTGTAAACATTTTCAGACCACTAAACCCCGATTCATCTGCAGTTATGCATCTATAAGGTTTTACAGTTTCCCTCTTCCTCCTCCGCAACCTTGGAAACCAATTCGTGAGTTTCAAAATTTAAAAATTAAAATTTCAACAACAATAATTCGAAACAAATAAATATAAATTCCAAATTCAAATTTTTAAAAAATGCTGTCCTTTGTTCAGAAAAACTTGGATTAATGAAGACAGTATTTCTCTAAAAAATTAAACTACAATTAAAAATTTTGTAGAATTTAAAAAATGACATTAAATGATGCGATTACCTATGATTCAACCTATATTTCTACTTTAATTTCAGAAATAATCTATTGTATAAAGTTTCGATGTTTCATATTAAAGTCGGTGTTTTGCCCATTTTACGTGTTTTCGACGTAAATAAGTTCAATAAATTGTTTCAGTAGGCGGTGCCAGTTGAAGTTGTCTTCTAGCCGTGCAACTGCTAAGAACTTATTATAAATTTGAATTTAATTATATTAATTATAGCCAAATTTTTTTGTAAAAATGAATACCAGCCTTTACAGGTTCTTAATTTTCGAGTTTGTTTTCGAGTAAATGTTTGAAAACCTTTTTGTTTATAAAATACAAAGTTTTCAAATAAATCGAAAACCATTGATTTTTGGCAATAAAGTATTAGAATCTAACTTATAGATAATTTCACGTTTTATAATAAAGCTGTAATACATTTACACCAAAAAGTCCATAATTTTGATACTCTGGGCAGTTGAAAGAAAACAATGAAAATATTTTTTATGTTTTGACTTAAATGCCTATATCGTTTTTTCCATAATCATTTTATCATCTGGGGTTCTGATGCATATAGTTTTCACTTTTTTTCCTGTATTATACACTGAAAGTTGTCATGTAAAATTTACTTTGTGTTCAAGTGTAGATTTTCCAGTGAAGCGTTTACAAGTGTTGAAAGTAATTGGTGAAATTATGATATATTTTTAATTTGTATGCATTCAGAATAGATGCATAGGGAGTTGAACAATTATTGCAGAAATATTTATATAAAGGTTTATTTGTAGACTTCTGTAGTTTTAATTGAAGCAGTCGACGCTTCGTATGGTTTTACACTAAATGGAAAAGTAGTGGTATATTCCCATTTGGTTTAATTTTCCAGTTCATTTATCTGAGATTGTTATCGAAAAGTCGTCTGCTCGAGCTTGTTGTGTATTTTAAGAGTTAATTTGAAGATTCTGCATAAACTAAACTAATTAAATCTCGCATGCTTGAAAAGTGCCAAACATTGAAATTTAGCTGAAATATTGTATTGGCAATTAGTTAAATTTTTCAATCAATTAAATAGTGGTTTGTTTAAATATTCTATTGACAAAACCTCTGGTGCGGAAAGGTAATTTTGAAATTTATTGGTCAAACAAGACGTCTAATTTGACAATTACTGATATTAGGTAATATCTGTGTGAAAGACGTAGTAAATGTTCTGTTGGGTTGAATAAATAAAGAAAATCGGATTTAAAGCTACTGTTCAAATTTGATAATGACTAAAGGTCACGTTTATTTGTATTTTATATTAAATGACGACCAAATAAAATGTTATTAAAACAAAAAAACCCTCAGCGGTAAATGTGGTAGAGATGCCAAAAACCACCTAAAGTCGAGAAGCACTTAGGTTTCGTCAGGTTAAACTAATTCGATTATTTATAATTATATCCACTAATCAATCTTAACCAAAATTTAGCAGAACTTTCCAATTACGATATAACTTCTAACATTTTCTATCCGATCAATTATTAAAATCTTCAAATTATTTAATGTTAATTTTTAATACCTATTAGTAGTTTCTCGTCCGATGGCTAGCAGATGGAGGAAGTAGAAGTAAAAAATATTAATGGCACCGTGATATTATATCGGTTAATTTATTTATCTGCAAAATTGTTTTCTTCTGGGTACATTTTATTTTAAAACAATAAATTACCTTTTATGCTAATTAAAGCTTTCTAGCACGCCTTTGCCGAGTTTTGTTATTTGTGGGTTTTAAAGATTTAGATTCCTATCGATACCCTAATTTTATAAAAAAAAAAGTTAAATTAGAAGCTAACGCAATTTTGACTAACACATAATAATAAATTACGCGTGACTGCACTACATTCCCTACCAATAAAATGGTTCCTACTTAATTAAATTTTGTTTGATTATGAGGAAACAATTACTCTGTTATTATTGCGCATCTTAAAATTGGTTTAAAAGCAAATACAGTCGAAAAACTGTTTATCCACGAGGAAAATATTTTTGTTTCATTTCCATTTAATCTTCTCATTCTATTAATTTGTTTGCCACTAAATATAAGTGTATCATATTGGAGATAAACTAAATTTGCAACATCTTGTTCTGGCATTGTGCCAGAGCTTAGCTACAAATTTAAAAAAATTCAAATAAATAAATATAATTTCGTTTTTCGTTTTTGAATAATTATGAATGCAGCTTTTCGGTGGCTCGAAGTAAAAAGTTTCTAATAAAAATAAATCTTTTAAATTAACGAAGCAATAATTTACAATATGGAACAGTAGAAATTAGATTATAATTTATTTCTCAAAAACGCCTGATTGAAATTAGTTAAGACCGATCAATAACGGTCGTTTTATTTTGAACTCTTACAGGCACCTTTACAAAAGCATTGAAAGTCGCTTTCGATCCATGAACTTTTTAAAAAGCCTATCAATAAAAATGTCTATTTATCCAGCAGGAGTGGACTGAGATTTTTCCATCGAGTACTCAATCGACCGGCTCCTGCTGACCCATTTTAAATATTTTATTTCCTGCAAAACTTGATTCAACAATTCTACTTCCGTTGCTCATTACAGCTTTCCAGCACACATGTTAATATTGAAACTGAAAACTTAGTTTAAAATGTAGAAATCAATGTGAAAGTTTTTTTTATGGCAGCTTATCGTTATAATATCCAGAACGCTACGGATTGGGAAGCAGTCATGGATAAAGAATTTGATTTATTTGCAAGATTTATAATATGAAATCAAATAATGCAATGTGCAAAGGTAATTTTTTATTTTACCGTTTGGGAGATATAAATCTTCCGAAAGAGTTGATATTTTTGTTTCAAAAGACCTTTATTTTTTTAAGTTCCGCCCACCGCACTGTCGGAGCATAATCATTTAGAGAGCAAGAGAATAAAAATATATTATAAACAAGTAAAAATGTCGTTTGATAAATTTTCTGTTTTCTAAACAACCGCATTGGTCAGGCAAAAAGGGACTTACGTTTCTATCAAATAAGTAAAAATTTCATTTCGTTGGAAGTGACCACCACCAGCTTCCATACAATAATATGTTCTCATAATACACTATAAAGTAATTGTGGTAGATTTGATGGCATTCGTTAACAATCTGTTTTCAACGATTTTTCTGTTTTGTCTAGTAGAATTTAAAATCAAAAGGAAAAAGTCCGCATTTTAAATTTTCAAAGAATATAATGAATAATCCAGAATAAAACGTGTTACTTCTCTACAATGTCACAAACTAGGTATAAATTAATCTTGCTTTAATTTAATTTAATACTGACATCAACAACCTGTTCTTCCGTTTTTGTATTGCTTTGTTTTTGAAGCACATTTACTCTTGATGTAACGATCGCATTTCATAAATTGAAATACTATTATAAAGCAGATTCATTGGACTTTCAAATGGTATGTAATATTTGAGCCTTAATTTTTCGGGTAAAATACATTGAAAATTTAGGGACGGGAGAATCATATTCTTTTTCTAAATAAAGCTAATACGTCGGAATATTTTCGAACAAGTGGGGTAAAATGAATTTATTATTTTCGTTTTATCACTTCGGTTAATTTTAATATTCAAATCTGGTTATATTAAAAAACACCTAGGTAGGTACTGAAAAATGATTAACTGCCTTATCTCATTTCAGAATCTCTGTCGATATGTAAAATTTTTAGCAACCACACATTTAATTTTTTAGAGTAGTAATTGCTTATGGCAGTCGCGTTTCTTATAATTAAGAAATTCGTAACAATTACACTCAGGATAATTATTATTTTTGTTTGCTGTTAACGTAATTAATTAAATATACTACTCCGCATTATTAGAAAAAATAGACTACTTTAATATGTAACAATTTGTTATTTTTTAATTCGTGTTAGGGTTATCCATCTTCTTAAATAAATAATTAAATAAATGGCGAATTGTCGATTTTATTTTAAGTCTTTTTATAAATTTTATCGCATTTTTCCTTTTTCTTTTATTTTATGTCACGCAAAAGTCTAGTTAGTACAGTTTTGCGTTTTCGTATAATTAAATTGACCTAATATAGCAAAAAATATGATATTGTATAAAAAATTCCGTATTTGTTCAAATATAAAATTAAAGAATTGTAATTAAATAAATTGATTGAAAAGCACATAACCGTTTAACTCAAAAATGATGCAATTTTCTATAATCTAAAACCTAAATCGTTTTGTTTTTGGTCTCTGCCGTTTCATTATATTGTGTTATAAATCCAATATTATTATGTTTTACTAAAAACGTTTTGAAATTGTTTTGGTTGAGGTTTTATTTAATAAACTCTAAAAGCGAGAAATTCGTTTAAGTGATATTGAAATCGATAAACGATAGATAGAAAATTGGTTGCTAAATGTAGTTTTAGAGCCAAGTTTTATTTTTATTTAAAAAAGGAAGTTGTTCAGGTAAGATGAAGAAAAAAACATGTTTCCTACGAGAACATGACAAACTTGACTCTATATCCGCATGCAAAGCTTAATAAACGATGTTTGCTGCAGTAGTTAAATGGTTTCGAATGCATGGCACGAATCTGGAAACTCCTAGCCGGAATATCCGATAAAGTAAAATTTTTCGAGTATAAAGCTTTTGTATAAATGTTTGCAAAATAAAAATAACTTCAATTCAAACATTATGCTATACGGTATGGTAAAACGGAAGATAGAGATGAGAAGGAAAAGGCCAAAATAGTTGTGCATCTCTAAATTTACGATACAAATAAATTTTATTAAAATGAAAGAAAACTTTTCTTTTTTAGATTTACACTTATAGAAGGATTCAAACTTGTTGTTTGTGTCAAAACTTGAAGCGAAAAAATAAAAATTGCGTGAAATATAAGATTTTGTTGTTATACAGAATACTTAATAGTTTAATTTACTTTTATCTGAAGCATATTCCTTCGCGATCAATAAGGTTAAAATGTTCTGTAAAATACTGAACATTTTTAAAGTAAAATATGAAGCATTAAGCTTGCTATGGTAATAAATTTTGTCTGCAAATTACACTTTTAAAACAAATAACTTAAGGCGAATGTGTCTATAGGAAGGAAGACAAGCCGTGAAAAATTTATGATCCTGCAATATATGCATTTCGGAAAATATTTTAAAATATCAAAAACACCAAAAATCACGTTCTCGTATAGCTGATTGGATATTTTATTCTCGTCGATTGGTATGAAAAGTAATGAAATGAAAATTTTCCCCCCGGTTATCACACGATCACACTAAACGCCGACCATTTCCAATCATGTAATGTTACAGCAAATCTTCCTTGAGCTTGCAAAGCTTTCTCGTTTCAATCCAAAGCATCAAGTATTGACTGTTTTGCTAAGCCAATATAGCTAACCGAATAAATTGAGATATATTTTCCATTCAAATATAAATTGTTAATAAATCTCCATTATTTTAATATCAAAAGTGGATACCTGTGCACTAAAAATAAAAACTTGAACGCAAAAGTGGAGTTAATTTAAATGAAGTATCGGTGCAATAAAATGTAAAAGAATTTTTTACTCGACAGTAATTAAACTCGTAATTTATTTTTACTTTTATGGAAGTAGGTACATATTTATAAAATTAATAGGGCGATTTGTTTTTATAATGAATAATCAGTCAAATTTTATATACTTATTTTATTAATTCGAATTATTAGTGGAACAATCCATAACGGAAATTGCACATTTTTTTAAAGGAAATTTGCAGCGCTTAATTTGAAATGATTTATTTGTAAACAACATTAAAATCCTTAATTTAGTAGTAGCTAATTAATTTAATCCGAAAGTAAGCTCTATTTTTACTTAGAAGAAGGTAGAACGATTATCCTCCGGTGCTTACAGCACGAAAACCTTTTCTTAAGCCATTACAAAGAAGGTTAGTTGGTATTTTTAAGACATCGATATCGCGTATACTTTAATTGCATTCAGTATATTCTAGTTGAAAAAAAATTTTACAAGATTTTGCTTTTATGTATTTAGTATTAAAATGCGCTATAAAACACTGTCTTGCGTCGTAACCTATGATCAATCTTACATAAGGACACAAAGCTTAAGGCGGAATAAAACAAAGCACTATAAAAATTCTGAATAAATTTAAAAATATTTTTCCGACTTTTAGTTTAACATATTCTCGCGTTATTCTTTTTATCAATAATTAAATTGTAACCATAAACCGATTCACAAAATATTGCACAAAACGTGCTGTTGCTTTATCGTCAACTGAAGTGACTAATGGACGTAAAGACCCCAACTCCACGTCTCACACTCGACAAGTTTCAAACTTTATGTTATAATATTACTACCGCAATTAGACTTTTTTTTGGAAAAACGAATATGTTATATTTATTTAAAAATAAATCCACCCGAAGTTTTTGTTTGTAATATAAACGAAGAAAAACCTGAAAGGAAAACGGATAAACTTGAAAGTTTTTATTGTCACTTAACGTGTATATATATAAAGTTTGAAAGCACCAAATGTCTTTATATTAAAATTTGGAATAGCGTACACGAAATTTTGGAAAGTGAACAGCCATAACGGTAAATAATTCTGTTAGCTTTAATCTTACTCTGTGGAGACACAATATTAACGTAACAGACAAATATTCCATGTATGTCGGAGAACAACACTAACCACATTTCTAAGTTAATTATAATAGTTTATGTACTACCCCAAATACACTTAAAAAGCATGGTAATATGTTAGCACGGATATCTCGAAAACACACCAGTGACATCTTAAATCTGACGTACAAGAAAAAATATATGCAGAAATGAGCTTGAAAAATGTATGAATAAGCTTTTTGGTATAAAATTTGAAGCATTTTATAAATAAGGTGATGGTTTTCAAAATGTACACTTACGTTGTATATATAAGTTGACATGTAAATTTTAAATTACCCGAGATTGCGTTAAGACTTGGAATTTTTTTATTTTGCTTTAATTTTGAGAACTGCCGGAAGGAATAAAGTTGGAACGAAATAAATAAAAAAAATTCCCCGTTTCAATTTAAAATTAATAAAAAACATACATAAAGCCAAATGTTACTTTATTGCGACAAATATAATATGCAAATTTTCTATGACTCCGTTACCTCTAACGGTTAGCAATCTGCAAAATTACCGCAATCCCTGTGATAACATATTGCTTGGTGTAATCGCCGAATAAAGTGTCCTAACTGTCCTGATAAATTTGTCATCGACGTGTTAATGGCAAAATTTAATGTGGTTTTGGATATAGCACTATTTTAAGTAACATTTTTTTAAATTCACTTGCATTCAGTTTTAAGCTAAAAAAAACTATGTACCTGTAAAATTATAAAATCTAGCATGATTGAAAGAAGTGGCGGTAAAGTAAGTGTTCATCATTCATAATAAACGTTTGCAAAGCGTGCACTGTACTGCTTTCAGGAGCGCGATACGACTCCAGTTTCTGCCAAAGCACAGTCCGGAGATCGATTCCTGCTTCGGCGCCCTTAGATCTAACTCCGGATAACACGTGCTCGTTGAACTAGCGTGTTCCAGTCACTGACCAAATACAGCAAATGAACCTAAACCGGAAAAACTATACTTGACGGTTTTGTGTAACTTGAAAAATTTGCTGCGCATTCGTGTTGATGGACGTGATAACAAATCCACAAAATTTTCAATGCTCTTTATTACGTTCTTGACCTTACTCTTTATATATCCACCACAGTTAAAAATAATCGTATAATTTATTATCTTCCGTAAATTATATACCACTTTAATTACATTTCAAGTTTTCATTTGCCCGTAAAGCTAATTAATACCGGACAAATATAAGGTAGGTACTTTCCTATGTAGCACCATTGACCAATTAAATTATCTTAGAAACTCAAATGCGAAGCTATTTGCTAATTTACGAGTACTTGACTACATTTTCCAGTTAGCATTTCATTTTGTCTTTTACAATTCCTGCTGGTGCATATAATTAAATTATCTCTCCCAACTGCGGCAATTAAGAAAAATGTTTCATTTTTATAATACAAAGGTGTATTTGCGTGAAAAACTCGAGATTCATATTAGAGCAATCTGCCAGAACATGGAAATGGCTTAATGGCGGAACGTTTGTACACTTGAGCGAAGGTTGGCATATTGCTGACCCTTTATCTTCCAATCGAAAATAGCATAATTATCAATTTTCACAAAAAACAACTTTAGTCTACTAAACCTAAACTTTGTTGAAAACCAAAGACCTTTTTTGACTACTACACTGAAATTTAAATACTAAAACAAAGCCAATTTATTTCTTTCAAAGTTTATTTCCATGGATGCAGTTCTTGAAGCAATAAATAAAACTGGAGGTTAAAAAATTACGCCTAGAAATTATAAAAAAACATATTTTTTATTTTTGACAACAAAATGAAAGTCTAAACATGAATAAAATATAAAGAAAATTTGTTTGCTAACTTGAAGATTTTCAAAAAGAATAAATTAATACATAATATTTGTAATTACAAAAACTTACGTTAAAGGATGAATCAATAGATAGAAAAACTCAAGTTCATCTAAATAAACCAATCTCAATTTTTAAGCTGTCAATAATAAGTTCTCTAAATATTTTAAAGTTTGTCCCTAAGAATGTTTTTTTAATCTAATTTCTCTTAAATCTGCCGCCATCGAAAAATCGATGCACAAAGATTGTCCCCTGGCAATCTTTGAATATTTGACTTTTTGAACTCTTTGACTTTTTCCATACGACGTTTTGTACTTACGAAAACACAATGATAACCACCAATATGTAATCAGTTAATTAAAACAAAATTATATGTCTAACACTTTTTTTACTGTTTCGACCCCACGAACTGTAGGTTAGCTATGTATGCGGTAACATTTTGTATCAGAACCAGAACTTCAGTCAATTTAACATAGTGTTCAAAGGTGCGCTCTTTTCAAAAACTAAGTTTTTTAAAATAACAAACTTTTCACAGTTAACTCTTGATTAACCAAATTTAGGCTTCCAATCCTCTCAGTTAAAGTAAAATCGTCCAATTTATCCAATCCTTTTTTTACATATTTTTATACATTCATACAAAAGTATCGAAAAGTGTTAATTAAGTTAATTGCCTAATTAAAAACTTATTAAATATTTTTGTTGAAAATTTCATTTTCTTTATTTTAGGATATATAGATTTTTTCTATTTTGTCGCATCGTTTTCGAAGTACAGTGACTTAAAGAAAACTCTGAAAAATACAAAAAAAAATTGTCTGTCTGTAACTCGAAAACGGTGCGACAAAATCGAAAATCTGTATATCCTGAAATGAAGAGAATGAAATTTTCAACAAGAAAAAGTTTTAAATATAAATAGGATAAAAATTACTAGAGTTTTTAATTAGGCAATTAACTTAATTAACAGATAAATTATTAATACCATACAACACTTCTCGACATTACTGTATATATAGTAATATAAAGAACCTTTGTTGTGCTTTGTCTTTTATTTACGGGTATCGACCTGTCGAATGATATATTAATATTAAATAACCTTAATCCAGTTGTCAATTGAATGTTTGGGAAGAAAATTATCCGAGAATAGTTCAGATAATATAATCGATGTATTTATAATGTATTGAAATGCAATTTTCAAGCTTCTGCACACTAGATTTCCTTTTACGAGATTATTGAAAGACTTTTCCGGATTTCCTCCTGGATTTCTTAAAATTTCCTCTTCGAGAAATTGAGAAAACAAGAAGAAAGATTTCCTTAAATTTTCCTTCACTTGTACACCAGATTTCCCTTAACCTAATCATTTCAAAAAGTTAATTTATCTAGCTTAGTCGGTGAAATAAATTTGAATGAGATTCTCAGTGAGGCAGAATAAAGATCAAATTTTGTATTGGAAATAAATTATCTTTTGAAATCAATTATAAAAGTTATCTTAATTTCAATTTAAATAAATGTGTTGAAAAATTATTATAAGGCTTAACCTCTTTCACTTTGACGCGTCTGACTATTCAGAAGCTGTTTTCAGCGAACGCATTATAGGTATATCAACCAAATTTCAAAATAAAATGTACTCGCCCTCAGCTTCCACTTCACTGTTCAGTTCAGCGAAATTAAATAATATTTTTCGGACGCATCAAGTTCCGTTTCATTTGTATGTCAATGTGTTAATGATATAAAATTATCATTTATAGAACAAATAATGTTAATAATCGTAGAAAACCACTGTTTTATTTATTAATCACTTTTGAGACGGATTTTAAAAGCTAAGGTTAATTAAATTTAAATAGTCAAATGTTTCAGATCAGAATTTAAAATCTTTACAATAAAAATTGTTTACTCTTATTTATGAGTTTGTAGTTTAAACAAAAATTGTTTATAGACACTGGATTTATTAGTTTTGATTTTACTAACTTATAAGATGGTAGTAGATCATAGTAGATAAACAAGGTTCTTTACATATTTGCATAGTATTTTATTTGTGAGTAAATAAAATACGGTTTCCAAATTATTATTCGAGATAAGCAGTCATCCATTTATTGATTACTGGTACATCTAACCATCAATTTCATTATTTGTTAATGAAAAACAAATTTTAAGACACTTCCTAACCAACAAAATTTTCACTGGTGCAGAATAAAACCTCGCAAGTTTAGATTTTTTGAAGATATTCAATTGTTTAATCTTTCTATCAGTCCAAGAAGTTATTTAACTTAACCGTTAAAATATCTCGAGAGCTCTTGAAAACGTGGTATCACTTGCATATACTCTTATAATCGGACGTCGACCTCTAAAATTTTCATTTTAGATATTTACATTTGCAAAATTTGCTATATCAAAATTGGCGTTCCCCTCTACCAATTTAAAATTTCCCCAAATTTTCCTGTTGCAACTAAGTAAATATTTGATTTTTTTTTAATTTTTTAAAGTTTCGTATGTACCTGAAGAATATATAACAAAAGTTTACTTAAATTTAATCATTTAAACAAAAATTATGTATGATCAGACCACTAATGACTTGTTTTGATTACTTTGATCTTCATTTATTCTTCGAATTATTAATTAATGTTTATATTCTCAAGTAAGTTGGAATTTCTTTCAAAATACTATCTATATACCTATATTATAATAATTTTATATTTTATTTATAGATAATAATGCATCTACTAATAATTTTCATTGGTTCATTCATCATTCAAATTGATAAAACAAAATTTGATCTCTATAATTAACTTTAATCTCTAAAAAATACATGACAGTATGTTATCAATTAATTATTGATATGTAAATTTTGCCGGATAAACTGTGGATAATGGTTTTTTCCATTTCTTAGCTTGGAAAATGTTGGAAATTCTATAATGAATTTAAATCAAAAGTTAGTAGGTACATAAATATATTATTACGTAATAAAAATTTAACGCACTAGTAAAGAATTTTTTATGGATACAGTTAGTATACAGGGTGCTGAATGAGTTAGCCGAACATAGCAAATTAACATGTCATGTACATGTTAGACGTAATGCACTACAGGTTGAGCAAGAATTTTAAATTTTAACACTGAAAGATTTCGGTTTTATAAACCGAAACATGTATATTTGTTTTAATGTAGTTTTTTGACTATTATTTTAAAAATTAGTAAAAAGGGACAACAAGAATAAATTTGAACCTTTTGAAATTGTTAAAATTTAAGTTTATCGGACTGGCCATGTAATAAATTCAATTATCTAATTTCTATTTCACAAATAATTACCTTGGAAACTTACATGACCAGCCTGGTCAATAAAAATTTTAACAATTTCAAAAGCATTTTTTGACTTTTTCAATAAAAGCTAGATGAAATCTAATGCTCTTATCATGCGTAGCTTATATTTCTGCATTATTTTTGTGTTTCTCATTTTTTCTTTAAAACAATAATTAGGGAAGCCGTAATTTACTTAAATAAGTGTTTACATGTTAATTTCCTATGTTTGCCTAACTCATTTAGCACCCGGTATAACAGTTATAGGCCGAACATAGGACGATTCGGTAAACACACCGAGAGTAATGATAATGGTACCAAATTAATCGCTTTTGCAATAGAAAAGAACATGAAAATTAGCAGCACTCATTTCCAACAGAAAGATATCCATAAGGGAACGTGGAGGACGCCAAATGGGGCAATACCGAATCAAATAGACCACTGCTTAATAGAAACACAACACGCTAAATAAATTAAAAATGTACGAAGTTACAGAGGAGCTGACGCAGACTCGGACCATTTTCTATTAAGAATTAAGCTGAAACAAGAAGTAACAAAACGCAAAACGAAAGGACATATAAGTATGCAGTTGAACAATTACAGGAAGAAAGCACGCAAAACAAGTATAAAAAGATGATAGAAGATAATTTGAGTAATTCAAAACGAATAAATAACATAAACGAAAGATGGAAAACAATAGAAACAATAATACAAGAAGCTTCTAAAGAAACCATGACGCTTAAAGTAGCTACAAAAAGAAAGGACTGGTTTAACGAAACATGTACAAGAGCAATTAGAAAAAGAATGAAAAGTAGAGAGAACATGATAAAAAATAACACCGAAGAGAACAAAGAACTTTATAAAGGTATGCGCAGGGAAGCAAAGCGAATATACAGGAAAGAAAAACGCAAATACAATGAGAATAGAATAAAGCTTTTGGAGGACAAGCTAAAAAATAAAGAAATTAGAAACTTCTACCAAGAAATGAAGAAAATAAAACTAGGCTTCAAAAGTACTACGACAGTATATAGAAACCAAGAAGGCGAACTAATATGCGGAGAAAAGGATATTATGGAGGGATGGAGAAAATTTTTCAAGGAGCTGCTGAATGAAGTAGAAGCGACGACGAGGAAGACAAGGATGAAATCGGAATGGTCCAAAACCTAGTTGTCGAACCACCAACTGTTACAGAAATTTTAAAACAATCAATAATATGAAAAACAACAGAAGCTCTGGGGAAAATGGAATTAGATCAGAATTAATCAAATATGGAGGAGAAAGTTTACAACTCGAAATAGCAAATCTGATACAAAAAATATGGGACGAATAAAAAATGCCAGAAAGCTGGTCAAACGCAGTACTATGTCCAATATACAAAAAAGGAGACAAAACTAATTTTGCAAATTATAGAGGAATAGCATTGCAAGACACGGTTTACAAAATACTAGCAACAAAAATAAAAGAAAAAATAAACGATTTTGCCGAAGAAATCGTAGTTGACCACCAGTGTGGCTTTAGAAGCAATCGATCTGTAATGGACCAAATTTTTACTATGAAGCAAATACAGCTGAATTGCTACGAACATAAAGTAATACTATACACCATCGTCATAGATTTCAAACAAGCGTATGACCGGTAAATAGAGATAAGCTGTATGCCGCAATGAGAACTTTGGGAATACCGGATAAAATAATAAGGTTAACAAAAAAGACTCTCAACAGGACTAAAAACTATGTAAAGGTCGCTAACAAAATATCTAAGAGTTTTAAAGTTGAAAATGGTTTGAGACAAGGAGATCCTTTGTCGGCGGTATTGTTCAATTTGGTATTGGAAAAAATAATCAGAGATAGTGGAATAAACACAAACGGAACGATATACAACACAAACTACCAGCTTTTGGCCTACGCGGGCGATGGTGTGATAATTTCCAAAAGTCGACATAAACTGCAGAAAAGGATAAGAAATCTCATTAAAGAAGCGCAGAACATGGGATTGCTGATAAATGAAGCAAAAACAAAATATATGGTTATGAGCGCAAAGGATAACGGATCTACAATTGAGAGAGGACTTGCGGTTAGAGTAGGAATGAAAGCATATAATTTTGAAAAGGTGGAAAGTTTAATCTATTTGGGAACTTTAATAACGAGTAAACTCAACAACAGCAAAGAGATCGACGTAAGAATAACGATAGGAAATAAAAGTGCTGCAAGCCTAGGTACAATATTGCGTAAC
This sequence comes from Cantharis flavilabris, assembly GCA_949152465.1. Taxonomy (NCBI): domain Eukaryota; kingdom Metazoa; phylum Arthropoda; class Insecta; order Coleoptera; family Cantharidae; genus Cantharis; species Cantharis flavilabris. The sequence goes on from OX424436.1 coordinate 44,547,910, forward strand.
AAACAAATATCACAAAGAACAAAATTACGAATCTACAAGACAGTGATAAGACCGGCAGTACTATATGGTAGTGAAACATGGACGCTAAATAAAAGCGATAGCAAAAAGGTAGCACGGTGAGAGCGAAAGATTCTGAGAAGAATTTATGGCGGTCGACAAATAGATGGTGTATGGCGAAGACTGGATAACGTAGAGGTAATGAGTCGTTATGGAGAAAAGGATATAATTGGAATAATCAGAGCCGAAAGGATCAGGTGGTTGGGACATGTTGAAAGACTACCGAAAGAGAGAACAACCCACAAAGTCCTACGATAGGGTGCAATAGGTACCAGAAGAAGAGGAAGACCGAGAAGAAGATGGCTGGATGCTGTGGAGGAGGACCTAAGGACAATGAGTGTAGAGAACTGGACAGCTCTGGTGAGAGATCGGAAGAGATGGAGAAAGATTGTTCAAGCCATGGGCCTACAAGGCCTGTAGAGCTATACTATTATTATAACGGTTTTGAAAATGAGTCAACAAAAAGTTGACTCCAGATCCTGAACGAAGATTCAGTAATAAATAATCTTTGAAATAATTCGAAAATTTTAATTATTACTCTACTACTAAGAATTCATCTTCATTAGTGCCGGCTGTGAATGGATTAACGAGATTTTCATATTAATTATATTTGTTCTGAAAAATCAAAGGTTTTTAATCTTTAAAATTTTTACTCTAATTTTTTATCAATTTCAGATAATACGAGTATATGAATATTATATTCATAATAAGCAAAAATTTAATGTTGTAAAACTATTTCTAGAAGGACTTTCGTCGCAGACAAATGATGAAGAAGTTAAGAGACAAAACAAAGTAAATCAAAAAACGAGAGACATTAAAATATTTCTTAAAAATTTGCAAAATTTACGAGCGTATTCCTAGATACGTCAAAAATAAATAAAATCATTCTTGTGGAAAACCGATTTCGAGATATAACCAAAAACGAAAATTTAGGTGACCTCTTACACTCCGTGCACCCCCTAATTTCGGCTACTTTCGGTATGTTTACTTGCAAACTAGTCCAAAAACAAGCCTGTTATGAAAATTAGAGAAAAATAGAGATGCCTGTACTACATGGATAAACAACTGTTCGCAAAACCTCAAGTTTACATTTATTTATAAATTTACTTCTGCTCTTCTAGATACACTGTATAATCAAGCTTTTCTTTGTAAAGTATGGCGAATTTCAAGCTCTTTAATCACAGATTAGTCGCTATGTTATACCAAACTCAATTATAAAATTTAAGATATAATAAATTATTAATATGTTAATTAAAGCATTATAAACTTTAAATTAAATGGCTGCGTATATAACATCACGACATAATTTACTTATTTAGTATATTATTATTATGGAAGTACCACGGTTAAATAATAATGGCTTAAACCATTACAGCACCAATCTTCAAGTTACTTTACCTTTTACATTTTAACGGTTACATAAATAATATCTCTATATTAAGTGAAGTCTTTTAATTAGTCAGAAACACGCGCTATCTTTTACTTTGTTTTTAGAATAATGGTAAATTTCTAAACAAATTAATAAAATTAATGGAACTATTTAGTGTCAAAATAAGTATCAATAAAAATAAATAACTCTGCGGTTGGAAAAGTTTCTATTCCCCAGTACCATAACTTATATAGTAACAAATTTACATTTTCATATTTCTGGTAAGACATGCACACAGATTAAAAACAATTATTTAATTTTTGCGCAATTCTTTTTCTTCAATAACAAATAAACACTATGTTCTTCAAATCACCAGAAAATTTATTACTACAAATCAGCATCATTGAAGGTGCTTAACTTAAATACGTTGAGATTGAAAGAGAAATAAATTTCCTTTATTCTATTAGAAGACTATAATTTGAGAGCTTTGGGAATTTACTTAATTTTGTTTATTTTATGTTTCACAATAAATTTTAAGAAATTAAATTCCTATTTGTAGGTGCTTTTCTTCTTTGTGCTACTTGTTGTTCTTTTCGGATTGTAAGCAGACAAATCGATTTTGAAAGTTTAAGGAAAAGGAAAAATAAAATATAATTTGCACTTTGTAATAGCGATCAATTGAGAAGGGTAACATTTTTTAAATTTTATGAAACAATATGGAAATCTAATACCAATTTTTACAAGATAACAAAGCAGATTTTTTCTTCTTCGTATGTTTTAATTGTTTGACCTGGCGCTCAACAAAAACTATATAGAATTTTTTCTGGATTATCCGAGGTAACAAACTGGGTTATTACAGAAAACTAGCAAAAGGCTAGACAATGGCTGATTTAATCGGTGCATTTTAAAAATTAATTAAGATATGAAAGAGCTTTATTGCAATGAAATTTCGCAGTTTGTAATGAAATTGTCACAACATTATTCTTCAAAATTAAATTTTAGTTTGTTAATGGTAGCAATCACCGACCAGAATGTGACCATTTGCTTACAATGAAGCTCAGACGTTTATACAAAGATAACAAGCAGTGTTAATTTATTGGGAATCTAATTGAGAAATTGGAAAAGTTGGAATTCTCCATGGTCTGACTTGGGCTAAAAGTTAGATAAAAAGTAAATATATAAAGCTAAGTAGAAAAGAAAACTGTCGCACAGAACAAATAATATTTTTATTCGGATAAATACAAGGTTAACCACAATTTAAATCCAGAAGGAGATTTACAGTTTCAATCCGATATTAAAGCTGAAACTCTAAATTACGTAAAGGAGCTATATTTCAGAAAGCGTTTATTGCTTTCGAGTTATCGTAGAACTACCTCTGCTTTCTTTTAGTTAAAGTAACTCGTATATTTCAATGTGTATGTATATTTTAGCAATTTGTTTGTCGTTAGCTTAAAATATCACTTTTAGAGCTGAAATTAATGGATAATTATGTTTCAAGTGCCAGTGAATAGAAATATTAATGGTGGCACTTGGAATTGTATGAACATCTTGAGCTTCCTAAAAATTCTATAATGGTTCGAGCCATGTTTTCCTTGACAATTGTTGATGACCTAGGCTTAGAACCGGAAAATTCGATTGCTCTACATCTAGGCTGATGTAAGCTTAAAGTACTAATCCATACAGCAAGTATGATAATGAACTCTCGTTAAGCTCCCTGCTTTTTATTGATGTAAACTTAGATTACTAGCACAAAATCTTTAAGATCCTGCTGTTGTTAACCTTTCCAATAGTAGTTAATTTGTGATTACAAAATTTTAGCTTTTCAGAATTGGAAAATTTTTCCTACAATGGAGATACGAAGTTCTTCGTGTTGTTATTTTTAAATTAAACTTGAGCATTTACAATAAAATACAATAAAGATAGAAACTCGACTAACGTGATAATGTAAGTTCATCATTTTAAACCCCACTTTTAGTCACTTACTCTTCTCATAAAATAGGTGCTCAGTTGTTTTACGAGTTCACTTGAGTGTATTGCTACAGTTTGTTTTCTAAAAGCTATTGTTACACGAGTTTCAGAATTGTTTCAATACTTGTAGCAGCTTAGATTGTTGAAAATTATTATATAAAAAAATTTTCAGTAAATCAACTCTCATGTAATAAGCCTATAATTATCGCAAAGTTACCGAGACAAACTTGGTCAAGCTTTGAAGATTATTTTATCCAAAGCAAATTGAACCCTCATTACTTTTTGTTCAGTAGAGCGTCAGTTTTTGTCAATAAATTTTATTGATTAGGATATTAGTTTATGTTTTACTTCTCAGGAATATTATACCTGCTTTCAGTGAACAACCGAATTTCATAGCAAATTAAAATTTAGGATATTCGAAGGTATTTACTTAATTACAATTTTCACATCCGAAATAATTCATTTTTGTAATTTAAGCGTTGTATAAATGTAGAAAATGTATCTACAAATTATGGAACGGTTAAAATAACAATTTTATCTGAAAATACAATTTGTTTTAAGAGTTTATCAGTTGCTTTTAATTCTCTGAAAGTTCCATAAAACACAAATCCATAAAATCAGTTGAACCATTTAAATCACCGATTAAGAGATTTATAGACACAAAAGTTTTTGGTAGTGTTTTGCCGGTGGAAAGTTTTACAATTGCTTAAAATGATATAATATACCGTAAATGATATACTTTGTATGTAAAATGATGATTGATATTTGAGAAAAATATTGGCACTACAAAATTTCAATACAATTTACTTGTAAATTGAATTTCCACTGCCTAAACTCTCTCCATTTCAATTTCGCTTTCCTAGCTTTAAAGTTGTAAAGTTGTACTACTATTCTGGAAAACTATTACGACAAATTCCAAATTTGTATGCATAACAGCAAAATGAAAACTTTACTTACGGCAACTAGTTTATGCTGTTGTATACATTGTGCAAGACATCCTTCGTAACGATCAGGTATGTGTACTTATTGTAAATTAAATGTTCACATTTCACAGCATCCAAAAATTAACGTGTTAAGTAAAAAGTTATTATGTGGGTAGTAAAGGAAAATGAAACAAATTAGCATAGGGGAAACTGGGACAACAACGAACCAAACCGAACAGCAATCAACAACAAGCCACCACTAAATAATTGGTTTAGAATATCAACCGAAAATTACATCTCGCCCATACCAAGCAATAATATACAAAAAGTTAACTACCAGTTATATTATTTATACAATCAATACGAAAGCAACTATTTATGGCCTACAGACAACTTTTTACTTACTAGAATATTTTTTATTTCAATATAAATATAAATTGTTGTTTTATTTTAATAATTAAGTTAAAATTTTATTGATATTGCAGTAACAATGTAGGTAAATAAAGCCTACCAAAGCTCTTAATGAGAATGAATTAAAGAGCACGAGACAAATTTAGTATAACAAATTTATAGAAACTTCTTTATTGCTTGCGGTTAAAACCGCTTTGCAAAATCAATTTCCTTAAATTTTCCACCCAGAACTTGCTCGTAGTTCTAAATAGAAACTTAAACGGCAATTACTAACGTAAAGCTAAATTTATTAATGCTGTTTATATTTTTGTTTTTATTAGACATTAATAAATATGTGTACAGGTTGTTATTTACTCTCTATACTCCTTTTTAATTAATTTTCGAATAATGAATTTTAATTATTTATTAAAATGCCCGCAATTTAAGTAAAAATTCAAATTAAAAAAAAAAGTGGTTTATTGGCTTATTCGAGTACGTAGTGAAACTTCTAAGTTTGATCAAAAACTTGACGAAATTTTTTAGCTCAGCCCTCCGGCAAACATCGACAAGGCAATTACAAATACCAACTAAAATCTAACAAGAGCAGATCTTAATAGACAGTGTAACTATGTAACTTGTCTTGTAATTAATCACAAAACTACTTAGTCCTAAGATAACCTAATGGATGATTACCTCCACAAAAAGCAAAATGGAATAACATTTCATAACTATACTTTTCACACTATCTGGGAAAAAGTTACATCCTACGAGGGTCATTCAGATAATACAATGTCTTACACTTGATTTTAGTATTCACACTTTATAGTAGTTACGCCCAACTTGAGATTCCACACTTTATTGTGTATTGCATCAATTAAGATGTTATAGCTTCTGAGTGAATACAGATTGAGCTCATTAAATTTTACTCAAAAATATTCCAGATAACATTAAAATAAATGGATTGAACTATGGGCGAACTTTTAATATCAATTAATTTCTGAAATATCGATTTTAAAGTTTTGATTTTTCACATAAAAATCGGTGATTATGTTCATTCTGTTGACGGTACATGTGCTCGATGTAAATATGTGTAGCAATGTGATTTAGACATTTAGAGGCACGTCTCGAACAAAAGGCTGCAAGAGGACTCCAAACTGGCGTCTATCAGGAAGTTGATCTGAAACGCACTTCGGAAGGAAACCCAAACAACTATATCGTCAAGAAGAGAAGTTGATGAGGAGCAATGGAGTTTTCTTTCTGTTTGTAAATAATTATTTGTAAATATTGCAACGGTATCTTGGAAGCTTTAAATAAATAATAAATAATAAATAAAATAAATAAAACAAAAACTTTAAATAAATAAATCGCCCTGAGGACTAGGCCATATTGACAGGACGAGTAACGGTCTGAGACCGTTCGAATGCCAAAATTATCTAGGGCGGTGTGCTCAGAAAAATTGACCTAGTGCAACACTCCAGGAGCCCAACAAAGCAGTAAAAATAAAGATAGCAGATAAGGCCAAATCACAAGATTTGAAATATATTGCGAAGCCGTGGCATCCAACTAAGTACATATTTCAATTCAATTTAGTGGGCGGAACTGACATCTAACTTCATTAATGTATACCTGCATCTCTCTATGTCCGTAATTTTCAAGTTGAACTAACTGCAGGAATGTTTTTAATTAATTGAGTTACTCAGAGATCTGCGTCTTTCTAGATCCATAATTTTTAAGTAGAAGCAGTTTTAGGGATGTTTTTAATGAGTAGAGCGGCTCAAAGATATACTACCTAACTAGATCTGCCATTTTCGCATGCAGTTTATGCCTAAAAACACTTATACAACATAAAAACACGCCTTACGCAGGACTAACTTAATAGAAATACCCTCTATAGTAACTTCTTTCAATTTCTTAGGGCTTTGGTATATTTTTCACCCAAATTTTTGGATGATTCATAAATTTTAATTTTTATATTTGTAAACTTTCACAATTTTATTAGAAAATTTTTAAAATCCGGATAATGGTTATCGTGCTAGTCTTTTTAAACCTCGATGCGAAAGATATCCTATTGCCATCACCAAAATTGTTTAATATTATTGAGTGGGGAATTACTTTCCCACCAGATGATGAAAGCTGAGTTTCTCGAGTCGCCAAAATCGAAGCTTTTGAATAACCGAATAAGTTTTATTTTAAATTTAATTTAATTTTAAAATAAAAAAATATGGCAAAAAATATTATTTAAATGAAACTTAATATAATACGAATAAAAAAAAATGCAAGGGAAGATTACAAGAAGAAAGAGATTATACTAAAAGTAGTATAAACAAAAAGAAGAAAGACGCATAATATGTGTACAAAAACATAAAAAAATCACATAACGCAAAAATCACACAAAATAAATTTAAAAAAGTTAAAGCCAATATTCTATTAAAAAGGCAGTTATTAAAGAAAAAATTAGTCATAAAAAAAAATCAGCTTATGAAAGAAAAAAAGTTAAAATATATTTGGTTAGTCGGTTAAAAATTTTAAAAAAACAACGTCAAACAAAATTCGTTCCGAACAGTGATCGGTTGTATCAGACAGTGAAGACCGTCGACAGTAAAGTGTCGACCATGCAACTCTAGGTTAATCAATCCAATAATAAATCCTCAACGGCTATCAGCAATTTAGTTACCTTCGCAAACATTTGGATATTCAACGGTTGGACACCAAGCTGGAAGAAGATGAATACTAAAATCAAAAACTTTTATAATTAAAACTATTTATTATATTTTATAAAATAAATTTAAAAAAATATTATTGGTTCAGAATGAATTTCAAGTCAGTAATTTATATAAAATTTACTATAGACACAAATAATGTCCAATCCGACATGTTTATTTTCTAGGGCTTTCTAAGACATTTTAATTTCAAATGACTATCTTTGAAATCGTCTTTTATGATGTCTAATTCTTTGGGCTTATTTCGCAGTTTGTTTATGTTACACTGAACATACTTAGTAATAGTAATAAAAAAAAATCAATTGGCTTCACCAATTCAAAAAATCTTTTATAGTATCAGTAAATAAAAAGATTGAAACAATCGTCTTTCTAGAAAATATCCTTTTGACTTGATTGAATAAAGTTCCCTTGATTAAATTATTCGAAATTACCTTAAACAGCAGTCGGTAAGAAAATGTAAAATTCTAAAAAATTCCGTCTGCGATATTTTTGAAATCTCATTAATATTTAAATTACAGAAAAAATTGAAAATTGGATATCGAACAAATCAAAACTGAATTACAATACTATACGTGATTCACCGAATTCTGATTAAAGGAACCTTCGCCATCGCAGAATTTTATTCATCTTTCAATTTCACATGGAAGAATTGAATGGCTAAATTTATTTTGAAAACTTTTAGCCCATTTCTTTTCTTATTATTTTCTTTATTCGGATTCTATGCATTTTAAATTCCTTTTTATATTCCATTCGCACATACAACCACTAAAACGGTATAAAAATTAGTATTCTATGTATGCAGCAAACTTTATGGCATTAAATGAATATAAATAAAAATTCCTAACTTATTTTAAAATTTTGATTCTTTTTAACTTTTTACTAAGCTCAAATATCCTTTTAAGCAGTTCACTTTAATGAATGGCGTGGAATTCCCTTAATTAAATTTATTCTGTTTCGTTTTGGAAATAATTTAAATTGACACAGAAATGATTGCTATATTGACGCATATTTATGGAAACATGCAGTTGGTAATGAAGTGTGTAATAAATTGATATTTACTATCAGTGGTAATTTTGACAAATATCAATGAGTGGCAAACAATGACGAATGGCAAACGAGTAATTTTGACAATTTAAAAAATAAGTCTCGATTAAGTTAAAAATAGAAAATAATGGATTATGTTTATCCTCCAAACGGATAGCAATTTTTACAGCATTTTGGAAGATCCTTAATTTTTATAAGTGAACTTGTCACCAGTAAATGATGCAACTTAATAATAATTATTCTAAAATCAGAATTAAAAAAAGTTAAATTTCATGATTAAAATTTATTAATAATCAACTCGGTTTAAATTAATTTTACCTCGCATATTATTTATATTATATAAAATATAAAAAAGGTGTAAATAATGTAGTGCAAACCAGAGAACAAATTACAGTCTGTAATAGATAGATTGTCCCATTATGTACCACAGGGTGGTACACAATAAAACATGCAGTAGGTAACATACAACTTTTAACAAGCCGTTAAATTTAACAAACCAATGGAAAGTATCTCTTAGTACTAGCAAGTCAATATAAATCATCTGTTAAATTTAAGGGTTTGTCAAAATTTTGCGAATACTGGCAGTAATTTCCCAAAATGGCAATATATACCGGTGAAATTTGAAATATTTATAAGGTATTTTGGTAATTTTATACCACACCGAAAATTATTAACCTTGATAATCCACTGTATAAAAATAAACCTACTTCTGCTGGAAAATGTAGAAATTACTTTTTTATTTGCCCAAAGTTTACTGGCGTACGGCCAAATTATACTTATGTTGTCGAATACATTTTCAAAAGCTTGTTTAATTTACAAGATAAAAACATAATTTAAATTTTTTGTTAATTTAAATTAAAACTTTGTCAAGATTTCTTTGTTTAGAGTTGAAAATAGATTTCAGAAAGTGAAAGGATTATTATTGTTCTGTTCTCAATACGAAGTGACAACAAGTTTGTATGGAGACGTAGAAGATAAGACACCAGCAGTTTTATTATCACAAGTATCTTGGAAAATATGAAAGCTTTAATATATTAAAAATATAGATTTTACTCAACTCCTGAAAATCAATAACTATATAAAGACTTTGTTACAACAAATGAATTTTTGTTATAAATATTTTAATTTGATTACTTTATTCCAAATAAAATTATGTTAACTTTTTTTGCATCCATTGAATCTATTCTGTACAGCTTTATTGTTCAATTTTTTTTGATTCCTTCTATTAAATCAATATAATAATTTGAAAGTTAACAAGCTAAACAAACTCAATAAAATTCTATTATGGTAATCATTATTTTATCTGACTTTACTCTTTGCTACGCTACTACGCATATTTTTTGTTAGTTTGAATTAAAGAGGAAAAAAATTTTTTTTCATTTTAAAGCCCCATTCAGATCGAGTTGTACTGTATTGTATCGAATTTCAAGAGCTTGCTAGCGTTAAGCACTTTTAAATATCTGTACTCCTACTTCTTAATACTTTAACTTGATTGGTGCTTATACTCTTACAATGCCATACAAGACAATCTGAAAGAGACTTGACTCATTTTTAAATTTTAAGTAAGCATTATTCTAATTTTTACGTAAGTAATCAATCATATTATATTTTCAATTCTTTTAATAATTTAAAAAATTTTATTATTAAACTCAGCTCAATTTTTTTACCCACCAGAATTTAATTACTTCTTATTGTAATTAAAATTAAAACTTTTATTTCATTTTTAAGTTTTAAATTATATTTACAGACAAAATTAACTACAATAGAACAATTAATATCCTAAGATTAATTAATAACAATCTGCCTTGGAACTATAATAATTACTCTCACAGCAAACCATTCTGCAATTTGTACCCAAATGCATCTTTCTATGAACTTCCAGAAACTGCTATATGCTTCTAGAAAGATCCAATCTGCAAGCTATCATGCATGAGTCATCAAATATAATTAACCATTACTAATTCGTAACATTATTTTAAAATTGTTATAGATAGGGTTGGCAACTTTTTTTGAAAAAAATTAACTTAACTAGTCTTTTGAAAAAGAAGAAAGAGTATTTGTAAGAACCTAAATAATTTTAGTCTTCTTAACAAGAACATGTTTTCAAATAAAACAGAATTTCTGTAATCACTGATTTATTTAGTTGTTTACTCTCATAACTACAATAATTTATTTTACTGATGATACATATTGATTTGTAGGATGGTTAAATTGAAAAACAAAAATTGTATTATTGTTTGGAAGTGGAAAAATCGGTAGTGAAAATGTATGTTACCATTTGTCATTGTGCATGGTTAATCGAGTTGCTATCAAAATTACAATTTTAAAAAGTTAAATCCATCGATTCTGAGTATAATTAGAAATAACCTATGCATATTATCTATAAACTTGACTAGTTTTGTAATTCAATTATTCTATCTTTATGTTGGTTTGCAATGATATAAGTAGTTGAATAGTTATAATATAATAATTATAACGTTATTTATAACATTAGTTTCAAATTTTACATTTTGAGTTTTGTTTAAAAATATAAATCTTTTTATAGTAGAAGTTAAAATACGGTTTGTTCAACTCAAAATAATAGAACAAGTAACACTTTACTATAAGGGTAGATAAAATAGCACTTTAACAGCAAAGATTGTTAAAGTACCTACTTGATTTTTACTAAAATTACTATAAGTAAAGTAGGTTTGATTTAAAGTAAAATAAAAATTCTCCAATAATAATTTAATTTGTAATTGAGACACCTACGCAGCCGAGACTAGACCTGTCACTGCAGCAACAAAAAGGCAAACTGAAGTTGCAGAGATGAAGACATTGAGAAAAATACTCGGACAGAATACCAAACTTAAATCATACGAGAAACCTGCAAAGTCATAAACATTTCTGATTGGATAATCGACAGACGACGTTTATGGAACGAACACAATCATAACAGGTACAGACGAAATCAGACTAGTAAAATAGGCAAGAAACAGTAGTCAAAAAGTAGTAAGAAAAGTAGGGAATCTCAAGAAATGTTAGCGAGACAGCTTGTATCTTGCCACAAAAATGTTGGTTAGAAACACGAAAATAATCTTAAAGAAAGAGGAGAAGGAGAAGAAACCTGAACCTAACCTAAACCTGAAGCTAACCTAAACCTGAACCTAACCTAAACCTGAACCTAACCTAAACCTGAACCTAACCTAAACCTGAACCTAACCTAAACCTGAACCTAACCTAAACCTGAACCTAACCTAAACCTGAACCTAACCTAAACCTGAACCTAACCTAAACCTGAACCTAACCTAAACCTGAACCTAACCTAAACCTGAACCTAACCTAAACCTGAACCTAACCTGAACCTAACCTGAACCTAACCTGAACCTAACCTTAACCTAACCTGAACCTAACCTGAACCTAACCTGAACCTAACCTAAACCTAACCTAAACCTAACCTGAACCTAACCTGAACCTAACCTAAACCTAACCTGAACCTAACCTGAACCTAACCTGAACCTAACCTGAACCTAACCTGAACCTAACCTGAACCTAACCTGAACCTAACCTAAACCTAACCTGAACCTAACCTGAACCTAACCTGAACCTAACCTGAACCTAACCTGAACCTAACCTGAACCTAACCTGAACCTAACCTGAACCTAACCTGAACCTAACCTGAACCTAACCTGAACCTAACCTGAACCTAACCTGAACCTAACCTGAACCTAACCTGAACCTAACCTGAACCTAACCTGAACCTAACCTGAACCTAACCTGAACTTAACCTGAACCAAACCTGAACCTAACCTGAACCTAACCTGAACCTAACCTGAACCTAACCTGAACCTAACCTAAACCTAACCTGAACCTAACCTGAACCTAACCTGAACCTAACCTGAACCTAACCTGAACCTAACCTGAACCTAACCTGAACCTAACCTAAACCTAACCTGAACCTAACCTGAACCTAACCTGAACCTAACCTGAACCTAACCTGAACCTAACCTGAACCTAACCTGAACCTAACCTGAACCTAACCTGAACCTAACCTGAACCTAACCTGAACCTAACCTGAACCTAACCTGAACCTAATCTAAACCTAACCTGAACCTAATCTAAACCTGAACCTGACCTAAACGGAAAAGAGCTATAGTGTAGAAATTGAACAGACTATAACACAAATAATTTTATACTTTTATGCAGAATTTTATCTACCTACTTTAATTTATTATAATACGAGTATCATCTATTTTGTATAAAAGATTACGGGAAACAGTTAATTTAAGATTTTGTGAGACCTTTCAGAACAAATTTAACCGTGTTCCGGTTTGAATCTATTGTAGAAAACTTACGGTTTTTTTTCTGATACTAACGTAAAAGCCTTAAGCAAAGCAAATTTTATTTCTAAGTTATCTCCACGCAAACTTCTTTTTCACTACACCGTAATGACTGCATTATGCAGTTCATTAGAAAATTAAGAGAAAAAATTTTTTTACAGAAAAGTTAGCTATTTTCCCTCGGTAGAAAATGGCAAATCACCGAAATAATCTGCCATGAAAACCTTTCATTAAAAAAAGAAATCATTAATAATCGAAATTTTATGGAATCTTAATATACATAGTAGGTAGGTACTACATTAATAGTCAGTAAAAATATATAATTATTTTTCAACAAAAGTTTTCCATCGACGTGTATAATACAAAAGTTCCTCTTTTACAATAAATTATTTTTGATTTGAGAAAGCTAATGAATATAACTCACTCAAGAAATGTAAACCTACAATTTTTCATCCGAATAATAAAGAAGAAAATGTTATTATTTGAACTGCTTGTAAGAAAAATGTGTCAACTGCATTTTGTAATTAAGTTTTCACTGCGTGAAAATTTATGGGTACTCTTGGAAAATATTACAGTTTCAATTTATAACTCTTATTTATTCAATAATCTTTGAGTTTATTTAATCTTTTAGATATTATTATCCAATTTCGTCATAAAGTGACTTTTTAATATTAAATATTATGCAATTTTCATTACAGAAACTTTCTGAATGCTTCACAAATGCACAATAAATTAATAATAGAGTAGTACATCACGTTTATGTTGAAACTTCACTAGCTGTTAGTTGATAACAGAGTAGGTAAATTTTAGCATTCATTTCATAAACATGTATATAACAGCAGTAGGAGTGTATTTCCATAGCTTGTCGTTTATTTTGAGATAAAATATTTAATTTTGACATTTATTTATCAAACTAGTACTAATATTATACAAAACAACATAGCATAACAATACATAGTTAACGTTTTAATACAAAATTAATTTCAACCAACTTTAGTTACTAAAGCTTTAAGATACTGATTGCGTTTTCTTTAAAGAAAAACATTACTAGTAGAGAACAGAATAAGAATAATGATTGAATACATGATTGTATAAAATACTAGCAACAAAAGCCTACAAGATTTAAATACAATCAAGAGGAAACGATTACTACTTTATCTATGAATTCAAATAAAATGTCCTGAAGAGTGATGTTAGTTGACATGTTACAGTGCATCATATTATAAATAAAAATACCTACACATTTTAAAAAATAAAAATAAATCTTGTTAAACACTCAAACACAGAGCTAGTAAACCAGCAGGTCAGTTTTAGTAACTCAGCACACTAGTTAATTCTATTGTTGTTCGGAAAACTTGCAGTTCTTTTAAATTTATATTCTCTGAAACTGTTTGTTACAATCTGAACACAAAAAGTAAAAATGCCTACTAAATTAGAGTTATGATATTGAAAATGTAATTAGTTTTACATTACTGCAAAAAAAAATTTATAAAAATCTTTTTTAATTGAGTCTGCATTTCCATTATTCAATTCCTTTGTGTTGGAATTCTGGAATTCGTACAGATTCAAACCGCCATCGGTGATTTTTTAATAACTACGTTAAAATAACTAGCAAGCAAAATTAAAATTGTACAAAATATATTCGTATAAATTTCAAAGGTAGATCAGCCACCGGTCACTAACGCATAAATTTTCCAATAAAAGTTCCATTATATGCTAACGACCTGACTATTATTATTATACTGAAATTAGAAATATATTTTCATTTTTCGAATTTTAAACTTTTATAATCTGATCAGTTGGGAAGTCTATGTTGAACCTGAAAATAAATTGTTACCGAGAACTAAATTTTAAACAAAAAATAATGTTTTTACAAAAAATAAAATGTATATTTTATAAAGTTTGATAAATTTGCTTATCTGAAAGATTAGCCAAGCTGTCTAAAATGTTAAAAACGCTGTGGAAGAACCTTAACAAAAAATTTTATTGTGTGACATCCAGGAGAACAGCCATTAATTGAATCGGTATCAACTGATGTTATAACTACATATTTGAAAACCTTTATTATTTATGTAAATCTTCCGTTTCTATTACAAGATAGAAATTCAATAGGAATACAGTGAAAGAAGATTGTATCAGAAATACAAGTTTGCACAATAAAATAGTTAAGAGCCAAAGTTAAAATTAGATTTTCTATGCAACGAAGTAGAAAATTAAATTTATCAAATGTAATTCAGTTTATTAAAATTGTTCTACGTAATATTTGCACAAAATAAATGTCTTGAATTGGTCAAGTCCGACAATATAAATCATAGAATTACACATTACACAATTTTACGTAATTATTACATTACATACTTTTTGTTCAGTATAGAGCAGTGTTTTGATTGTTTAGTGGGGCAATTCGAAAATTAGCTTGTCTAGAGTTTAAAAACCAACCAGGTTTCATTTGGGGAATAATTCAACTTTTGAATATAAAAAAATGTCTACATATTATAATGCTGATTGGGAAACACTGGTTTAGATTGTTTATTTTACGTAGAAAAAAGCTTTTAGAAACTTATTGCAAGAAAGCTTGGAATTGCGAAGCAACTCATTAAACGGAAAAAAAGAGACTAATTCAAATGTGTAAAAACAATTTCTTCATTTTATGATTTACTGTAAAATTTGATGTGTTTATTTATAAATTTTTTCATAAAATAAAAGCCAACATGTAAATAATTAAGCAAATAAAAAAAAGCTTTCGAGCAATACTAGATTTTAAAATAAACAATTTTACATTACAATTATTGATTGATCACCCCATCGAAGAAATTAATAATTATATCTGGTATTCCACCCATAATAACAAATGATATCCTCGAATCTACCTTAAACAACCTTAGATTGAAGACAGTCTCACCTATCTACTTTATGAATGCAGGAATAAACGATCCCGAGTTTAATCATATTATCTGTTTTAGGAGATTACAATTTATTGTAGATGTACATCAGCAAGAAAACTTCAATCCTATCAAAAATATAGATCCAGCTGCTGATATTACACTTGACTCTAATAAACAAATTATAGAAGATCCAATTGAAATAATCGCATCTCAACCTTTATCTAATACCAACTTACAAGAAAACTCTCCTCCAGAAATGGCAATTGAAAATATCAAACAAAACCTAAAAAGAACTCTTTCCGGATCACAATTAAATGAATCAATCATTTTAGAAAATACAGAATATGTAATTGCTCCAATGACAAATACAGAAAATCAAGGTACACAAAACGAAGAGATTCATAAAATTGAAAGCCTACCAGAAAAAATAAACCTACAAAAACTAAAAGAGAAGTCAAAAAAATCAAATTAATACAGCAAAATACATGGAAAACTGAATTAAAAGAAATCTATCCGTTATTGGAATATAAACCTGACACACTAAATATCAATCAATTGAACCAGATCCTATTTGAAGTTCCTCAATCTAAAGCACCCATAGAAGCATTAAATAATAATACAGCTTTGGATTTAGAATCTATCATAGACACACTAAAAGATATATCAACACAAACAGTGGCGTAACTACTTTGGTTGGCGCCGAGGTGCATGAAAATTTGTGGCGCCTACGCGAAGACCTAAGGGGGGGCCGGGAGGCACAGCGCCGCAGGCGAAAATTATCACGGATAATAATAATAATGTTGATAATAATAAGTCTTTTTTTCATCAATAGTCGACACAAACCAGATTTCCTAAAAACAGACGAATTGGTGCCTTCTAAAGGCATGATATGCCTTTAGACTTTATTGGAATAATAATAGACTTTACTACTTATGCTTGAGTCTGCGGACGGTTGTCGATCGCACGTGTTCCACTCGTAGGTACCTATTTCATACTTTTTGATTTTTTTTTGAATTCCTGAAAAAAGCACCGGCACCCACACCATGGCGCCTATTCGGTGCCTGGTTTCTGGTCGGAGCCGGTTACTGGTCGGCGCCTATCGGCGACGGTTTCTGGTCGGCGCCGGGGTGCCATGCACCTCCTGCACCCCCCATAGTTACGCCACTGAACACAAACTAAGCATCGTGCTCTTAAAATACGCTTAACTAAAGCACAAAACTACATTTACCAAGCACTGAATTGCAACGACGACCAGGTTATAATATCACCCGACATAACAGTGCAATCAGATAACATAACAACTAATCACTAATTTATTAACATAATTTTAAATATTTATCTCTAACTAATACTCGTATACATAATCACATTTAATTTAATATTTTATTTTTTAGCATTTATTACATGAACATAATTCAATGGAACTTAAATAGTTTTAACAAACGTTTTTATGACATTAAACGTTTGCTTGCCGATTCGAATCCTGCAGCACTATGCCTCCAGGAAACTAATTTTAAACCTACCCATAATCCTAAACTACGAAATTTTATATAGTAGAAATTGTTGAGTTTGAGGTCAGTAAAAACAAATATTAATTGTCCGACGTTTCGGCCCCGTGGTTGCCTTACAAAAAAGTGCTAACGATATCTTTTCCGATCTCGTTCATTTAGGTTTTATGAGTAAGTATCAATCTTGGTACTGGAAGAAGGAAATCGGTGTTCCTCCTAGGGCCTACGGGTTACCTAAGATTCATAAGGACGGTCGGCCCCTTAGACGGATTGTTTCTGATGTCAACGGCCCTCTGCGTCCTCTTTCCAAATTCATTGCTCCGTACTTGAAGGTTTTTCATAAAGACAATTCTTACGATGTCAAAAATTCTATTCAACTTATGAATATGCTCTCTAATTATTCCCTTCAGGAAGATGACATTTTGGTTTCCTTAGACGTGTCATCATTATTTACCAATGTTCCCGTGAAACTGGTTATCGACTATATTATTAATCAGATTCCCAAGCTTCAAAGTGGTTTGGACATTCCTGATGATATCTTGATAAGAGCTTTAAGACTCATCACGACTAAAAACTATTTTGTGGCTAACGGGAAGACTTATCTCCAAAAGAGGGAGGTCCCTATGGGCGGTAGCATATCTGTTGATCTTGCTACCATTTGTATGAACATTCTTCTCGACGACCGTGTTGTGTCTTTTAATAAAAAACACAACAACGGCATAAGAATGATTAAGAAATATGTCGATGACCTTTTTCTCGTTATCAATGGTAAATATGTTTCCTCTCTTCTTGACCACTTTAATGCCTTCCATGTAGATCTTCAATTTACTATGGAAATTGAAAAGAACCAATCCTTACCCTTCCTTGATTTACTCGTCATTAGGGATCTTTAATGGTACTCTCATCACTAACTGGTACCATAAGCCTATGTATTCGGGAAGACTTTTAAATTATTTTTCAAGTCATCCTAAACATCAAATCCTTAACGTCGGACGTAATTTCATCCAAAAAGTCCTTACCGTTTCACATCCTTCTTTCAAATCCAACAACCTCAATAAAATATCCCACATCCTTTCCTGAAATAACTATCCTAAATCCGTTATTAATTCTCTCCTTAAGACAACCCTGGCTCAGAAGAAAGGAAACAATAATAATAAGGAGAACATATCTTCGAGCTCTGATACTAAATTTTTTAGCCTCACTTATGTTCGAGGACTTACGGAGCAATTAATTTCCATTCTGAAGTCTACTCCTGGTATAAAACTTGGGCTGAGTTATCCCAACAAAAACTCTAAGTTTTTTACTAGGACCAAAGACCCTGTCTCTTTTGACCATCAGTGTGGCCTTGTCTATAAAATCCCTTGCAAGGACTGCGATGCCATATACGTTGGTGAGACGAGTAGAAAATTATGTGTCAGCATAAAAGAGCATACTAGGGACTTGAAGAACGCTCGTACTCTGGGTTTAGCTGATACAGAGGTGGGGGGGACAAGCGCTCAAAAAGACCTACAGCTCTATGCAGACATATGATTGACGAAAATATCATAACATCAACTATATACAACCTATACCTATACAACCTATACAACGGTATAGGTATCCTTGACCGAGAGAAAATAGACAAAAGAGAAAAATAAAAGAAGCGATTCATATCTATTACATCGTACTCTGGGTTTAGCTGATACAGAGGGGGGGGACAAGCGCATAACATAACATAACATCAACTACGACGGTATCGGTATCCTTGACCGAGAGAAAATAGACAAAAAGAGAAAAATAAAAGAAGAGATTCATATCTATTCGCATGGATCGTCGATTAACGACAAAAGGGATGTCGAGTACTTCGATGGCGGCTTCAAAAGAATTCTAGATATTATGAACCCAGCATAGATGGAATACTATTTTCATTATTTCTTTTTTTCTCTTTTTCTTTTCTTTTCTCTTCTTTTTATTTTTATTTTTTCTTCTTCCTTTTTGCTGTTTTGACCATGCTTGCTTTCGCTGTCTTTTGTTTGAATTGAAATTTAAATGTTACCAACTTCTGTTGTGTTTCCAACTAACTACCGGAAGATTTTTGGTTCGAATTAAATTTGTTTAGTTTGAACTAATCATCCCTCTGGGTTAGAGTTGTTTTTGTGTTTATATTTAAACAAAACAAAACGTGGCTGGTCGAAGCGTGGTCAAACGCAGCCAAAAAAACGGAAAGATGTCTCATTTTATTTCATAACATTTTTTCCATCTGATTAGTATTCCATCTATTGATTTTTTGTGTTTTTCAATTTTTATTATTTCTTTCTAATGTAATTATTAAATTTTTGTGCTTTATATGTAAATTTTTGTATTTCAATTTTGTATATTTCAATTATTATTTTTGTATTACTTAACTTTTGATATTGTTTTTGATTGTTTGTTAATTTTTCATGTTTTTTCATATATATATTTTTTTGTAGCCTTGAAAATGGGTCAATAAAAAAACCCGAAACGTCGGACAATTAATATTTGTTTTTACTGACCTCAAACTCAACAATTTCTACTATATACAATGAAAGGTCAACTATATTTAAACAATTTTTACGAAATTTTAAATTATATAGAAATGACAGACAAACCAACCACGCTAGTGGGGGCGTCGCGACTTTTATAAATGAAAAATTACATTCTGAACAAATTCCACTAATTACAAATTTAGAATCACTAGCTATCACTTTATACGCACCCCAAAAATTACAATTTGAAATGTATATTTACAAAACAGTCAAGCTGTCGAAATGAACGATATTACAAGGCTAATCTCCCAATTACCTTCACCTTTTATTTTACTTGGACACTTTAATGCCCATAATAGCCTTTGGGGAGGAAATCAAATATGTAGCAGAGGACGTTTAATTGAAAATATTTTAAACGACTATAATCTTAATGTTTTAAATGATGGCCAATATACACATTTTAATTTTTCAACAAATAACATGTCAGCAATCGATCTAACTATAACTCAACCTCAACTCGAACCTTACTTAGAATGGACTGTACTCCCTGAACTGTATAAAAGCGACTATTTTCCTATTTGTATTAAAAAATTATCTAACCAACCACACGATTCGAACTGTTCCCCACCTAAATGGAACATTGACAAGGCAAACTGGACTTCATATAAACAAGAAATTTTAAATAACGACTTTACTTTCACTGAAAGTTTAGACATTGACACTATTGCTAAATTACTTACTGACAAAATAATATCAGCCGCAACTAAAAGCATCCCAAATAAAGGCATAATACAATACAAGTTCCAAGTTCCATGGTGGAACAAAGATGTAGAAATGGCCATCAAAGAAAAAAAACCGCATTATATAGATGTAAAAAACATCGATCGTTAGAAAATCTTGTAAAATTTAAGAGACTTCGAGCTATTGCCAATAGAACCATTAAAACAGCTAAACATCAAAAGCATAAATACATCAACATTTTCAAAAGAAATGTAGAACAAAATCAAATCAATTAAAGGAATAGAAAATAACTTTCATATTGCTGCCCTAAAAAATTCATCAAATGCATTAATAACAACACAAAGTGATATAGCAAATATTTTGGGAAAACACTACTGTAATAAATTTAGCACAGAAAATATAACCCAATATTTTTGAAAAATATCCAAAATTCCAATTTAGAAAACCTACAAATAAATTCTGATAATACAGAATCATATAACGCACCAATAAACCTAAACGAACTACTATTGATACTATCTAATTGTAAAAGTACAAGCCCAGGGCCAGATGATATTAACAATTTATTTATAAAGCACCTCCCTCCATCTGCTCAAGAAACAATAATAAAACTGTTTAACCTTATATGGGAAAAACAGGTCTTTCCTAATCAATGGCGTGACTCCATTATTCTGAAACCTGGAAGATGCCGCACTGATGTTGACAGTTACCACCAAGAAAATGGAATAGCTCAAGGATCAGTGTTAAGTGTAACACAATTTCTAATTTCCATCAATCAAATAGTTCAATATATTAAATACCCAGTAAAAGTTGCACTTTATGCTGACGACCTCACTATTTACTGCAGCCATAAGGATATTACATATTTAGAAAACAACCTAAAAAACGCTTTAAAAAAATTAAAAGATTGGTGCTTAAATACGGGATACAATTTTTCTGCAAAAAAAAGTAAATGTATACTATTTAAAAAATCAAAAATTCCAGTACCTCTTCCCATTTTCAAGCTCAACAAGCAGAAATTACAATATGCACAAGAAGTACAATATTTAGGAGTACTGTTTGATGAAAGACTCCACACATCAAACAATTGAAAACAAAGTGCTATCAAACACTAAATATTTTGAAAGTCCTCTCACATTATAAATGGGGTTGCAACGAGAAAACGCTTTTATATATTTTTAAAACAATTACCAGATCAAAATTGGATTACTCCAGCATCATTTATTACAGAGCAAATAATAACATTCTAAAATCTCTAGACACAGTTTACAACCAAGGACTTCGAACCGCTACTGGAGTGTTAAGAACTACACCATTGGAAAGTCTTTACAATATATCAGACGAACTACCTCCAAAATTTAGAAGAGAACAAATCATATTAAATTATTACGCAAAAATTGTATCAAATTCAGACCATCAAAATTTTACTACAATCGTTACTCCAAAATTTACGTTTTTATATCGATCCACTCTAAAATTAAAAAAACCTCTACCGATCACAATAAATGAGCTCCTTAACAAATACAATTTGGACATTAATGCATTAAAATACCAGGAAAATTAAAAATTTTTAATAAAAACTACAATCCTTGCAAAATGGGAAGACGAGTGGCAAGAAATTTACCACAATAAATTAAAAGAATCAAAAAAAAACACAACTGTTTGGAAAACTCTAGAACAACTAACAAGGAAAGAAGAAGTTGCAATTGACCAACTTCGGGTTGGTCATACAATGCTAACCCACAGTTACTTATTTAAAAAAGAACAACCACCAAACTGTCTTTGTGGCAACATCTTAAACGTCAGCCATGTCTTAAGACACTGTCCAAAATATCAGACAGCAAGACATTTTGCCGAACTGCCTGATAGCATAGAAGAAATTTTATCAAACACAAAGAGCAACGTAAGAAAACTACTGAAATTTTTACAATCATCCGGCTTATTCAACAAAATTTAAATTTTTTTACCTAACATCCTTAATTTTATTGTTGATAGTTCAAATTTCATCTTATCTAGGTTTTTATAATTATTTTACAATTAATTGTGTTTTTGTTCAACACATTGTTGATGCGCATTCTCTTTTGTTCAACTTTCATTATGTACTT
Source organism: Cantharis flavilabris (assembly GCA_949152465.1). Classification (NCBI taxonomy): domain Eukaryota; kingdom Metazoa; phylum Arthropoda; class Insecta; order Coleoptera; family Cantharidae; genus Cantharis; species Cantharis flavilabris. The sequence goes on from OX424436.1 coordinate 44,570,425, forward strand.
TTTATCTGATAATAATTTTAAAAAAATTAATTAGAGTATAGAGTATTCAATATTTTTTATCACACTATTCTAGAACTATTCAAACATTTGCCATAATAGATCGTCACCCTTTCCGACTATTTATTGACAAGGAGCACCGCTTTAGCTAACTTATATGTAAATTAGAACAACAGCGATATCTAAATTATTGATGCATATCCCACATTCAAAGTGGTATTCAAATTGGTAGTCTACTAAAATAAAGACATATTCAGAATGTAGAAACTAAACGCTACGTTGACTATATAAGAAGTTGAATCTATTTGCTTGTTTCAATTCAAAAATGCCATATTAAATAAAAATCGCATAATATGAATTTCTTATGTTATATTATGAAAAATATTCTAAAATGAAACTTTAATCTAAATACAATTGCGAAACTGAACATTTTGTATAGTAGAAATTCAATTTTAAGAGTGGTTATTGGAAAAACATAGTTAAACGCTAAAACATCCATTAAAAAGTTTTAATGTAGTCACCTAATTATAATTTTTTTCCACATTTCAGATACTTTAAAGCTATGAATTTACATAAAGCCTCCTTTTAAAATTCGAATGGTCTTTTTTCAGCAGTTTGTTTTACACAATTTCGCAAATTTTTCATAAACATATTATTTATACTGATAAAAGCAGTAATCGTACATCGGTAAGCTACAAAACTAAGAAACCTCGATTTGACTCCTTGTTGAGCCTGTTATACATCTGTAATACAACTGTAGTAAAGTAAAATAAAGAGAAATAAAGAGCATTTATTAAAAATGGTAGTTTACGTTATTCAAGATTGATTTGAACTCCCTAGTAACCTGTTTTTTGAGTAATTTGGGAAATTTCTCTTTAAGTAGGGGGAGTGTTACATTTTTCTTCTTACGTTCCAAAATTTTTATAAAAGCTCAAAAGTTAATTTAAAATTATCTTCTCAAATGCTATGATATTCATTGTATAATTTTAAACTTAAATTTAATTTCAACAGTTAATGATTTGTAAATATTTCTTCACAATCTTTTATCATAAAAATTAACAATACAAATCTAGTTCAGCGGTTCGATCTTACATGTTAAAGTTTTTGTGTTTGATTGCTCACTTCCAGAGTTGGTTCACACTATCTATAGGACACCCTGCATGTGTCTCATGTCAAATTAGTTGATCCTTATGAGTTGATGCAAGGAATAACGTATTGTTTCGTTGATTTAAAAACTTGTAGGAATTGCACATAACAAAATTAAGTTATGCTTATCTTCTTATACGTAAAATATTTTGAATGTTGTATAATCGAAAATAAACTATTTATATAAAATTGTTTGCACTACACTCAAAAGAAATTAGTTTCTATTTACTTTTATCTTAAGGATAAAAGTTAAAAAAGTTAAATGAGCTTTGACAATAATTATTAATCGTTCGAAGCATTCTATAAAAATTCTTTCAAATTACAAAAGGATAACAACCCCAAAGGTTTTTTTTGCAAAAAAAGAACTATTTTATACGATAATTTTTTTATTTTATTTCTGTTTTTCCTTTCTAAATTGAAATTTAGATTTTAGATCAAACTTTCTAATTTTAGGTTCATAGCGAACGAAAGTACAAAAATGCGGATTATATAAAATATAGTACAACGTTCTCCATCCCAACAGCAAATATTAAAAGGGTGGTTGGTAACACTTTCCAAGATATCTTATATTTTGTGCTGTTTAATTATGACTTATGCTTTATTCATTAAATTCCTAAAAAAGACTCTCTGTATACCACTTTATGTTGCCACGCGTTATTTAACAAATGTCAATAATTACTTTCTTGCTCGTAAAGCTTCTTTTGAGCTTCAATATAAATTCTCAATGATTTCAGATTAAGTTTTGATGGTGCTTTATTTTCTCTAAAGATATTCGCAGTTTATTTTCGTTAGCGTTAAACCAACAGAAGGGCATAAATTACAAAAGTTAATAAATATTAAATATACCTTTCGTAATTATTATTGTCGAGATAAATGTTTTAACAAATTAGTAATATAAAAATTATGGAATGAATGAAACGCAAACTTATTTTAACACAAAATAATATAATAATAAAAGAAGTAGTTTGGCCTTCATTACGGTGGACAATTAAACAGATAAAATCCCTTTATGCAAGATAAACTTGCTGAAGAACCTTTTAATATGTAATAAAGTTAAATTTTATTATCCATTGTCAGTTTTATTATCTGGTTTTCAAATTGATGCTTTCCTTATGTAATCTTCTTTGCTTACTTATTACAATGGCCACAAGTATCTACATCAAGTAAATGTAAACTTAACTCGTTTCTAATTTTCAGCATGCTTCTATACAATTACGCTTGCCGTTATAAATTATTTGAAATCTTCCACTTATTAAAATTACAATGTCGTTAAAGTAAATACTACAATGGTGGAACCTCACATCATGTGAAAAATTGTGAGATATAAATTCCAATCGTGAGAGTACAACTGGAAAACAAGAAGAAAAGTTAATTTGCATATCTTGTTTTTATGAATCAAGTTTTCCAGAAAAAAAAGTTTCGACTGATTGAGATTGTTGAAGCCTGTTTGTTTTGCTTAAGATTGCGGTTTTAAATTTCCGTTCTTTGTTATCTATATTTGTCCCTGATTTATATGGGAATTTTTACATTCGACACTAACTAAATATGTTAGTTGAAATCACTGACGAACAGAAGTTTATTCTTCTTATTCTAAACCACCAAAAGCTCCACTTTAAACAGTAGGTCCCCTATGTGTTTTATCTTTTATGCTTTTAAACTTGGCGCCATTACTATCCATCTTCGCTGATTGGAGAGTTAATTTATGTTGTTACTGCCAAAATACATACTTTGTTTGCATCCAATTTCAAGTTTATTCATTCAGACAAGACACGCACTTTGCCTGGAGAGTGTTAATCTAGAAGCCGTCTTCATTATAACACCGCTTTACAACATTATTGTTGGAAGACCACAAAAATCATCAGCTCACGCTAGCGAAAATACAAACATCATGTTAAACATACAAAATCTCACAGTAACATAATACATCACTACAATTTCATACATATTCATATCTTAATCTGATACAACACCAGAATTTAAAAAAGGGATGTAGTATAGTCAACTATTGATTTACGCCTAATGTTTGAAATATCCTACAATATTAAAAATATTTTTCTCTTTAATGTTTGCAAAATCTCGACCATAAGGACAACAACTGATGACATTGGTATCTGTTTATGATGGCATTTTGCGGTTGCTTTAAATCATAATCACATTTTGTGCTATCACCACGCCAGTTTTGTGAGTGACATTTTTACCACTTTGTTCATATAAACGAAACAATCCAACATAATTTTTACATAACTTTAAATTATATTTTATTTAGAATTATAAAAACGACTAGGTCATTTGTAAAAAAATTTAATCAACAGCTGGCTACTCAGTTAACTTACTAATATTAGGTACGATATATTTGCTGAAAAACTAATCTAACCGAGAGTAGTAAAGTAACCGAACCCACAAATTTAAATAATTTGTCTCCTCTGCCCATTAAAAACATCCCTGAAACTGCTCTAGCTCAAAAATTACGTTACTAGAAAAACAGTATTTTTGTTTTGTAAGTTTTAATTTATAATATGATCTTAACACTGGTACTGGCAATAGAATAAACAAATCTTTAAAATATTTATTTACTAATTTAGTAGTTTACTAGTTTCAATGATTTTTATTAAACTATTTTTTTATTAGTACCAATAATATTATTATAATATATGAAGCTAAGATTATAAATGCTTACAATTCGAAAAAATGCTATATCATCATAACTTTTGTGAATCTAATGCAATATTTCACTTCTAGGAAGATCAGCCAATCGAAATATTATATTTGATAAATCTTTTGGCAATGTTTGGAGATCGCTAACACCCATTTTAAAACCCTTTCCACTTTTCCCTCTTATCCCCGATATTATTTTTACGAACAGCAAAACATTTTCATTTTATGTTCTTCCAAGTATCTAACTTTTAACATTTCAGCAACAAAATTGCTTTTCAATCTTCTATTTAGCTCAAAGTGAAAATTTTCTAGTTGCAGCATAGGTAATTTAAAATATGTCTACTATTCATGAAAATTTAAAATTTAATTCCTGATTTAGGAATAACTATATGTATAAATAATAAATATATAATACAATAGCCTATATTATACATGTCAATCCCAAATATGTTATGTTCAAACAAAACGGCCGATTAAAAAGCTACACAAAGCTTTCCTACAATTACGCGTAAAAAATATAACTTTTAGCCAAAATATTAATTTATAAAATTTGTAGCTAAAGAGTAAATTCAATTATACAATAATTATTTATTGGTCAAAATTTATTAAATTTATTAAATGATTTTTTGCGTAGTAAAACCTGACGTCTAACTCTACATTTGCTCTTTTCAGTATTTTCAATATTTTATAAAACAAACGTGAATTAATCAGCTTTTTATTATTTTATTCCACTTCAATTTTCCATTTTAAGCCATAATTTTTTTCCAACTTCTAAACGTTTTGTAACTGGCCTAACGGTCCGAAACCTTTGTTCGCAGTTGTCTGCTAGTAGTGCAACTGTTAACATCAATTTATGAATTTATTTTACACTGAATTGCTTTAATTATTATATCTTAATTTTACTTAACAACAGAGTTCTAGCAATGTTTTTAAAAGTTTACGTAGACTCAGAGATTCCGTTTTTATAGATTCGTATTTTTCAAATTCGAAAGCCTCCTGGAATATTTTCGCTAATGAAGTGAGTCTAGAAACCACTTCACTTCAATTTCTGTTATTTTTGTAAATTTTATAATTTTTCTAAAATTAATTTTAATTTTAATACTTAAATGTAATTTTAATATAATTTAGAACCTAGCAGCTTTGGCAATTATGCCAAAAAACACTTATATAACATAAAAACATGCTATGGGCGGAGTTAACCTTATGAAATTAGTCAAAGCAGCCAATACAGTAGCCGCTTTCCATTTTTTCGATTTTTCGCTCTTTTTACCAAAATTTTTGGATGATCCATAAATTTTAAAGTTTATATTTGCAATTTGCGCCATATACCATAATTCCATTAGAAAAATTTTAAATTTTAGGTAATGATTATCGTATTGTCCTTTTACTCATTTAATATGATACAACTAGAGGACAACTTGACTGCAACTATTACGTCGGATTACATACAGTCAACAGAATGGTGGTTGCAACTAGGTGATTCTTACGTGCAATTGATTACTTGCTAGATTAATGAAAAATTTGATGTTAAGCCCCACTTTAATTGCTTCGTCTAATAAATTCTACAATAATTTTGGTATTAAGTAGGTATCTGTAAAACCTGTTCTTACCATACCATATGTGGTGTAAACTCAATAAAGTCAAGTCATAATACTTATGTTAATGCGTTTTTTGGTAATTGAATGGCAAAAATAAACTCAGTAGTATTAATATAAAAGAAAATTGTTTCGATATAGGAAACTCAATCGTTATTATCTTTTCGGGAGAAGTTTGGTGGTTTCTTGACTGAAAGCGTAGGAATAATTTTCTTTTCATTTTTCTACTTTTCTATTCATTTTTAAAACTTAAGATTTTTGTAATTTTAAACCACTTTCTCAACTAAAAATAAAGTATTTTATAACCATCTAGGCGTAGGTTTTTAATTAAATTTTTGGTTTTTAATTATATTATTACAAAAATTAAGAATTCTAAAGTTATGAGAGTACGCGGAAGATTTTTAATTAAAATTATTAATGTCAACAAAGGCAGTATACTAACTCCTATTAAAAATTAATTTATTGAAAGATAAAAAGTGTAGTTACAACTTGAATACTTAAATATTTCATTAAATGATAAATAAACGAGATAATTTTAATTTTAAAGCGAATTAAATGGTTTTATTCGCAAAAGGTCTATACTATACTCTCCATAGCTTATTTTCAGAAGAGTTTTGCCTATAACAACTCTATTTCTAATTTAATCGCGTGCAACCCTTTCAGTCTCTTACAAACCTAATAATATATTTTCATCAGGCTAACCACACTTTTGATCCCTTTTAGAATTATTATTAATGAAGAAATTAGTAAAAATAATAGAAGTCTTAAAAGCTGTAGGTCTTTGTTTACTTTTAGTCGGTAAATGGCAACCTTTGAGTGCTTTGTCTGAAAATGTTTTTTCTTTTTTATGCTTAATTTGCAATTTTTTTTTTTTTCAACATGACTATTACTCGCCTGACGATAGCTAATTAACCAGGAATATGTCAAGTCCACTGAAAACCAACAATAAGAATTAAGACCGACAGATTTTAAAAGTTTAAAAGTTATATCGGTGTATAAGTTTTGTTTTCTAGAGAAAATTCCCAAAAATTTAAGCTGGATAATTTAAAGTTTTCTTAAAAGTTTTTTTGAAGCTCACTGACGGTCGACTTCCAAAACAAAATTTTTCATTATTTTACTGAAAAACTCACTGAAATATCAAATAGGGCATTTAGCTAAAACATGAAATTAAAGTAAAAGTACTCAGCTCTCTGAACTCAATTAAAACTAATAATATGTTACTTAGCTTTAAATTAAATCTACGTTGATTAATTTACGGAACCTGCCAAGTTCATACTAATAGATATATGCCATCGCTGTTTAGTTCTGATGATCATACATGAATACATACACCGCGATACATAATAATATATAAAATTCGGATATACATATAATAGAAATCCATCTATGGTTACTTCCAGATAAATTAAAACTGAAGATCAGTTTATTACAATTATAATACTTAAAAGAGTGTAATAATGTCGTCAAAACCTAGTTGAAAAAATTTGAAGCCAGTGAAGTAAGCTGAGTTCGCGAGTGCGGCATAGTTTTCAGCGGCATACAGCAGCAACCAACTGTTTTGGAATTTTACTTTTTTATGTAATATATTCACAATTAAAAAACTGGGTCTAACTCCAGTGAAATCTTAGAAGAGTTACAAGAGCTATGCAAATTTCCCATCTGATCTGTTTTAAGCAAATACTTAAATGTTTCTTCAAGAGACTCTGTTGAGTGTCCACCAGGAGAGTATGAAGAAGAAGAAGAAACCAGTGTTTGTTAGCAGAAGATGGCATGTTTACAACCAGAAGCATCAACTTGAAAGTGAAAACCAATATATTATGGTACAAAGAGTATATCTCTTCGAAAAATGAAGAAAACCAATAGAGGATAGAAGAAATCGCTGAAAGCACCTTTTTCAAATGAAATTTTTGTTGCTTCGTGAAATACCAAAAGTGCATATTACTTTTTAAATTGGCAGGATATTATAAGTTTGTTAACGCTAACACGCAACACGATTTACTACTATGGTATTTTAGTGAAATGAAGTGAATATGCACTACTACGAGCAATATCTCATTAATTACAAAGCTTCTGATGGCACCAAGCCAGGAAAAAAGTAGTTCACCTATACCGCATAACAGTATTATATTAAATTCAATTATCAAACGATTGCTTGTAACTTAATAATATTTTACAAAAATGATTTTTAAAAACTTTATAGAATTTTTGTATTATCAAGAAGCGAAAAACAATGTTGAAGCATATTATATATTCACTTTTCCCATTTTATAAAAATGCCTTTTAAGAGATGACATGCTCCACTTGGCAATTTTAATTAATCGATGTCATTAAAAAATTAATTAAAGGCAACTGGAAAAAAGCTTACAAAATTTGTTCTAATTATAATATGGATTTTTTTAATTAAAATATTATTTTTATTTATAGCAAATATGTTTTGGTGTAAAAGTGTGCACCCCCTCTCCTATAAAATAGCACGTGCACATTCACGAGGTACCATGGACTGTCAGAAATATATCCCACCCGCATAGAAAAAGCAACATATATTTTGAAATAATTGCTCTATGAACATATAATATTTAAATCTTACCACCTTGCTTACGAACTGGCATGTCGAATTCTTCCACTTGTCTGCTATGTTAACAACAAATAAACCACAATATAGTTAAATTTCAATTTCAACAATTATCCTATCAAACAACTATTAATAAACACAATTAGATTAAAACACGGGTGTTTCCTATACGAACGGGTTAATAGGTAAACAGTGCAATATTTATAAACAGTGTCAACGATATATCCGAAACACTATTTGCAACAACACGAAATATATGAGATTTAACAAGTGAGAGCCCGTCAATATGGCGCAAGCGGCGCGAGCATTTGATCACGGGGATTGTTCGATTTAGTATTTTACGAAACAGGGTAGTAAGTTAAAGGGTCACTACAATAGGAATTAGTAAGTCTGTATATTTTGCCATCTATTTTATATCGGGCAAAAGAGGCGTCGCGACGCTTTCCTGTTACACCAATCCCGACATCTCGTATCAAATTTTCAAATCTTCATACGAATCAAATTCTAATATTTACAGATTCTTTGAATTAAAGATATTATCATTATTTTATAAACTTTTCTTCTCCGTAACAGTAATTTTACTACTTAATATTGTCATTTAAAAATAATACAAATATCCTTAACAAAATATAACTTCATTTATTTTATTGCGCTAATTAATTTATTTTTATAAATTTATAAAATTTAAAAATATTTTAGTAATTGTAAAAATATATACAATTTTGTTTAACCGGAATATTTCATTTGCATCAAAAATTTAAATTAAAACTGAAGGGTGCGAGAAGTTTACAAAACACAACATATTATGCTTAGGGGGTCACTTACCCCATTCTACAACACGCAATCCCTAAATGAATAATTATATTAATTGTTACTGCAGGCTGTAGGTACTAGAAACTATTTAAATTTTTTGTTATAATTTCTCCCTATTTACATATGCATATGTATATATATTTTTTTACTAAAAAGTTTTTAATTTTAACTCATTTTAAGTATTAGAACTTCAATCATCAATTTCAAAACAATACAAAGACTCTGAAAGTCAAAAACACCGAAAACAAAAACTCCGAAAAACAAAATAACCGAAAATAAATCAGGTCAAAAGAATAATTTTTGATGCAGATATATTATTGAGTATTATTGTATTGAGTATTATTGAGAATAAATTAATAACTTACTAATACATTTTTATTCAAAAAATATTTTATTAAAAACAAAAACTTAACTAATCAATGCTCCCGCGCAAAAAGGAAGTTTTCACATATTTCATGCTTTAATAATAGTCCTTTTGATTTGAAAATAATTATTCCAAATAATGCCTGCATCTGTAATTATTCCCTTTTACGGTACTACCAAGAAAAAATTCGGTAGTTTTTCTTTTACAATTGAGTTTTTCCAAATCTTTGAAAATACACACTCGCTTAGAATTTAAAGCGCTAAATAAACAATACCAATAGTACTTGATTTTGTTTTTTGTTTTTGCTTTCGTTGTTTTTGTTTCGGTGTTTGACAAGCTACCGAATATTTGAAATTAAAGTGTGCAAGGCAGTTGGTAACAAATTTAATACTAAATCTACCTTTGAATTTATTTGAAGTTACGCTTTAAAATATCAAAAAAAAATTTTGATTTCGAAATTGCAGCCTAGATAAGAAAACATACATCAGTTATATAATTGCTAAAAATGTTTTCGAATAAAATTCTATCTATGTTAAATTTTAATATCAAATTCAATTTTACTCCATTTCATTTAGAAACGCGGTCTTTTGAAAAACTGTTCTATGATGTCCGGAAGTATCTACTATTTCCAAAAAATATCAAAATTTCTGCAGAAAATAATGGTTTGGTAAAAAAAATTACCATTTTAATTTGAAATCTAAAATCCACACCAAAACGCTCGCTTGTATCCGTCTGTTTGTGACGTCACATCTTATAAATGTCACAATATCTATGAATGTCACTATGGAAGTCTTGCAGGTTATAAACAAAAATGAAAACCTAACCTAACTTCATAAAATATAGCACTACGTCAGTGATAACAGCGAATTAAATCGAATCTGAATGACGTTTTACAAGCTTTCACAGACGTGACGTCATTCGCTCTGATTGGTGTTCAACTTATCATGTCGGATTTATATATTTTTTTATTTTATTTTATCAAAAAAGTTATGAATCTTGCTCATAATATAAAAAAAATTTTCGTTTTTTATAATCAATCCATGAATCTTATTTCATTAGATAATTTATTTCTCATCAAAACTCAAAATTATTCAGAATTCAAACAAAATCACGGTCAATTGGAATTATTTCTTCTGTTCGACCTTTTATCAAAAATCTAATTTTTCAGATTCTAGGCCTTTTCAACAAATTTTAAAAAGCACAAACTTGAATAATTATTAGGGGGGATTGATTTTTTTGTTTTAAACTCAGGAGGGGGTGTTTGGTAGTGCAAATCTCGATTTTTGGGAAAATCCCCCGATTGCGTTTGCCGTCATCTTGATTTAAAGGGTGGTTTCTTGTTTTTCAAATAACTAGGTTATTTTATCAAAATATTGATCCTAGAGTAAAAAAGGTAATGACCAAAGTTGAAGGAAATAAAATTCTCTACATATTTACTTATTACCATTTTTTTTTATAAACATGATAATAAACGAGATAAATTGAGAAAAACGTTTTCACCCCTATATGAAGTCTAACTCTACAAATATTGATCCTAGAGTAAAAGTAATATGTAAATATATAAATCTTAACTTTAACTTGTTATTTAAAGTTTAATTGTTTAAAAGTAATATGAACCAAATTTGTGGGTTATTACATTTCTCACAACTTTGGTTATTACCATTTTTACTCTAAAGTTGAAAATAACCGAGTTATTTGAAAAACAAAAACCACCCTTATTTAAATCAAGATTGCAAACACAATCCTGAGTTTAAAACAAAAAAGTCGCTCCCCCTAATTATTTCTAGGTTGACCGATTTTTAGTTTTATCTGACTCGACTAATCTATCCATTTCAAAATTTTAAAATTTCTAGATTTCAATAAAATTATATATTTATATTATTATTTATTAAATACCTATTTATATATTTATTTATTTTCCAGGCATTTTAGGTAAAATTTTGCTAAAATCCAACAAAAAATATTGTGATTAAAAATTAGAAATTAATTTTCGTCTTTTTATAAAACTCAAATTTCAACTTGCATTTTTTGCGATATCTTCTACAAAAAAAATTGTAACTAAACAACATGAAAAATAATTTTAAAATTGCCATGTTATGGGTATTTGTTGTTAAAAAAGTGCGTTTTCGTAAAAATGAAAATTATCACGGAGTTGTCCATTGCATTTTAACCAAAAATTCAGAAATCATGATTTGCATATTTTGGGAAAATAAATAGTGACACAAAGTTTTATTAAAAATACTTAATATAATATTTATCTTTAACAGTGGCGTAACAAGGCAGCTACGGGCCTGTGTTTCTGACTTAAGCCCCCCCCCCATATATTTATATGTAGTACTCATTCTATAATAGCTTTATTAAAGCTTCTTTACATTTAAAGAAATACCTATTATAACATATCTGACGGTTTTAATAAATTATACTCCAAAATAAACAATTAAACTTAAAAACTATACTATTTCACGCTTAAAAAAATTTATAAAAACAAAACATTTCTTAACAAACAACAAACTTGCAACAAACTAGCAGTGTAGTGTTAAAAATCAAAATATATCCTACTCTTATTTTTTTTCGGTATTTTGTTAAATTGCTATATTATAAGGGTGACAGTTTATTTGTTTATTACTGTAATCGCTACCAGATGGGAAGTTTTGCTTTGGAGGGTGCGTTTAATCTTTCTTGATGCCGTTCAACTTCAATTCAACAAAAGACGAAACAGACAGTAAATATATTTTATATTTTAAAGACTTAGGTAGGTACATGAAAAATGTGGCAGACAAGTTATTTTGAAAGTGCTGCGTATTTTCTGGTTTTAATGGTGCTTTCAATATTTAGTGCTACAAATCACAAAAATTTGAATTCGCATTAAATCGTTAAAATATTTAATTTTTTTAGTCGTGATTGCGACCGAGCCCTTTTAATGTCCGGGCCTTGTTCGATCGAACACATCGAACACTGGTAGTTAGTTACGCCACTGATCTTTAAACACTACCTACTTTTTGTATGTAAATTAGAGATTCTTTTTGAATTTCTTATAAACAATAATTTTTAAACAAAGAGAATGTGTGAAAGTTAGATTGTGAAATAAAGTCAAATAAAAATCTTTGAAATGAGCAAAAATTTCTTTTCATCTTTATGATAAAAATATTTTTTTTTTTTATAAATTAATAATAATTTGATAATAAATTTTTACGATAGGATATTAAAAAAATTACAAAATTACAGAGAATTAAATTATTTTTCAGGTTACTATTTATTTACTATCCTTTTGTAAGACTTTTACCTTTCAACGATATCGCAAAAAGCGCCAGTTGAAATTCGATTTTTAAATTATTTTGAGCAATGGCATTAATTTGATTTCAGATTCCCCCTTCAAATAAATGGACTTCCCAAAATGCATAGCTTACATTTTTAGTTTTTAATAAAAGTACAATTATTTAGGTAAATTTATTGAATTAATAACCCGAAAACTTGAGAAACTTCGATTGATAGACAGAAAAAACAAAGAATCAACAGATGATAGGATTTTGCTTCACACTAAGGATAACGTTGAATGTGTAGCAAAAAAATCTTTATTAGCAAAGTAAATAACCTTTGGTTTTCCACATTTTCAAAATTGCTGGTTTTTAAAAGATGTGGACTCACTTGGGTACGGGTTAATACCTCAATTAATCATGCTACAAAGCTTACTTTTGCTCCACAAAATTGGAATGTACAAAATTTATTTTGTACTTACTTAAAGAATTCAGTAAGTACAGCTATTTTTTGACAATGTTCAAAGACAAAGATTGCATGCTCTCACAAAGGGCACAAGAGTCAACAAAAACTTACGTAAGGTGGGTAAGCATTAGATGTTAACAGTATAAATTATTTCTCTCATAAATTGCACTAAAATCATAAAATTTATAATGTATGAAGTATTATTGACTACTAACTGACGTCATATGGTGGTTAGTCGCTTTTTAAGTAATGTTCTGTTTTTACTTCCTTGTAAAACAAGAATATTGTTTAATTGCAATAAAAGGTAAGTATTTGTGTACTCTTTAGTTGAAAATTATTAAATTTCATTTTTTATTCATTTTTCATGTCTTCTACTTGTGAATTACTTCCTATAGACAAACGTGCATTTTTTGCATTTATTTTATTATTTTTTAATAATCTGAAAAGATGTCTCAAAACACTACATAATTCAAATATTTTTTGTGAAAATTAAGTCATTTTCTCTTCGATGTCCGCCTGTTTATTCCCAGCACTGAAAATTTTTAGTCTTAATAAAATAAACGTAATTCCTACATCATTGTAAAATAAAAAATTTTATATACAAGAATAAAATTTTAATTAACAATTCCATAGTACATACAATAAATTCTGTATGTTTTAATTACATTTGATAAAATTATATTTTTCATGTACACAATCTATTAACAATTTAAAAAATCTTAATAGCCAACTTATTTCTTACAAGGTAATTACATTTTTAAAATGTATAATATTTTTATGATTAATACATCATTATTTCTACAATTTCCAAAAAAGAAATTATCAGTTAGAGAAATAAAACAATCAATTATTTAAAACAATAATAAAGCTGCTAATATCCAGCCAATGTAACACAACACTTATCTAGCTACATATTCATGTGAAAATACAATTTTTTTTTTTCAATAATTACAAGTAATTCCAACATGGGCAATTGTAATTTTCCAATAAGTACAATTCTTTTAAAATATACAATTTTATAAAATAATTAAAATGTACAATTTTAACCTCATGATTAAGAATAGAAATATGACAAATCTTCACCTACTTTAACAAAATTGTGGTCTAATAATTCAGCTGCTGTTGCTCTATCTCTTGGGTCGTGCTGTAAACAGTGATCTAAAAAGTCATGTCCTTCTTCGATTAACGATTCTGGGGCTTCTGGCTTTTGCCCCATTCCAACTTTAAACATTATTTGATAATTTGAATCATAATCCGCCCATGGAGGCTAAACCAAAATTCAAGTTATTCTATTTGTATTTTTTCAAACAAACTAATATCTTACCTTTCCAGATGCCATTTCAACTACCACACAACCAACTGACCAAATATCGGCTGCTCGCCCATGGCCTCCCGCATTTGTCTTCATAAAAACCTCCGGTGCCATATATGCTTGAGTTCCAACAAAACCTAATAATTCACCAGGTAAAGTGGCACTGGCTTGAATTTTGGTTGCACAACCAAAATCGCCTATTTTCAAACAATTTCCTTCATCGGTTAAAAATATATTTGCACTTTTAATATCTCTATGAACAATTCCATGTGAATGTAATTCGGCTACTCCCGACAATAGTTGGTAGGTATACCGACGAGTTAATAATTCAGGTAAACCGTTTTCAGTTTCTGAAACTAAACTGTCTAATGTTCCTTCGGCACAAAACTCCATAAAAATTAACATTTCTTCCTAAAAAGGTTTTCAATTCTCAATAAAGTAGATATTTTAATTTTACCAAAAAAAAAGTTCGAAAATTGAAAACAAGACTTTGAAGTGGAGATATCAGATTATCCATTGAAAAAATTAACTCAACAATTCAATTAAAATTTTTAAAAACCCAATTTGAAGTTAAATAGCAGCAACCACCTCTGGAGATACCCATCTCTCAAGTTACAAAATTTTTGCTTACCTTATGCACCTCCAATCCAAATTGTTTTACTAAATTTTGATGAGAAACCCCTTCTAAAATCTTTAATTCTTCTGCTACTTTACTTCGAGTGTATTTATCATTATGCTGCAGAGCAATTTCTTTTACGGCCATCATTTCACCGGTATTATTATTGACAGCAGTAAAAACTTTACCGAATCTACCTTGTCCTATTTTAATACCTCGTTGCCAAGTAAATTTTACAAATCTACGTTTCAGATGAGCCTTCGACATTGGCTCTTTGGTATATTTTATTACATGGCCTATTAACTCTTGCTCTTTTAAGCTTTCATCCAACAGCGTATCTAGTTGTTCCACTGCATCGCGAACACGATCAACAGGCAAGGCAGGATGCAACTTTATAATAACATCTTGAATTGGTGCCACTTTTCTAATAAAAAATTGTAAAAAAAAGCGAGCAAACATAGCTTTATACTCACTTGCTACAGGAATTTGCAGTTCCATCAAATTGCTCAAAAATAGGCGGTTGTTCGGTGCTGGTCTTTCTTGAAATTGATCTTTGACTTCGATAACTTGCTCTCGGACTAGGAGAAGAACCTCGAGAACGTGGCATGGATCTTTGAGAAGGTGAGTAATACCCAGAATCTGGGGTCAAAGGCGAATAATTGCCTATAACATGTGAAATGCAGTCATCCATAGATCTTTTTAGTTCCTCAAATTCAGATTCAGTTAAAAATGCGGTGTGTTGGGGCTCACATACTGTAAGTAAAAAATCTAATCCGTGACTAGCCCATCTAGGTCTCACACCTCTTCCACGTTCGCATCTTTCTTTCACAAACTTCATCCATAAATTCGCAAAAACTATCATACTACGGAACAGTCTTTCTCTTTTAGAAATCGGAATTAATTCTGACATGACTTTATAATACTAGAAATATATCATTATAAGAAGTTTAACATCAAATTTTAAAATTGTCTCACCTCAAATCCAAATCTATAACCCTGTTGTAATATTTCACGACTTCTTGAAGTTAAAGATAATCTATCCTGATCGTCCAAATTTTCTAAATCTTCAAAAATGGTAATATCACAAACAGCTTGGACCTTTTCAATTGCATTAGGTATTGTGCAATTAAACGTAATTACAGATTTCTAGAAAGAAAATATCGATTGTATCACTAAATACTTACTTTCTCTACCTTACTCTCTTAAAAAGTAAAACCCGAATATATCTAAGAAATGATCATCATTGTAGTTTCATCAATTACAATGTTCTGAATGTTTGAAATTTGCCCGCCAGTCGCGGGCAGTAAAAGTAATAATGTTAATTAAATTTTTATGATGAATTCTAGAATTACAATAAATTGAAAAAATTTACCTTTAATTCGTGCAACTGCTCTGCTGGTATATGAGTGGTTTTAAACAAATTTTTTGTGAAAGACACGGTTTTGATGCATCTATCTCTTTCTTCGTTGAACAATTGCTGTAATTCACGACAGACGGTAAATAAACACTGTCTGAAACAAAATATAAATGTAAACTCAAATTTGAAAAAATAAAAATTACACACTTTCTGTTAATATCGTCTTGTTTTACTTGCAAAGCACCGGCACATTCTTCTATTCTGCCTAACAATCTCTCGCCTATTGATTCGAGCATTAATTTTAATATTCTGCAAAACTTCTTTCCAACTACTTCGGGACCACCCACAACAAACTGCACAATTTCACATGAAAAATTCCATTCCTCTTCTAATAAACACTTCTGGAAGGAATCGTGCTCCAACAAACTCCACTGTTCCACATATTCCAAATATAGCTCAAAAACTTGAAGTAAACTGTCTTCGAAATTTTTCATTCTTTGTTTCATAGCGATCCCAATTTCCAAATCATTAAACACTGCCTCGATATAGCCTAACACTCTTTGACGGTATTTAGTAGCTACACGAATTCCTTCTTTCAATTCCCTCATCAATTGTCTCACACTTAAAGGGGAAGGATTTTCAGGTTTTTGTTCCAGCCTCATATACAAAAATTCTCTTATAACTTCCAATGGTATGCAAGATAAAAATAAAAACGCTGCTTTGTAAGATGGTAAGGCTAAGGCTTTCGATTCTGGACTCCAAATACCATAACGTTCTAATTCTTCTTCTTCCGAATCATTTGGAATCTAAAATTTAATAAAATTAGTGGTCACTCTTGGCAATATTAAGAGGTTGCTGTTACCGTATTAAAAATATTTTCACTGGTTGGTTGTTGTAAAGTTATTTTCGTTTTTCGCAACAAATGTTGATGTAACTTTTCTAAAAATGCTAAACTCTTCATTAGGCCTTTGGTCTTTAGCATATTTTCGATGTATTTTCTATAAGGAGATGGTTTAGATTCCGACTCAGAATTCAATAATGCACTTATTGACGTTAAAATAATCGGAGACTTAATACTAATAAAACTGTTGCTTGAAGAAGTTGAACTATTACTATCCGAAGGACTGCCCGATTCTATAGATTCGGTAATTGAAGATATCGAGGAATAATCCAACTGCCATGTATATAACTTGTTTTCTAATGTTAACATTCGGCTCAATATAACTATTTTAAGTAACTGCAATTTGGTTAAATTGTACCATAAGCACATTGCCTTAACTCTTCCTACAAATTCTGGACTATTATATGTAGGATATAGCAAAGCAAAAGCTCTACTAGAAGAGAATAATGATTCTGCCGATTCCAAACGATTCAACAATTTTTCAATGTCACTCAATCCTTCACTTTGAGCTTCCATACAACTTTGACATGTCATGGATAAACATCCCGAACAATCGTCTTCGATGCCGCTATCACTTGCAGACAAATGCTGTTTATGCCTACTAAAACGATACGTCATAATATCGTTTATAAGATCGACTACAGATTTTCGAGAATTACACAAATAGTTATCTTCTTCTTCTCTCGTTCTATCGGCATGCCAAGCTTGTAATTCCAACCAAATCAAATCATTAAGTTTTGTTTGCCACAATATATCTTCCCTACTGATCTATAATAAATTAAACAATTTAATTTAAAAAAAAAGTACTTGACCATAATTTCAGCACTCACATTTCTACGAGCATTTTTATCTTGTATCGACTTATCTCCGGCACCCATCTTAACCAACTTACTAAGAAATACATGAAAATCGATGCGATTTTGAGGACATTCAATTTTTTCGGCCAATTCAGTCCCATTTTTACAACTCTCCTCATCTTCTTGTGTATTTTTACTACAATGAGCAACACGCCGAGACATTAAACTCATAAATCTCTTGCATCCTTGCACTTGTATAAAAGGCTGAAAAGCTGTGTGTTGGGGCAAGATTTCATTTTGCATTGACAATGAGGCATTAACTTGTGCTCTGGAAATATCTAACTTTAAGTCTCTTTCGGATCCTCTTAACAGTTTCATTGATCTCTTATTAGCTCGTTTACCTATAAAGAAAATTTGTTAATTTTATTAATATTTTCGAGTTAAAAGCTAATACCTCCTTGTTCGGAATCTGTATTATCAGCTCTTGCAATTAACTCATTAAAAGTATTACTGCAGACAGTGTTTCTTCTGTTGAGAAAGCGTTTTGCCGTTTTATTATTTTGAGCATTTCTAAAACAGTAAAAAATGTATGATTTGAAAAGATTGGTTGATCATATACAAATTATGGAATTTTAAATACAGGTAACCCTCATATAATATGAATTTTGGTGTACGAGATAGAGGAATTGTAAGAAAATTAACTATAGAAATTTCCCAAAAGCATTTTTCTGCTTCAAGTTAAAAAGTTATAAAAAATGTCCGAAGTGTAACGCAGACAAAAAAAGTTGTAATGTATGAACAGTAATTAAAACTTCTCTCAATTTCTCGAAAACAACTGAATCTCGAAACCTATTATAGCCATGTGAAGTTTGCACATGCATGAATAGGCCTGTATAAGCACTTTGAAAATGTGTCCTTTGTACTATGGATTTCAATTTTCATGCATTTTGATTTTTGAAGCTTAATAAGAAATTATGTCCTCCACCTTTGGTAAAACATTTGAATAAGTTTAGAAAAGAACAGCTTTGTAGATATAAACATTGAAAAAAAACATAAAATAGCATAGTAATATTCACAGTATCATTTAGTAATTTTTTAACAACCGGAAGTCATAAATATGATAAATAGCGTTTTGGGGAAACCCTCCGAATGTGAACCAGTTAGACAAATTTTATCCTCTCTTGTTTAGTTCTCTCGTTATGAGAGTAAAAATATAAAAAAGTAAACAAAAAATAAAGTTTACACAATAATATTATGAAGTTCGCACCATATTCCATCAAGCGAGTTGCGTAGATAGTATACAGGACAGGTTCAAGGATAGTCAGCGTTCGGGGCCATTTTGTTTACCAGCGCCCTTTCAAATTACATTTAACAATAAAAATTTTGTATGTTATTCAATTATTTAGCATTAATAACAAATCTAACCGAAATTTCATGTTTCATTTCTGAAACTAAGAAAGAACAGTGCCTAGTCTGCCTAAGAACCGACCCTGAGTATATACATAGTAATATTTTTTATGAGTAAATTCTTTGTAATATTAAATCAATGTGTATGGAGTGGTATCCCTTAAATATTCTCTGAACAATTGCGTATTTTTTTATATGTTACAAACCTAGCATCATGGTGTCCACAAAAGTTTGCCAAAGTTTGTAATTTAAAAAAAACAGAACCGTTGATAAAATGTAATATCAAATAACACCATTAAGTAAAAAACATAATTTATTAATTACATAAAGCAATTAAAAATGATAAAAATTATATAAATAAAAACAGAATTACTATCATCAAATTTTCATCACATGTTAATGTATCAACTCATATTACTCATTCCATTTTATGCAAACAGAAACTCGAAAGCTGTAATCTATATATTATAATTTTTTTTATATCATATAATAAGTATATGAGTCGTTAAATGGCACTATAAAAATTTACCATCCATTCGGCAAAAAAATTATTTTTAAGTTAATTAAAATTTGGGTAATTTTTAGCTTTTTTATTTTACAAATTAGAGAAATACTGACTCTATATAATAAATACTCTAATACTTGAAGTGCACGTCGTTATCTCACTGGCAAGTTATTTATAATAATAACATGAAAGATATGTTTATGTAAAGTTAATGTTAGGCATTATACAAATTAAATAAATTTGTTACAAATTACAGTCGTGTGAACGTCCCATAACGTAAACACCGAGTGTGGTATTTTAAATATATTGCAAAATGTGAACCAAAAAATACAAAATTACATAAAAATGTTATGAAATAAACATGATAGATAACTACATATTTTTATTAGAATGAGAAATTGACAAGGTAATGCAATTTATTTAAGTACCGTCAATAGTTAAAACATCCACTCACACCCTCATCAGTGGCGATGCCGGTCGTGAATAGATTAACGAGATTCCCACAGTGAACTTATACAACTGAAAAGCATTTAGAGCAGGAGTTCAACCCGCAGTAAACAAAACTTGGGACTTATTAAAACAACCTTTTAACAGAGAATGGTCTTGTGGATTGTGTGCATATAACAAATAAACATTTAGTCGATCGATACGTGGTTTAAGTAGTGTAATTCGATATTAACCATATTCATGAGAAATAATCATTTATTTTGATTGGCGCTACATACAAGATTTAAACTTCTTCCTTCCTGTATATTCCAATCCATAGTTCTTTTACTTTTTTGCAAAAAAAAAATAATTTAAACAGTAAATAAATGCATAATATTATGTACATATATGTATAACCTTAAGTTTTAAGTAAGTAAACTATCTAAAATAACTTCTCGTATCAGGTCATCAAATTAAATATTGGCTTTAGACAAGAACAATCGGATGTAAGTAATATTTTTGTTTTTAAACTTCTCAACATGATTGATTTTTTCCTTATCTGATAATAATTGGGACGGTGTGTGTAAGTGTGTAAACCTATCGCAGTTTCAAAAAAAATATCAATTTTAATTGATAAAAATGGCTTGAAATAAACAGGGCTGAACCGGTAATAATATTTTATTAACAAAAGGATTTCCAGCAATCTTCTTTGAAAGCATAAAATTAGAATGGCAATTTACAATTTACAAAATGAAAAGGCTCTTGTATAATTACAAAATAGTTCGAATTAAAATTTTCAACTTATAAAATTCAATTTACTTAATTAATAAGCTTTAAATTAAAAAAAAAAACTTATAAATCTCTGATCCATGTAAGTTCTCATCACTTAATATTACATTGTTAATATAATGCTAACCAAATGTATATTCAAATAATATAAATCCACAGCGAAAACAATAATTAATAATAGTATAAAGAATTTTTTTTGTATTCCCGGGAGTAAAGTGCCACCAAATACTATAGACTTATAATACGTACAACTTTGATAGTTTTACATACAATTTGTCGGACATCGTTCATAGCGCCATCTAGCATGATGAAATGTAAAATTCGCGTCAATTAGCTAATGCCAAATACTACTAATGCGCATTTAAACTAAAATATTTAAAAATAGTTTTCAGATAAAAAGATTAGTAAAAATGACTTCTTTTCACCTTTTTGCTGCATATAGTTATTACAATCGTATACGGCACAAATTGAACCAACTTTGTTTACCATTTTATATAATAAATAATACAATATTATAATATGATAATATAAAGTTAAAACAAAATGTCAAAATGACACAACACTTCGACTAATGACCGATTTCTTCACCTTGAGATATCTATCGGATAAGATTAACTATATAATAGTATAACTATCCGTATGGTTATACTTATCCGATAGATATCTCAAGGTGAAGAAACCAGGCATAAGGGAATAAACCCCAATAGAAAATGCTAGCCCTCCAGGTTGGGAGTTCTTCGTCGGGCCAGGTCCTCATCGTACATAAGCACAAAAATGCTAAAAAACCCAAACGACAAGTCTCGAACACTGGCCGGATTAAATCAAAGACGACTTATGCTAAGAAAATGGACATGGAGAATAGATACGTAGAACGTTTAAGGTATATTAAATAAACATCAAGAAATCTGAAGCCAATTAGACAAACTTAACATGGACATAGTTTGTCTCACAGAAACCAAACGCAAAGGCCATCAAGGACGGAAGATGGAAGACAATAATTATGAGATCTGTTGGGCAGAGCATGCTTAAAGCAGGAAGAGCAAGTCATTAGGAACCAGGAGAGAACACTCCAAAAAGATAACAGATTTTGGAGTATTTTGGAATATTTTATTAATAAGAGCCGTTTTACATTATAGCAAATTTGCAATTAAATCTTGTCACAAATTTGCTAGCAATTATTGTATAAAATTTCAAGTGTCATATTTGACAGAAATATGACACAAATATTGCTTTATATTTGTTACAAAAATAGAACAGGTCCTAAATATTTGGTATCAATTTTAGGATGCAAATTTGTGAAGTAATTTTGATGTATGACACTCTTGTAAAATTAAATGCAATTTTTTGGCATAGATTTGATACAAATTTTATTATAATGTAAAACGGCTCTTAGTAATAATCTTTTAATTTTATTTATTTGAGTTACAATAAATTGATTAATTCACTGAAGTAATTTTGTAATTTGAGTTTATAAACAGAAAAATTTAAATTAATGCATAATATTAATTTAAATGTGCAAAATAAACCTTGTGAACAAAATTAACAAAAATTCAATTAAAATTCTAGAATTTTATCTCATTTTTAGTTGGCACACCGACCACCATTGGCGGGTATAATACGTTGAGAAAAAAGTATAGCAACTTGCCTATCTATAACTCTCTCTTATCTATGGATTTAACCTAAAAAACGTATTTGTTGACATTACTCATTTCAACGCAAGCCGCCAGAGTTCGGATTCCTGTTTTTTTACGAAGTTGAATGTATTATAGTCTAGAGTATTTGGTGCCACTATTCAAGATCCCCTTCCAAAAAAAAAAACCAAGGTATATTTCCGACTATGAGCCCACCTATACGTTTTTCCCGCTGTTGATTAATAACCAAAAGTAACGAAAGATATTTTGGTTATTCAAATTAAAAGTTTGCATTTTATTTAAAACTTTACTCCCTTAATTTTTGTTATTATAATATACTATTATTATTGATTACCTTATGTAATACTTGAGATTAGATTCTGATACTTAAAGAAAAATCTTCTTAGAAAACGAAGTGCTACATCGTAGAAGCGTAAAAAATTATCAATTTTGAAATCTCGCACTTTGAAATTACTTAAATTAAGTAAGAGAAGAATGATAGATAATTGAGTCTAGCTTTACTCATAATGTCTGTGAACTACTTTTACATCAAATGAAGAAACAAGAAAACTGTAATATCTAATTTCTATATTATTATGAATTTTGTAAAACCTCGTTTTCATCGATGTATTCGACTTTTAGTGAAATTTGATTTATTTTATTAACTAATTTATGTCAAATACATTGATGAAACCAATGTTTTAAAAAAGAAATTATTTTTTTAATAATTGACGTCTAAATTAAATGAATTAATGCCCGTACTAATAGACACGGATCAATCCGAGATTAATCAATCAATCCGAGATCAATCCGAAACTGTAAATAGAGCTTCTCTAGATTGGAAAGGAACAACTCAACTACGCTGTCTGAACTTAAAAAATTTAAAAAAGGAGAATTCCGTTAGGTTTTTAGTTTTTTTTTGGTCAATAAATTTATATTAATAAATAAATTTACTATATACCGTCAATATTTGATTTTGTTAAGCAAAGAAAAAAGTCCTTGTTTTAGCCTACTACCCCCCCCCCCCCGCCCCAAATAGTATACTTAGTTGCGCCAACTGATTTAAAAAAAACCTTAATGGGAAGTCTCACAATGAGTATGGTGCCATTTCAAATTTTCAAGTTGGGATAGCTGAGGGCCGGTCCTAATGCAACGCAGAGTAAGCCTTTCCTAACTAGAAAAGCCTTTTTTTAGCTTCTCTTTTTTTTGTGTAGTTTACGAGAAATTTAAGGTGGTTCGTTTTCAAAAGAACGCCCTGTATAAAACTTGCAAAAAAAGTGGATTTTCAATATACGAACAGTTTTAGACCCAGTTGCTATAATTTTTACCTCCAATCAAAACAAAATTTTTTTTGCAGGTAAGGTAATCAAAAAAAAAATTTCAATTTTTTTTACATTTTCGAGATCACCTTGTTCAGAAACGTCAAGATTTATAAAAAATAAAAAAAAAATTCTGTGTCGGTCTGTCTATCGTTAAATTTTGTCTCTCGCTTTATTCCCGAACCGTCCAACCTATTACAACCAAATTTTGTATGGTAGTAAGGTTTACGGTAGAAAAGTGAAAATAAGGTTTTCGTTGCGATCTGTCAATCAGCAGTGCCACTACAAGAAATAACACAAGATTTTTAAAAACGATTTTGTTTTATGATAGGATATTTTAAAAGCTTTATCCAGAATAGAAGAAATTAACTTTCTATCTGTCATCTGTTAAAAATTACAAGCTGTCAAAGTTGAAACTTCAAAACGGAATAACTCATGAAGTACTGAAGAGATCACAACCAAATTTGGTATGTAGGGACATTGCCTCTACAGGACTTGATTAACATATGGAACCATTTGATAAAAATCACGAATTCAACATGAAAAAAAAAGATTACGATTTTTTGCCAAATCTTGAAAAAAGTCCTTGTCCCTCGATTTTCTTCGGCATTTCTGCGTCGATGGCAGTTAAACTTTTTGGACGTATGTCTGGTGGGCTCTAGTGGTGAAAATAAGGTTTTAGTAAAAAAATCTTTGCCAGGGCTACCACAATAAGAAATATTAAAAAAATGAAAATTTCATCGTATCTCCGAAAATATTGAACCGATGAGAAAAAATTTTGTTTTGTTTGCCAAATGTAAAAGCAAAAAAATTAGAGAAAATTTTAGCCAAAATCTTAATTTATCTATTTTTTGTGAAAATTTGTTAAGTGGCTTCATTCATTTCGCAAGTTTGATAGTAGCTTTTTTCAACAGACACTAAAGAAGAATTTACTTTTATCGGGAGGTGCTTCGAACCGTTTTTGTGAAGATAAGAACGAAGTACCTACGGCCTACGGTTTTTTTCAAAGTGATTTGTATTATTTACATGTAAAGTGGTCAAATCTAACAGTTATCAGTAATTTAATTAATTATTTAGAACGATTGAAAATTTTTGTGCTGTATTGATAATGGTAATTTTTAATTAATACTACGTATATATTTTATGTTCATTTTTAAATAAATTTTCTTTAAAACAAAAAAATTATGTGGTGTTGGTGAAAAACCGTACTTCATTGGGAAGTACATTGGGAATTGTGTGGAAAAAGCCTCCGGGCAAATGGTCACTTCTTGAGTGACCACTAATATAGGACACATCAAACAAACCTCCGGAAATGTTTAACACTTTCCGATAAAATTTGGAGTACTGATAATTGGTGACGATTGGTGAAGTGGCGATATTTTTTTACAAGTAAACCGAAGTTACTGGCTATCAATTTAAGATTAAAGAATCACCCCTGATATAAATACACTTCAGAAAATTTGTTAATAATATTATATTTCAAAAATATATATCAAAATATCAAATCCATTATTCAATTTTAAAAAACATCAGTAGCATCAATAATTCTGTATAATTTATTTTAAAATATCTTAACATATTGAGTTAACATCTTGGTTAACATTAAACCGACAAATCTCAAGTTTTTTTGCATTTTTACGTCATAGTCAGTAGTATCTACATAATTAAAAATATTACAATGAAGTAAAAAATCTAGATAACTCTTGACAACAAAAGACAATGCAGATTAATTCTGTAATAATCATAATTTCCCGTTAGCTCAAGTAGGTATAGGTACCTACCATTTCCTTTTACAAATTTACTAATTTCAAAATTACAAAATATAAATTTTACAAGAATATGACTAATGCAATTCACTAAAATTATTTGCAAACTAAAATTTCCCATTGTCAAAAAACTAACTTTCTAGGATACTACTCAAGTACAACTTCCTAGTTTCACATAGCTCAAGTTTTATCACAGGGAAAACCAAGAACTAGAAATATACAACATAAACTTAGGTAGTTTAAAAAATATGGAAAAGCCCTGTGAAATAATTCAGTCTTAGAAAATGTATTTAAAATATTACTGATTGCAAAAAAAAGACAACAAACAAGTACCTAGTCATTCTTATAAGTGTTAAAACAAACGCAAACTGTGTTAATAAAACGAAGAGAACATCATAAAAATAAGTGCAAAAAACCTCAACCCAATAAGATTTTTCAACCCAATCCTAATGTTAATAGAAACATAAAGAGAGAAAAAAACTAACAAAATAACTAAGTAACACAATTTCATCAGCCAAGATGTCAATCATACAAACGTTATCATATTAATTAACAATTTGGCTAACAACTACTAAATAACTTTTTGAAACATTAAATACCGTAAAACATCTTTCGGCTCACGTTGTTTACGTTCACGATTCCTCCGAAGAATTCTTGTCCTAGGTGGAGTTGTACCGTACTGTTCGTATTCATACAATTCATCGTTGTGATCAGCAGAGCTATCCTCTGTATCCCACATTTTGTTATGTGAACTACTGGCACGCATTTGATGAGATGCACTTAAAAAATGGAGTGTGATAATGAAATAATTAGGTGGTATATTTATCATAATGCTTGTGTGTGTGTAGGTAATGAACAAAAACTGGGAAATGTTCTTATCTATCTGTACACATATTAACTAAACGATACAGTACTCGACGGATATCACAATAAATCAATGAAATAATAAAATAACAATCAACATGAGAAACTTACTTGTCTTCTTCCAAATCTGTAGTCGAATAACCTGAAAATGCCTTTTCGGATTTAAAATCCATTTTGTTTGTTTTAAAAATATTTCTGGTCAAATTTATAAATAGTAAGTTTTTGAAACACTTCACATAGTTAGAATTCTTTAACAATTATTAAAAACACAAAAATTTTGGACAATTATTAAGCGGGTAAACCTTGAAAATCACATTGTTGCAGTAGTTGTTTAGCGCAACTGACGTGCGAAAATTGACAATCAAAACAATATAACATGTCTACCAACACTTGAAAAATATAATTCACTTTCCAATCGTTTTCGATAATCTTATTATTTGTTTGTAAAACATAGCAACAAATAATTGTTTTTAATTATGGTCGATTTCAATTTGTTTCGAAGTTTACTAGTGTGCTATGGTTTGTTTTAATGTTCAAACAAAATAAAATTTAAGTTTGAAGTTTCTAAAAACATTCTGACGTTTATTTATTTTGTTAATTTTTGTTTACGTCGAAAATTCTCAAGAGTTTAGTTAATTTTTAATTGACCTTTAATTTCATCTAAAATTGACACTTTTTATATAAATAGAATCTTGTTAAAAATTTAAAATATCACTAGAAATGTTTGGTTTTTGTTTTTGTGACGCATAAACACGACACTATATTTTATCAAATTTAAATAATGTTAAAATTTATAATCGTAATCAAAACGTATTTTTAGTTGCATAACAAGTTTTTACGTCTACTTAAGTTTCTAATTCTGGTTGTTAAATAACTATAACAATAAAACTACGGTTTCTGAATTTTTTAAATTAAAATTGAATCGTAAGAAATAGACAATTGAAATATCACAATGTTAAAAAATTATCCTGGAGGCCATTTCATTTGACGACCACCTAGGATGTGAATATGCAGATGATACACCGATTGGCAACCATCGGTGCCATTATTAATAACCACTCTGTATCCATTCGGAAGACGTTCTTTGGCTAATTTTTTAGCAGTCAACATTAACGTGCCAAGCAACTACAAAAATAGAGATTAATAAAATTTTACAAAGCTGTCGGTACCTACTTCTTTGTCTTTATCGGAACTTTCATCGAGTAAAGGAATCCTTCGTTTAGGAATAACTAAAAAATGTGTCGGTGCTTGGGGATTGATATCATTGAAAGCTAAACATTGATCATCTTCGTATATAATGTCGGCAGGTATTTCTTTGGAAATTATCCGATCAAATAAAGTTTTTTCGTTGGCACTCCACCTAGCTTTTTTAGCCTTCTCGACTTCGCTGCTCATCTAATGATTACAAATAGTAATTAAAATTTTCAAAAAGAAATATACAATACTTACATTTTGTATTATGCCAGTATAAATTTTATTTAAGTTATATAGCTTTGCCACTTTGACATTTTTAAAAATTAACGAAGGTAACCCTGCCATTATTAATAATAAATTAAATATTATTAGTATTATTTTGAGTTTTAGGTTAGAATTGAGAAATGCAACATTGCCGAGTTTCCAATATTTCTATAAAACAAATCGATTTTGGTTAAAATCTTAAATATAAATTGAAATAATATTTTAGCAAAATTTTGTTGTTTTGAGAGAATCGATTCTGATTGGTTATGAGGTTGTGACAATTTACCATCAGTGGCGAACGTAGAATAAGACCAAGGGGGTTTCACCAAACTAAAATCAGTAGTGCGTTAAAACATTCGATTTTTTTTATTACCTAGGAAAAATTATTATTTTATTATTATTTTTTAATTTTTATTATTAATAATTTTAATTTTAATAATTTAAATTACACACAAAATAGTTTATTTATTTGTCAGTGCCGGTTATTTATACAAAAAATATCAATATTAGTTGTGTTTTTACAGCAGATCAAATGATTTTGAAACCATCAAATGCACGCGCAGATTAGAATGGCATTTACTAATGCGTCTGATCATTGTTTCGAAACGGTTTAATTTGCTGCAGAAACAAAAACTATATATTCACTAGAATATTTTGCTAATGTTCGATTCAAATAGCTGTGCCGCTACGTCACAGAATATAATTAAAAATATAAAAAAACTTTAATAGAAAATTGCTGACGATAATTATTGCAAAATTAATTGAGAACCGTCTATTTGCAGAATATAAATAATGGTATAATTATGTAAATTATTTCAATATTTCTAAACCTAACGTATAATTTTAGTAACAATTTAGAAGAAGAAGAAGTAGGAAGAACTGGCTGTGAAGGTCATCGGATAACAGTTAAGTGAAATATTAACATGCACTAATAAAACTTTGACAATTTATTATGAAGCAAATTTGATAGAAGAACTGCTATTCGTTGATCTGTAAAAGCCCAAATGCAAACTAATCACCGATTAGAATAAAAAAAGTACAAACATAAACATAATAATTTATTATTGTATTGAATTATAATAAATTTATTTGTAAATATAAACAGCAAACTGCTATATAGAAAATTATTTTTTTAACTCCAGCGACAAGTTACACTTTAACAGTAAGGATAAATAAAATACATTATTTTACTGCAATTTTTATCAAGATTGCAAAATATTTGATTTATTGTAATATAAAAAATATTGTCAAATACTAATTTAATTTGTAGTTAGGTTTTCCTATATTCTTTTTCTGTAACATTTGCTATAAAAAAATTTTATTATTATTTATTCAATTTTATTGTTTTTTGTTTTAGTGTGGGGGGCCATATTTACAGTACAATGTGCGGCCTTTTTTTTGCCATTTTAAAGGTACCGTGCGTACCCTTGCAAAGCGTGCAATTTTAAAGGTGCAATTGAAATATTTCAGCTCCTATTTGATAGGGAAAAAATAAAATTCTTTTAAAAAAAACTGATTACAATGTTGCTCGTTACATATTTTAGCTTAAAATCAATCCTAAGCGGTTAAATTGCAGCCTCAAATCTTATATGTTTTTTTTAAATACCATCTTTGAAGGGACGTGTGTTTATACAGGCTCAACCAGAGAGGGGGCGCTCAGGGGAATTGTCCCCGGAGCCCGGGACCCCTCAAGGAGCCGGACGAATATCTAAATAAATTCCATAAAAGCATCTTTAAAGTGCAAATAAAAATGAAAAAGAACTATTAAAAGCGTACAAAAATAAGGAATTTGCAACAGTTGGAATTAGTACTTTTGAATAATATCAATCTATAAAGTTTACTAATACTATTTATTATATGTTTTTAATTTTTGTTTTCGCCCAAAATTAAATTTTTAAAAACCCACCTAGGTCACTAGGAGGTTTTGCCGTTTTACCAAACGTGATAAGGCCTGTTAACAAAATGAGTAAGACAAAGACAAAAATACTTACAAACTTGAAATTTTTTAAAATCTGTTCTACTGTACAACATACTTTTAAATGTCAGATTATACTTCAATATGGCCGCAATCATATGTTTTGTATAATTATTTTTATAATAATTCAATTTCTTTATTTTTGTAGACTATAATAATAAATTATTACTATTATTAACATATGTTAACTTATATATTACCAACTTATAATAATCATAGTCTGCAAAAATAAAAAAATTAAGTTATTATATTAATAATTATACACAACATATTGTAACGAATATTAAACGTTTATTTATTGCTAAAGGGCTAAATTATAATTACAGTTAAAAACACTTAAAGTTAACAACAATAGAACAATTTCTAACTAATATTTACACTTAATTCTAAATTACACTACAATTATTTACAATCACATAAGTCTATATTTATTTCAATTCAGTCATTGTATTTATTTAACACTCGGTATATTTATTTCCACTACTATTTATTTTCACGATATTTATGTTCACTGTTCCGAGTCCGAACTCGGACTTCCTTCACAGCAAATCGCGCTGCTATTTATATTCAAATGCATAGTTCTAGAATATTCCACAACCTTCCAGGTAATTCTATCAAGTTCTATTGCTTCCTGGAACATTCTAGAATGCATACTCAGCAGTCTTTAAACAGGTTATCATATGTGAGTCATTATGCATGCGTCATTACACATGAGTCATCATAAATGAATCATCAAATATAAATAACCATTGCTGGTTCGTAACAATATGTTTGCGGCCATATTGAACTATAATCTGACGTTTAAAAGTATTTTCTACACTAGAACAAATTTTAAAACATTTTTAGTTTCTAAGTTTTTTGTCTTTGTGTTACCGCAAAATAAGGATATATCTTCCTCATTTTTTTTCTTTACAGGATTGTCACCTTTTGCAAAACCTTCTAGTGACGTCACTAGGTTTTTAATTGAACTTAATATTAATGGCACAAAAAAATTAAAAGCACCAATCTCATTTTTCAACACAAACTTTCAGAAAAAATTTTTTTTTAAATGCTTGAGAATTCTTCATTATTGTGATGTTTCTATTGAACTTGGTATAGATGAAATTGTTCTACTGAAATCGATCCATGCTTTAAATATTGGAGAGCCTTTAGCGCCATTTGCTCTTCTGAATAAACCGAAGGAGCTCAATTTAAATAATCTGTTTGCGAATGTTTGTATCGCTTTACGAATTTTCTTAACACTGTCGGTAATGCTATAGCGAGTGCTGAGCGTTCATGCAGCGTTTTAACTCGAATAAATAATCACTAATGGACTGCAATGGGCCAGAAAAGATTAAATGGTTTAGCTATTTCGGCTATCGAAAGTAAGATGGCAAGAACAATTAATTACTGTGAAGTAATTGAAGATTTTGCGCAACAAAAGACACGAAAAGCGTATTTTTAAAATTTAAATAAATAACAAATTAGATATTGGGTTTTATGTTTTTTTCTTTCATTCTTATTAAAAAAAATCATATAAAAAATTGTCATTAAGGCATTGTCGAAGATTAGTTGATTACTGTTTTTTTTAAATTAATTTTACCTATTTTATTTCTTGTGAGTAGTTTTTATTTACGAAAATACAAAGTTTTATATTTTTCTTTTTTATTTATGAAATTTTTAAGATGAAGGGGCCCCCATAAAGTTTTTCCGCGGGGCCCGACGTTTACATGAAGGTATAAAGAATTTAAAAGTTAGATTTTTATTATAAAAAAATGATAAATATCGTTGGTGGCAACCAGATAAAAATCTAAAATTTTGATGAAATGCTGATTTTACAAACAAATCATTTTTTTAGAATGGACGAACGGAAAGATTGATCAATTGGGCTACACATGATACGGAATGACCCTGCTATAAAATTGTCGCTCATGAATTAACACTTTCCGCTTGTCGATAAAGTAGAATTTTAGTTTTTGTATAAGAAAACAACTAGGTATTTGTTTATCTAAATCAGTGATTCTTAAATGAGGTGCCGCGGCACCCTAGCACTCCTCAGGGTTGCCGCGAAATATTTTGTAACAAAAAAATTTTATATAATGTATTTTAATTTTATCGGACTAATTGGAAAATTTAATTTACATCATTATAAACATAATAATTGTTCAGATTTAGTATTATTTTTTAATATGTGTAAAGGATTATGACCGGACCTCGTATGATTATTTTGTTTGTCATAATATCGGCGTAGCGCATGCTCGTCTTAGTTAGTACTTCACTCTACCTTCAAGCATATGGACGCTTGAAGCCAAAATTGTAATAAAAGTTTCTTTTCTGTGTATATAAAATATCATTAAAATAAATACTTATTTTAAATACAAGTGCCTAGCCTAATTAAACATACAGTCCACTAGAAATTATCACCATTTGGGGTGCAATCCAAACAATAATTTTTTTAAATATTATATTATTAAAAATTTTAAAATATGTATTATTATAAAGAAATATAAAAATAATGTATTATTATAAAAGTACGAAATATGCATCACAAGCACGTGCACAAGGGGGAAATATTGCATATTTTTTTACCCACTTTACCTACCTAAAAAAAATGGGAACCCACAAGGGGGGGATAGGGGGCTTGGGAGCTAAATCAATTATAAATTATGGAAATGCCGTTCTTTAATTCCCACTTCAATTTAAGGTAGGTAACTGTGGTAACACAATAATTCATTATACTCGAAAATAAGATGACCACGCCCCTTTTTCCAAAAAAAATTTGCCTGCGGCGCTCGCCTTTGGCGCAGCTCGCATCTTTTAGCCCCCTCCATAACAAAATCTTGGCTGCGCCACTGGATAGGGGTGCCGTGAATTTTTTTTAATGACTGTAGGGTGCCGCCAGACAAATGAATTTGAGAATCACTGATCTAAATCAAACTTGACTGGATTTTACTTAGATATTAAAGGTAACTCTGACTGTTACTTTTATTTTGCATTAGATCTCTGCGCAATATCAACCCCTCAAAGTTGATTTTTGCGGCTGAAACAATGTTGTGAGATATTTACACACACTTGCTTTTACAATAGCTAGTTTATAATCAATTTTTATAATTTTCTCTTTATCAGTTATATTATATTTATGAGCATCCATCTTCAAATGTTTAACATATTCCAGAAATTCTAGAATGGCGATGAGTTTGTAGTTGCAACCCTCATATTTCTAAAATTCGGGCCGTCACTGGATGTAAAGCGTTTTGGAAATGTACTCATCAGTGTAAAACAATTTATTCCAAAATCATTTAATGAAAACTTTCATAATACGAGTAGATATAAATTTTCCATTTTGAAACCGGGCTCAATTTTTGTCATTTTGAAATTGTTAACATTTGATCTATGCACGGTCAGTTCGATGCTATATTAATTTATGATAATAATTCATCTTCGACTTACGCTCGGAGATTTCCACATTATACACCGTGAAACGTGACCCACAAGAACCCGGACAAACTTGTTTTATTCATTCCGTGAAAATCACTGAATTTTACCGAAAAATATTCTGGTATTCCGATTCTAAGAATAATAGAGATCATAAAAATAAAAATTTAAAAAAAAATCAAAATGTAAGCTTACGAGTTACAAGACATCAAAAAGTCCCACAGCAATTTTAACGTTATTTGAAGCTGGAAATGAGCAATGTGAAATTGTTCAAATGCTGCGCATTCTTCAGCAGGCCGTTTCTGATGCCATCAAACGTTACAAAGAACTTGGTAACGATGAAGACCGACCCTGGAAAGAAACAAATGTTCTGTTAGCACTAACCGAAATGGTAACATCATTAAACTTCGGATTCAACGAAATCCAAGACTCTCAATGCAAAAAGTGGCTCGTGGTTCGACGAATAGCGAAAAATGAAGCTTATAAGATGTAAAAATCCCAAATGTTATCGGATGAAAACAAGCAAGTATGACTTCAGTCATGCCGTGCTTTTCTTCATCGCACCACTACTTAAAAAAATTTCGTTTTCATTAACCCTCGTCATCTTTGTGCTTTGCTAACTAGAAGAATCTCTTAAGTGTAATTTTAGGATCGAGACAAGCTTTGGTAGGTTGAAAGAGCAATAAAATTACGTAAACAAGTTTATTTTTAAAAGCCATAAGTTTGAACATACTTCAGCTAGTTTATGCAACAGAAATATAACCGTCTTCAAAGTGAGTTGATAAAGCGTGCGCAAGTGGATTGAAAGATCCAGGTTTGATTTTCCACATATAATAAGTTCTTTTCAGTATTTTTTTATCTTCCCATTCAAAACTTTTAACATTTCATTAAATAATTCCGTATAATATTCGGAAAAAATGTATTTTGATGATTTGTCTGTAATTGTCTAACGAAAACAATATTTTTTATAATTCCTTTATGTTTCAGTTTATTATTGTAACTAACAAGTTGTAACATATTTGATATTCTTGGTATTTATTATATATTAATTTATTATTAAAATATATTCAAGTTTTTTAAGTTTCGGCTTTTATTATTGTGAAACACGATAAATTAGGGAAGAATATAATATTATTATTTGACATAAATTAGAACAAAGTCACAAAATCAAATTAAGTAGGAAGGTAGGTACTAAAATTTTTGAATCTACTACATATCAAGTATTTTTGAAAGAAATGCAGTCCTCAATATTATATTTAATGTAATAGATGTAAAGTTGCGTTTCAATATTTCCGCAATATTATGACAGTGCTTTCAAATATAATAATCACACCCAATAACAGTAAACAATTATACTAATGAGTTGGAAGTTGCTACTAGAGTAACTTATAACCAGAAGCTGTTTAATCGTCAATACGACAATAATTCAAGTTTCGAAAGTAAATAAAGGGATGTCAACTCAGGACGTCGGTTGGGTAGCGTCGGTGCCGCCCTCATAATTTCCCGCCCACATCAAGAGCTGGACTTATATCTCTGGTCATCAATTTATAGGCAAGTTTCTCGATAATTTTTATTTACCTGTTAGTAGTGCTATAATAACTGTTTAATATGGATGTGGATTAAATCTTAAATTTGACATTTATTTTCTAACATAATAATATCAAGTGTTAATGAAAATAGTTAACTTCTTCTCCAACTGTTAATAAAATATTTTTTAAAATGACTTCAGAACAAAAAATTGTGCGACCTTCTTCTCCACGAGAATTTTTCGCGCGATTGTATGGTCATTTAGAGAACAATAAAGAAGACACTAGTAATAATAAAGAACCGGATCAGCTAGTTCATCATCCAAAAAAAACCTCTAATGTTATAACACCGATGCCGGTTTTGGCATCCCCGATTCCGTTTTTCTTACCATCAGGAAACGATGCTCATCTTAGTGCTGCTGCAGCAGGATTAACTGCATTTCGTAAGTTTTTCTAATACTTTTATGTAATAATTTTTTTAATTTATTTATTTTCTTTAAGAAAATGTTTTAATTTCAAATTGATTAAGTATTATCAAGGTGAGAAAAAATATTTTTTTGGTGCCCTTTATATTTTTATTTGTGTTTCTTTCTTCGGATATTCTGTAAATAATTAGGTGCATTGTTTGCGTATGATTAGTTTGACGAGAATTTAATATTTTAAAATCAAAAAGAATTTTGAAAAACAGTGCAACATGTAACACCACCAAGCCACTGTGATGTTTAACTTGAAAAATTTATGAATTTTATAATAATAGTAAATTCCGAAAATTTATAATTTAAGTTTAATAAAACTTTCAAAACCAATCAGTATCAAACCTCTACGAAGTTGACTTTTTCATTTTTTTAATATTTGAATTTTTGAATGAATCTGAATCCGAACCACAAAAAATATATTTATCCCAAATTTTTTTAAACATAAATAAATCTTTTCTGAATGGCATACATCAAAACTTGGGCAAAGCCAAGATGACTTACTAGGGTATATAATTAATATGGTGATTTACCGGTGTCTTTTGAATAGCTCTCAGATCAATATTAGACTTTAGATCACAGCAGTATTATCCTACGCGACCAGGACTTGAACCGCGTACTCCTGCTTCCCAATCGACCGGTGTAAGTTTATATTTCATGCTGATAATTAATTATTAAATTTTATTAGCATTACAAGTGGCACTAAAAGTAAATTTAAAAGTTTTTGTTTTTACAATAGCTTAAAATTTAAATTTG
The DNA here is from genome assembly GCA_949152465.1 of Cantharis flavilabris. NCBI lineage: Eukaryota > Metazoa > Arthropoda > Insecta > Coleoptera > Cantharidae > Cantharis > Cantharis flavilabris. Next base: position 44,606,579 of record OX424436.1, read on the forward strand.
AGTGATTGGCAGTTTTCAGAGAAAAAGTACCACTCTTTTCGCTAAAAAAATTATGAAAACAGTATATTATTTTATTAGTAGCTAATGTTTGACTTTTTATGACTAGTTTATAGAATTCGTGAACGAAGGTAGCGGGAGAGAGTCGACAATTACATGCGAGCTATTTAATAATAATAAATCATGATAGTTTTATGAAAATGTAAAAATTTAACCCTCCAGTACTAACATATTTTTTTATAACGCGAGTACTAACGTCGGAGTATTAGACCGATTCTAGTTTTTAATTTTTTTAACGCATTGTTTACATTTTTTTTTCACCATAATTGGAATAATATCAAATGTCTAGATATTTTTCTTTATAATAATATTAATTTTAGTAGGAAAAAGTCATTTTATTTTACCAAATTTTATACTGTTGTAAAAATATTAAAAATTATAAACAAGAACAAATTAAAAGTTAAATTTTTGAAATAGAAAATATCATTTGACGACAACTGATATTATTATCCGTAAAGATAATACTGTTATTAAGAATTAAAAAAATTATTGTAAGTTAGAGCCCCAACAATAACCGAAATATTTTGCCTACAATTTACTTCGTTATTTGCACATTGCAGTCATTGTAAATTATTACCGCATGTTCTAAACAGAGGTATTTGTTACCTCTGATTTAAAAAAAAAAAAACATTATAGCCACTGTGCGCAATGGTAAGTGTAGCTTATTTACACAAATATACGTATAGTAATCGGGTAAATTTTCCAATTGCAAAAAATCACTTATTAAAAATTAAAATATTTTTGTAACGTTAGTACTAACGTCGGTCTGTTAGACCGTTATTGCCTATAAATAAGAAACAAAAAAACATTTTCACATGCTGGATGTCACGAGACGTACTAAACTAGATAATTTGAAGGTACTGACACCGACAGCCATTCAGCTGTTATCGTATTAAATTTATAGATAAAAATATAAGTCGTTTGTCTGTGAGACCGATTGTTAGTACTGGAGGGTTAATTAAATCAAATTAATTGGCAAATATAAATAAAACAAAACAAAAAAAAATTGGTCGGCAGTAAAGTATTATTTTTTGTCGCTCATTATCATTTTGCTTGAAAACAGACACTGTAACTTAGAAAATTTATTGAAATAATTTGACCTTTTATGCTGTTTTCAGGAAAATATACTGAATTAAAGAATTATTTTTAATCAACGTGAAAATATTATTTTTTTAAATACTAACTTTATATTCTACCGAATTTTGTTTTTTACTTTTTTTTTATAGCAATTGTTTTACAAAAGTACCATAGCGGCAGTAAAAATAATATTATAAAGTACAATTTATGAATAAATTTTTGATTGAAAAGTATAGTAGATTCAGCTCAAAACTGAAGTCAACCGGAGTAAACTCTATTCATATCGCTTCAAAAAGCCCTACTTTTACTCCCCAAGAAACAATAACGCCTATGCTATTCGTTATAATTTAAATAAAATCAAAAATAAAAGCGATGGTTAAGTCACTGAGGTATGATTTGATAAACACGCGGGAAGAAAAATATTACAGTAAATGGCAAGTAATGAAAGGAAATGTGATTTACCCCATAAATTCATAATTTAATTTGATTTATTTTGCAAATATTTTTGCGAGTGGGAACCCTGTAGTATTATTACATAAAATTGGATAATTGGATATTATGTTTTCTAAAATAAAATTTATAAGATTAGGTACTACATATTAACATATTTTGTGGAAAAATATTAAAAAGATTATTAAATTAAATTTAATTAAGTTTAAATTTAGGTAATTATTTATGTGCGTGAAGTTAGCCCCCCCTTTTGTCGAAACCTAAAAATTGTTTTTTTGTATTGTGTTGTATTCAGTTTGTATTGTTTGTATTGTAAATCTTTTTTTCATTTCGCGAAGCATAAAGTTATAAATTGCGAAAAACCATTTTATGCGCTGGCCCCCCTTTTTTGAAAATTTTGAAATTTTTTGTTTGTATTGTGTTGTATTCAATTTGTATTGTTTGTATTGCTAAAATTTAAAGTCCTAAATTTAACATTAGTCACGTAAATCGCGCAACAAAATTTCGCGCTGGCCCCCCATTTTCGAAAATTTTGAAATTTCTTTTTTGTATTGTGTTATATTCAATTTGTATTATTTGTATTGTTAAAAATTAAAGTCTTAAGTTTAGTATTAACAGCGTAAATCGCAAAATAAAATTTTGCTCTGACCTGCTGCTTAGCTGACTCAAAATTTCAAAATTATTTTCGTATTTGTATGCAATTTGTATTGTGTTGCAATGTAACTTGTATCGTAAAAATTAAATTGTTGACTATTACAACAATGAAGCTACGTCAGCGGTTCCCAAATGGGGTTCCGTGAAAAAATCCAAGGGTTCCGCCAAAAAGAATTTCAAAATGGCGAAAAATAAATTTTGCAAAATTTTTTACTTCGCCCAAGGGTTCCGCGGCCAAAACTAATTGGGAACCGCTGCTCTAAGGTAACTGTCTTATATAATAGCATGGAAAGCATCCACTGCGACTTTAGTCGCAGAGCCCCAGCCGCAGCTAAAGATTCATATCTTTCATACTTTTATATCAATCCCGCTTTCGTATGAGAGTGTTTCCTTAAAATGTGATTGTATAATTCTAAGAAAGCGTAGAGAGCAGTCCCTGTGACTGCAGTCGCAGAGCTCCAATCGTAGCTAAGGAACCTTAAGATGACCAGCTTAAGGTGTGATTTTTTAACTGCGGCTTTTACATAACATTTAACTAGCCAGTAGTGTTGGTGAAGAAAATTTCGCCCAGCTAAAGGTGTGATTCCTCAGCTGCGGCTGGGGCTCTGCGACTGAAGTCGCAGTGACTGCTTTCCATGCTTTCTTATAGGAATGTTTTCTTAGAATGTGATCTTTGCAGGGGACTCTAAGTTAACAGTCTCATAAAAAAGCATGGAGAGCATCCTCTGCGACTGAAGTCGCAGAGTCCCGGCCGCAGCTAAAGATTCATATCTTTCATACTTTTATATCAACAATGCTTTCTTATGAGAGTGTTTCCTTAGAATGCGATTGTATCATAAGGAAGTGTAGAGAGCAGTCACTGCGACTGCAGTCGCAGAGCTCCAGCCGCAGCTAAGGAACCTTAAGATGACCAGCTAAAGGTGTGATTCCTTAGCCGCGGCAAGGGCTCTGCGACTGAAGTCGCAGTGACTGTTTTTTATGTTTTCTTATGGAAGTGTTTCGTTATAATGCGAATTTTGCAGGGGACTCTAAGGCAGCAGTTTCAAAATGGGGTTCCGCGGAACCCTTAGGGGTCCGCGAAAAAATCCAAGGGTTCCGCCAAAAAGAATTTCAAAATGGCGAAAAATAAATTTTGTCAAATTTTTTACTTCGCCCAAGGGTTCCGCGGCCAAAACTAATTGGGAACCGCTGGTCTACGCACTGCATAGTGTATGGCACTTGAAAAAGAAGAAATGCTGCTGTATTGTCCCACTAATTTGAAATTCTTGGGTATAGGGACTTCTCGGGACGGACGTATCGGCGCAAGCCGGTTCGGTGCAAGGACGGTTCGGAGCCAAAACGGTTTGACCACAAGCCGTTTCGGGACGGAAATATAATTTTTGATAAAGATAAGTAGTGTACCTACATAATTTTATTACTGTACAAATAAAATTTGTTTTGAAATATCTAATTTAACAAAATAATGATTGTACGACCAGAGAGGAGGATTTAATTTTTACGATACAAATTGCATTGCAACACAAAACAAATTGCATACAAATACAAAAATAATTTAGAAACTTTCAGTCAGCTTAGGCAGTGGGCCAGAGCTAAATTTTGTTTTGTGATTTACGCGGTTAATATTAAACTTAAAACTTTAATTTTTAACAATGCAAACAGTACAAATTGAATACAACACAATACAAAAACAAATTTCAAAATTTTCGAAAATGGGGGGCCAGCGCGAAATTTTGTTTCGCGAATTACGCGATTAATGTTAAATTTAGAACTTTAAATTTTAGCAATACAAACAATACAAATTGAATACAACACAATACAAACAAAAAATTTCAAAATTTTCAAACAAGGGGGGCCAGCGCATAAAATGGTTTTTCGCGATTTCTAATTTTATGCTTAGCGAAATGAAAAAAAGATTTACAATACAAACAATACAAACTGAATACAACATAATACAAAAAAAAACATTTTAGTTTTCGACAAAAGGGGGGCTAACTTCACGCACATTACTTATTTGTATAAATTTAATTTAAATTAAAATAAAAGAAATAAATTTAAATTAAAGTTTAATTTTTGCAATCTTTAATAGACCCTAGTATAGACGAGAACCAATGCGCTAATTTAAATAAATCATTATTTGAAAATTTAGTAAGTATAGTGAAATGTAGTAGTATAAGTCCAAAAGTAATATTTTTCAAGACAACAATAATAAGTAGTAACATTGCTGTATGAAATTATTAATAGTTTATTAGAAAATTAAAATAAAAATTTGAAAATTAAGTTTTGAAAACGAATTACAAGTCTACAGTATTTACATCCAAATTATACGTCCTAGTGTTAAGTTAGTACATAATAGGACTTACGCTTTAACGTGAAATCCAAACCACGGCACAATTTATTCGAGAGTAGCTATAATTTGAATCATTAGGTCTGAAGTTTAAGTCTTCCCATAAAATTGTTTTTTTTTGAAAGAAAATGAATATAAATTCATTTCATATTCGCTGCAGTCTTTTTCTGAGGAAGAAACGTTTTAAAGGAAAGAAAGAGTTACATCTTAAGCCTAGTAGAATATTTTAAGGAACTAGCGTAATTCGTTTGAATACCTGAAATGGTAAAGAAAAGAAAATAAAAAAGTTGTAAAAAAATAAAGATATAAATTCAAAAAAATAAACTTTTAATTTTATTTTTGTGTTTAACATATTTATTACTAATAATGCTTTTGAGGTTTACATTAATTTCTAAATAAATAACAATAACAGAAATAACAAGTTATAATACCAAACTATCCATTAAGACAGAAAAATTTGTCCATTAGGCATCGACCCTAGCACTGAACCGGAATTTCCACGTTGGATGCACAAACTGATTTTTTGAGTTAAAAAACTTTTAATTTGGATATTAAATTTTGTAAATTTACTGAAATATAATTCAAGTGTTTTGTTTAGATACCAAATTATAAAAAAAATTGAATACTATTTTAACATTTTAGACAATAAAAGCTTAGAAACTACCTTTTAGATAATTTTATGCTATTTAAAAAATCACTTGACCATTTATACTCAAAATTAATAGGTTTGGAGTTATGACCATTTTAAGAAAAAAATCAAAAATATATTATTTTATTTTACTCGAAATTATGTAAAAATCTCTTTTTTTTTCATAAATTCGTCAATAATTAAACCACTTAACTATTATTTAATTGTGTCTTTTAAATAAGTTTCAAGGTATAAATTAATAATGATTTACTTATTATAATTATGTTATGCGAACTATTTATTAAAATTAATACTACTTAATTAAAATTAAAATAATGGTTTTGGTAGTAAAACAAATTTATAATAGTAGTTGATATAATAATAAATAACATTATTTTGAACAATAATGGGATTTACAGACTTTAAAGCTTAATGTTAACACTAAATAATATCCTCTAATACTTAATACTTATATATTTTTTATATCTAAGAAATCCGATTTAAAATCTTTCCCATTATTGTGTATAGGCGTTGGAAAATTTTATTGAAAATGACAATTTTTCCTCACCATTATCTGTAAAAAAAAGTATTTGTTTTATAAAAGTCAAAGTTCTAATAATTATTTTCTTGAAATTTTTTTATATTAATAGAGGGATGAAAATTAACGCTTTTCGTGATCATTTTAATACAGTTTAAACGAAAAATTTGGTATTTCATTTATTTTAATGTTACAAATTATAATTAGAAGATAAAGATCGTAATGATGGGATACTCAAGTTTATCAAGTAATTTAAGTGAGCTCTTGAAATAATCGCTAATCACGCAAGGCATGTAAGAGGGTTGAACACATGTCTTGTATCTCACCCCCACCGAAATTTAATACCGAAGTATTTAGACTTGTTCAACTGTGCAGTTGTAATCTCATCATAATAATATTTTACATTTCATATTGTGTTGGACTTATTCCGCGGATTCTGATGTTGGCTGAGCGCATGCAGAAAGCTTCAATAATAAATTGTTTTGTTTGCGAATTGTAATATTATAACATTATAAGTATTATTTTGAAGATTGGAAACTTTAAAAATATAAAAAAAAATTCTTTTTAAAAATAAGTTTCGCTCGCTACTTTCGAGACGGAATAAATTTCTCTTTCATTTTCGTTAAAATCATCAAGAAGCAACAAATTTTTTTAGCTTAGCATATTTCCCGACAAGGATTTTCCTAAATTAATAGTAAATAGGTAAAATAAATTACACGGAAGTAATGTATAGGTAACAACTGGGTAAGCAGCTACAGATACTTACAACATAGCATATGGTGTGTAAATTCGGGGCTTCTCGTTTCCGTCAATCACAGCACATGACGTCCAGACTAGATCACCACTTGGAAGTTTCGCACGGTCAGAATCCAGGAACCCTCTCTTTATCGTCCAGAACGAATCAACCATAATTCCTAATTTCTGCATTTCCTGTGTCCCAACAATCTACTGCATTATGAGAGATTAATATTGTTTAGCTAACTGGTTATTGGCATGAACAATAAATTGATCGATGCACACCATGCACACGGAACCATGTGTTGTCATTACGTGTTAATGAATCAAATCAAATTAATTATTAAATTTCTATTCTATTAGGGTGGAAGATTTAATAAACGCTTTGTTTCCAAATCTTCCCTCCCCACTAAATTTATATTTAGTAATCTTCACTTTAGCTTTATTTTTAATATTCATTTTTTTCCAGTAGCAAGACGTCGTCGTAAAGAAGGAAGACCCCGACGTCAACGGACGACGTTTAGCAGCGATCAAACCTTTAGATTGGAGATAGAATATCAAAGATCAGAGTACATCAGTCGAAGTAGAAGATGTGAATTAGCAGAATCTTTACAGCTGTCCGAAACCCAAATAAAAATTTGGTTTCAAAACAGACGAGCGAAAGATAAGAGAATAGAAAAAGCTCAATTAGATCATCATTACAGGTAAATACCTCTCAATTATGTTTATTATTTAGCTTGGGGTTGTTACGCGAAACGGAGATTTTATCTAACCCTCTTTTTTCTCTCAATTCAAAAAGCATAATCCTGTGAGATACAATCTGTTTAGTAATCGAAAAAATATTTTTATTTTAAGAAAATTACTTGGAGCATTTTCGGCGTTTTGTCCTGTTTGTATCGATGGTCCATGTCTACACGTAACTCCATCTAATTCATCATTGTTTTCATCATCCGTACCCGCGAATGGAGTTAGTTCTTTAACCACTGTGAAAGATTTTAATCAACAAAATGAATTTACCGACATCGTCGGTGTGAATTGAAATGTGTTCGTGTAATAAAAATTAATAATTACTTCAAAGACAAGCGGTGCTCTACATGTTTTGAGTTTTTCATGTTTTGGTAATATTATAATTACAATTAGACAAAACTTTGTTTGCTACTTAGATATTGTTAGATTATAGATAATTTATTGAATATTTTAAATTTTTGAAAATAATTTAAATAAAGGCCTATGTAGGTATTTTATTCGACTTCCAGTTGAAAGTGAAATTATTTCAAAATTTAATTTTTATGATATGAAATAAAATAACCCCTAGTCAAATTTTATTAAAAAAACTGTATTTATATTAAAATTCAAAATGTGCATAATTTTCATCACCTCTCAAATATTTTTTTAATTTTTGTGTATTTTATGTTTTTTGTTATGTCAGAATGTTTTTTAATTTGGTTTATTTTCAGTAAATTAAATAATTTTTTTAATTTTCGATATGCTCGCGCCCCCCATTTAGTGTTATCGCGCTCTCTTTACGCATTCATTTCCAAATCAATAATTTTTTTTTTATTTAATCTCAAATTTATTAAATTAAATAATAATTTTTAAAAATTAAATTTGAAAATATTATAAAAAATACTAAAAATATGGCAATATTTGTTTTGCGAATTGAATTCCCATACAAGTATCCGTTTATTGTCAGCAGTATTATATACGACAGTAGAAGTATGTTCATACTAAGTAGTTACAGTTTTATAAAAATAAAAGATTATGAATGTCTGTCTTATCAATAATTAGTGTAGAATTTTACTTAAAAATGTACATAGTAGATGTAAAATTTTAAATCAAAAATTCTTCCAAAAGTATAATAAAAATTTTATTACAATGAAAACTTTGCCTTACCACAAATGTTATTAAAATTGTAAATATCAGTAAATTCGTGTAGATGTTTTTATTTAAAAATTTTTTTTGCAATATTTTTATAATAAAATTATTTATTCTTAATATTAAGAGTCAAATTATTATTCTAACGCTCGGTCAGGTACTTGAAACTATAAATCTAATCAGCGATTAGATTTGCCTAATGTAGTTATATTGGTAAAATATCAAGATTAAAGGTTTATAATTAGATGACTCATTTTTAGTTAGATTGTTTCAATAAATTTAAATTCAAAATAAACAAACTAAAAAATTATTAATTTATGTATATTTGATTATATTTGTAGTTTCAATTAGAGGTATTTTGGTTAAGGGTTTAGTTGAACAACAATTACAGGAATTTCGTAAAAAATTCACTGTATAAAAGAAATTAACATAAAAAATAAAATTTTTCAACAGCACCCTTAAACAGAAAAATCCAAAATAATTATAGAATTATTAAAGTCAGTGTTGCCTTTACATTTTTCCTGGGAAAAAAACATTACTGCCAAATTTTTAATGGTATTTTATATCAAGAGATGGAAAAGCAGATTACTTTATAGGCATTTGGTAATTAAAAATCGATACAAAAAATCGTTAAGTAATAAGGATTAATCCATTACTCAACAATTTCTGAACGTATAACCAGTTTCCGTCATATTTCATAGGTCATAACCTCTAACGTAAAGACAGGGCTGATTTAAATAAATGTTGTAAAAAATTATTTAGTAAAAATAGTGTACATTTTATTGTAAATAAATCTAAATATTATGTGTATTGCGATTATTTTCAAGATTTTCTTTAATCGTTAAAGTTAGACAGGAACATCAATTCATTTATTTTCAAGCAAGAGGAATTTCTCTATCTGTGAGTAAGTTCTACAACATTTTGTAGCGTTTTCTGATGATGAAGCTTAACATAGCCACAATAGTCGAACCAGCGAAGCTTGGCATCAGAAGCTAGAAGAGTTTAACAACTTGGTCATTACTTATATAAAGGTATTTTAATTTTATCGGACAAATTGGAAAATTTAATTTACATTATTATTATAAAAATATTAATTTTAAAAATTTTATATTATTAAAAATATATATAATTATTAAAAAATATTACATTATTATAAAAGTGCGAAATAAGCATTAAGCCTGTGCGCAAGGGGGTATTTTTGTACCCATTTTACCTACCTAAAAAAATAAGGGAATAATAAGGGTGAATGGAATTTTATTTTAATGACAGTAGGGTGCCGTCAGACAAATGAATTTGAGAACCACTGCACTAGAGTATTCATCCTGTTCTTTGTCATTTCGTCCTTGGTTGTTTCGTTTTTTAATGAGTGAAGATTCATAATTTTAGAGTTCTGGCTATCACTGGGATGCTTTTAATGAAGGGAGCGATTTGAGGATCCCGTATTTTTAGAACTGTAATTTTCGAGTTGGATGCGCTTCAGGAATATTTTTAATAAGTGGAGCTACTCAAAAATCCTTTCTTTCATTTTCAATTATTAATTTGTGAGAAATTTCTTGCAACTGTTTCAACTCGAATTCAAGGATTCAATCACAGATTCAAATTTTGTTCTTAATAATTTTCACTATTCACTCATATAGACTAAAGATCTGTTTCTTTTTCTTGTGTAACTACTCTCTTATTGATTATTGACTTTCGCACAGTAAGGGCGCCAAATTCAGAGACTCTAGCTACGCCGCTAATGACAAACCACCGAACTCATCTGCCTTGAAAACTCCTCATAAAATGAACGGGGTAACCAAAACCTATCCTGGTTTGTAGCACTACTGTGTGAAACTTCTCCATTTTTTATTTTTATTTTGATTTTCTCAAAAAAAACGTCGATTAATTCTGCGATTATTCCCGCTAATCCCCGAGTGAGCCGATCTTTTTTCTTAATCGATTGAAAAAAATTTTAAATTTTCAAAATTTTTAATTTTTTTTTTTAAACCTTAGTTTATACCATAAAATAAATGCAATTAAACGATTTTACAGTATTATATAATTTATAGTCTCAACCTACAACTGTAATGACTAGGATTTATTTCTTATATTTTAAGTACTTCTTCGATGAATTAATTTATCGAAGATGTACTCAATTCAATAAAAAAAATAGAAAAAAAGATTGGCACACTCTGGGATTAGCGGGAATAATTGCAGAATTAATTGAAGTTTCTTTTCAGAAAATTAAAAATAAAATAAAAAATGGAAAATTCGAGAAAATAACTGTTTTTCTCAAAAAAGTGAAAAAAAAGTGAATTTATCATCTTTAAATTTTCGTATATTTTTTTCTGAAAAGTACATTTAAAAACAAAAATTTTCAATACAATGCGATCACGACAGGTAAATTTTTGAAAAAGTTATAGCTATTTGAAAATGAAAAACCCATTTTTTTGAAAAATTCATAACTTTTTTGTGTTGGGTTAAAAATTTGAAAAAATTCTGAGAACCGTTTTTCATAGGGTAGAAACAGATGAAAAACTTTCAGCTAAATCAAAAAGGAGCTGGGTCAAAAGTGGTCGATTTGGTATGGAATACCCCGTATACAGTTTCTTTAGTTGGCTACTATCTAACACACTAGTAGCACCTTAATTGGCTGTTACGCATAAGGCTAATAGCGGATTCAGACAATTACCACAGAGAGGGACGACAAAATAAAAATTTATAAAAATAAAAAGTAGTAGTAATAATAAAAATTATATTTTGTAAACTTAATAGTGGCCACTTGGTAAGTAATTTTTATACTCTTTAATTCTATTAGGGGGCGTCCATTAATTACGTGAGGTGATTTTGGTGATTTTAGACCCCCCCCTCCCCCCTTGGTGAGATGTAGTGAGATTTGGCTCGACCCCCCTGCCCCCCCCCCCGTCTAATCTCGCGTGAAATTTTTTCAAATGCGTATTTTTAGTGTAAATACGTTAATCTGTGCTTGATTGCGTTGGATTTATTAAAAAAGCATAATTTGCTTAATTATTTTTATTTAAGAATAGTTAACATAAAAAAAATACGTGATATTTGCCGAGACCCCCCCCCCTTCTCCCCCACGTGAGATTTGGTGAGATTCGGCTCGACCCCCTCCCCCCCCCTAAACGCCTCACGTAATTAATGGACGCCCCCTTAGGGTCATATTGTTATGCAATGCTTGTTTATTAAATTCGTCTCCGATTACCAGACGACTCTTCAACAACTTCTGTTTAATTACATATTCTATCATTATTGTAAAAGGAAAGAAAGCTGGTACGAGTGACTATAGTAACATCTTCTATATTACCATAATAAACATTATTGTTTCAGATCGGTTTATGTTCTTTCGGTAAGGTTATCTTGCCTACAGGCAGGAGACCCCACCCTCACACACCGCTAATAAACAACTAGTTGTTCCACCTTTTAGGGTCTTTCACGCTAACAATAGTAAGCTGAGTTTACTAGTGTGCGAAGAACTTGGTTTTTCATCAGAAAAGATAAAATTAATCATAGTATTTGGTTTTAATAATACGCGATGAAACGATACATGAAAGCCAGGAAAGTTTGGAACAAAGAAAAGTCATAAAAGACAAAGAACTTCTAATGAAAACTTTTGTATAAAAATTTAATTAAGTCATTTTTATATGTAATTTTGAGTTTTATAAATCGAACAGAAAACAGGAACAATTCAAGAATCAACATTTTCCAATAACAAGCCAGAACAAGTTTATCATTTATCAACACAAAAAGACACAGACCAAATCTAAGAAGATGATTATGAGCTACGAAATAGAACTACCAGTCAAGGTACTGTAAACTTAAAATGCAAGAGATCAAAGGAAATTTATAAGCCAAAATAAGGATTTAATCATTTAATAAATTCAGTTTGAATTTAAGACCCGGGCCCGTAGCCAGGGGGGGCACCTGGGGGCACGTTTTGAAAATGTTCAAAAGCAAAACAAAATTTTGAAAATGAAATAGGTAAATAGATATATTTTTAAAGTGGAAACAAAAATTTTTTTTTCCCGGAAAAATTCTCGAAAGGGGAACTCTCCAAAAAAAATTTTTTATGAGTTCCCCCTCCGAAATAAAATCCTGGCTACGGGCCTGTTAAGACCACAACCATCAATAGGTCCAAAAATATAAAGAAGTGTTGAAGTAGTTGAAATCAGTGCGAAGTAAAGTTAGGTTCGCGGGTGCATCATAGTTTGTGGCAGCACCCAATAACAATGAAGATCCCAAAGGTTTTGAGAAACACATATTATTTTTGTCGATACTAGTTATTTATTTTTGTACTAGTTATTAAATTACGCTACATTGACCGTTGAAGGAAACTATGGCCAGCCACAAACAAACAATTGGTCTTGAGATTTTCTATAAATTAAGCAAAGTAAGGTAAGCACAAAGGATCGTTACAATGTATTGTCATAATATTATGTGAAATGACCTTTATTTATTTATGATTAAAATTTGTAAATTTTGGAATGCGCGGGTAGTTCCCCACTATTTTTTTAAATTTTGGAACATATGGTTTTGGAAAAATATAGTGACGAGACCAAGCATTTTCTGTGAAAACTCTTCCACAATTCTTTATCGACTTCATTGTAAATGTTCTTAACATTACGAGTTTGCTGTATGACATTATTGAATTTTGAAATTCTGCAACACTTCTGCAATATTTCCAATTATTGCCTTCTTGAGATGTTAAAAAGCGGGACAAAATAAGGATTGGGTAATTTAAACATTTATTAGTTCCAAAATTTTTATTCGTATACAAAAGTTGACTAAACTATAAAAAAAATTAACAAGCAATTATAAACTTAAAGGTATTGTTATTTGGCGTAGTTAAAATAATTAATTGCTTATTCATTTTATAGTTGTCTAAAACACCTTTCATTGATATTACATAAATATCGTGCTTACAATCATCGTTGCAAGTAAAGCGTGCAGATGGTTCATAAAAGAATAGATTAGCGTATCCAGGTGTAGGTTCCCGCGTATCGTTCTTTCCTGCTATAGGTAACCATTTTAAATCTGACCCTTCGTTTACAATTCCATCCAGCTCGATCTTAACTTACCTTTTATTTAAATATCCAATTTCTACAAGACACATTAAAACGCTAATAATACTTTCGTATTTCGTATTCGGAACAAGTGAAATGTTCATAAAGCGTATGGCTTTGTTCGTTCCTCTTCATTCTAATTTCAAAATGAAAATAGTAAAGCTAATCAAGCAAAATTGTTTTCTTGTTAGCAGTTATTTCAATTTTTACAACCAAAATTGCCTTCTATGCAAGAAATTTGAATAAGAAATTTTTTATAAAATGGAAGAAATGAAGTGAAAGATATTTCTTAGGTCAATTTCGTATTTTAAATTGGAAATAACAGACATGATAATATGACGGAAGATGAACAAAATAATATGAGGAACGAAAACAATTATTTTTTCATACCTAACGATGAAACCCATGATGTGATCGTGATCACAAGTCAATGGATCTCCAATACGTAGTGAGCTACGAAAAGCATTTTGTCTACAGTCAACGGGTCAAGAGGAATATTAATATGTATTTCTTTTAACTAGCATTTTTGTTAAAACGGAAGTTTCGCTATAGATTTTTGGTGCTACCTGTTGAGCTATTTGATTTGATTTGAACTATCTCGCTTATATAATATGCCATTAGGAAGGGAATAATCACTAAATAAAGTCTGTGGAATGGGAAAAAGTAAGTCTGCGTAAAGTCTTCCTGAGGTCTGGGAAAAATTCCATGGAAACATGTCCTACAAAATTGTCGCAAACATATTGTAATATTTATTTTTAAATACGAGGTTTGTTTAATTTCAAAGTTTAACAATCCTAGCTCTCCGCTCAGTGATTCAGTCTCTCATCGATTGTGAGCATGTTCGTTTGGGTAGAAATCAAATCGGTTGAAGTTTAACTGTTTTATAACGTTTTACTATGGAACTACCATTGAAAGTTGCGTTCAAATCTGAGCTTCGTGATGTAGTTCGTTTTTCGGCTGGAAAAAATAAAAATTCATCAAGAACTGTGTAGTGTATACCGTTAACAGTGTATGATGAACAGTGTACGGTTAACACACTGAACCAAAAAGTGTCATATATACAATGAAAGGTTTCATTAAATCAATGAAATTTCAACCAATGAACTAAAATTCATAATGTTTATGAATTATTTTTTGAATTTATGAATTTGTTCATTGTTTTAATGAATTTGTTCATTGTATTTATATAATAAGTTCATTGGTTGAAATTTTATTTTCAGTGCAGAAGAAATAGATGGCGCCGTAGTAATTATTCAAAAAATTGGACGCATCGCACTACCGACTCGGCATTGATAAGTTGATTTTTTGCTACGACAAATGTCTCGAAAGATTTTACGATTATGTGAAAAAGTAGTAAAGTTGTCTGTAGATTTCAAATATCACCTTGTTTTTGTGTTTTGACCTATCCTGATAAAATGCTTATTTTTAAAATAAAAGTAGATTTTGAAGATTATAGTTAATATAAAATGGATATTATTCTTCAAGTGCTATACACTTATGCAGTCCGTTCACTTGGCTAAAGTCAAAATTGTGTACAAGAAAATTTACTTAATGGGGTGGTTTCCCGCTACCTTCCCCATAGTTCACAGATCTATTTTAGTCTTTAGATCACAGCAGAGTATTCAATACTTTCCACGCAACCAGGATTTGAACCACGGTTACCCGCTTCCCAGTCGGTCCATCCGTATTAATAAGTGATTGATAAATTGATCATAAAATTGTATAAATTTGGAATATTATCAACAAATTTCTGATATTATACCGGGTGCTGAATGAGCCATCCGATCATAGGAAATTAATACGTAAAAACTTATTTATGCAAATTCCTGCTTTCCTAATTATTTTAGAGAAAAAATGAAAGACACAAAAATAATGCAGAAATATAAACTACGAATGATAACATCATTAGATTTCATCTAACTTATTGTTAAAAGATCAAAAAATGCTTTCAAAATTGTTAAAATTTTCATTTATCACACTGGCCATGTAATAAATTCAATTTAATTTCTATTTTCAAAAATAATTACCATGGAAGCTTACATGGCTAATCTGTTAAATGAAACTTTAACATTTTCAAAATGAAAATAATTAGGAAAGCAGGAATTTGCATAAATAAGTTTTTACATGTTAATTTAATTTTAAACTAGATTAAGGGCCCTATTCTGTAACGTTTTCGTTATCTTAACGATTCGTTGAAACCAGTAAAGTTTGGTGTACACTCAAAAAAATTGTAAGGTTATGAAAAACATTTTTTCTATTTTACGTCAAAACAAAGTCATTTTAAAACCCAATCGCGTATCAAACAATATTTTGAAACGCAATTTTTTGTTTTAAAGGGTTGGTAATTAATAAATTAAAGCAAATTAATGTCATTTAAATTGTCAAATTAATATTGTCAATGTCAAATTAATAACCTATTGTGCGGTATTCTAACCTGTAAATTTATAAAAAAAAAGCAACGTTCTAGTTCAGTTGTTGCGTTCGTTACCATATTAGTTACAATCAAATTATTGTACGAATTTTCTGACGTCTTCGTTAATCATTACGAATTCGATGACAATATTTTAAATATTTCAAAACAATTTGTATAAATAAATAATAATTATTTTAATTTTCAATACTATAAATAAATAATTTTGCATAAAATGTATAAAAATATTAATATTTAAAAAATTTATAGTTTTATTCAAAAGATTTTATACCACTGTGTATTCTTTCGTAAAAAGGTAGTTCAAACGAACTCCGTTACGAATTCGAACCAAACTTGACAAAAATTGTTATGATATCGAAGAAGTTACAGACTGGATTGAAAAACACAAGTTTAAAACAAAAAAAGCATGTTTTATCAAATCTGCAACATTAAAATACACCATATATGTAAACCAAACTTTATGAGTTTTTACGAATCGTTATGATAACGAAAACGTTACAGAATATAGCTGTAAAGCACATTTCCAAAAATCAACTATTTATTACAGATATAGAAATGCAAGGGCGTGTACAAAAGAGAGTATTTATTAGAGGTGATTACGTTCTTCCCTCATTTCTTTTCAAAACTTAAAAAAAAAAAATAAACAATTTTAAAAAATTTACAGAAAAGTACTTTTATATAAAAAAACTCTGAAAACATCAAAATGACTAAAAGTATGGACGAGCTAAAGTAAAGCAAATATAAGTGCTATTGACTAAAAGCCTGAGCTATCATTCAAAATCGGCGTCCCACGCATTTAGTCAATTAGATGATTCTAGAAAGGTTCTTTTAAGAACATTGATTTTGCATTTAATTAATAACCCCACGCCTTAAATCATTTAGATGTTTGCAAAGGGAATCATCAAATCTTTTTTGTAAATTTAAAAAAAAATTTATTTATTTTGATTTTTAAGCTTTTGGGCTTACCAAATTTTTCCAGTAAAAAATTTAAATATTTACAAAATTGTGTTGATTTCTTTTTTCATATTAATAAGGGCCGATTTTACAATAGTTGGATAAACCCGGTAAAACGTTATTCACGGTATAACGATTTTTATATGGAAAAATCAGATCTAACTGTGTGTTTTTTTTTTCTTTTTATTAATTTTCATTTCCGTAACACGCTAAACCACATACCGGGCAACCTTAATAAAAAATACTAAGAGAACAGTAAACAATACAATAAAATTGTATAGAAATAACAGAGATTTATAGAGAATTAAATTTGCTACAAGCAGGAGATCGATGGTAAATTTTCAACAGTGACGGCGCCAGGGTAACCGCGTACCGGGATGGGTCAACTCGGCGCCAGTTAAACTAGAAACTGGACAGCTGAGTGCAGGTTAACTCGGCGCTAGTCAGAGTTGTCAACTTAGGGGTTTTCCCCTAAACTTAGAGGGAAAAAAGTGCGATGGGTTTTTTTTAAGGGAGGTTCTATTGTTAGGAGTATTTTTAGGTTTTTTTTATTTTTATTTATTTTTGTTCATTCCCTTGAAAAAAACCAGAAAAAGTTTAAAAAAAAGCTAATTGGTATATTGCGAGGAACAAAATCGTTGGCAATTTCATTAATAATATTTTTTTATGGAATTTTAGGGGTTTTTGACTAGTGCTTTAGGGGGATAAATTGTTGAGAGTTGAAAACCCTGGCGTTAGTTCTGAAGTTGATTTGGGCATTTTTTGGATACAAGTCCCGAAGACCAACTGTTTTACAATCACTTATAAAACATTTTATTATTTACTCGGCACCGAGTTGACTTGGCGCCGAGTTGTACCTGACCGAAAGTTAGATGAAATCTAATGCTCTTATCATTCGGAGTTTATATTTCTGCATTATTTTTGTATTTTTCATTTTTTCCCTAAAATAGTTAGGAAAGCAGGATTTCGTATAAATAAGTTTTTACATGTTAATTTTCTATGTTCGACTAAATCGTTTAGCCTGCAAATTGTCAATTTACAATTTTGTCGTAATTACTAACTCTATTCACTCCGTTTTCGCTTTAAGGTTATACCATAATTTATTTTTGTTCATGTTTTTTTTCCGAAAATTTAAAATACAAATGATAGATAAATAAATATTAGTAATTTATTATCAGGTTTAATAAGGCGATCAGGCTATTAAAATATTGGAATGGTTACATTTATACTCGTAGTTTACATTTGACAAGTCATATCAGCAAACGTCAGGTATTTCAATTTAAAACAAAAAACACAAAGAAACAAAAATCACTTTCCGCGCTAGTGCGTGAAAATAGCTCTGAAAACTGAAATCAGTGTAGAAAGTGAGCGATTACGTAACGGTAGTGGTACTTGTGTTCAATAATGGCTTACTTTCTATACTAGTCACTTAAGACTTAACTGTTATTAATAAAATCCCTAAAATGCGACAAACTATCGTTTAATCTACTTTTTTTTTATTTTCGTAAAAATAAAGCGGTTTTTCTTTAAATTTTAGATAATCACTAGAGACCGGATTTTAAGCATTTTTGCTTATTGTCAATTTTAAAAGCAGCTCTTTGAAATTTTAGATGTGGACGAATTACATAAAAATATGTATTTGAACGTATAGTTTTTCATGCTTTTTTTGCGATTTCTTGCTTATTTGCTTATACCTGAACTTATTTTCTACTTTTGTGCTTATTTTGAACTTATTTTCTAATTTTAAATTTAACTGACTTAAAATTAACTTTTAAATTAATCAAAAATAAATTTTTGATACAGGGTTATCCCTAAATTATCAGTCAGTGGCGTAGCCAGTACCCCCCCCCCCCCCCCGAAATTATTAATTTGAAATGATCCATTTATATATCTTGTGTAATAATAGATGGATACTTGTTTTTATCTAATTATATTTACTAGCGGAATTTTTTTGAAACACCCTGTATATATATTTACATAGGGTGGAATAAGCTAAGCTGGCTTTTTCCGCGCAGCCACTCAATTATTTACCCGTATTTGACTTACTTTATTTGTTTATTATTCATTAAATTTTTAATATTTTTTTACTTTTTTATTTTTTATCTTTTGAACAGATTATTTAAAAAAAATTTTGAACTTATAATTTTAATTTTTATTATTAGATATTATATATTATTGTATTAAATAAATATGTGCAAAAGTGCACTTAATAATATTCCCTGAGCTCCCATTTTTAGCTTTTTTTGTTATAATTACGAACTTTTTCATAACTTTTTTTGGCATTATTCGAACTTATTTTGGCAAAATAGCGTGCTTTTTTAAGCACTTATTTTTCAAAAAACCGTGCTTATTTATCCGGTCTCTAATAATCACGTATAAAAATAAGCGAACATGAAGCTAGTAAAAAACACAAATAAACAAAAACTTGAATCTTGTTTATTGACACAAACAGTTGACACAGTTGACAGTTGTTCAACTTTTGAAGAAAATATTATATTGCTTGTTTATTATTTTATCCAACACCTCTGTCTTATGAAGGCATAATAATGCCGATTTTACATATCTTATGGGGTCTATAAAACACTAGTGGACTTATGAATTTATAATTACACACTAATGACTTATATGTAAATTATGAGTACACCTACTACTTAATAGTTTTCATAATTTCAATTTGATATTTTAAAACGTCAAATGTCAAAACTTTTAATTACATTTTAAACTATTATTACGAGATATTGGATAAAACTTTGTATTACACACGTGTCTTATTGGCATCCAAAACACTCAAGAAATTAAACACTCGACCTGCGGTCTCGTGTTTAAACTTTTCTTTCGTGTTTTAGGGGCCTAATAATACACTTGTATAATAAATAACTATTTTTTCCATTCTTTCCTTACAACATTTTTCTCAAAAGTTTATTGAAATTACTAATTTCATGAATATAATAAATTAATGCAAACAAAACAGAAAGGTGAAACTTTAACTTTATTTATTGAATGACTTAATGAATGAACAAATGAATAATAATTTATGGATATTTTTAATTTAAAAAATTGACAGTTTAAATAAACCATTTATATTTGGCGCTCGTAGGGGTGTAGATAAAATCAACCAATCAAATTAAAGCATTCGCGTAATCAACGCTTCTAATACACATAACCTCAATTTGCTTGTTTATTTATTCCAATATATTACTATATCGGCGATGTATATATTTTTACTATGATTTTACCTAATTAGAAACTCTTTTATTGATATTTATACAAATTAGTGCGCATTCTCGGCGTTAAATTCTCCAGTTGATTGAAATGAGTTGTACAACATTAAACCACAGTTGTGTTTACTGTGATTGCATAAATAACCGAAGCAATTGCACTTTAAGCTTCTTTCGTTTTCCACTTAAAGATCCGGAACGTTGTGACGAATGGGTTCAGAATACAGGAAATTTGAAATTGATGTCTCTCGAGCTCACCGAAATCAGTAATAAAGTAATTTGTGAGAAACATTTTTCACCAGAGAGCTTTCGTGATGTGGTTGCTAAACGAAAACTTCTAAATTGGAATGCAGTACCCTACAAATATGAACCAGGTAAGTTCTTATGATATTTTATTTATTTGAAAATGGTTTTTCCTTTGTTCAAAGTAATCAACTTGTTTACCTTCGACAAAGAATTTAACGTGCTTGTTGTTCGAAAGGTGATTCCTGTTGTTAATTTTGTAAATACTTACTTTATTGCTTTGAAATTAAATTACAATGTAGATTAATATACTTGCATATCGGCATCAATCAAATTGACGGAACTGGTTTATATTTTAACATGTTGATTCTGATGAGCAATTAAGATCCCATTTTACAAGAATCGGTTAAACCTAATATAATGTTATACCAGGTTTATCCAACTTGTAAAATCGATCCTTAATTGACTTAGGTTAGGTGGATTGGGGGTTTTAATAAACACAAATGATTATGTTTTTCTTGTTGTGAGTCAATAAATTAAACAAATTTATTTTAAAAATTTTATTTCTAGAAAATTAATGTAAACGTAAGCAAAAATATTTACACCAATAAAATATTACATGTTAAAGTAAATTACATATAAATGGTGGAAATGGTCGATCTTCTTACCATTGTTAATTATTTACAGAAAATAGAAGTTATTTTCTGTTTTACAATAAATTAAATACTTTCGCAAATTTATACCAATTAACTCAAGTTGCAAAAAATTTATATTGTGGAAAATACCGAATTATTTAAAAACAAGAAATTGCATTTAAATGGAATATTTAAAACCAAAATTGAGAAGCTGATAAGTAAAATATAAAACAAACTCGTTAAGAAAATATTATATCAATTGATCATAGGTTTTATTTTCAGAATATTAACATTATCGCTTATTTTCCCATTATTGATCTATATACAAAAATCAAGAACTTCGATCTATAATAATTTGGAACAATGTTAACTGTTATGATAAACAATATCTCTTTCTCGAGGTTGCCCTACGTAAGTAGTAACTACTTCTTTTTTTTTTAAAGGGTTCACTTGGCAGATACCTCAGTCAGGGTTCCCACTTGAAAAAGTCAGGAAAATTAAATTTTCAGTCTGAGAAAACAATTTAATTAAAAAAAATTTTTATTTTAAAATAAATTCCGATTTATCGAAATGTCAGGGAAAATTTTTATTCTTTGTCATAGAAAACTTGGAAATGTGTTAGGGAATTTGATTTGGAAAATTCAGTTTGGAATATTGAGATTAATATTTAAAATTTTATTTAGTTTAAACAATTTTTTGGATAAGGATAAGTGTCAATTAAATATTCATATAATAAATGCATTAGGTCATCGCCAGACTAAAGCTGATAAAAGCATTATAACAATTTCAAATAGTCGGTTTAGATCGGCCTAACTTGCCTTGAGTATGTATTTTGCTATTTTATTCTATCAAAATATTTTTATTAAAACTTTACATTTCTATAAAAAATCTATAAATTACTATTTCCCAGATACTTGATTCTTTTTAAAGAATCAATCTGTAATATCCAATATCCTGCAACATAATACTTACTTTATTTTTTTATTTTTATCTGTTGAAAATGTATGCTAAAAACTGTGGTTAACCCCTAATCGCTTATTCTATAATTTTCTTACTGTCACAACTGCAGTGAGGTAAATCTGTAAACCGATTTCAAAGAATCGTAGATTTAGTCAAGCAGGCAGAATACTTTCTGTAAAATCAACCCTTTTTTATTATAAAAAAATTACTGGTGGACGGAAAACAATTCGCGAAGGGGGAGCAGACATCGTATTCAAATTTTGGATCAAAAATAGTTGAAATGCAGAATAATGCTAATAACAAGAATATGCTAGGAAAATGTAAGGTGACTTTTATTGAAGTCAGAGTTGGGACGGTAAACCACTGGTTTACATATTTTTATGCATCTAGCAAGATTAGCACCCTACTACAAAATTTATTGAAGTGCTCACAAAACCTTCTCAAAGCAATCGTTCATTCAAGTCCTCAGTAAAACAGGCCTTACAATTTTATATCAAGAGAAAAATCGACATGTAATCATTTCATGGGTTTTTCATTGGTTTGATTATATTTTATGTCAATGTAAAAAAAAGCAATTTAGTAATAAAAGCATATTTTCAAAAAGTAACCGTAACTTGAGGAAAATGATCAATCGACTACCCAATCCCGATCCAATTGTATTGTTTATAATGAATGAAATGTACATGTTGAAACATTTAACCATACCCTGTATATAATTAATGCATATTTGCATGTTAAAAAGCGATTATTTTAATATTCTGAAAATAAACCACATAAAATATAAATAACCAGGAATGTTATTTACTGTATGCATTGTGCAAGAGTTGGAATGAAAACTTAATTAAATTTGAAGTTGACTGATTAACATGATTAATGAAATTATTTGCTAATACTTACTCGCTCGGGTTGAAAACAGATATATTGTCTGGCTCTCCAGTATATCGCCCGGAACACCAAAACAAAGACAGAATATTAGTAAAATATAAATTCAGGTTGTTCCAAGTTTGAGAATAAACAGTGCGACTCTCGAATTGGGAACCCCCTGTGCATAATGTATTATAGCAACTAAAGAATGATAATGATGCAAAATAATTTTGGGGGAATTTCTGTTGTGTTAACTGTAAAATTATGTGGGTCCAGAAAAGCAAAATTGTTGTTCAAACATAAAAACCAGCATGTGATTCCTACCTAACCCAGGTTAACTTTAAAGTTTCTAACATAATCTACACCTACAAGTTATCAAAACAATTCGATACTAACTTTAAGAGGCTAAACCCTTAAAATGTCCTTTTTTCTATTCTATTTTTTCAGTATCAAACTGCCTTTGTTCTATCTCGCCTAAAATAGCAACGATCAAAAGAAACCTGAGCTAAGTGGCAAAAATAACCTAAAAACGGTACCAAAAGTACTATACATACCTATTTAATAACCTGCTCTGTAAGTTGCTCCTGTAACTCGATCTAATCAACTACATACGCTTAAAAAAACACCTGTTTGTACTCAATGAAAAACATACTCTTATTTATTATCGTAATAACTACAACAATACGACACCCACACTAAAATGATTACACTAAACTTTAAATAGAATAAATATTAGTTAAATTAAAATTCCTGGGGCATAATTTTTTTTTTGAATAATCTGACAATTTACTTCTCAAATATATTATAGTCCATCCTATCTAATTTCCATGAGGTACAGTAAATTACACGATCATTCCTGTCGACAATTTTAATAAGCATGGCAGTTACATTAAATGTAATTCCTAATTCTAAGACACCTAATTTTAAATAGAATGAATTTAAGAAAAATGATAAAACTCAAAAACGAAATTAACCAAAATAAAAAGGACATTATTAATTATAATAAATAGAAATTATTCTAATTACTTCATCCTAATGACTTGACCTACACCTGCTATCAAATTAAATGTATGTCAAACCATAAGGCTAACTAACTCGATAATAAAATGTAATGATGTCATTAGAACTTGATTGTGAAAAATTAATTTTTCAAATAGTGCAACCTTCTTGAAGCACTTACATTTTAAAATCGTCGATTTCCTGGACCACCTCCCATACCGTTTTGGTTACCACCATATCCTCCTCCGCCTCCTCCTCCGTATCCCCCATTCCCAGAGTTGCCCCCACCTAACACAAGAATTCAATTTTTTATAATTCTATTTTCCCAAATTATGAAATTCCTCACCGTATGGAGTGGGCCTACTAGCCTGATAGTTGTTTCTCATTGCTCCACCTCCATAATTTTGTTGATACCCTCCACCGAAGTTATCGTTGCTTGGACCTCCCCAATTACCACCATTTCCACCTCCACTACTATAACCCTGTGGGCCACCTTGATTTCCTCCCCAATTACCACCACCTTGATTGTCCCACGGGTTTCCACTGGTGGCACCCCATCCGCCTCCACTATTATACCCTTGATTTGGTGGCATATTATTCCAGTCGCCACCACCTCCTCCTCCTCCGCCGCCGCCGCCACCTCCTCTATTGGGACCACCCCAGTTTCCTCCTCCTTGAGGTCCATTGTTAAAGTTCCTGTTTCCACCACCACCACCTCCGCGTGGACCACGAGAACCTCCACCGCCACCTCCTCCTCCGCCACCCATGGGCCCGCCAGAGCCACCGCCGCCACTTCCTCCACCGCCAGCTTGGAGACGTTCCAACTCTGCTTTACTTAAAGCTTTCTTTACGTCAATATGTTTTCCATTTATTTGATGACTTCTTTGAACTAAGAAAAACCTCATAAGAACTTGCACCGTCAATAGAAAAGTTAATACTTACGACAAATTTTATCAACCGGATCGTAATCATCAAATTCAATAAATCCAAATCCTCTTTTCTTTCCGCTGTCTTTATCAGTTACAATACTGCAAGACAAAATTGTTCCGAAAGTTTTAAAATGTTCTCGTAAGTGCTCTTCTTCGACGTCATCTTTTAAACCTCCAACAAACAATTTCTTCACCGTGGCACCTGCTTCTGGACGACCAATATCTTGCCTTGGTACAGCTCTTTTTGGCTCCACCACTCGTCCGTCAACTCGATGCGGTCGAGAGTTTTGTGCATCATCTACCATTTGTGCTCTCGAATATGTAATGAAGCCGAATCCTCGGGACCGTTTTGTCTTGGGATCTTTCATAACGACAACATCCACTATGTCGCCCCATTGTTCAAAATGTTTTTTTAAAGAATCGTCTGTGGTACGGTAGTCTAAACCACCAATGAATAGTTTACGAATATGTTCTGGCTCATTTTTACCATCCTATGAAACCATACAAATTTGGTTCAATAAGCTTTATTTTAAGAACGATTATTAAATTTTAACTGAACACACAATTAATACGTGAAATATGACCAACAAATACTTATGCTTGTATAACAATTTTCTTTAATTTACATCCCTATTTTGTAACACATTCATTACGTGTTTACGATCCGTTACGTTGTTATTGGTATTCACTACACCTTGAATTCATCGATTTCTTCGTTAACACCAAATTGTTGTACGAATGCTCTGAGGATGGTGTTAAGCATTTCTACGAATTCGCTGATTTGTTAAAATAAAGTAAGATTAAATTAAAAATTAAAAATGACAAATTCAAATAATGATTTTTGTAAGTTCTATATTATGTTAGCAAAGTCAAAAATTAACTAGTACAAGCAGGAATACAACTTCGTGATTAATCGTAAAAAACAGCTTGGTTTTTTTTTGTTAAAAACCTAGTACGAACGAACCTTATTTCGAAAATTCATAAGTGTAATAAGTACAGAATATTATTCATAACGAATTTTGTTCGAAACTTGTTTACGAAAACCGTTATAATAACAAAGGAGTTGCAGAATAGGGGGTGTTGTTACACCTCGACTCAAAAAATGTGTTATGCTACATTGAAGAATGGAGCGTCTTCGGTAAGCGTCCATCTGACGATCGCTACGAAGTAATAAAAATCTTCGTAAAAACTTAAAAATTACTTACATCGGAAACTTCCTTCTTCATATTTGATTAGTAAAAAAAACAATTACGAAATCGTAATCAAAACACTGAAAAAAACTCAATTTTGTCGAGACGCCGCTTGACAACTCGAAAAGACAAGATGGCGAATAAACACAATATTTTCTTTCCGTCAGAGGGAGCAATATTGCCAAATATCGCGCGAGTTATTATTGCCAAGTCATTGCAGTAAAATCAATCGGTTATTTAAAAATACGTACGATGTATTTACGCTGTTTTTTGCATTATTTCTATATTTCTATATAATCTATATTAATTGAAAGTGCATCAAAAAATAGTATTTAATTTTATTTATTGCAAATGGCAACAACGACGATCGATAAAAAAAACGCAAATGCGCAACCGTTTTGGCAACTGCAGGTGCATGGAATTTTATTGTTTGATTACTTGAAAAATAATCTTAAAATTTCAATATGAACCATTGATAACCTTGTACTGAGTGACAATAAAGTTGCCGTTTACTATAAAAATTAGAGATAAAATTAAAATCACAAAAAATAAGTTGTTTTTTGTTTTTATGAGTAAATTATCCAACTATGTGCACATGCGTGAACCAACTTCTTTCAGAGGCAGATTTAAATGTTTCTTGGCGGATAATCTAGCCTGTAATTAATAATAATACAAGATGTTTTTAAAATGTTTCGCCAAACCTCTAGGTTCTAATTTATTTATTGTTTTCGACATTCAGACAATTAGAATTTTTTAAAAACACTGTCGGAAAATTCTGAATTTTTGTAAGGGTAAAACATCATTGATATACAATCTACAATGGCTCAAGAAAGTATTCATAAATTATACCTTTCGAAGACTTTTCTTGTCATATAAAAAAAATATTTTTTTACGTATAAACTGAAGAAATGTTATAAGATGTGGCTCTGGATTTCCTCAGATTTTCTAGATTTTCAGAAAATTTCTACTGACTGAAAAATATACTTAAATTATTTTCAAAATATATTTATTTACCCCCCCCCCCTTCCGTCTCATTTACTCTTTCTATGCCCGGATCCGTTATAATTATTGCGTTTTTTATCAAGTTTCAACTTCTTAACTTTTAGTTCCTTTTAGTTTAAATCCTACATTAAGGACCAGTTTATACAACAGAAGATTAACCTCGGATCAGAGTAAATTTCGACTTGAAGCACTCTGATTGTGCGTATTCCTCCCACGAGGAAGGACCATGGCACCAGGGGAATAGATCTCCCCCAATTGCAAGTAAAATTATAACCAGCCCATTGAATTTCCCAATATTTTGGAACTAATTAATATTTTAAATTAGATACTATTTTAGCATCTTCAGCTGGACGAATTTTTAAATTAAATATAAGTTTTAACTACAAATCGTCAGGTACATCTCTTCACATTTATGATATATTTAATATCATTTATGTGGTTTTTAGCTTGATCATTGGTTGAATAAGTTAGCCGAGCAACTGCCGACTCGAATGTACCCGGTTCAAATCCGGGGAGAGCCTAAAACTGTGATATGACAGTCTGTGCTTCGGAGGGAACGTAAGGCCGGCGGTCCCCATGGGTTGATGATTGCCAGCATCAACTATTGAAAAGAGCTGATGATGATTACTTATTAGTTATTACCTTATTACAGTCGCCCAAGTCGTTAGATAAACTACTGTTATACCTTCAAGTTTGACCAAATATTTTTTAAAAACATCTTATATAGGTATTTAATACTCCATCTATATGATATATTTACGGAACGTCCTGCTGTGAATTTTTAGGTGAACTTATGTACCTACATTGTAAACTCGATAATGCAAAATAATTAATTTGAAACTGCATAGATGGCGTAATTTAAATAAGTTATGTCACGGTGAAATTTGTGTTTACAAGAGTATTTAGTCATAAGAATTATTTGAACAATAATAATTATTATTATAATTTCAATGTAGAAAACTATCAATTTTGTGTAGCAAAAATGCCCACGAAACGACGTACCATATTGAGTTTTGCCCGATACGATTCTAAAAGAAAAAAAACTGCTCGTCTAAATGAAACTATTCATCAAACTGCCGTACGACTTGCTAAATGTCGCAATCTTGCAAGAATTTCAAGACTCGCGGAGTTACCTGAACAAACTGCAGCTAGACTTGCTAATCTTCGTAAACGTGCCAGAAAATCAAGAGCAAGACTTAACAGGATTTCTAAAGAAACTTTAGCTTACCAAGCCCGGGCGAAGCCTGTTACGAAAACTAGTATTATTATAAAACGTAAGTTTGTATAATATATTTCTGTAATTTAACTCGAAATACCAGAGTGTTTAAATAAGATAATTTCGAAAATTGTGATTACTCTATGGAGAGGAGAAATTTACCCCCATCGGTGCCGGTCGTGAATGGATTAACGAGGTTTCCTTAGTAAACTTGTAGTATTTTTTATAATTTAACGGAAATCGTCGCATTTAATTTAATTCTAAATAATTCTTTAATTCCTATTTTGTTTTTTGTTTTCAATCAATTCTTTCGACGACCTTAAAAAATTATAATAGGTAATAATTATTTCGTTAATAATTTATTCCACAATTGAACAATTGCAATGGCAATTTAAAAATCGGGAAGTTGTTTTTCAAGTTACAGGCGTATAATTTATTATAAGTATACCACGCAAATCCTAATGGTGGACATGACGCGTGTGAACTGAAAAAACAATAACTTTTAATAAAAAGTGATAATACTCAATTATCAAAAATTATTTGTAACAGGGGACGTTCAAGTATTACACGTAAGCAAGCTTTCAGGGATTTTATACTATGTACTCCTTGTATAAGAAAACATGAGAAAATCGTGCACCCTTCTCCTCTAAATGATAATACGTAAAACTTTTGAATAAAGTAAGTGTGTCTGGGATTCCTCGAATTGAACATCGATACATTTAAAAAGGCTACTATACGTAGTATCTATCTATGGTACTGAGACAGTGGTGACAAGAACCTTTAAATCGGCTGAGAATTCTGCAAAATCTTTTTATTCAGCGCAGAATGTTACAAATTCAACCAAGAAATACAAGCCCTCGAATGACATACATAATATTATACTTTATGTTAAAAGGTTTTCCGTTTCATTGTTTAACAATGACAAAGAAATTCGTTGAAAAAGAAAAACTCTTATTAAATTAATGCATTTTTCATTCTTATTTGTTATAATCAGAAGCAAGAATTTAAAACAATTCAATTTCCCATGTTATTTTCAAGGGGTGAATATCCCGAAAATTTTGTGTACACTTGTTTGGAATTTTTTGGAAATCCCTGAAATTCCTTGGAAGTCTTTGGAATTCCTTGGAAATCCCTGGAATTGCTTGGAAATCCCTGGAATTATTTGGAAATCACTGGAATTCTTTGGAAATCCCTGGAATTCTTGGAAATCCCTGGAATTATTTGGAAATCACTGGAATTCTTTGGAAATCCTTGGAATTCTTGGAAATCCCTGGGATTCTTTGGAAATCACTGGATTTCTTTGGAAATCCCTGGAATTCTTGGAAATCCCTGGAATTCTTTGGAAATCACTGGAATTCTTTGGAAATCATTGGAATTCTTGGAAGTCTTTGGAAATCCCTGGAATTCTTGGAAATCATTGGAATTCTTTGAAAATCTTTAGAATTTTTTAGATATTTAAATAATCACATTAAAATGTAACTTGTTTTTATCGAAAATTATCTCAAAATCCATCATGGCTGGACGTTGAACAGAAGAACAGAACAGGAATCTAAACATGAATTTTTATTACAGGCCGTATAAAAATTAACTTTAGGTGTAAGCATGCGATCTACGATTTTTGTAGACCACGTGACTAAAAAAAGCTTAAATTAGTGTCACTTTGCCTTGTAACTGCCTATTGCTACATATAAAAGAATACGTACTACGTATACGGGAAGAATGTTAAAACCAATTTCTTTTGAAAACTTTGTGTGTAATCTAAGAATTCTTTATAAGCTAGTTCACCAAAGTTAGTTCACACAAAAAAACTAAAATTAAAATTGTAAAATAAATGTACCTACATTATGAAAAAAACGTGTCCTTAAAAATTAAAGCTTTAAAAATATTAAATACAATCACGGAAGAATTACAAACAGAAACTATAATGTAGTACCTATATTTTTAAATATTTACATAAACGACATGGTCCTAAAAAGTGTGAGCGCATTTTTGATGAAAAACAGCACTTTTAATTCCAAATGAATTAGGCTATTTTTTCAAAAAATTAATCAAACCTATTATTTTGAGTAGTATATGTGGACGAATAGACGGACTTCGAGCCAAATTATAAAACTTTCATATATACTGCATAGAATAGAAGCCCATAAATGATAAAATAAAATTTATTAAAAAATTGATCTCTAATGATAGAAGTTTAATTTATTTTCATATTACTATGTCCTAATTCCAACGATGACTATATCTTTAAGGCATCACTATTAATAAATATTAATTCTTTGGAATTCTTTGGAAATCCTTGGAATTCTTGGAAATCCCTGGAATTCTTCGGAAATCCCTGGAATTCTTGGAAATCAATGGAATTCTTTGGAAATCCCTGGAATTCTTGGAAATCACTGGAATTCTTTGGAAATCCTTGGAAATCCCTGGAATTCTTTGGAATTCTTTGAAATCTCTGGTATTCCGAGTCTTGTGTACAGAAATTTTACTGGATATTTACTCTTGGTTATTTCTCTATGATTTGGTGTGAGGTTGGTTACCCTGTATAAACAAAAACATTATAAATAAAAAAAAATATGCAAAGAAATTCATAATAAACATAATAAAAATTAAAGAAAAAGACATTTTCTTTATTCTATAATTTTTTTATCTTACGTACCCATCTTCCCGAGGGGTAAATCACGGTAAAAAATTGTGTACACCAGACTTCCTCCTACTTCGGACTTCCCAAACTTCCCCAGACTTCCCAGACTTGCTCGGACTTCCCCGGACTTCCTCAGACTTCCCGGACTTCCTCAGACTTCCCGGACTTCCTCAGACTTCCCCAGACTTCCCGGACTTCCTCGGACTACCTCAGACTTCCCCAGACTTCCTCAGACTTCCCAGACTTCCTCAGACTTCCCCAGACATTGTAACAAATATTATTGTGTTGCTTTAAGAAGTAAATTATTCATTATAATTAGGAGATTTGAGATAAATTTGAGATTTTGAATTTACAATAACTCGAAAACGGCGCTAGATATCAAAAACGGAGAAAAAATTTGTGCCTTAGAATCCCAGTACTTCGTCATAGGAGGCCATATGCAAAATTTTAGATCAACAGCGCGCAAGAATGGCGCGGCAAGAATTAATATCATTTTATATATCAGATTTCCCAGACTTCCCGGGACTTCCTACAAGCTGTACACCAGACTTCCCGGGAGATTTACCCCTTGCATCTTCCACTCTCTTTATCAACAAAAGTAAAAAAATATTATGTAATACTGGAACGACCCACGTCCATTATTTTAAAATATCATATTGAAATTTACGGCAATAAAATTGGTGATAGTAGAGTTCACGGCAGGCTAAAAGTCGTCTAGAAATGATTTCTGTTCGCACTTTGTAGTTAAAAGTTGGAACCACTTTTAATTTGTTCCTTAATCCCTAAATAACAAAATGCCTTTGGTTGTCAAGAATTCGTCCTGTGCAGGGGGTGTAGGGAGAAAATTGTAAAAATTACCCCAAAAACAAGTTGACTTTATTTAAATCAGTAAAACAAGAGGCACATTTTGGTACATTCAAAATATTGAAAAAATAAACCCAAAGGACTTAAAATTAATTTTAAAGTTGCGCGATATGTATGCAACGCTATGGTGTTCATTTGGTTTCCCTATGAGTTAACCAACAATCCGTATTGAAACACGCTTAGCTTACGTTTACCGGGTTATACGCCCGTTTATTTGTACGAATATTAAAAAGTACTTATTAATAACGTGAAAGAGCAGAATTTCGACAATCGAATGCTTGTTTGACATTTTTTTTTATGTTTGCTTTGAAATAGTTAAATCGAGGGGTAAATCACGGTCAAAAATTGTGTACACCAGACTTCCTGCTACTTCGGACTTCCCCAGACTTCCCCGGACTTCCTCAGACTTCCCCCGGACTATTGTTTTATTGATCTATCTGGAAAGACAGGTGAAAACCAAAAAAAAAAGGTACCTCGTTTTCCCATGCACTGGTTTTTACTTCCTCATATTTCCTTAAATTTCCCGAACTTCCTCAGACTTCCCCAGACTTTCCCTAACTTCCCCAGACTTCCCCGGACTTCCTCGGACTTCCCCAGACTTCCTTGGACTTCCTAAAACTTCCCCGGACTTCTTCAAACTTCCCGGGACTTCCTACAAGCTGTACACCAGACTTCCCGGGAGATTTACCCCTCGAGTTAAATGAATTTCTTGTAATTGCAAAAAACATGTTAAGAAGGTCGATTCTCGCTAGATACAGTAGAATCCTCTTAATGTGATCACTTCGGGCCAAGGTCATTTTAATAATATTAACTGATAACTAATAACAATTAGTGAAATTTAGAAAAAGGCGAATTTTACAAGACTTGGATTAGAACAAGATAGAAGAAAAAAAAGAAAGAAAAAGTGGCCGGTTTCCAAAAAAAAAATGATTACAATAACCGACTGATAACATTATCCGAGATCACATTAAGGGCCATTTGTATAGTGGGAGTTTAACTGCCGATCAAAGTTAAACCAAGATTAACTTACTTTTAAACCAATCAGAACGCTCAATTTCATAGTTAATCTTGGTTTAATTTTGATCGGTTGTTAAACTCGCACTATAGAAATGGCCCTAAGCGGATTCTACTCTACTACGATCAAGACTGACTAAATGAACTAAATGAACCTCTTTTAGAGCTACTCATAAAATAATTCTTAAAATTCGTCCCAAATAAATAATTCGATAGAAGAATTCCGTTTATTATGCTTTTTCACCAATTATTGTTTTGAAATTTTGACATTAAATAATTCACAAATTTCAGTGCATAGTTTAATTTTCATTTTTATAATAATTTAAATCCGTATTGCAATGCATTTGCTGCAGTTTAAAGTAACTGCTAGCGAAAGTAGACGGTCTTGATCGTAGTATCTAGCGAGAATCGACCTTCTTAACATGTTTGTTGCAATTACAAGAAATTCATTTCACTATTTCAAAGCAAACATAATAAAAAAATGTCAAACAATCGATTGTCGAAATTCTACTCTTTGACGTTATTAATAAGTATTTTTTAATATTCGTACAAATAAACAGGTATATAACCCGGTAAACGTAAGCGAAGCGTGTTTCAATACGGATTGTTGGTTTAACTCATAGGGAAACCAAATGAACACCATAGCGTTGCATACATATCGCGCAACTTCTAAATTAATTTTAAGTCGTTTGGGTTTATTTTTTCAATATTTTGAAGGTACCAAAATGTGCCTCTTGTTTTACTGATTTAAATAAAGTCAACTTGTTTTTGGGGTAATTTTTACAATTTTCTCCCTACACCCCCCCCCCCCCCCTGCACAGGACGAATTCTTGACGACCAATGGCATTTTGTTATTTAGGGATTAAGGAACAAATTAAAAGTGGTTCCAGCTTTTAACTACAAAGTGCGAAAAGAAATCACAATTTGATGCCTTGAGAACTCTACTATGAAGGGGGGGCGGGGGAGTTAAGTATATTTTTTTTAACTCTGGTGTGAACCTGGTTTTAGATTTTAACGACGCACATTGCAGCAATTTTAGCGGCATCATAACATAACATAACCAAACATTTTGTTACTGATTTTATTTAGAACTACAGGTTATAATAATTTAAAATTTAGTTAGTATTTGGTTTTTGTTTATTATGATTTGCGATTTTAAAAGCATTGTAATATTTTAATTTGCAAGTTCTTCAATATTGTTTAAGTTGGCAAGTTTTTTTGTGGTTGACAATTAATCGAAAACAAGAATACTCTTGTAACCTTTTTTGAAAATTTAATATACCTACTCGCAATCCAGGGTTGAGGCAAAGCAGGTTTTTAGTCAAATTGACAATATTTTTGTTTACGGAAGATTTTAGATTGAATAGAAAATGGGTCGACATAAGAAAGTACAACCCGTAGAAAATGTAATCTTAAACAAAAAACGTAAATTGATGAAAAAGACTGCAACATCAGACAATAACGTAGTTAAGAAATCGACAATATTAGCACACAAAAAAACAAATGGTTCACCTACTACTACTAAAATCAAACCTTCGAATTTTTTTAAAATAAAATTAAGACCAGGTAAGGTTTTTAGGGTCTAAATACTTATTTAAATTGCAAATCAAAAGATAGTCGAAAACCATTTTCAAGTTTAAAAAATTTTTATATAATTTTCACATTTTTTTTTTTTGCTGAATAATGTTAACTTTACAGCTGCAACTATAGAGGCGGCTAGCAGTAGCACCAGCACTATTGGCAAGAAAAAAGATGATAGTCCGGGTAGTCCAGTTGAAGAATTTTCTGTAGAGAAGATTTTGAACAAACGAGTCCGACATGGAAAAATCGAATATTTGCTGAAATGGAAAGGATACTCCAAGTATAAGCAAGAGAAATGTTAATACGTCACACATTCTAATTAACTGTATTATTTTTAGTGAAGACAACACTTGGGAACCGGAAGACAACTTGGATTGTCCCGATTTAATTGCAGCATACGAAGCTGACCATGACACCACAACCACAAAACCTAAAACTGCTCCAGTTGTCGAAAGTGAGAAAAAACAAAAGAATGTTTCGGAAGATAACAGGCCTCGAGGATTTGATCGTGGATTGGAACCACATTCCATAATTGGAGCAACAGATGCCAGTGGGGAACTGATGTTTCTTATGAAATGGACAGGATGCGAAGAAGCAGACCTAGTACCGGCGAGGCAAGTTAACATCCGGTGCCCAGAAATTGTCATAAACTATTATGAAAACAAAATTCCTTGGTACACCAGCAAACCGCCTACACCACCCGTAGTTGCAGAAATTGAAATTTTAGATTAATTACCCGACTTATTAAGATAAAACATTTACTGTGGAATTGCATTCAATTCTGTTTAGTTTTAAAACATTGAATAGAAAAACATTACTAATAAACACATTTATTTAGGAATTTTCGCTTTCTTTGAAGCTACATTTTGTACAAGTATAAAAAACTGTTTGTCCTTCGTCGGCAGATCTAAGCTGTAAGGCTGCATATGCCATTTCATCGTTGCCACATTTTGGGCATTTTCTTTCGACTAGGGGACCTTCTGGTTGATTTGAATCGTTTTTTCTTTTGTCTTCGCTTACGTTTTTAGCAAATGCAGAAATAGAATTGAAATTAATTGTGTACTTAACTTTCACATTTCCGTAAACTAAAAACAGTAAAAATGTAATTACTCCATAAATTTATTTCGTTAAAACTTACTGGACGGTTTATACCGCGAATTGCATTGATAACATGCGACGTCCCCTTGCTGTTTCAACAACGGTAAAATTGCACCACAATTAGAACAAAAGGACGGATGTGCTATTAATGAATTGCCTTCGGTTTTATTCATCTTTGCTTTTAATAAAATTGTCTTTCTCTTCAAAGAATAAATATTCAAACTTTAATTACAAGTGTTTATATGTAGTTTTAGGTTATGTTACCAACATAATAAAACTAAAATTATGTTTTTCTTTTGTTGGTCCGCAGTCCCGTACTCGAAGATTTAAGATATAAAAAATTAATTTTATTTCATTCAATAACTTTTTTTTTCGGAAGACGAAGACAACCAATTTATTATTGAAGAAATTTGGTTTGAGAATTTTTCCAGCTCTGTATATTACGTTCGACAACTGACAGGTTGATGACAGTGACAGCTACAATATTTTTCTAACCTAATTTTTTTAGATTTTCTGCAGGAATAATTTAAATTAAATTAACTCGTTTTTGGCATTAACCATATGACTTCATACTCTACAGTAAGATAATGTTTGGCTTTATAATTTCTGTGCGCTCACTACTTGGAATTAAACAATAATTGGCTGGGCTATTGGAACCTTGAGGTTTTCTCAAATCTATGGAAAGAATAAGATTAATAGTCGAAACTACATGTGGACAATGAATTTTTGGAACTCCTGATTTGCATATGCAAAAGGAACTTAAACCGTTAATAAAATGGAAACTTGTCCGCAATGCAACAACTCTTCAAATTTTCCAGCCTCCCGACTAGTACAAGATTCTTGCGGTCATAAAAAGTGCAGGATTTGTTTACTACAAGACGAATCCGAATGCAAAATGTGTATACAAAGTAAAATATGTGTGGCTAAATACGAAAACAACCATACCGCTGTTATAACATGTAATAAATTTAAAATTACATCAGATTTTGAAGCTGTTAATAAAACATTAAAAAATAATATACAAGAAGATGAAAATAATGATGGCGTTAAAGATAAAGCTTCAGAAAAATCAAATGACAAACGTTCCTACAATTTCATAAGTCTACCAAACTATATATCGGTGCTGACTGAAAATCCTTTAGTTTATAAATGCAATGTTTGTGGCAAAAGTTTCAAAACCAAGTCACATATAAAATATCACAGTTATTGTGGAGGAGGTAACTGAAACATTTTACAGTTGAAATATTTCTGTTTAAATTTAATTTCTTAATTTTAGATCAGAAACCTTTACGGTGTGAGATGTGTGACAAGGAATTTATTAGTAAATATCATTTGGAAATGCATTTGTTGGGCCATTCCGGTAAAAAATTATATACGTGTGATATTTGTAATAAAAGTTTTAAACAATTTGGAATATTAACTCGTCACAAAGTTATTCATTCCGATTTAAATCAATTTGCATGTTTACAATGCGAAAAAAGTTTCAAAAGCAAAGATTATTTGCAAAGACATATGATAATTCATAACAAAGAAAAACCATTTAATTGCAAACTGTGTAGTGCCAAATTTAATAACCGATCAAATTTGAATCAACATCAAGCAACACATACGAGTAAGTAAATCAACCTAGGTACATATTTTTAGTTAAATAAATTAGCGTCATCATTAATGAAATTATTATTATTGCTGAACGGGTTGTGGTTCCATGTCCACTGTAGCTCGAAGCTGATTGTACCCCGCATTCCAAGTTTTACTCGATCGGCCTTGTTTCTTCGGCCTTGGTGCTTGAGTTATTTCCTCGGTTGTCGGATATGGCCAACCAAGGTGCCATAGTCTCAACAGAGCTAGGGCTGGACACACACATAGTAAGTGGTGTGGAGTCTCTTTCTACTCATCATACTTTCTGCATGTGGGATCTTCTACAACCCCAATTACATTGAGGTGCCTATTCAGACAGCAGTTTCCTGTAAGGAGACCTACTGTTTTCCTCAGTTGTGGTATACTCAGCTTGATGATTTCAATTTTTCTTTTGTTATTGGAGGGTCATCCAATGAACATCCGCGATTGCTTCAGTCCTGGAAGATCCCTCCAGTATGCAAGGTGTTGTTTCCTTAGTAGTCCCTTTTGCGGTCAGATATGCTATCTCACAAGTTGGTTCTGGTCTACTAAATATTGTTTTGCTGGAGCCTTAGCAAGGGCATCTGCTTTTTTGTTGCCTTTTATTCCTGAGTGTCCTGGCATCAACCTCAATGTTTAGCTGTTCTGTTGTGTAAGTGCTACTAGCACATCGAGGCAGTGACTTACAACCCTGGATTGTATTTCCACTCTTTCCAGAGCTTTTATAGCTGCCTGGCTGTCGGTCATGCCTGGAACACAGTAGCGTGGCAGCCCAGGTTTATACTAAACGCATCTCCCGTTCTACGTCCACTAATCTCTGCTCCAGTACTAATTTCCGTTTTGGATCCATCTGTTTATCAGATTGCTCGCGAGTGCCCTCTTTATCTGTAGAGGTAATTCGTGAATACTTAATTCACACGATTTTCCTGGCTGATATGCATACTGGTGTCGATGCAGTAATGATCCCACCAAGATATCATCCCTGATGTGCCTATGAATCAGCTTCTCAAAAGTATTAATGAGCTTTAAAATAATAAAGATGCTTTGTAGTCGAGACAATCGAGGGGTCTAGAGGAAAAGGTCGAAATCCCAATTTTTACTTAGGAGCTGTTTTTGCATTAAAAATACTATAGGCGGTAAGAGTGATCCAAGGGGGTACAAAGGTGTTCCTTTTTTGTACAAAGCAACTTTTGGCTTCGCTTGACCATTAAATCAAAATCCGAAACCTCCTTACACTTTCTCTATTTGGGAACTAGTATGTTTACCTCCTAACTAGTCCAAATATAGGGCCCCTTTTGAGCGTTGATTTTTTGTTTTAGAAGAGAAAATTCACATGTGCGATGAATGTGGAAAAAGGTTTAAACTAAAAGGCGCCCTAACAGTTCACCGACGTTCACATACGAGATTAAGACCTCATAAATGTCCAACTTGTTCCAAAACATTTATAAATGCAAAAGAGTTACAAAGGCACAATTTAATACATTCGGGTAAATTTATCTTTTTTTTTCCAAAAGCAGCAATCGACATATTATTTCATTTATTTTATAGATACCAAAGCATATGTGTGCAGCTTGTGCAGCGTAAGTTTTAGACGTAAGGATAATTTACAAAGACATGTGAGAAATACACATCCTGGTAAAAAATCTAAACTTATTAAAAAACCTTCAAAACGTGCTCGGTTGAAAAACGTGCAAGCTGAAACTCCTGCTGAAAATCCGAATGCAATATGCGTTATTACAGCTTCTCCGATAAATAGAGACC
Organism: Cantharis flavilabris; assembly: GCA_949152465.1. Lineage (NCBI taxonomy): Eukaryota > Metazoa > Arthropoda > Insecta > Coleoptera > Cantharidae > Cantharis > Cantharis flavilabris. The sequence goes on from OX424436.1 coordinate 44,645,217, forward strand.
GCATTTTGAAATTGGAACCGGTCCTTAGTAAACCAGTTCCTGTCATAAATGCACCATTAAAGTTGGCATTCAAAACAACTGCATTTAAAAGTCATTACAACATCCACAGGTAAATATATTACAAATTTTTTAAAAGTAAACTATTCCTTTTTTGATTTTAGTCGTGAATATGTGGAACCAGGTCGAGTTCAGCCAAAACCTTATGATTACGAAGAATCGGTTAGTATTTGTCAGAAAATATTGTCGCCTTCGAGTCCGCCAGTTTCACGCACCGTTATCAAATCGGAGACTAATAATGAGCAAAAATCAAATGAAATCTACCAAAGAGAGCTTTCTCCACCTGTTATACCTGTAAATAATGATGACGGTTTTGAATCGTATTCGGTTCGTAACATTAAATTTAAATTGCCTTCCAAGTATATTAACTTATCTAAACAAAATATTTTTAATGATATAAACACGTCGACACATCCACAAGATGTTAATGGCGATATGGTTTATACCGAACTGAAACCCATGCCTCCAACTAATGCTGCCAGCGTAATAGTCAATTCGCAATCTTTTTCTCAAAATGAAGTTCATTGGAGAAGGCGTACCTTACAGAATCTTGAATTACAATCAAAATCGATTGATTTTTAAATGTTTGTTTAAATGTTATTAGATTCGATCAAGTTATTTCTAAATTTGATAAAAATTGGCTGTTAAATAATTCTTGTGATATTTCACTCTAAATTGTATTTTATTATTATTGTTTTTAAAATTAAAGTAGATAATTGTGTACCTATGTGGATTCCATTTACAAAGACATGTTGAACAGTAGACTGTTTGGGTGACAATGTGAGTAACTACACTTTAAAATATACTTGATTTTAATGTTAACTGCTTTGTTTTATTAAATCGTAAAACAGTTGCAAGATAATTTTTGTAAATTATAGATTATCTAAATGGGAATATGGAAGAATAGCTATTTGTGAAGGTTAAAATTTTAAAAATTCATTTTCTGGTTGTAGCGGCTTTATTTAATAGTAACCAATTTTAAATTTTTGCAGAGTTGTGAAAATACTTTGTGAATCTCGACAATAAGTCTTATTTTTTCCCTATCGGAAAAAAGATAAACTAAAAATTAATTTTGAAGCAATTTTTGCCTTGGTAGACTTTTAAATACAAATAAATTTAATTTAACTAGAAATAAACTACTGTCAGAAAGTTTGGAAGCAAGCATTAATTAGTTGAAATATTTAACTAATACTATTTTATAATTTACAAAAAAGACAGACTTGCTTGGGCTTGTCAACATTCAAATTGGTCGATAAAACTGTGGAAAAAAGTACTTTGGACGGACGAATCGAAATATTTGGTTCTAAAAAGACGTGTTTGTTTGACATAAACCCAGAGAGCGAATGGCAGAGTGGTGTTGTTTTGCTGGGCAATTTAGTTAAAATAGAAGGAACAATGCGAAAGGAGGAATATTTAAAAATCTTGAAAACGGACGCAGTTCCATTTGGACGGCGATCGTTAAGAAAAATTTTGTGTTCCAACAGGATAATGATCCGAAACATTTCTCCAGGTTATGCAAAAGCTATTTGGAAGAAAAAAAACCGCTGGGGAACTTCAAATAATGGTTTGGCCGTCCCAGTCACTTGATCTTTCACCAATCGAACTTTTGTGGGACGAATTGGACCGAAAAACTAAACAATGCCTGCCACAAAATCAAAATATGTTGTGGAAATATCTGCAAGATGCGTGACAATTGATTCCAGAATATTTAATTAATTTAATGGAGAGAATTCTATTGAGAGAATCTCTATTGGACATTTTGATGAGAGTAATTTATGAATAAATAAAGTTAATGAAAAACTTAGAAAAAAGTAGACGAAGAGTGTTCATACTGGAAGTAGCAGGCAAAGCAGGAATTGGTGTTATTGGCAATAATTTTACTATAATACTTTAATAAAACAATATATTTTAAATGAAAAAAATTAGTACTAGGCAATGCTTTCCTATACTGCATATTATTTAGTTACCTACAAAAAATTATTTCTAAGCAATTATATCTATCACTGCCACATTATCGATTTCTTCATCTAAAATGTCTTGGTTTGCATCGAAATAATCGGATACGCTAACATAATGCACTCCTCCAAAGAAATCCAATACAGCCACTTGTTCAATTTCTACTTTTGCTACATAAAAATGATGCTCTGTAAAATAATTAGAAATAAATGAATTATTATTGAAAGTTATAAAATTATAAAAAGTATCAAGTTTGTACCTAACATAACTTACCTGCTGGCCAATATTTCATCGAAGGATGACGAGAAAACAACGAATCCTTGGCAAAATTGTATTCTTCGGTAGTATTTTGCACCTTGACGAGGTTTCCAGTTAATATAACTCTTGCACATCTTGGATCTTGAGGATCAAAATCATTGCTTTTACAATAATCAGTTTCGGCAAGACTGGCCAGTATGGTACAACGATTGTCTTTCTAAAACATAATATCGTAAATTCATAGTGTTGTCAAGTTGTTTTAAAAACAATTCGTACTTCTACGTCTAAACCTGTTAAATCCAATTCAGTCATGTACAAATATGGTACTCCACTTCCTTTCAACAAAGGCCCATCACTCATTGATTTTAAATTTACAAATGGGTAGCTTTTGATAGCAGTTATTGTTGAAATAGTAGAAATAGGGACCCAATCTAAAAGAATTATATAATAATGAAATTGTGGATGAAATGCTAATACGTTTTTGTCCAGAAATTCTCACGAATGCTCTTGCTGAATATTCATCGTTGATATTTTTTGCTAAATTATTTTAAAAAATTACCTGCGTTGTGAATTACGTATCTGGCCATTAATGCATAGTGCCAAGGACTTGGAGGACTAGAGTCGATGGTTCTGGTAAGGGTACCAAACGAAGATGAAGCACTTATCAACAAGGCTAATACAAGGAACTGATATGCCTTCATTTTAAAATGTTTTCAATCTATAGGAAGAAATTCCAACACCTGATTTACTTAAATAAGTTACCAACAATAATATTTTGAAAATGCTTACCTATTTTTAACGGTCAAAAGAATTACTAAAATTGATGAATATTATCTTGTTTGTATGAACGAATAACGTAGTGTAATGGTTGTTATTATCACAATAATGAACATCACGATTGATAGGTCAACAAAATTCAAAGGTCATATACATTACAAATACATATGTATGTGTAGTATTCCATAAATTACTTATTTTGCAATTGTTATTCCTTTCGTCAATTTGAAATTTAAATGAAAAATCGAAGAATCTATGCTACATATGAATATAAAAATTGATTAGATTAAAAAGCTATAGGTGTATCGAATAAATAAACGAACCGTATTTTAATAAGAATATTTGGGTTATCTGTAGAAGACAAATAGACCGTTGAGATAGCAAAAAATCTAAGTCAAGCAAAGTTCTTTCACAATCAAAGTATCCATAAACTACTTACCCTCATTGTCACAATAATTTCTAGTACATATATTTATAAAATATTATGTACATAATTTAATTATCACTATCGCAGGTTAAAATGGAAAACTCATCAATATTAGTCCAATTAGGAAATTGAATAAAAAAGATCTGAGTTCTTTTTACATGTTTTAAGACAAAACAATTATTGTCGTTCATGCAATTCTACGCTCACATCTGTCTATACTCATTCAGTAATATGTTCCTTTAGCCACTCATGGTGTAATATACTATTATTATTTTTTGTATTTTTGTCTGTAGAAGAGGTTTTAGTCCTCAACCCTTCTCCCATTATATTATTATATAATTACCAATCAGTAGTCGTAACTTATCGACTTGACGAATATAGCTGACCAAGGGGACTGAATCTATTTTAACTCATGCAGGCATCAGGGTGGACGTCATGTTCCAGAATTGGTTTTTACTGAAATATGTTGTTGTATATAAAATGAGAAGAGTTGTTTTTTTCTCCTGGCTCCCAATAGCGGCATTTTAAAAATTCGAAATACAGTATTACCTCGCTTATCCGGACACACTTTATTCTGGACACTCCAGTAATCCGGACATTCCGGCTCTTCGGACATTTTATATTTTTTATCTCTGCAATCCGGACGAATTTCTAGTTGCAATTTCAAATTAATGCAATTCATCAGTACTCAGACATCACTCAGGGCCGCACCCAGCGCCAAAATTCAGAAGGCTCTAAAATTGAACGTTTTTAATTTAATTTTCTATAAAATATTAAATTTTGAATAAAAAGAAGAAAACGCTAAACGAGAAGTCACGAATTGTGATTTAATTCATATTTTCTTTGATTTAATTGGTAAAGTTAAATAAGTAGGGGGCGGCCATTAATTACGTGAGGCGATTTTTCGACCCCCTCTCCCCCTAGTGAGATATCGCAAATTTGTTTTTTTTAATTACATGATATTTACCGAGACTCCTTGATCTCCTCCTCCCTTAAACGCCCACGTAATTAACGAACGTCCCCTAATGATAACACAGGTCTGCAAATAAAAATTTTTTTTGAGTCCTGATACCATTCCTCCTGATTCTTATGCAAATTAACCTCCTGAATTCGAATATGACCTTCGTTTTCCTCCATCATCCACCGCTATCTGGGGATGCTTCCCCCCTATCTATTTTATTATTTTTATTAACAATTATTTTAGCCTTTACATTTTTTCTAATAAACTAGAAAGGTGAAAAGTTAATATTTATAGCAAGAAAGTTGATATGGGAGTAGATCTGTCCCCCGAAATTGTAAAAAAAAATCATTAAAGATGATCGAATTTTCCGTTTTTCTGCTTAATTTTTTCACTTATTTTTGCTATTTATTTCAGCAAAAATAAAGCAATCACACAGAACATGTACATATTATATGCAAGTTTTCAGTTTTTACAACCGGGGGGTCTGGGGGGTGTGGAACACCCTCCAGTATACCTGTAAGTGTGTTAAAAAACACAAATAGCAAACAGATTTCGATTCCAGTTTTAAAGTTGTGATTCCACTGGGCATTACTGGATCTAGGTTACAAAAAACATTTGGAAAAATCTATATGAAGCTAGATTCTGGGACCAATTTTGTTTAGGTGTACTGGAGGGTGTTCCACACCCCCCGGTTTCAAAAACTGAAAACTTGTGTATGTTTTCTGTCAAACTTTCAAAAACAAAATCCCTAACTTTTCCAAGTCTTCCCCTAGATCAGGCGTCGGCAACCTGCGGCTCTTTTGATGTCGAGATGCAGCTCTCCAGGTCCACGCACAAATATTACCTAATAATTTTATTATTTTATTTTCAAAACTCATAAAAAGTATTATTCTGCAAAAAAAAACTTTAAACAGGGTAAAAACACAGGATAAAAACAGGATAAAATACCGTAATATTGAAATAAAACTGTTAGTGGGAAAAACTGGTAAATTTTGTAAATTGTAAGTTTTGGCTCTTCCGTTTCAATAGGTTGCCGACCCCTGCCCTAGATCAAAATTAAAAATTTTTTAAATTTTAAAAATTGTAAATTTTTTATTTATCGAATTTTCCAAGAATTTTTCTTAATTAATTCCACGACTTTTCCTTAAAAATAAAAAATTCCTCGACTTTTCCTGACCAAATTTGTGTAATTCTCAATTCCTTTACTTTTGCAAGTGAAAATCCTGCTTAAACATTTGGTCTAATTTTTAATATTTCGCCCCCCCCCCTGGCCCCTTAATATGACAAACTACAAGTCGCTGCTTAATCCATATTGCGATCAGGAGCGGTTTCAGAATTTTTTCTGGAAGGAGCAAAAAGATCACACGGGCAAAAAGTGTTTTCAGATTTGGGATTGTTCCCTTGTCTATTTTTAAACGTCTGAGGGATGGGATTTTTTTAAATTCTTAATTAACAACATTAATTTATAAATAAAATAATTCAATTTAAAATAAAAAAAAATGTAATTAAATTGTTTTTCTTAAATCTTAAATTCCCTGACTCTTCCAGATTTTCCAAATAAGTGGCACCCTGCAATTTTGTAATTGTTATACCAGAAATAACGTTATACTAAGTTTATCCGATTATTCTAAATTTGGCCCTTAATTTAGTTTTGTTATTTGTTGATCTTAAAATTATGGTTATATTGTATATGAGTTATTTATTATTTTCTTTCATTTTTGTCTTTTTTAAAAACAGGGCCCCCGTTAACAACTTTGCACACGGGTCCCTCAACTGCTTGTTACGCCACTGCTTAAGATACATTGTCCATTTGCCTAGTTGACACTGACAATATTGTCAATTTGTTTACAATCCGAGGTTAAGCCAGTTCTTCAATTATTATAAAATGATACTAAATATTTTCTATCGGAAATTTAATTTATTCAACATTAATAAGAATTACGTTAAACCTTTCATGATTTAGGAAGGAAGTTAGATACTAGATACCCAGGTCAAATAGGAATTTTATGAAATAAATTAAACAAAAAAAAATCATTATAATAAGTATCGGCGTTTTTCCACTGGCCTGTTTAGAATTGGTTAATTTTAAATTACCAGCCTAAAAATATTAAGTGATTACGGTGGAGTGATGGATCAGTGCGGCCTTCAGGCCGCACAACCTAGGCAATCAGACATCGTCAACTTTAATATAGATTTGTCAACTGATATATTTAGAAATTGTCAACTGCAATTCAGATTTGTAAACTGCTATTGAAAGATCGACAACTGTAAATTCAGCTTTGTTCAGAACACCCCCCAGACCCCCCCCCCCCCCCCCCGGTTTCAAAAACTGAAAACTTTTTGAAAGTAAGTGTGCATTTGTAGGTTTAGGCTATACGCACCGAGTAGTAAGTATCCAACTGATTGTATAAAATTATTGCTACAACATTGTTTTTTTTTTTAAGTTTTATTTTGACTTTTTTATTATTTGTTAATTTTGTTTAGTTTAGTTTTATTAATGTAAACTATATAAAATAAAATAATTGAATAATACATACGTATCAACGGTTTTTAATCAATAAAATAAGTAAAAAAAAAATCTCGTCAATCCGGAAAACTCGGTTATCCGAACAAACTCAAAACTATATCTGTCCGGAATAACGAGGCTATACTGTATGTAAATTAATAATGTTATTCTAAAAAATTTTATACATAACATAAGAAAAATCACTGAGTATTTCGTAACGTTGCAGCTTTTGCATCGATTTTCTCCCTAACGATGAACGTCGTACTGGATTTTTAAAAATATTTTTATTTTATTATTTATTTATTCGGTGTACCTATTAAAAAAATATATTTAAAGATCTTTTTTGGAAATGATGATTTTCAGCTTCTGAAACCCCAATGTAGCAACATTTCAACCTTTTTTTCTGCTCAATTAAAAAATTCAATTTGCTGTTGTTACCTGGCTACAGAGTTTATCACAAAATATTTTTCTCATACTTAAAATAGTCTGTATATATAATTAATTATTATTATGCATGCATAGATCATTTAATAATAGAAAATTAATTAATAACAATTTTGTAATATCCAACTAATCATTAAATTTAAGATTAGGTACATATCTCTTGTAATAAACGAAATTTTGAGAATCATGCAGTAGAAATGTATTTTAAACCTTGAAATTGAAATATATTATCAAAAGTTTTCTAAATAAAACTAAAGTCATCATAACACAATATAGTGAACTTTTCCAAAGCTGTGGCAAATAATCTTGTTGAGCAATTCAAAATAAAACAAGTTCCTTTTTTATGTTTTGTTATTTGTTTTGCGATTATAAATCTTGCATATAAGTTGGAAATTTAATTTACTACTGTCTGAATCAAGAGATTGCACAAATTTATTTTTAAACAGGAGTATGTAAAACAGCTAAATAATTCTAGTTTATTATATTTAAACTGATAATAAGCGGTACTAGACTAGACTATTATTTATTATCCATTTACATTTTTAATCTACTGCAATCTCACAATAAATATGAAATTTTCATAACATTATCATTACACCGAAAGAGGTGAATGCATCAAACATGGTTTATTTTTTGTCAGCATTGGAAATTTTAATACTTTGTGTTACTGTTGTGTTTTGTTTTCTAATTTACGTAAAATGGAAACTGAGTTATTGGAACGGCAAAACCTTGCCGCATTTAATACCAAAGTTTTTGTTGGGAAATATGGAAAATCCGACAACGCGACAACATCACTTGAGCGAATGGTTTCAAATGATATATAACGATTTCAAAAAGAAAGGACATCAACATGGAGGATTTTACTTATTTCTTGATACCGCTTACATGCCAGTGGATCCGACCTTTATAAAAAATATCATGCAGAAAGATTTCCAACATTTCGTCGATCGTGGAATTTACTATAACGAAAAAGACGATCCGTTAAGTGCTCACTTATTTGCGATCGGTGGTCAAAAATGGAAAAATTTGCGAACTAAATTAACACCAACTTTTACGTCCGGCAAAATGAAAATGATGTTCGATATTTTAATCAAGTGCGGAGAACATCTCGAAGAATCTATAGATAATTTTAGTGTAACCAAACAACCTGTTGATATAAAAGATATTTCGGCATGTTTTACTACGGATGTTATAGGATCTTGTGCGTTTGGCTTAGAATGTAACAGTTTTAAAGATCCAAATTCGGAATTTAGAAAATATGGAAAAAAGGTATTTAAATCGAATTCAAAATTGAGAACAATCGCAAATGCTTTTACTGATAATTTTCCCGAATTTTCAAAAAAAATAGGTCTACGCAGATTTTCTACAGAAACTACCAACTTTTTTTTAAATGTTGTTAAAGATAACATTAGATACAGAGAAACTAACAAGGTGATTCGGAAAGACATGATGCAGTTATTAATGGATTTGAAAAACGACGACAAAATGAATAACTTAACAATTGAAGAAATTGCAGCCCAAGCTTTCGTTTTCTTCATTGCAGGGTTCGAAACATCATCTACAACAATGTCTTTTATTTTGTACGAGTTAGCTGCAAATATGGACATTCAAAATAAAGTTAGAGAGGAATTGTACGAAATGTTATCGAAATACAAAGGAAAGTTGTCATACGAAGCGTTAATGGAATTAAAATACATGGAGCAAGTGATTGACGGTAATCTAAGAAAATATTTTGTGCGATGGTAACTTATAATTTTCATTTTTAAGAAACGTTAAGAAAATATCCACCCTTGGCTTTTGTAACGAGAAAATGTGTAAAAAATTATCAAGTTCCAAACACAGACGTGATAATAGAAGAAGGAACCACTATCGTTGTTCCAATTTTTGGCATTCAAAGAGATCACGAATTTTTTAGTAATCCCGATGAATTTCAGCCTGAAAGATTTTCACAAGAAAATAAAAAAAACCTAACGCCTTTTACCTATTTACCTTTCGGTGAAGGACCCAGAGTTTGCATTGGTAATTCGTTTCTAGTGGAATAATACAATCCGAATAATAACATAAATTTTTTTTAGGTCAACGATTTGGATTAATGCAAACAAAAGTTGGTTTATTTTTTCTGTTAAAAAATTACATATTCTCTGTAAATAAACAGACGACGACACCTTTCGAATGGGATCCATTCAGTTTCATATTAACAACCAAAGATGGCATTTGGTTAGATGTAGATAAAGTAAAAACTGGTAGCAATTTATAATTTATAATAACACAATAATTTAGACAGGATATTTTATTATCACTTTTAGCTAGCTAACAGGAACAACTGGCAACAATTATTTTTTTTCTTAAATCGATTAAAATAATTAAAAAACAAAAATTTTATCAGTTAATTACATCGAAGAGATCTCTTATATCTTAAACATAACAATTTCTTTCATCAATGAACAACTTGGAAAATATTCTTATTAATTATTTACAAGTACGGATCAATTTTCAGAAAAATAGCAAATATATTTTTTTATGTTTATTATATCTACACCTAAAGCACATAGTAACTCCTTTAACGTTTTAATCTAGTCCAAATTATAATTTCTAAATGCTTTCATCGTATTATTGTATTTGGTACACTTTTTTTATGCAAATTATCTTTTTGAAATTTGATAAAGAAAAATTAGAGTATTGTTTGCGTAATTATTAACAATTTCTTTAAATTTAGAGCACCGTTATTCCATAATTTCCTAAAAGCTAATTAGTTACATGCTTATTGCCAATTTATTGGATGATCATTTTCCAGCAAAAGCATGTACGTATGCTGTGATGTTTGGAACTTCACATTTTAATAACAAGAAATTAGTACAAATATTTGAGTACTTAGGATCAAGTTCCATTTAAAACAATTAAACAAAAATTGACTAGTGAATAAAATCTAGAAATTAAAAGCGTACTTGGATCCTACATAATCAAATTATAATTAAACTACCATTTTGTAACATTAAATTTTAACATTTAAGACATTAAATTTAAACACTGAGCCAATTTTATTTCGATACAATTTTTCAGCATCGAAAAATGTACAACGAAAACTGTTACTTAAATATATAAAATGACACAGAACAATGATAGAATCGACTACTACACACTGTTATTATTTTAATTAATACAAAAAATGGTAAATAAAAAATACATTAAATGGACTAGAATTTTAATGTCGTTGCAATATCACTTTCTAAACGAAAATAAGTTATATTTCTGTTTTTAATAATGCAAAATAAATTTATTATTCAACAGAGATGTCTAAATTTCTACCTTTCATTTTTAATGCATTTCAAAAATTTACTTAACACTAAAAATTATACTTCTATAAAAAATAATACACACACAGACTAACAATAATTACATGGAGTAAAAAGGCTGCAGACAATGTAGCGATATGTACAAACACGTTAAATTATTTAACCGGTATAGATTTTACATATAGCATTTGGCAACATTACATTATGTATTTCAAATATCTATCCAAGAAGATAGTTTGAATTTTGTGCGTATTTATGATAAGTTTTACAAGTAGAAATTAACATTATAATTTTTAAATTTTTAACCAAAGTTAAATAACTACGTGTAAGTAACAAAAATACTTAGTAGAATTCTTGCAATACCCTTACTTAGAATCAATAAATGCAATAAAAATGGTTTTGTACAAATATCTTAAGAACGTTGTCCATTGCTAGATCGAGTAATGCATCTTTTATGTCATTTAAATCGCATAAAATGAAAACCGGGAAACCCCGAATTGTAGTTTCCAGTTTACGCGATGTTCCTATGACTCAATACAATTTTTCCATTTTTTTCGTACAATGCTAATGTAATAAAACACGAATTACTCGATATACCACTGGACAGTGCTTATAATAAAAATTATTATTACTATAAATTTTGGTAATCTTTTTAAACAAGTTGCAGCATTTATTTTCATTTGGTTTTAGAAACCTTCGATTATAAAAAAAATGATTTTTATTCAAAATAGCTTACTTTAAGGGTAAACAATGGAATTGATCTAAACAATTTTCCGTCTCCCATTCCAAAGGAGAATCGCTGGGAAAATTTAGTGTTCAAGTGAAGTGAAATCTGAGGAAATCTTAGGAAACTGATATCAACCATTTTCATCCAAAGGGTAGCTGTAGGATTTAAAAAATATGTGCAAACTGCGAAGAGAAGCAATTAATTCAGTGAAATCTTGTTTTACTATCAAATTGACGTTTCGGATTTATTAATTTAAATAAATTAAAATCAGTTACAGTAAGTCCTTTGAAAACCAACAGTAAATTATATTGGAATGAAAACTTAAAATTAATATCACAATGAAAGCACAAAGGTTGGGAGATTTTGTGTTAGAAAATTGAAATCTTCAAATATAAATCAATTTTTTGTTCTTTTAGCGAAAATATTATATTTAATCACTAATCTGGTGCTTAGCAAAATATTCAATTTTATATCGGAATTTCTGCATTATCCTCTGTTTGGAGTATTAAGGGTTTATTTTAGCCGTTAGTATTTGAAAGCATGGAAGAAATATAACAACTATTGCCAAAAAGCAGATTTTATTTGATTATTGAAATAGTTATTTACCTAAAAGTCAGGAAAATGATCCATTACTGACGAGGAGCAATGTTGAAATACGAGACACTTTGTGCCGAGTATTTTAAAGCTCCGAGTAAAGTGAGACATTTTCCTGACAAGTATGGTATTAAATTTTACCGAAAATCGTAAAAAATGGAAATTTTAAAACATTATTGAACAACATTTTTAAAATGAACAAAAATCAAGTTTGTCAATTATTTATTTATTGTCACTTTGTATAACGAGAGGAATTAGAAATCTTCATGATTCTTGGTTGTTTGGAATTACAGTACAGTAAACCATCGTATGAAGTTAATAGGGTCTCAGAAAAAGAACTAATGTGAAATCTAAAATTTGTTTAGAAAAAAGTATTATTTAAATTTAAATACTAAAGACTAAACTCGATAAATTCTCTAATGCCCATACCTACACTGACTTTACAGAGTTTATATCATATCCCTATAAAGTCACTCTAGTCATACCTAGAGTCCCAATCCGACTTAAGTATAAAATTAACCAATCAGAAAATTTAAAAATTAAAATAAAAAAAAATGGAGTGAATATTTTTTTTTACTTTTTCAAAATTAATTTTGAATGACGCAATGGGTAAAGAGATATCAATTTAAAAACCATGAAGTTAACTTTTGGTTCAGTCAAGATGACCTTCTAGTGTTTGAAAGATGTGGAAACTCCTTTTTGTACAGAATCATTGATTAGTTCATTTATCCATTGATAATATCGTTTCAACCTTGGGTTTTTCTGGAACACAATTTAACAGATAGAAAACTTACACATCAAAATTGGTTGAGAAATGTAGAAGTAGTACTTCAAATAAACATTTTATGTAGATTAAAAGATTAAATGATAGAAGATAAATAAAAATCATAATGATACCCGAATATAATTAGTTAGACACTGAAATTTATTACAAAAAACTCGCATACGGCGTTTTAATTGAACCAGGGAGCTATGTCAAGTCAAGTATACTCTTCTTGTATGAAATGTCCCCTGATAACCCTAATTATTTGGGGGCTATTTTCATCGTAAACAGCCAAGTACAACTTTGTATAAATGATATAATTAGAATTGGCCATGTACAATTGGGTTAACTTAAAAAATGAATTATAAAAAATCCTTCAAAGTAAGCCAAATAAATTTTATTTTATGCTGCAACATTAATAAAATTTAACTTTTGGTAATAACCATAAAATATGAAAACGACACAAAATATAAATTTTTACAAACATGTACCTACTACAAATAAAAATTAATCTATCTACATTTTACAAAGGTTAACTTTTCCGATCAATCATTTTATTGTTCACATTCATTTTTTTTTAACTATGCAGCATGATCTGTTAACACGAAAAGGGTTCTAAATATGTTTTATTAAAATTATACAAAATGTGGATAACATTGGGGCTCGTGGTACTCCATCTACTTAGTACATTTTTTCATTTATTGGTCGATTATGGTATAAGTTGGCACAATTAGCTTACATCAAGTAAAGTTTGAGTAAAATTACAGTTGTAAGAATGAAATATAACTTATCAAAGCAGCTAGCAGTTTGACCTCTAACAGATCTTCCAGCTAAAAGTTTTTATTTAATTTTTCAAGTGTTTGATTAAAAAAGCTTCTGGGTTTAAGTCAACTACCGCTTAAAAGTATTTGCTTTTTTCAAAGTATTTTGTGTATTTGATAGATAGTCCATGTCTCTCCTTGCCCATGTAAAATTGTAAGTATTATTATTATTGCAGGATAAGTTGTGGTTCCATGCCCACTTGCACTGAAGCTCTAGGCTTATTGTACCCAGCGTTCCAACTTTTACTACATCAGTTCTGTTTTCTCAAGAAAATTGAGTATACAGCCATTGGGTGCTTGGGTTATTTCCAAGTGCAAGTCAATTCAAACAGCTCATCTCTTACTTTTAACCAAGCGTTCCTAGTGCAAAACTGTTAAAAGTTGTTTTATTGTTTCTTTAACAAGATAATGACCCTAAGCACTCTTCAAAAGTAACTTTCAGCTAATGAAATACATCAAATCCATTGAATTTATAAAACCCAAAGGTTGCAAAAGTAGTGACAAATTTAGTAAGTCTTGGGCTGTAGGTTTTTAAATACAACCTAATAGTCACAGCTTTCTAAATCTTGCTATTAGAAATTATAGTCAGAAGTATAGTATAGTCAGAAGAAAAAAATTTTTAAATTAATTGCAATATTACAACACTTACGTGATGGCTTTTAGATATATCTCAGGTTTTCCAAATACTTTTGAGCGGTAGTGTAGTTGATATAGAGAAAACAATCAAAAAACAATCAAAATTGGTCAGCTTAATTTGAGATCAATTTTTTTGTTGAGTTTGCTATGCTCAGTAAATTTCTCAACTTGTGCTCTACAGATCATAGAATATTGTGTTGGCACATTTAAATTTATAATTATTGTAAATACATGGCCCAGTTGATAAAAAAATTGGTAAAAATCTACATCGGCAAAAACAATTTTTATCTTGTGTGATGGACGAAAAAGTTAACCTGTAGTAAAATCAAGTAAAAATGCAACATATACCTTTCATTACTTCATAAGATAACTCTAAGTTGATCATGATCACATGGCACGATAAGGACCTTGCATTTTCAAATACTGTATGACAAGTGACGGACCGCCGGCCACAATTTCAGCCGGTATTTGTGATAAAGGACAATTTTCGATGCTCATGATTTGTAAATTTGAGCAGAGTGCCAATTCGAAAGGTAAATTGTGCAACGACGGATTATCATTAATATACAGCGACTCCAAATTTTCCAAAGTTCCTATTTCTTCGGGCAAAAACGCCAAATTATTTTCTCCTATTCCTAAAAATACAAGATTAGACAGATGACCAACGGCTCTAGGCAAGCAAGTCAATTGATTTGATTGTACGATAAGGCGCTGCAAGTCCCTCAAAAATCCAATTTCGTTTGGCAACTGCTCAAGACGATTTTCTTCCAAGTCGAGCACTCTCAACTTCCTTAAATTGCCAATCGTCGGTGGTAGCCGCCTTAACAAGTTGTTGGACAAAACTAACACTTCGAGTGCGTGAAGACATTGTATGTCGTCGGGAAGTTTGATTAATTGATTGGTACCCAAATTAAGTTCCACCATGTTAACCCAAGTACCGACGTCTAAAGGCAAGGAGGTGAGTTGATTTTCTTTCATGTTAAGTTTAGTTAAATGTTTGGCTCTCGAGAAGATTCCATAAGGAATTTTATCGATTTGGTTATGCTCCAAGTTGATAGAATGAACATTCATGAATTGAGAAGGACCACCGGATGGATAAGCTGTAAAGCTGTTACGTGAGAGAGTGATGCTTGTCAATTCGCTTAAACTCGACAATAAACCATCGGGTAATTGATTAATTGCATTACCCTCCACGTTGAATTCGTCCATGTGTTTGCAATTACTCAGGGTGATGGGTATGGAGGATAGACGATTGTACCTCAATCCTAACCTCGTTAATTGCGTTAATTGTCCAATGCTGTCGGGAATGTCTAAAAGTTCGTTGTGTTGTAAATCGAGTGTCGATAAATTGATACATTGACCCATTTCTTCGGGCAAATGTTCTAGATGATTGTGAGACACATCAAATGTGATCAAGTTGATCAGTTTTCCAATCCCTTCCGGTAGTTCCTTAATTTTATTTTCTCTCAAACTGAGCATGGTAAGAGCAGTCAAATTACATATTTCGTTCCCCACATATTTTATGCGGTTGAATCTCAAAAATAAAGTGGTAAGGGACGTCAATTTATAAACCACGTCGGGTATATCATTCAACTTGTTGTGGCGCAAATCCAACACTTTCAGACACTTCAAACTCACTAAAGAATCGGGCAAGCCGGTCAACGAATTTTCACTCAAAGCCAACGTCTGTAAATTATTTAAACAACCAATTTCGTGTGGCAACGAAACCAACTTATTTCCATACAAATAGAGCTCCAAAAGGTGATTCAAATCTCTAAGCGTGGGGGGCAACTGTGTAATATTTGACTTACTTAAATCTAATCGTTTCAAACCCTCTTCCCGACATCGAAAGAACTCTTTGGTTACATCCAGATCCGCCTGAATAGGCTTATTTTTCTTAATCGTTGGCTTGGGCTTGTTCGATTCGGGATGTTTAACTGTAACCATTTTAGGTCTGGATGCAGCATCGCTACCGCTAAGAGAGCTGGTAGAGAATTTCTTCTGCTTTGCACTCTCTTGCAGACTAATAGCACCAGATGATTCTGATTCCAACATTTCTGAATTTAATAAGTAAGTACCGCTGCTGACCGAACCGCTCATATTTTTATAAAAACTTTTTTTTTAACATTTTCACGTATTCTTAATTACACCAGACATCAATCCATGGATTAATGCAAGTACCAACACCTTAAAACTGTTAATTAACACACAAATAAACGTCAACAAACTTTAAATTGTTATTTACTACAACAAAATACGTCGAGGCATTTCAAGGCCATACAAAAAAACAAACGACAAGTGCACCTCCCACCCAAACAAATATCACTAAACGACCACTTCATTCCCAGGGTAGTAAAGAAGGTTGGTATTGAAAATTAAGGGCAAATCTTAAATTTTACATCAATAAAATTTACGTGAATAAATAATTTATTGATAAATTTATTTAAAAATTTCGCATTTCTCCCAATTTCTCGAACAACGCAATTGTAATTCGACGAGAAAATTAGATTTTGAAAACCTTCGGTCTGTCGAAGGTGTATTTAATATTTAAAAGAATAGAAAAGCTACTTTCGAAAAAGATTTATATTTTTTAAATAAATTTTTATAAAATTAATTGTTCGAAAACGAAAAAGTATCATCAGCAATTTTGACGTTTCATAGTGAAGTGCTGCCAACGTTTCAGCGGTAAATTTTCCAACTACAAGTTGTCGTTAATGCAGTTATCGTTTCGTTGTCCAATGACACGCATGATGCATAGTGTTCTTGTCTCTTCTAGTTGCGGGAGTGGTAGTTCTTGTGAAGTTTTGTTGAATTTTTAGTGCATGTTAAGTGAACAAAATTTGTATGATATATTCAGAATAAAGTGTGTTATTGTTAGTTTTATTAAAATAATTAATATGTGCTGTGATTTTCATACTTGAAAAAGTTTAATAAAAATAACCATGTTTCGCTGCATTCCCATTTTCAAGGGTTGCAACAGACAAGTGGAGTATGTAGATAAAAGACACTGTTCGTTGCCCACAGTTCCAGAGGATATTTTACGTTATTCACGTAGTTTAGAAGAACTTTTATTAGATGCTAATCATATACGAGATCTTCCAAAAGTAGGTTTTTAAATTTGTTTATTTCCTGTACCACAAATATTCACAAACTTTAATTTTAGAACTTCTTCCGTCTTCATCGCCTCAGAAAACTTGGTTTAAGTGATAATGAAATTAATCGACTACCACCCGACATACAAAATTTTGAAAATCTTGTCGAATTGGATGTTTCTAGAAACGGTAAGTCATGCATGATTTTTTCGTTGCTCGAAAGTTGTAAGTAGTGCTCAAGTTGTATTTACCTGTTATTGGCAAAAACACAGAAAATTTTGTTTTCTAATGAAGAAGATACAAGACTAATAGAAAAGATAAGGTTATCTTAAATAATGTTTTCTTATCATTGGGTGTTTTTTTATTACCTAAATGTTTTAATTACCTTCATAAAAAAATACCTACGCATTAGAGACTTGACCAAAACTTTGTTTATTTGAATAAAATGAATAAACAATTTCAAGTCAAAGGAAATTATTTTTATTTGTTTTAAAAAATTTTGCCTTAGTTTATATAATAATTGAGGTTGTTTTTTGATAGCAGGTATTAATCAGCATATTTGCAAATTCTGTGGTATTTGTATAATATTTAGATTAAACATGCTGCTCCATATATGATAGTATTATCACATCGTTCCATTTTAATAGGAATACATTATACCTCGCCAATTACTTGATGTGTTAATTACTATTTAGATTAAGTTGCCCATAGAATAATACCTACATTATTTTGAATTATTACACACTCATTGTTTTGGAATGCAGGTGCACGCCTTGTACAGTTTTCTTGACATAATTTTGGTGGTATTAGTCATTATCTTATCTAATGCGATGTAAAATGAAAAATTACGACCATAAATATCGCATAATATACATATTTCATTAGCAAAATATCAATTAAAACATTGCAGACCGTTAATATTCATCAAATCGCAATCGAATACTCACGGTTAGCACTTGGATGGGTGACCGAGGCGTGTTAACCACTTGAAGAACCCCTAGGAAGGCTTACAGAATATAGATGTGATAAAAATCAACCTAAGTTGATAAATAAGTAACCTAGTTATCCATTGGATACAATGCTAACAAAGGAAAGAAAATTGCGTTCAAGAAGTCTGTGCAATGCACCTACTAAGCAGACAGTAATTATATACTCAGGCGAAAACATTGAACATGTGAAAGCATCTTTGGCAGACAGATAGACTTTGTGCACATAAATATTGGTCTCTCAACAACCACACTACATCGAATTTTGACCAAAGATTTGCATCTTCTTGCTTACAAGATTCAATTGACTTCACAATATTGAAACCAATCATTCACGGCGTCATGCATTCAGTAATTAGTTGTTAGAAAACATGGCAGCTGACTGTAAATTTGGAATGGACGCACGAATAAGCAGAACTGTTGCATTTGGAGGTACCAAGAACCCATATATTACGTAAATTACGATTTTTACGACAAAAGTACAACGTGACATGAATCCCCGTAATATACCTAATATAAAAAGTCGACCGCTCTGAGATTCGAACCTTATTTCTAGAGTATAATGTGGAGGAGCTTTTCATGTATATGAAGCGATAAGGCACTAACTAAGGTCGAACCAGTATGTATGTACCAATTCGTCTTATATGTAGTGCTTCTTAACGTGAGATAAGAGCCGCTACACTACTTCCCTCTTTTTTTCAGAACCAAAAGCACATTATTAGCGTAGTTGCTGGTGTTCTCATATTATAAGGTGTGTCGCAGTGATGCGAATGAACGAACCAATTAGAGTTGATGTCTGGGTTTGGTTTGATCAAGCTGAATCTCTGAATGCAAGGCGGTATATAAACAGAGAAATAGATAGAGAAGAAATGAATTGAAATGCTTAATTTCAAAGAGAATGGACTAATGCGTTCTCTGTTGAAGGTCATTAATGTACAAACGACGAAGTGGAATTTTTATAGTATAAAAAATGTAACATAAAAAGTCGCTCATTTTGGAGATTCGAACCTGGAATTCTTAGTGGAGCTTCGTCTGAACCGACAAGGCACCAAGGACTTATCTTGCGCTTCTAAACTTGAGGTAAAGGCTACTACATTATGTTATCCAATGCCAACTAATGTAAGTATACACAGAGTTACTTCGATGGATTGGATCATTGATCTATTTTTTTTTAAACGAAGTTGCCATTGCTGAAATCAGTCAGTATTATGCTACAAATAGATGACTTAGAACACATATTGTGGTTTTATCAGAAAGGTGCAACCAAGGGGGAAATCTGATGTACAAGTGAAAGAAAATCCGATAAAATTATAGAAAATTGAATAAAATAATAAGCTCTTCACTACACATACAAGCTCCAGTTAGTACAATTTAAAAACAGCAGTCAAATGATATTAAATAATGATAATTGATAATCATCAACATCTAACTATCGAACGAACGAAAAAGTGCTTCTTACCAAAGTACATACTTGGGTAATTTACAACCAATATCTTTTCAATCGATATTTTCCTTGCTATCATTAGAGCAATGATGAACCAGGGTTGTTGAAGATCGGTTCTGTGAATCAGACCGTACAAGAAATGACCGAACGGATGCTGCAGCTGTCTCAAGAATGGATACGCAGGTGAATCTCGAATCGGGTTGCCTTCCACAGTAGCAACCTACTAGTAATTTAATCGGACAAAGTGGTAATATCACAATCTTAAACTTTTCCACTAACAGAATTCGACGGCAGAAATATTTGTCGAATGAATTTGATGTTATGTCGACTTTCGTACCATTGATTTTGCTTATACGGATGATAATTGACATTTTAATTTCTTGACAATTACATAGATTGTACCAGCTGATTTCAAGAGAATCGATACTGATTTTTCATATTTTTTGATCAATAATTGATACTAACAATGGTTTTGAACATATTTTCACTAATTTAACACTGCACGGCGAAGTCATATTATATGTCAGGTAGACGCGGTGAGTTTATTGGAGCAATGTTTGCACTTCAAGATACGCTAAAGGCTAAACAACATACAGCTCCACCAGGTTAAGAAGAGCTATGAAGCGGTGCGTGTGGTGTGTAGCGCTAGTAAAATTAAATATATACTCAAAAAAAAGTTTTTAAATAAAAGTGCATTCTAACCTAAAAAAATACTTACAAAATAATCTTTAATTAAACTGATTTGTAACTTTTACAACTGAATGTAATTGATAAATAACTCGATGTTCATTGGTTCATTCAAATTTTTATCAAATTAGTTTACATATTTTCCGGGGGGCTCTTCTTAGCTTGTTGGAGCAGTATAGAGAGGCCAATACCATGTAAATTGACATCAAATGCCCATCATAAAGAGAGTTTGAATTAAAAAATTTGTTTTAGAGAATAATTTTTACACACAAAACTCCATTTGGTTGCACCTACTAAATAAATAATTTGAAAATTATTTTGAAGTAGCTACCACGAATACATTGTTTAAAAATTTAACATAAAATGAATTGTTGAGAGCTCTGACTTTTCGTGCATTATTACTCTTTGTCGAAAGTTTTGTTCCCAGATATGCATCTTTAAATATTTACTAAAATTACCGATGACGTTTGTTGTTTTCTTGAAAGAAATTTAAAAATGTAAAATAGAAACTTGGTGATAAAAACTTGGAAACAATGAATGATTTTGAATTATTCAGTATTCTCGGTACACTAGGTGTTGCACATTTATAAGTGTCATCTTCTGAAGAATTTAGTTTTGGTAAGGCAGTTCGTTTTAAAGAGTGCGTTGTCATTACGAATTTTAATCGAAGTTTTTCTGTCGGTTCGTTTCTTGAAATAAATTTGTGTTCAATTCATAAAAATTTAGTATGAATTTCAGCTTGAGGTATCATGGAATAAAAAATCTCAAAGTGGACTTCATTTATTCCTGTTCTGATCACCCCATAATCGTCTACAAAGGTGAAAAGGGATGATGAATAATTCTATCAGCTGCTCTTTGACATGAAAGGGTTTTCAGAATCAATCTTAATTATTATATTAATTTAAGATCGTAATTTATTAAAAACTAGAACAATAGAACGTGACCACCCACCGTCCTCAAGCAGGGATTTTTACTTTATTTTAAATAAAAATTGTGAAAATGTTTGATGCCTTCAGGAAACGTGTTGAACACATAGAAAACCTTGTAAAAAAAATTTCTGAAAATTCAATAACTGAACGATGTATTACATCTATTCTGCTGATATTCATATTGTGCACGTCCGTTCTAAATCGAATTTTATCATAACATACTAGGTATTGTGGAGTTTCTAAGTTAATTATTTTATAGGACGTATACATAAGCAATCTACCTGCGTCGATATACATAATACTCTAAATTTATGTCCTTTCTTCCAATACAATACAAAATATCTAAATTTCACCAGAGGATGGTCAAATTGGCCCGATTGAATTGGTGCCTTTTTCTATCTGAAGTTTTTGACGATAAAAAATGTTTCTCTCAAAGTTTTAAGACTGCTGCTAACCGACGAGAAAGATATAATATATTGCAATAGAGAGATAAATCGAAATATAATATGTTTTATGGATATTGTCAAAGTTATCGAAAACATTGCAAGTGCTTGGTAATATTACTATTGATAAAATTATATAGTTCATTCCATTTTTGTAAATACATACTGTTAAATTCTTATACAAAGTTGGCACAACAAGATAGAGATATTGATTTTTAAGAAGTTGGCAGTTATTTCAACATTTTATTCGGTGATATGTACTATCATGACGTCAGATGGGAGATTTCTCTGTTGTGACAATATGACATTACATTATCCCAGACTGTTTGATTTTTGACTGTTTGTTTCATACAAAATTTTATCTTTTTTGATATCTTAAAATTATGTTTGAATGTACATTTCATTTTTCAACAAACTTTTTGTTTATTTAAATAAAACAATTGAGAAACATAATTAATGAATTGAGTATTTGAATTTATAATTTAAAATTTGTGACTTATGCCACTGGACAGTATTATTGTCAGAATTTAATTTGACGTTTAAAGATTGTTTTGGTTAGAATTCATTTCAGATTTGTTCAATTAGAAACTAACGAACCAATGAGAAATGCGCACTTTACTGTGTACTTTTAATTCAGTTTCGGTCAATCACTTTCAACACCGGTACATTACTTTACAAACCAGTTTATTACATTCAACAGTAACTCTCATAGAGTAGGTCATTTTGTAACGCAAATGAATGTTGAAAATTCGATTTTCACAACGGTAGTAGATAAATTATTATTATCAAATATTATGTATTATAAATCTAAAAGTTTCTTTTTATTAAAAAATGAATAATTAGGTATCGGAAGGCACTTGCTGGAACGAGAAATATTGTTTTTATCGAAAAAGCCGTATTATTCATTTTGACTGTCAGCTTTCGTTACGTCATGTTACAATACAAAAATTTAATTAAATGTGGCAATATTTTGTATTTAATTAGTTTCTATACGTCTATTCAAACTTCGTTGAAAGTTTTTCAATGTCTAAAAATGTCTGCGACATTAGCAATACGAACTAGGGGTGATAAATAAATAGAAATAGTTTGAACCACAATTTGTGTTAAATTGTTCGTTAATTGTCAGTTCAATGACAGTTTGGTTAACTCAAATATAATTTTGATAGAGAAAACAAGAAAGGTTTCTCAAGTAATCATTCGCTGTTGTTTTATCAGGGAGTCGATCAATTAATCCAAATATCTCTAACTTTAAATTCAAAAAATATAAGAATAATACAATACGTAGAAAATCAAAATTCAAAAAATTTAAAAAGGAGACAATTAACACATAACAGGTCTGGATTAAGAAAATTTGAAAAAATGAAAATTTCGTAATACGAAGTACAATATAACGTTATTTCATGGTTATTGCCATTCTTCAGTTGCACGCATCGATTACGATTACATTGTAAAATAAGAAGAAAAAATTTTTCAAACTAAACAAAATTATCGACTAAATTGTACAAAATTGACTTACCATAACCTCCAAAGATTATCAAAACTGAACTTGTTACATGAGGTATGAATAATTTAAAAATGATTTGAACTAAGAAATTCGTTTACCTAGCACTGCTAGTTTGAAATCCGAAGGCACTGCCCTCTTAATATGATTTCTAAAAACTTTGAAAAAATTCAAAATTCAAAAATTTACCACGTTTTTTAACCGTGAGGCGTAAAACTAGAAAAAGAACTCAAAATAAAAAATTTTTAAGTAAATTTGTGGTTTTTAGTATGTATTTATGGTTAACCATAACCATAAATACATACTAAAAACCACAAATTTACTTAAAATTTTTTATTTTGAGTTCTTTTTCTATCTCTAACTTTGTTTAATTTTAACGTGGAAACCAAACCATGATAATACACGAGGTTGCGGTGGATCGAAGGAAACGAGAAAATATTATAATGTTTGAAAATTAACACAAAATAATTTTCAAAGAAGATGGGTTTCATGCAGCATAGCAGTTGATCAACTTTGAAAATTAAGTTTCAATCAAGACATTCATTTGCTGTATTTTTGCTCAAAATGTTTGAGAACTACTGCTATAATAGTATTATTATGTAATGGCACCGAAACTTCTTTGTAGTAAAAAAGAAATTTAATTAGTTGTTCATACGAAATGAAAACATTGCACTAACCACGGGTTTAATCGAAAGGCTTAAACGAATAGTAGTAAAAAGAGAATTTGCTTGCAGCATTCGTGCTGTAGAACGAAATTAGACTCAATAATTTTTGGGCGTATTGTACTATTTTTAACAAAATGCGAAATAGGGATGCTGCACGAGACAACTTTTTAATATAAGAAGCAATCGAATTAACGATTCAAGAGTTTTTATAATCCAACACAAGAATTTCATTTTTCAGCGAACAATGCAATTTTGTCTTGTCGGATTTTTCTCGACAATATACAGTATTTTACTAATTGAATTTAAAATAAAATGAGCTTTTTACGGATTACTTACGGGCGCTTCAAATTTTGTTAATTTAAAATGATATAAAAAATTAATTGTTTAATTTAAAACAAAATCGATTATATTTTAATGCCATTCCTTTTCTTTTACTAAACATTTCAATTTAAAGAAAATTAAAAGCTTTCAATAAGAAAATCAAAAACTGGCTTTTCGTTGGCTAAAATATTTTACGCTCATCGCTGGAGGTAAATGCCAGGATTCTGCTTGGGTTTCTACACCCCAATATGGGCAATCAGTATTTTTTTATGAAATAAGAATGGTATTACTAATAGAAAAATATTTTGACTGATATCGATTTAACACCAATACTTGTTATTGCCTCTTTCTATTGTTTAAAATTCAAAAACATACAGGTCTGTTATGTATCACAAACGTTATTATAAAGGTGACAGTTATGATATTCAATAAGGTTTTCGGCAAATTGGTATGCACTATAAATGTTAAGAAAACCTTTATCATAAAGATCATGTTTAAATACCGGTTTGTGAAAACGATAGGTAATACCAATTTGCCGAAAATCTTTAATGTAATGTCATAACTGTCACCTTTATAATAACGTTTGTGGTACATAATATACCTGATAAAATAACTACTTTTCGCATCGGAAGTTATCTTATGTCTGTTATAACTTATAATATAAAGCAGGAATCTTAAAAAACTGATTTCCCATGTTCGGACATTAGAGTTGTAACTCGCCATATCTATTTAAAATCTCGAAATTCTGTTTTTAAGTTACGAAAATCAGCAAAAGAAAAAAGATGATTAATCGATGTTGCTTGATTGATGCGGTCATTAAAACGAATTGAAACATCATAAAATATTTTAAATGTTCTGCATGGAATACGATTTTTTATTGCCACCATTGATATTCATCAATACTTTTCCTTGACATATTTCGATTACTATAATATAACGAGAAGGTAATATAATTTTTAAGTTTCTAGAACTATCGAATAGATAACATTGATGGTAAAATTTTCTTTTATTGTTAACATTGGAAAACCTTTTTACATTTCAATTTTCATTCGTAATCGAATTTGTCGATGAAAAACTTTCGTACCAGCGAGTTCAAAAACTTTTTCAAAAGTAATACAGTTTTGAAATATTTGAATTACTATTGAAATTTATACCGAACCTTGTTTTTTTATTTTCTTGTCACAACATAAAATATTTGATTATGGTAGATAGATAGGTAGATAGAAGAAAGTGATGCAAAACAATTATTTTCACTTAATTCGTCACACTTAATGCACCAATTAACTAAAAGCCTTCTTTTTGTGTTTAATGAATATTTTATCATTCTCAAAAATAATTGGGACCAATTTACAGTAAACAATCTTTTTAGGAATTTTTCCACTGCTTAACTGTCCTATAAAACATTGAATTTGTTTAATAAAAATTATTCAGGCTTTAAATAAATTATTATGTATTGTTCTTGTCTACCCTCAAATGTTCAATCGACATTTTATATAATTAAATTCCATTGTTCTGTATACAAGAATTATTAATAATGCCTTCGGAGCTAGGTCAGGCAGCTTCATCATTGACGTTCCTACGTCATTTCGGCGCTCTTACATCTCACCCATACTCAAAAGCATTATACAAAAGATTTAAAATAATTTTCTTCTGCCAGCTTGTAACATCAAGTTTCCTTGATCGTAAAGATCTGGGCGACGAGACGTTCCCTTTACTTACTTTCATAGTGAGAACACCACTACGGCATTTTATTAGGGATCTTATCTTATAATGGAAAATAAAATTGTTACTCTCGAAAATAAATTTATTATATTGTGTCAGTTTTCACTGGAAGTTTAAATTTTTGAAATACCATTTCAAGAGTTGAAAGTTAAAAAAATTATTTTCGCAATTTCATCAATTTAATAATTTTATGTAAGATTTTAAAATTAAGCATTCTTACGAAAACTTAACAACGGAACTTTTTAAAGCTCTTGTCTTTATCGAGAAATAACTTGCAGAGGAATTTTGGTGTACATGGCCTAGAAATTGCAGAAATTTGAAACGAAAATAGGAATTTGAGTTTGATCTGCGGTGTACTTCTCGAAAGCTCGTAATTCATGAATTTAGTTACGATATTATGGTAAACATCTTCATGTAGTTTGACTTGTTATACGAACTTTCATGTTACATTTTTATGACCTTTCTCGTTGAAGATTGTGGAAAGTATGGGGCAACGATTAGCCAAAGATTGTCACAAAATATTTTATATTCGTTGCTTTGAGCGGATTGATTTTGTCGTTTATTTAGAATGAGCATCGACTACTGAGCAACAAGTATACAGAGAGAAAAGAATATGTGTTGTTAATCGACACAATTGTGCAGAAAAAGTACGCAATTGTGTAATTTTAGCGTCTGTTCACTAGAACATGCCATTCATTGTTAATTTTGTTAATAAATATAAAGAAAACATAAATCGTTCAATCGAAATTGAAAATGTTAGAATTAAACTGAATGCCACTGACTAGCAGATGGATGAATATATAGGAAGCAGGACACTCGGAAATAAAAAGATAATTTGTAGGTGAAGTTGTAAACAGTAATCTACAAGCTCATTAGAAGTAAATGATCTGAAGGGTTGATTTTTAAATTATAATGTATTTGCAAAAGCACATGTTTGTGACGTAATTTTACGTAGTTTGATATTGGCTTTGTTTTTAAGCAGTTTGATATTAGCTTTGTTTTTAAGCAGTTTGAAGCGCTTTCAAATACTAAGAATATTTTTCGCGTTCGTCTGACAATTTCAAAAGTTTCAAACTGCTGCATAAACAAAACTATTAAATCTGTTAAGTTTGGTAGGTATTGAACGTATACGTTGATAGAACGTATAAAAATTTTGTAATCATCACTGCGTTTCAAATCTTTGTTTAGTGTTTGACTATTGTCGTTCAATTTCCTTTAATTTCCCCAACAACAGCAAACCAACGTAAAACACTTCCTGCGCATTATTTTCTGTTAGTTCCACATTCAAAGATACTGAATATTATACGATACATTTTGGATACT
This sequence comes from Cantharis flavilabris, assembly GCA_949152465.1. NCBI lineage: Eukaryota > Metazoa > Arthropoda > Insecta > Coleoptera > Cantharidae > Cantharis > Cantharis flavilabris. The sequence continues at coordinate 44,672,550 of OX424436.1, forward strand.
TATTATCATCAATCTCGGTTCATTGCAATTCACTCTTCTTATTAATATGGCATCATCTGCATACTACCTTTCAGTTTTAACTTTTATCATCCCGTAAACACTTATTCATAAATACATTAAACATAAAACTATTTTCAGAAGTATTTGAAATAATTTTGTATAAGGCAATTGACACCTCGTTGTCATTAAACTCACTCAAGTGATTCAATCAATACTCTATAATTATACCATCCCTCAAGTTCTACATCCACATAAAATTTATTCTCGGTACTTCTAATATATAGTTAAACTATGCGGGATTATGAAGTTGCTTTATATCATATCTACAGAGTTACAAAGGTAAATTGTAGAAAAGGGAACTTTTCGTAGCGAATCTACAAGATTAACGAACGAGCGAAAAAGAGATCCGACAATTATTACAAATGAGCCAAAAAAGAATTTTGCTCCGAATAAAACATGCTATTTTTTCGAATGAAAAAATTCTCACCTAAAATCTTCCATTCTTTGACATTTCGTTAATTGACCGTAGCCGTCATGGCAGTATTTATTATTTATTCTATTGTTAATTTTATAATTGATGAAATATTTTTCCATCCTTAAATTATCAATACATGCATGGCTAGTTGTCGTAATAGGGAAATGGTTAGCTACTAGTTTTAAAAGTTTCCTGCAGCTTTTATTATTAAATTTATTTTCCATTAAACTAAATCGAACTCGAGCATCATCCATTTCCTATTAATCTAGTTTCTATCCAATTAATTTTTGAATAGGGGAACAAAGGGCGAGTTGCAGTTCGAGTTGAACATTATACAATTTATTTTAAAATTAAATATTATTTTGAACTGTATTAGAGAATGTTCGTTCAAGTAAAACGGGCTAATCTGATGCTATTATTACGTACTTACTTCGCAAATTGGACTAGGTAAACTACAAGACATCAAGAAAATAGAGAAACGAGTTAAAGCTAGCAGAAAAAAGAAAAGGTTATTGTTTGGCCTGCGAAGAGATTCTTCTGTTTAGGTTGTATACGGAAAAAAATTAGGTTTCAGATCAATAAGAATAGATGATACAATTTCCTTAGACGATGTTGAAAATTTATCCTATATCGTGAGGTCTATTGCATCAAACTTTCGTTTTGTGTATTATAGCATCTTTATAAACTTATTGAAAAAAAATATCAACACGATGTAATATTTTAATAATTTGTTTATGCATATTTATAATTAAATTTAAGAGGTCAGTAAATCAAATTTGCCCAGTACATACTATACATATTTTTTAAATTAAATTATCGAATATTAAATTTTATGATCATATTCGAGATCATATTAGTTTAATAACTTTGACGAGTAACAGACACCAATTATTATTGATAAAGCCTATTTCCAGATACATTCACGAAATAAATTTATAAATGGAAATATTTTAGTAAATTAATCTGCCAGTATCTTGAAAAGCTTTTATTTAACTTGGCATGACCGTTGTATCACAGATAACTCATTATAGGCAATCTATATCTTTGGAAAATATGAAGGTATCTCTAAATACCTGTATTTGGAAGCAATTAAAGGTTAATTTGGAAGCCATTGTTTAAAAGTAAGGGAGTTGCTGTTGGAAGTGGTTTTTTCACTTCATTCTCCATTCAAACTTTACATGAGAAAAGAATCATTTAGTAAAATATATTATTTTAGATGTTGTGTTATTTAATGTATAATATTACATTCTTGATTAATTTCGACATCGCTCTCTGATGTTATATGGTAATTTCTTTGCATCCTTTCGGTACTCTATTTGTCTATTTAGTAGTTTTTAGTCACTACTGGGTTAATAAGTCCAACTCTCCAGGTCTTATCTCTTCACTTTAGTCTCTCTATTTTTAACCCCCCAACAATTTTATTTTTAACGTTTTCACTGTTTTTTAGCCTACTCTGGCGCATTATTTCATTTCTTATTCCCTGTTTATGAATAAACTAGGACTTAGACTGACTTCTTTTGTTTCCATTGCTCATTATGTACTTCTTAATATGTTCGACAGGTATAATAGTATAGTTATAAAGTTATAATATTCAAATCTAAAGATTTCATAACCGGATCCATTAAGCATTTATCGCCGATTTCAATTTAAAACTTGAATTAATCGATTTTCTTAACGATCTGACATAAAGTAATTTTTGTTACTCAATCATGGTTGGTACATTATAAAAAAATAACAGATTATAATACAGAGCAAAAATCAGAACACGTAAACGTATTTTCTATTTCTTACATTACTGGATAGAATGAAAATTGTTATATGCAATAATTAATTAACCATTTAGAGTCTGGAAATTTTTTGGCCCTCCTTGTGTAGTCCTCGATGCAATTAGATTATATTCAATTTTTTTTTTGTAAAATTCCTCAAGGACCAACTGACCTAAAATATGACTTCCCCACTTCTCCAGATTAATTCGTAGACTTCTGTATGGTATAATTTCTTATTCGAATTTATTTTGCATTGTATGTACGGATTTGACATACTCTCGAATAGCATTTTCAATAACCTATCTGCAATAACGTTTTATGAAGTGGGTAGGTAATGGTTTTCTCTTACTTTTAAAAAATAATATTTCGATACCAACTTATCGACGTTATTGGAACTTTGTACAAATATTTGCTCGTATTATTAAAATAATGTAACCTTGTCGGTGATCAAAAATATTATGAACATTTGATACATCGCTAACTAGCCTTAAAAATGTATTAATTAGTTAAGTTGTTTTGTAATTTACCTGCATTATAAATTCAAATATTTTACGTTTTTGAATTATTACTTTGGCATTCGTATAAAAATTTATAGACTAAAATACGAATCTTAATTTTTCAAGTATGTAGTAATGAAAAAAAAGTTTTGTGCGGGTGTTGTTTGTAAATTGGGTAACCAACCTTGATTCCTTCCATATTTTGGAATGTAACTGATATAAAACCGCATCATATACCTAAATACATACGCAATTGTTTGTAATGTAAATGTTTCTTTAAGTTCTAACCCGAAGACAATGTAAATTCGAATGGATAAAAAATAACTGTTTTTAGTTTTGTGTAATTAAAAATTGTACTAAATTAATATTGTAACATTTTTTTCATAAATCATGCGGTGAAGAAATATTGACAATCGATTAGTATCAGTGCTTATAGTAATATATTATGGTTACTTTTACACCCAACATTTAGTCATCGACCTATAATAGACTAAATTAATTAGTTTATCAGATATAAATACGTCAGACTCGACATTAGGTCAGACCTCATAGCAACCTGACTTCAAGTGCAAATTAATGGAAGGATGAAGAGCCTTCAGTTCAATGTCTAATTTTGTATTCTTTCAATATACTGTATAGTATTTAAAATATAATTTAAATTTCATTTTCTTTCGTCTAACAAACTCGAGTAAAAATTATTTTTTTGAGTATCTAATTCAAAATGTTTGAATAATTTAAATTCTTAAGCTAATAATTATTAAGATCTTATAAATATTTTCAACATGCAATGAAAAAGACTCGAATGACATTTTTTTCTGTGGGTTCACGAGTTGAATATAGTACCTTGTAATGAATAATAAATACATTGTGTAAAAGCACTATTAAATACTATAGATATAAATTAAATATTTGAACTTTTTTTATGTAAGTAAAACCGTACCCTACGGTTCCTAATAAAAAATTTAAAATATTATTTACCTACTAGTACTTCGAATTTTCACGTTTCTCAGTCAGATATTCTCAAAGGAGTAATCACTAAATGAAGTCTGTGAAACGGAAAAAAAAGTCTGCATGAATTCTTTAAGAAGTCTGATGAAGTTGATCAAAGTTTCATATAGTGTAGCGAAGACTTCATGAAGTCTGGATAGCAAAATTCAAGGTGATTACCACTTGGGATATTCTGCAATCTGCATTCGAGAGTTCCATAAAACTTATAAATACATGAAATATAGGAGCATTGTGCTTGGCGAAATAAATTTGTTATCGGCCAGGAAAAAGTATTGGTCTAAAATTATTTTGGTGTCAAAAAACCTTGACTTCTAATGCAACCATTCTTTGAATTTCTAGTTAGTACTATTTGGTATGCATGGTTGCAAGGGCATTCGACTCTGATGATAATTCAATTGTAATAATTATTTAATAGGAAGTCGGCCGGTTAATCATTTTGTTCTGCATGTGTGCATTTATTATGACATATTAATAGATGCACTCGAGTTTTATATACTGACCTTTATTATATACATACAACAGGCTGAATAAATTTAATAACGTAGAATTAGAACTGCAATAGCACATCGTTCTAATAAATCCATGGAACTACGTATACAAAGTTTAATGTTTATTTCGCTAGTATTAATAATATTAGTACATACATGATTGTGCATTCATCATTGCGCAAACATTAACGTTCATGAATGAACGTGACGTTGTTTGCATGCACGTTGATGATTGCACATTTTTGCACGACCGTAAATTGAAGCTTTAAAGGTTTACTCTAATACTATAACTTTATAAAATGAGTGGTAATAAAAATTTGAACAGCATTCTTTTCACAAATATCTTATAATTGCTTGAAATTATAATTTGAACACATTCTTTTGAAAACTTCATGGATATAATATGAAATTTTAATTGAATTATCTTTGATCTTCGAGTTACAGGTGTTATGTATTTTTTTTTGTATTATCGATGGCTAATGTTGTGGTTTGTTAGTTTTCTTTAGAATAGTAAGTTCATATTAAGCCAAGGAACAGGATCAGTGTTAATTGTCTTTGCGTAAAAAGATAGCATTTTAAACGATGATATTTTTAATATTTCGTGTAGTTAACAAGAAATTTAAGATGAACCTTTTTCTCTATCAAGTGGTACATAAACTCTGCATATTCAGGCATAGAATTTGTGCAAAGTCACAACTTCTGAGGTCTAGATTCGCACTTTTATACTGCATTGCTAACTTTTTTAGTTGTAAAATTTAATATAGATCGGTACTTTCGCATTGTATAAAAATGGTGAAACTAGAAAGTATAGAAAAACTTTTATTGGATTTAAAAAAAGTTTTTCGTTGAGAAATGATAATTTGACGCCGTTGTTAAAAAAATTAAATAATTTTGTCACGACAACGCTGTTTTCAAGCTTTGAAAAACTTTAAATTTGAATATCTCTAGTATTTACCGTAGAATTAAGAACGAAATATCATTTGTCGGAAATTTCATTTCCTGCTAAATCGATCTCATCTTATTTTGTACAAATTTTCACCTTGAAGGAATTAAATTTAAATTGGGAAGTTAAAGTCGTTTTATTGCTTATAAATATTGTTAATATTTCCTTTATCTACATAGGTATATTTTTATATTGATAACTTTGTTCTTCCCTTTATTTATAAAATGTTATATGAATAATATCACAAATATGTTATTATTATGTACAAAACATCAAAAAGTTTTTTGCTTATTAGTACAGGCGATGAAGCATAAATAACACATCGTCGGGTTAGAACAGAACTAGCCTATAAGTCCATTTTTGGCCAATTTGAGTTAGGTTCAGTTATCGATTTACTATGATGTATTTTACTTGGTGCAGAAGTATTAAAAGTCTAATATTCATGGAAACCCCAAAAAATTAATTAAAAGAATCGTAGATTACATAAAGAATATCACTAATGACGTCTTTAAAATTGCTCTCCTGAAAATTTCAACATTTGGACATAGGCTAGTTCTGTTCTAACCAGGCGACATAATAAAACGAGACAACGCAAATCGCTAAGGATGTATTCAAAATCAGATAGGAATTACACAATCAAGAGACCAAGGCATATAAAGGAAACATGCTTTTTGCTTTAAAAACATGAGAAAAGACGTCAAATTCACGTGACTGCAATTATCTCATAAAATGGGGACAAATACGTACATAATGTATTTTTATGGTCACCTACAGTTTCTCGGCGTTTACAACGTAAGCTTCATTTAGATAGAGTTGTATGGTAAGTTTGCAAGTACCAATCACTTTAAAATGTTTGAACTCCTACCCTTTAATGCTTTAATTTGATTGGTGCTTGCAAGCTTTTACAATACAGCTCAATCTGAATGCTGCGTTAAGTTTTTGCAAACCGCGTAACGTAACGTAAACCAATGACATTCCTCGAATGTGATGTTTATCGCGTTAAGCCGCCGCTTTACTTTACTACTGTTTGAGCATATGGTAATACTGATCATTAATAAATTAGCAAATCATAATCTTAATCGTTATTACTGCAAAATCAATCAAGACCAACAAAAAGAAATAATACATACAATACAGAATGCATAACGATTTCTGTTCAGCATTCTTCATTCAAATTTGTTCAGTGGAAGACTTACTAACCAAGTGTCTTATTATATTCTACTCAGTATTAATAGAAAAAGGCAGTCATTGTATATAATAATTATTGTTATTATCATTTAAGAGTGTTCACGTTGTGTTTTAATTTGTAGGAACATAATTTTACAAAGAGAGTGGTTTGCTAGATGAGTTTGTGATTATTGATATTAAGCAAAAATCATGATGTATAATTTCAAATTAATTACGCCTGTTTTTTGAATCAATTCGTCACAATATTGATGTCGAAGATAGCCAATTAGCATGACTAAATTATGTCCATGGAAAAATGTATACAGTCACGGTATCTAATGAAATAATAGTGCGCTTACCCAATAATGGTAATAATAGATTTTGTGCAGTTGTCGTTGTAGCTTTTTTTTACCAACATTTTGTTTCTTTCTCATACTTATAGTGGCAATTGCAAATTAATGCGAAATGGAACGTGAGATTTCTTATAAGGAATTTAGCTATTCCCACTTATTTATCATGTTTATGTTGATGCGAAGGTGGAAGAGCCTCATCAGTAAGCTTCATCAGTTTAATATAGGTCTTTAACCCTTGCAAACCTTGACTTTGCACAATTACAAGGTCATTATCTACCTCGAAGAACGGCTTTTCTGATTTTTGTCTGCACTTTTACGGTGCATCTATTTATAGTAACTGTTATGTTAAGGTTACTAATGTATGGCATATTTTTAGATGTATACTTTTTCCTTGAAGGAAATCTTAAAATATTCCTTTAAACTTGATTAATCGAATGGGCGTTTACTCGATTAAGATTTTTAACTTCTCTTGCAATTTAATTAAGATCCGTGCAGCATTTCGAAAGGAAAAGCGACACAAATAGAAATTGATTTATTTAAGCATAAAACGTTGGTTTTATAATTACGAGATCCAATCTGTCAAGATGTTCAATCAAACGAAAAAGTAATTATTTTTAACTTGCCATATTTTTTGACGTGAGAAAAAGAAACGATCCTAAGTATTATTTGTGAGTGGAATTTTCGTGTGATCTTTATTTTCTAAATTGAAATTGCTTCAGTTTAGCATAATGAAAAGAAAAAAGCTCCGTATTTGCACAGACTGGGGAAACCGTATTTTGTTGCTCTACGTTGTTCGTCCTGATTCAATAAATAACTTTATATTTCAAACTCTTATACAGAGTTAAACAACTTAATATTCTAGGGGTAAATCTTACATCCATGCTTGGAAAATTTTACGTTGTCGAATACTAAAGACCAAATATATTTCTTGTAAACAAACACCTGCGTCTATTATAAATATGTATAACTCAACTGTATTACTAAACCTTAATTTTAAGTAAATAATTTAAAAATATTTATTATACAACTGGAAGTTACATTTTTTATAACAAACTATTTACCTGTAGATAACATTTTACCACATCCCAAAATTGCTCAATAAAGCATGCAAAGTTCCTGAAATTATTGTGTAATAAACGGAAATCAGAGCTTTTTATTTTATTTTTATGGTTTGAAAAGCTTCACAAAATGTGTCGTTTAGAAAAAATCTTTTTCATTTCGGTTTTAATTAACTCTTTTATAGGGGAAGGTATAAAAGATAAAGCAATATTTTATGATAACAATAATGGCATATATTGTTATTTTTTCAGCATCTAAACATTTTTTCGCGCGTAAAATATCATAATAGGTTCGATTTTTCCCAAAATTTAATGAAATTTTTTGTGGGTATAATTGATGAATTATTTTATAGAGTGGAAAACCTATTGCGCCATTTCAAAGTGATCATTCTAGCTTAATTACTTGACGTTTCCAAAAAAAAATTTATTAGGAAAATTTTATTGCTCCATTGAAATTTTTCGAAATATCTAGTAAATAGTAAAGCTGTTTAATTTTTTATTAGTCACGTTTTTGAGAAAAATTGAGTCGGCTCGTTAAACTTGGCACTATTAGTTTTTCCACTATTTTTAGTTGAACTGTCTCGGGCAGGTCATTTAATTTTTAGCCTATGTTAATGGGTATATATTTAAATTAATTCCGATTTAGGGGTAATACACTTCCGCCATTAATAATAACTTTCTAAAATTATAAAAATACAAAGTTTTCGTTATTTTTGTCTCGTCGTTTCATCAAGTTCACGGTCTGGTAATTCAATGAGAATCGACGATTATTCCTGTTGCTTTAAAAAAAATACTAGTATCGAGGATTAAAATTAGAATAAGCTATGTATTTACAGTATTACTGATTGAGAAAAGCATGCACTTGACTGTTTAATTTGAACTTTCTCCTCATTCAATATTACGTTGTTTACTACATTTATTTATTTTTACTACAATAAAATATTATGCATAACTGTCGTTTACCATTGAAATAATATTACAATAATCTATTTTAATTTTCAATCAAGTTCATTATCACAATTAAGATAATTATGCTATATTATATTACACACATTCTCATATCGATTATTGGTAATTACTAAAAATAAAGGGGATATTTTCTTGGCAGGCTTACAACTTCCGTCGATCTAATTAATTTTGCGCTAAATTAGATTAAATTTTAATGCTTCAATTTATTTTCTTTTACTTTTAGATATTCCAGATATTCCCGAAAGTATAGGGGCGTTACGTGCTCTTCAGGTGGCCGATTTTAGCTCAAATCCAATTCCTAGATTACCACCCGCATTTAGTCAACTAAGATCTCTTACCATAGTTGGATTAAATGATATGTCACTTACATCGCTACCATCAGATTTTGGTTTATTAACTTCACTGACATCATTAGAACTGCGAGAAAACTTGCTCAGAGAATTACCACCTTCGTTGTCTCAACTTTCCAGATTGGAACGTCTGGACCTGGGCGATAACGATATCGACGAATTGGTGAGTAGAACTTGGGCAAAGTGAAAAGATAGAACTAACGTGATGTTATTTTCAGCCTAAACATATTGGACAGCTACCCGCTTTACAGGAGCTTTGGTTAGATCACAATCAATTGCAAAGGCTGCCGCCGGATATAGGAAATTTAAAGAATTTGACGTGTCTTGACTTGTCTGAAAATCGTTTGGAATCCTTGCCCGAGGAAGTGGCCGGTTTAGAAAGTCTAACAGATTTACACTTATCTCAAAACGTGCTAGAATTGTTACCAGACGGAATAGGCAAATTAGAAAAATTGACAATTTTAAAAGTGGACCAAAATAGATTAACTATTTTAAATAACCACATAGGCAGCTGCTGTAATTTACAGGAATTAATTTTAACCGAAAATTTTTTAAGCGAATTGCCTAGAGAAATAGGCAAGTTGATAAATTTGACAAATTTAAATGTCGATCGAAATAGCTTGATCACTATTCCCGAAGAAGTAGGAAATCTTCGAGAATTAGGTGTCTTAAGTTTACGTGATAATAGATTGACTTTGTTGCCCGATACGTTGGGGAATTGCAAACGACTTCATGTCCTGGATGTGTCGGGTAATCGATTACCATACCTACCGGTTTCATTATTGCAACTGGCTCTTAAGGCAGTATGGTTAAGCGAAAATCAAGCCCAGCCTTTATTAACATTTCAAACAGACACCGATCCTGATTCAGGAAACACAGTTTTAACTTGTTTTCTTTTACCCCAACAGGAATATCAACCCACCACAATAGGTAAGTGTTTTAATGGTTGTAAGAAAAGTGTTTTAAATGTTGTATTGTTGGGTTTATAAAAGTAGGTGGTGGTTGAATAATGTGCACATATTTATTTTGATCGTGGAATATTTTTATCGTTCAAATTAAAACTGTACTCAAAACACTTTTGCATATATTTGTCTTGCGATTGTTCCAATTTGAATGGGAATGCCATCAATGAGAGATAAATGCCATTTATATTTAAAACATTATCGACAAAAAGTTTATTTACGTAGAAAAGTTACATACATGTTAATTTAATTTTAATGGAAAATTGAATTGGAAATATTTTGCAAATATTTGTTGCTTTTATGTGTAAATGAAAAAACATAATATTTGAAATGGTTATCCTGATTTTTTTAATAATTTGAAAAAGAAAAAATAGCCTAGCAATGAAATTTATTGGGCATCTGGCTTTTAATTTTTGAAACTATGCATACCTGACTACTTGGTCCAAGTTTAAAAATCGCAGTTGCAATCTGACTTTTAAATAGCACATTGTTAATGTTTACCAGCCATTTAAAGGTCTACCTACATCTGCAGGACGTTTGTTTTCCATTCTTAATTTCATTTCTATTGGATTTTAAAAGGTCTTCTCCCTTTTAGTTTAGGACTTCACTCTTTTAGAAATGTGCCAGGTGCTCCCATCTGCACTATGCATTATTGGTTTTGTGAACACTTGAATAACACATTCTACTCGAGTGCTAACCTTTTTAGATATTGACACGTGTTGTAGCTGTACCCATACAAGTCATTTTCAGTCCAATGGATATTTTAACATTAACAAGTAATGGGGCTATGTCGGTTCTGAATCATTTCTTAGCGTTTAATCAAACTTTGATTATTGATTGGTGATTACTAAGGTAACAAAAATTGACCTTGTAGAGATTCAGTTTTTTGTACCTAATAAAACAATACTGGTAGTAAAAATTAGAATATCTGCACTGAATGCCAGAGAGCAAACAGTAAAAAGTGGGTGTCATACTTGACTAAGAATAATCTAAATCATTTCTTTAGCTAAGAAGTTTTGTTGATTTGCATTATTAAAATAATGTAAAGGCAAGATCAACATAACTGTTTGCTTTCTAACTACAATGGTTGGTATAATCAAAATAACGAAACTAGAAACTCTGTTTGTATTAGAAATAAATATACTTTATTGAACTTTGAATAATGCAATTACTTGAAGTTTCAGTAACTGTTTAGAAATGTGGGTTGTATTTCTAGATTACTCCAAGTGATAGCCCGAATAACGAGAAACAAAAGTTTCAAAGGAAATTCAATAGTAAATTCTGGTAAACAGGAGCATTTCTCGATTTTAGAAATTCTTGATTTTCTTTAGAGATGTTAAACTTACAGTTTGCTTGGTAAATGGATTTTCAAAATGTTGACTCTCGTTAGACATTTATTTTTAACGACGCTCTCGTTAATGGGGATGTGAAAAGTTGTTCAAAAACTGAGCTAAAAGTCAACCGATGCCGGTTCTCATTGTTCTTAATGTTAGACTTAAGTAATTTATTCTTAAAATTTTTTTTTATAATGTGCACATTATTCATTGTTACACTTAGTGGTTTTTAAGTTACTGTATTTTATTTGGCGCTTATTTCGTTTTTATGTGCGCTTGAAACATTCATCTTGGCACAAAAAATATATACTTTGCTTTCACGTTGCATCATGCACAATCTAAAGCACTTTTCTGTCTTGTGTTGCACTTGTGTTAGCTTCTGATGGCCGTTTGTACCGTTGTGATGTTACACCGACTTTATCTAATGGAGCTCTGGCTATAGATGATGGCGTGAGCGACGACGATTGGGAAGAACGTGAAGCCAGCAGAACTCATTCCGTAAAATTCAGCGATCCACAGGATCACGACAGTCGAGAGGTGAGAACTTTTACTACAAAATGTCCCACTTGGGCTTGGTTTCGAAACTGTGTTAGTCGTCGTAACCTATTATCAAGCGATAGTTACTACATGCTTAATTCCATTCCAGGTTCCGCCGACTGACACAATTTGTTCTTAGCTTTTTTTAATATTAAATTATGCACCAGTATTACTTTGTCAACGGCGGCTGTACTTGAACATATTTTTATGCTTTTAAAATCAACGATAAGTATTTTTACTGTACTTACCTCGCAAAAAGAAAGTATTCTTGTTAGTGAAAACCTCGAAATTTGAAATTGCGCTTTCCTTAATAATTTTAAATGACATAGTCACGATTGGTGCAGCTAATAATTTATTTTTGATCTCATTAATTTTAATAGGCTTTACTCGATTTGGTAGCTTTCTTGTAAATATTGTTAAAATTCTTTAGTGCCATTCAATAATTTTTTATTGGCTACCTGTTATTGTTGGAAATGTAAACTTTTTACCACATTTGATTAAAATCCTCTTGTTTATTTTTCCCATTAGCTTTTCTTGCATGATTTCCTTTTTGGTTGCGGAATTTCTTGCATGCCATTACTGATTTTATTTATTTTTTGAAAACATATTGTAGTGCCTGCTAATTGCAATCGATACACAATTGGCTTTTATTAATAGATACCGATAGTTGTTCACATTGTAAAATTGTTGGTTTGGAAAATGTTTTAAAAATATCAAAAATGCATTGCCAAAAACATGTAATTCCTACGTTTAATTATTTTAGCTAAAGCATATTACGTAGTTACATTTTCCATTCCTTTGAATTTATAGCATCCAATATCATCTCGATAATTTTATGATGTTAAGCATACAATGAAGTGGTTACATATAATTATTATTGTCGCGTATCACAATAGAGAATAGACAATTAGGGTGCCGTCAATAAATTTTCAATAGTTTCAAACAATTATTTCCTCATCAATTTACTGAGAATTTTAAGAATAGACTATTAAATTTAGATCGCGTCTGTATCAGTCTGAAAAGCAAAGTTTGTTAAATTTTTTTCTAAAATTGCTTTTTAAATTTTTAAACGTACATTTGTAACAAAATTACAACCTTTTATACCGCATTTTGTTCTCTCAATTATTCAAAACTTTTTCAAATTGGTAAATTCATTTTTGATATTTGGAACGTTGTCTATGCAAATTTATTTAATTTTTCTGTAAGTAGTATACCTACATGCTAGATTTATTTAAGCGAATTTTACTGGAATGCGGCAGCGATTTGTTATAATAAATAAAAGTTACTGAACTTATTATTCTGCAATATTCCTTTCAGTTTTAAATTCAGTCCAGTTATCGTCATCATTATATTGCATTCCAGTTAATTCGTTTGTACTCGATTTTGAATAGATTAGAATGACCTGAAAGACTTGTATTTTTTCTGTAGAATAGTTTTCTTCCCTTTTGATTGGTTTTGTTATATTTTAACACTTGTACATTCACATAAAAGGTGCATTTTCATTTCGTTTTGTAATTTTTATTTTTTAATAAACATTTTTTATGGGTTAGATTTTTTTTGGTGAACAGTCTTATTTTACCTGTCGTTAAACATTCCTATTGTGATTTTAACTGTGTATTTATTACTAACAATGTTAATACATGCAATCCTTGTTTATATTTCCAACTGATACGGTAATAACTAATTTTAAATAATAAACTTTGTTAGGTACGTACTAAATTGATATAAAAATTAATTAGTGTAGGTGGTTTAATTAAGTAAGTAATAAATGGTTATGTAATGGCTAATTGTATGGTAAGAAACAGCTATCCTTTCGTGCAAATCAGAAAGCCGTTTTGCGAAAAAAAAAGGGACGCTAAAACCATCTTCACGCAAAGCTTTTTTAGCTGCATTGCCACAAATTTGACTTGACACTCAATTCACTCATTGCAACCCCAGTTATCGTGAAGGCCTTCCTGTCTCCGGGGCAGTACAAGAGGCGCTCATAATATCCTGTACTAAAGAGCTTTGCTATCCACAGGATCCAATGCTAATCGGATGTGGATGATCTGAAAACTGGCTATACGCTGAGTTAACTGACGATACTGACGTGAATAAATAACTTGGGTTGCATTTGTAAAAGGCCAAGGAGAAAAAAACTACGGAGAATCGAGTGAAGCCACCAGTTCCAATATTGTGAACTCTCGCCTGTTTGTATTAGCGAAGAAGCTAATGTGTCAGAGACTTCGAGATGACTTGAACAAATAACTTAATATTGTGAATTTAACGGTTAGCATCCTGGAGCTTACTGCGCTAGGAATAGCAATGATGATCCAGACTAGCCTAGCTTTGTTTTGACCCTAAAGGAAGATGATATTTTTGACTTGAAACTAATAAATACTTCGGATGTATGCGGTTTAAGCTTCTACGGGATGGGTACTGCGACCTGGGTTATTTGACATATTTCCTCGATGGGTTCATAGCGGTAAGGAGAATTCCTTTTATAGCCTTTGGTTAATCAAAAGGATACAAGCTCAAATCAGTTTAGAAAATGCTAAACTAGGGGGCTATTATTAGGACTGCATGCTGGTCAAGGGCCCTAAAAACTCCGGCGCCAATCTGTTAATTGAAATCTGGAAAGCAAAATATAATTATTTTGACTTACGATGTTTCAACCATGGTATTTTGGCCGCGATCAAATTTCCAAATCACGCGATTTGGACGAATCAGGAAGCCGGATACTGGGCTGACTCGCCGGTAAAAGAACTTCTCTTGCTGCAATCTATCTAATAGCCCACATAATCGGATAAATATCCGAATTATTATTCATCAACCAATTACTCGGGATTGTCCTCGAATATTTTCTTCTTTCGGACTGTAACACCCGCGAAAAGACCGAAAAGTAAGTAGACGATTAAATTTGAATCATAAAATATAGTCACGGTTAAAAAATTGAGGTGAAGTTACCTTCGCCAACAAAAATCCTTGAGAAGAAAATTTATTAGTTTTAGAACGAAAATTTATGTTGTAGCGTGGTTAAGTACTCGAAAGCGTTTGACCAAGATTTTAACTTGAAAATGAATAGGTAATTTGTTATATAAAACTTAACAATTCTTTCCAACAAGTTTGTTTATTTTGTGAAATTTTCCGTTGAGTTTTAACGTAAGAAAACGTAAATGTTTTCATTTATAACATCGTTCTGTCCCAGTTAAACCAACAACGGAAGCTGCAGTCTTTTATGTTATTGATTTTGGCTTATTTTCAAATTTTTTACAAAAAATTAAATGTTGGCTAAAAACAGAGCACAGTGCTATCATCAAAGTTTATATCTGCAACCAGAACAACATTTTTTTGACCTCATTAACTTTTTTGAGGGTTACACATCAAAGGCGATTATTTTCAAGCCATTAGGTCGATTGCAGTTTTATGTAATGCAACCAATGGCCTTTCCTAGCTAAACAAATTTGCCAAGTTTTGGAATCGAATGTTCAATGAACAAAGCAATTAAATTGTGTTCCAATGAAGCCGTTTGTACCAGAGAGGTGACGACAAAGCTCACTGTTTACGTTTAAACAGCAACATGTATTTATGGCATTTAATGTTGCTATTTGTATGAATGTAATTGTTTATTGTGGACCTTGTAAATTGTAGGTCAACTCATTTCCATTACACGAAGTACTAGAATAATAATTATGATTGTGTTCACGTTACGATTTAAATATTTTCCATAAGTGTTTGTGGATCAAAGCAATAATGAGTTTATTTACAATAATAAATTAATTATTTGTATTGAACTCGAAGAAATGTGCGTTAAATCAACTTGAAGTGTTTATTTTTATCGAAATAAAACTAACTGAATTTTGCTTCTAATAGAAGGCAATATTTTTGTAGGAAATAGTAAAAGGAAAATTTAATCAACTAAAAGTAGCCCGTCGAGATGCTGAGAAATAGATATTGCTTACATTAGCAAACTGAGAATTAAGACTCTTAATTTTAAAAGCTTTGGTAAATTATTTCGGAGGACTTCAGAAAGCATTTTATTGAATTATAAAAGGTTGTGATGACATTAGGCACCTATAATTAACTACATTTGTCGTTGCAACCAACAACATTCTCATACTGGAAAAAATTCTTTACCATCAATTCGGAGGGGCGGTTACGGAGTTAACTGGTTCTCGTTCAATTGGGCTTTTATTGGAGAAGATCAGAAGATTCTGCAAACCAAACTAGATCTCTATCGCGGGGGTTCTCAACTTTTTAATCTTTCTATCACTTGACGTTTGCCCTATCACCATCACGAAAAATATGAGTTCTCTTCTTTCTTTTTCAATCTTTCTTTTCTTCTTGGTCTATGTCTTTATTCTTTATTATTTATAAGTATTTCTTTTTCTTTCTGATTTTTTCATCGAATTATTTCTTTTTCTAAAATTTTTTGTTTTGATTTACAAATGAAGAAATATGTATTGTCACGACACGAAATAGCTGATGTAATTTTTGTCTTCGAATATTCATGTGGTAAAAGTGAATATGCAAATATCAACGGCATATTTTCACTTTTGTTCGAATTTATTTTATACTTCAGAGAAGAATTTTGCATTGGAATATTGGCGTACGATAAATTGAGAACCCCTGCTCTATTGCATTTTTTAGACCATCAATGATATCATCGAGTTTTAAACAAACTTTAGTTTCTAAAAGCTTTGTATAGCTATGGATCAATAATTCATATGCTAATTTGTAGTGAAAAGATTATTGACTCGTGTTGGATGGAATTTTAAGATGAAAGTTAATTTCAAGGTTAAATATTTTGATGTAAGAGAGTTCAAATGAAATTGGTAAGTGAAAATTGGAATTCTTCGCATAATTTTCCAACTACAAACAAAAAGTTAATTATTCGTCCAACCTCAAATAGTTACTGCCGACGATGCTTAGATTTTAATTATCTCCACACTCTTTACCTCTTGAGCGTTTTGTAAACGTCTTAATTGGGCGATTCTTTTTAAAAACTTATTAAGTAGGTAAATAACGGTTTTAGGTTCATTTCTTTTAAATAATCGTATGAGTTTTTATTTTGAATATAAGTATCTAGCCATTTAATTAGTATTTCAAATTCGAGGTTCTCACGACGATTATCTTTTAATTTCGACGATTTAATGTGATTCATTGGGTTTGATGGTTTGACTCTTGACACTTAAATTGTATTAGTAAGTGTTGGGCACTATTGTTAAATTAGATTTGTCAAATTACTTCAATTGCGACTTACTTCCAATGACAAGATAATCTTTAAATCAGTTCGCTGTTATTCCGAGTTGACGTTTCTTTTCATATTCAAGATTATCGCGTATTTTTTATTTCGATCACCTACTTTCTGTTCTACTATTTACCGTACGATTTTTGTGTGCACAGACGCCGTTTGTTCGCCAAAACACTCCTCATCCGAAGGAACTAAAAGCGAAGGCTCACAAGCTTTTTTCAAAAGGACAAAGTTCTTTGGAAGAAAGCAACGAACATAATACGGAAGCCATAGTGGAAGCCATCAATCAACATATACCTACGCCCGAAATCCATCAAGAAATTGTAGTGGACGCCGCACCTATGAGCAATGGAGCAGAAGAAAGCAGCGAACCCAGCGTTGATGATGATTCAGATGACGTAAGTTATTTTCATATTATTTAATTATTTCAAGTAATTACTATTTGTATTTTGGCATACCTACTTATAATTATTGACACATTAACAAATATAGAATATTAATCATCATGTATCCACCGAGTAGTCCAGTCCAAATTTTTGCATCGCACAATTTACCTCGTACATTTGGATTAAACTTTTGTTTACCTTTTTTTAATATTAATTATCATTTTTGCCTTGAGTTTTAATAATTGTTCCATAAATTAAGGTTAATACTCGAAACTTTACGCACGTTACCTACATCAAAGCCACGTTTTTTTTGTGCTGTTGTTTTCGAGTATAATTAAAAGCATTTTCATTAACCAACAAAATTACTTTTCAAATTTCTCTGCGATGTTCAAATTACTATTAACAATCCTGTTGGATCAAAATTTAATCACTTTCTCGTAATAGTCCCTTGTATAATCTCCGTTGTTGACGAATATTTTAACAGTTTCATTTTGTTTTAAGTTCAGATTAATAGCACGTTCCGTTAAGATTAATAATTCGATTTTTTGGATTAGTGCATAGAACTATTAATCAAACTAGCATCATAACGTAATGTGGAGAGGAAGTAAAAGTAAGAAGCGAACTTTTGAACTAGTTCAATTTTTTTAACATGGAGAACGTTGCCATTGAGCAGGAAAAGCATTTTTATTTCATTACCCTTGAACTCGTAAATCCATTCGAGTTTTTCAGAAATTATTCTACTGCTGAATGTGTACGCTTTTAGCAGTATAACCTTGAGAGGTCATGATTTTCAATTCACCGCTGTTGCTGGTGGCGAAGGTGGTACATTTTAAATATTTTGAAACTCCAGGCAATGCAAAAATTGAGTTTTTATGTATAAAAACACTACTCAATGGATACATTAGGGTTGGTATGCATGTATTGGGTGTACAGGAACAGGTGAGGAAACGTGTTGGGTTCATGGGGGGTGTGCAAACTGCCGATGATCCAGACGTCGCACGACCCAGTCGTTTGCATCGACGAGATACGCCACACCACTTGAAGAACAAACGCATCATGTCTGCCTTTGACAAAGATAAAGTTGCATCCATCATAGCTCAGGTTTCTTTCGCCAACTATTTTTATTATGCTTGCTTTTTCGCAATTGCTTTTTTAGACAATAAGAATTTTGTGCAAATTGCATGGTGCAGTTGTCGATGTTTTATATTTTATGAATATCAAAAATGTGACTGGGTAAATCACCGTCTGCATTATTATTTATTGTATCACACCGTTAAAATCCTAGATGTAGCTGTACATTGAATAAATTTCGTTTCTGTGATGTTATGCAAATTTAATGCATCGAAATTAGATAGATATGGTGTAAAAATGTAATAGCCTTTTGAATTGCAAATTTTTAAAAGTTAAAAACCTCAGAACTCGTTTTAACCGAGATGCAGTTAGACTTTTTATTAAAAAACTTGGTATTATCGAATATTTTGCATAATTTTATTATTTCAACCGGAAGAATGGAATTTTATTATATTGAAATTTTAAAGACCGAACGAAATTTTCATTTATATTATTAAATTTAAATATTCCCACATTACATGTTATTTATTTTGTGATATCGTACACGTTAAAGGTGCCCACACGCTGTCGTACTTAGCTTACATTTTACTTTTTGTAATGCTCTGAACAATTACTGACGACTTGAAGATACCCGATTTGAATCTGGATTGAGTCTAAAATCGTTTATACGAAGTGCCGTATAAATACTTATGGTGAGGGATACCAAGCCCAGTCGGCAGAAGCTCCACATGACTTTGTGTAGGCACCTTTAGATAGTGGTATACCTCTACTGTTAATTCCCCATTGAGTTTTTTTGTTCGTATTCATAAGGATAATAGAAATACAGAAGAGTTTATTATTATGATACTTAATTTTATTTTTTAAACCGTTTTAGTGTGACGGAAATACCAAGTTGCTCAACTGTGTTAACCTTTCAGTAATGCGATGTTCTTCGTGGTTGCAACTTTCAAATTGCATTATATTCTTTTTCAACTGCATTCAGTGTCATATTGCCCTTTCTTATATAAAACTTGCAAAATAATAATGCTACAGTTTCATTACGTTTGTTTAATTAACAATAATATAACCAGCGGCATTTGAATATTAAAATGTATTATGTATTACTTTTTTATTTAATAATCGCAAATGAAATCATCGCTTAATTTAGACATTGTTTACAAATAAACGTAGATCCATGAACTAGGAACCAACCAGGTAACTACAGTTAACTGTTGGTCAAAAGTTGTTTTTATGACGCAATCCTGCGAAATTATTATATTATTGTTAATTGATCGACGCTCCGGGGTAAATCGCATCGATAAGTGTTAATAAGGTTCGATTATTGTATTTTACGTCGTTTGCCAACAGCAAGTGCATGATTGACTGTGATTGGTTGCATTGCTTCAAGTGTTCGTTATCGTTTTAAGGTATTTTTATTGTTTATTCAAACACGTTCTAATCGTACCGCCATAAAATTGGCGTAAACATGCCAACTTTACATAACTAAAAAAAAAATTTGACCATACTTTCATCCACCCACCTTAACGACTAAATCCATCGTACTTAACCGTATTTTTAGAACTTTCACAATCAATAATAAATCAATTTGTGATAATACATTTGAATCCGTTTTGAAATAAATCAAACGTTCTCCTTTTTGTTAGTAGTACCTTCGAGCGATCTCATTTTGCCCTTAATAATAGACCAGCGCAATTGGAATCCAATAAAGAAAACCCATTCGAATTACAAAAGTAATCGTTCACACCGGTTTTATCGCCTTTGTTCTTTGGAACAAAAAGAAAGGTTCCTTGGACAAGCAGGAAACTGAACCTTATGATTATTTTTGTTAAGATATTTTCAAGTTCAACATTTTTCACGCTTCCTTTTTATTGCGCATAAACGGCAATGTAAATTTGAGCAATTATGATATGTGTGCGAATATTAATTTAGTTTTTTTTTCACTATTTGTGTTATAATTAATATTTCCTGTAGGCTATGAAGAGAAAGGATGAAGATAGCGATAGAATGAGTGCATCAACGCCACCCGAATCCGTAGGTGATCACAGCACAAGCAGTCAAGGTAAGTGTGTAGGTGGGATTGTAGAACCGTGTACGAATCAAGGTATCACCACACAAAATTAATCAGCTATAGTCGTCGGTAGTATTTCGCGCATTATTGACTTTCTTCAAACTGTTAATTGTCTACCTGCTGCTTCTTTCGATCATACACGCGAATCGATTTGCCTGATGTGTGTGTGTGTGTCTATACCCCAACTGTTTGAACATAGATAAAGCGCTATCTACCTACGTGTTATCAAAATGATAAGACGAAATTGGTTTATTAATTTTGGTGAATAAAACTCCAGTACCTATGCGCACAAATTCCTGAGACATGATTAATGCTTGAATCGTGTTAGTAGTTCGTCAACCATGAGTACGTTACCAAAAATCCGTATTAAATCGAAAAATCAAAAACTTTACATTAAATCTGGTAGTTTACCACGTTCGAAAGTTGCGGCCTTAACAGTCAGTAGCCGAAAACTTGCAACCAATCCACGAAAAGTTCAGTTCCTCAAATATGCAGGTTAATGTTTGTTTACTTAAAATTGTGCGCATTTATAATTTATTAATTGCTCGTTAGTTTAACTATAATTTTTTTATTGTTGTTTACAGCTGGTGAATCAGACGCTACTGTGGAATTGAGAGAAGAAAAATATGAAATTCATATTGAACGTTCTCGCGCTGGGCTCGGTTTGTCCATTGCAGGTGGTAAGGGATCTACTCCCTTTAAGGGCGACGATGAAGGTATTTTTATTTCGCGTGTAACCGAAAAAGGTCCAGCTGATTTGGCAGGACTTCGAGTTGGCGATAAGGTGCTTAAAGTTAATGGCGTGTCCGTAATCACCGTAAGTCATTACGATGCTGTAGAAGTATTGAAAGCTTCGGGGGCGATTTTAATTTTGGAAGTGTCTCGCGAAGTGACTCGCTTGGTGCAAGATTCGGATGTTAAGAGTGTTTTGAGTAATGGCAGTATAGCACAACCGCGTATTCCATCGCCGTTACCACCCATCACACCCGTTAATGATGATATGGTGCTTCATAAAATGTTAATTCATACCACGTTAATTCGCGATACACGAGGTTTGGGTTTCAGCATAGCGGGTGGCAAGGGTTCTCCACCCTTCAAAGCGGACAGCGATGCTGTGTACGTTTCGCGTATTACCGAAGGCGGAATTGCTCAAAAAGACGGTAAAATAGCTGTCGGCGATAAGGTGGTTTCAATTAATGGCGTAGATTTAACGAACTCTACTCACGATCAGGTAGTCGCAATGTTAACGGGCGCGGAAAGATTTGTGCGATTAGTGCTTGAACGTGAACTTAGTTTGCCGCGAAATAGTCCGTCTCCTTCGCCGGGTCCGCAACAATCTCCTCGAATGTTTGGTTTGCCAAAACCTTATGCCGGACTTTATGCGTCCAACAATTACATGGCCAATCGACCAAGTTATCTTGGTTATAGGCATTCACTCGAAAACGATAAAAAGGTGAGGATATCATATCATCTTTTTGTTTAATTCCAAAACTTCTACGGTGATATTTTTTCTTTTAGATGAACGAAATTAATGCCAACGAGCCAAAGGTCAATGGAGTGCACGCATCGCCAAAAGCAGATGCACCCCAACCAGCACCGAGACGATTAAATGCTCAAACTTCCGATGTTACACAAAGCCAACAAAATAGTGTCGCCGCCCCTAAAATACTTAAGTCTGAAAATATACAAAGTGCACCGCCTGCAAGCGAATCATTGCCAATTCCAAATCACAAGAAAGCTACACCAACCTCGTCTCTCGAAGGAGATGATAATCAGGTACTACCGAGGCCCATCACAAATGAGGAATTCCAAGCCATGATTCCTGTTCATTTCCTTAAATCCGCTCCAATTTCTGAGCCTTCTCATGCTGTGACAGTGACTATTCATAAACCTGATCCCATTGAATTGCCCCCGGCACCCACGGGACCTGGTCGAGTCACCGAAACCATCACCAAGAGTACATTCACCGAAACTGTGGTTACTCGCATCACCGACAATATGCTGAATGTGCCAGTTATCATCGAGGTATGCCCGTTGGTGCATGTAGAACTACAACTTAAGCATTTGCATGCGTTACACGTATCTAGAATAAAAAATTTTATTTTCTTGTGTTTAGCTTGGAGTAATATTAGTGATTTTACGCTAGTGCTAGTTTTTGGTTTCATGAAAAGAGAAATGAAAAAAGTTTCTTCAACTAATTTGCACTTGCCTGCGCATTGTTCTATAAAAAATTTTCAAAATACGAATAGTATATCTTAAATATCAAACATTTTTTTTTAAATATTTTACAGAACGGAATTGGCTAAATTCACTGCACCTTTGTAGTGAATTTGTTTATCATAACTTTAGACTTCTCCAGCACTAGAATACTGGAAATGGAATGAATGATTGAAAATTTATGTTCCATCTAGAATTAAAATTTTGCAATAAATTACGGAAATTATTACTTGAATTGATAAAAACCGATTTGTAATTAATTTATATTATAAGTTTCAACAATTTTAATTACACATTCCAAGTATTTTATGCTTGTTCAATTGAACGGTATCATGAATCACAAATCAATTGTTGTTCACTACTGAAAATTTATTGTTGATTAACTCGGATTTTGAACTTCCATTTTTTTTATTCGAGTGCTAGCAGAATGGAATTAGTGTTTCTAGTAGCACGTTAAATGTGTGCATACTTTTATCATTGAGCCTATTCATACTAATACTTAGGGGCTGACTTATCATAACGTCCGCCTGCTACTTTCACAAATCGTTTTACAAATGTCTATCTTGAAAAAAATAAGGACCTTCAAAGTTTTAGAGCATTTATTATGTAACTTAGAATAGCTAGTTATTTTGCATTTTTTTAAAATACATTTTGACTATCTTTGTTTCTGCAGCAGTTTAAAACATTTGATCAGACGTGCATGCACAGGTTTGTGCGAAGAAAATCGAAGTTATTAATGGGAATGTATTTACTTGTTAGGTTTTTACCTCAACTGGGGGGGGGGGGCGAGAATATGGATCAAATATTTAAACAAATATAAGAAATTTTTGTTTATTCAAATTTGAAAAAAAAAGTTCAAAGAAAATTCAGGTTTTTAGGAATCTCAAGAGGAAATATTTTCTAAATTTCTTTTTACTCAATGTGCATATGAGCAAGCAAATTAGAATTTCTTTTTATATTTACATAAACAAAGGTATGAGGTGTGGCGCTAAATATTAATTATTTTAATTGTTGTAATGTGTCTGTGATTATTAAAGTGGTCTATGGGATTTTGCATGCAGTAACGTTATTTAAGAATTTAACAGACATTTAAATTAAATGGAATTTTAGAAACGACATTTAATGCAAAAATTGCATTTGTTCTGCAGAATGTTAAAATCGGCCCTTAAATGCAGTTTACGTTATGAGATTTTGCTTACGATTTCTCTTGTATGACTGGTTTTGTGGTTTTCTGTTCACGACTTCGTTTCCAAGTTCATCTTCGGGTCGAATCGATTAACGTGAACTTCAAAATATTTGCTTAAGACAACTTGGAAGCAAAATCGCATAACGTAAAATGCACTTTAGTTGAAGGAATGGAAATTTAGAAAAAAAAAATTAACTTTGAGAAAGAAACATAACCTGGACCGCTTGCATAATCAATGGGACATATTCTGAAAATATACTATATAAAACATAAATAACTGGGCGAAATAATCTATCGATTTCTGTTCCTGCATCACAAAATTATTGTAATATTTTATGAGCTAATCAAATCGTAATTTTAAATAGAACTAATTCCAGACTATCAAACCTGAGCCATTTATAGACTGAAAACATTATTTTCAAATGAAATAGGTACTAAAGAACTAAAGTTACAATTCTACAATATCTACATTTTTTTTTATACTATTGTTGCTGTAGTGTTTTGAGCGAAAGGTCGCAGCGTACTTTTTTCCAATTTATTTTTATACCGGGTGCTGAATGAGTTAGCCGAACATAGGAAATTAACATGTAAAAACTTATTTATACAAATTCCTGCTTCCCTAATTATTTTAGAGAAAAAATGAAAGACATAAAAATAATGCAGAAATATAAACTACAAATATTTAATAAAACCATTAGATTTTCATCTAACTTTCATCTACTTATAAGGTCAAAAAATGCTTTCGAAATTGTTAAAATTTTCATTTATCGCACTGGCCATGTAATAAATTCCATTCCGGAGGCCGCTCTAACTTATTTTTATTTTTAATTCAATTTAATTTATATTTTCCAAAATAATTACTATGGAAACTTTCATGGCCAGTTCGATAAATGAAACTTTTAACGATTATCCGCGCATTATCCGTGAAGCGGTTTATCCGTGGGCGCGTTATACTTCGATTACCGTGCGTGGATTATCCGTGCGGCGGTTTTAAGGCAACTTTTTGTGTTTTTTTTTTGACTATTTAAGTAAAAGCTAAATGAAATTTAATGTTCTTATCATTCGTAGTTTATATTTCTGCATTTTTTTTGTATCTTTCATTTTTCTCTAAAATAATTAGGGAAGCAGGAATTTGCATAAATAAGTTTTTACATGTTAATTTCCTATGTTCGGCTAACTCATTCAGCACCCGGTATATAATATATTGGAAAATTATTTGAAAATGTATTTTCTATCGAATGGTTTAGATTTGATTGATTCTGGAATTAGTTTCACATTTCATAGCTAAATTCAATTTAACTTGATTAGCTCAGGGGCGGATGTATTGATTTATAAAGGGGGGCATGATTTGGTAAATTTACTTTTACTATCTACAGACGACAAAATGTGTTAAATAAAATTCAATTTTCTTTAAGATTGAAATGAATTTTTTTTCTAAACTAAACTAATTTTTCTAATTGTTTTTTTTATTAAATTTCACTGAAAATTTTTAAAATTGAAAGTGAGATTTTTCAAAAATAATTTGCGTTGCTTTTTAAAATTTTTTTATTAAATTCAATTCCCTGATAAGCACAGAATATCAGTAGTTATTATTTACTTACTAAACGTAGACCAGGACTAGACCTACTAAAGTTTAACGTGGAATCCTAACCATGGCACGAATAAAGAACAAGTAGTTCAGATTTTGATTTAAATTTACCGTAAATAGATAATTTTGTAGATTAAGAAAGGGTATACAAAACGATTTGCCAACATGTATTAGTCATATTTAAAAAAAAAACTGGATCACGAATATGAGGTTATTGATGAAATCACGAATTTTAGTTGATAAGAGAGTTGTAATAATAATGAAATAACGTATTAATGAATCACTTAACTAGAATATGTAATTATAACAATTAACACTCAATCTCGGGGGCTAAGTTTGTATTGCAGACTCTTGCTAGACTTGAAACTATTTTATTATCAATCAAGTTTAAATAGGAAACCGCTTTAAATATTGTTCTCAATTTTAGTAATTGACACAATGTCTGATTTTATTACTTTTTATAATGTAATACCTTTTAAGAATATTACTTTTTTTGAATTCTGAAGTTGATTGTTTTTCTTTTTTGAATTTTTTCATTGTGGTTACATGAAAAAAATTAACTGACGAATTTAATTAAAACAGGAATAAATATTGCGGTTAAAATATTAATTCTGAATTTAAAAAAAAGAAGATTATTTTAATAACTGGATTACGTGAAAGACCCCTACATATGAATTTAAACATAAGTGTAAATACAATTTATTATATAGTTTACATAGATTAGATAAAGTGCAGGGACATAATGTAATCAACATTATATTTTTAAATTGCAAGGATAAAAATTGAGTTGAAAAATTAAGAATTTCGTTCACATTTCGATTGTTAATTGTAAGACATTCCAGGAACGGGCTCATAAATTACAGTTAGTCATTTTCTTAATAAAGATTAAAGAAGCTTTTCCACTTGCTCGGATAAGCACAGGCATTGAATAACAAAAGGTATTCGGGGACATTATTTCTATTGGTTTTGATTTTTAATTAAAAATGATTTTAACTTTTAATTACATCATCTAAATCTTACCCACTAATTATGGCAGCTTCATTTATTTGAATTTCTAGATTTATTATTAAGTTAATTTCTTTAATATTGTAAGAATTTTTTTATTTCTTTTTGATGAATATAATTTTTCTTTTAAATTATTTCAATTAATTTCATACTTATGCTCTTATTCACAAACGTCCGCAAAATATTTAACAAGCCGTTTAATTTTGCAAACCAATAAAAATGAATTCATAGTCCAAGCAAATAAATTCCATTGGTTTGTTTAAATAAACGGTTTGTTAAAATTTTTACGGACGTTTGTGAATATGGGTATTAAGTATATAAATGGCTGCCTTTTGTTTAAATTTCAATGTCTACCGTCAATACAATTTTAGTAATTTTGAAACAATTAAAAAGTAGTAGGGTTTTTTTACCTTGGATTTTTATTACATAATTATTTTGATTATCCTTGTATAATTCCTTCCTTGTATAAAAAGAGAAACTTAAAGTAATTTGTTTCTATCGCCGGGTTGTAAAACTATAAGGTACAGTCTGCGGTCTTTGTAGACATTTTATGTGGCTTGTTCTTCGCATAATTTTGTGCATATTGAATTATTGAATTCAAATAACTCAAAATGCATTTTTAGTTCCTATGGAATAGTTAAAAATAATTTATGTTTAATAGAAAAATATAAACATACATTCTTTGCTTTAAAAAATTAGGTATGCAAAAAGAAGATCAATGTAAATATATTGCAAAAACTCCAATAAATTTAGTTAAACTTGATTAGCACAAGTACCTTTCAATATAAATAAAATTTCATCTTATAAGTTAAATTTAGACTGATTTACAAAATATTTTTCGTTTTTGATATTTTAAATAAATAAATGAGAGTTCTAAGTTCAATCTATGAAAAAACCTTCTATTGTAGTTTGTTCAAGGTCTAATTGTTCTAATTATGTAAAACATACATATTATATAATAATATGTAATTATAGTAATCTGTATTTTAAAATATGCTCAAAATCTCTTCAGCTTCAAAATTTAAAAATTTTGAATTTTTCTAATTGTTAGAGTTTATATTTTGTACTATGTAGGTAGATGGTATATTTATTATATATGTAACAGAATACGTACCTTATAGATTTAAATTGGAGATTCAAAATACTTTTCAAGCTATTGAATATTTTATTATGCTTGGTTATATTTCAACATAATGTTGATCAAAACGGATTAACGTGTTGACTCGCGATAGATTTATCAATACTTTTAGTAGAGCTACATTTCAACACAAAATTATTTTATTTTGATGATAGGTGAATAGCCGAGTGCTTAGTTCATTAGCTTCTTGGGTTCGATTCCCATGGCATATCATTTATAGAATGATTTACCTAGCACCAGGTAACATGTATAGCCTGAAAACGAGCTTGGACTAGAATGTACAGTGTAAAAACAATCTTTACGTGGTTCGGTATTCACGTTAAGCTGTAGGTCTTTTGTGTCTGTCACACCGCTCAGTGGTAATCAAAGACACTTATAAGAAAAATATTTTTATTCAACTCAAACTCTTGTGGGAGGGGAGCTCTCTTTGATCACTTAAAAAGGAAGGAAAACTTGAAAAGATGACAAGTTTGCAAAAGTAACCCAAAAAATGTTCATCATTGTTTACTTAATTTAATTAATAACTAGAAAGCCGTTGCTTTTCGACAATAGAGGGATAGAATCTAGTTTGTGGATAATCTCATGCTCCATTGAATAATTTACCCTAAAGAATCAGTAGTTTTGGTATTATACCCATTAAAAGGAGAGAGCTATCCCCTGTGAGTTCGAGTTGAGACAACTAAAAAGTATACATCTGTCGTGGAGACACGACTTTCAAACATGGAACATTTTCTCAAAGCTAGGCTACTGGGTATGCAATACTATTTCCTGGTTCCTAGAACATATTGCTTGCTTATTATTATTATTTATTGTGGTACTAATAATGCCAGCAAGAATGACTAATACAAGCCTTTTTTTTTTATCGAGAGTGCTTTTTACGTTCTTCTTATTCTCAAATTGTAGTGGAATAATAGTAGAACAGTAGTGGGTATGATTTAATTTATTATTTTGGCATAAAAGAATAATTGAAGTTTTACTTTGTAGTAGCTGTAAATTGAAATTGAGGCAATTGCGTTAATACTTATTATTAGAGTTGTAGTTTGTGTGATTTGAATGAATAGTTTGTAATTTAACTCTTGTCAAAGTTGATGTATTATGTGCTGCTTTATTTATGTATAGAACAAAGCCTTATCTGCAGAACGGCAAAATCACAGGTAATGGATGAAATGTTTCATCGCTGTCCTATTTCCTTGCCTGCTTCATTTCTAATTTACCTCCACTTCTAAACATCACATTCACCCTATTAATCTATTTTCATTTATTTATAGTTTTTTTAATTAAATTGAATTTCAAAAAGAGTATTTATTTTCTTTCTAAGTAGGTATGTTTATATTGAAAGTCAAAACTTCTTTGTTTAGTTTGTTAAAAGTAATATTTTTGTATTTTTGATAATTTGTAAATAAGTTAGTATCGATGATTACAGAATTTGTAAATAATGTGAAGGTGGTTAAGTGGCTGCCTCATTTAGCTTGATCATTTTGTAGTTCACTTTCTGTTATTTTATAATCAAATAATTTATTTTGATTAGGATGTGATATTGAACAAGGCTGGCGGATCGTTAGGATTTAGTATTATCGGTGGTACAGATCATTCCAGCATTCCATTTGGTGCCAACCATCCTGGTATTTTTATATCTCACGTAAGTTGCTATTGATCTTCTATTTTTGTTTTAATTATTATTTTTGTTAAAAAATTACAGATGGTGCCAGGCGGTACTGCTGCGAATAGCGGTAAACTTCGAATTGGTGATCGCATTTTGAAAGTGAATGGTACAGATGTAACACAAGCCACCCACCAGGAGGCCGTAATGGAGTTGTTGAGACCGGTCGACCAAATAACGCTCAACGTGCAACACGATCCTTTACCCGAAGGCTACCAGGTGAGTTTTCGGCAAAACTTTCTTCAACTTTTATGCACTTACTTGACATTTTTTCACTTTTCAAGCATCTTGTGATAACTTATGTAAATACAATAGTAAGTATGATGTCTGTCCTGCTTTTTCAAAAATACTCACTAGTCACCTTTCTTGAATGTTTTGCTTTCGTCGATTACAAGTTTTTTTTCTAATTTTAGGAAATAATTATTAATAAACTGGAAAATGAAAAATTGGGGATGCATATCAAAGGAGGACTTCAAGGTCAACGTGGAAATCCTTTAGATCGTTCTGACGAAGGAGTTTTCATATCAAAAATTAACTCTGTTGGTGCAGCTAGAAGAGATGGCCGTTTACACACCGGTATGCGATTATTGGAAGTTAACGGCCGCTCTCTTCTTGGAGCAACGCATCAAGAAGCAGTTAATTGCTTAAGGACATGCGGTGATCAAATTTACTTAATTGTATGTAAAGGCTACGATCGCGGCGAAGTTGAAAAGAGGGTTGCCGAGGGCCACATTACACACGGAGGTTCTACCAGCAGTAGGTCTCAAAGTA
Source organism: Cantharis flavilabris (assembly GCA_949152465.1). Classification (NCBI taxonomy): domain Eukaryota; kingdom Metazoa; phylum Arthropoda; class Insecta; order Coleoptera; family Cantharidae; genus Cantharis; species Cantharis flavilabris. Next base: position 44,702,780 of record OX424436.1, read on the forward strand.
TTAGTTCTTTGGATAAGGAGGATGAAGAAAGTCAGCAGGTTGGTTTTTTTAAACATTTTTGTTTTTGTGCAATTTGAAATTTATTTCTTTTCTGCAGGAATACCGCATGAAAAATGAATTAATTCAATTTGAAAAGGAAGAAGCCGAGAAACGGTTAAAATTACCAAATCAAGAAGAAGATCTTTCTTTAGTTGAGGCAAGGCAAGTTAATACGCCTGTTGAAAAAGTAATGGACGTTGTTAGAGCGGTGGAAACATTGGCTCACGGAACGGTAGATTCTACAACTGCGCCAAAATCGCCTGGAGGACCAAATTCTGAGCTTAAAACTACGACCGTTGTTATGAGCAAGCACACTCTGGCACCTCAGGCGACCACTGTAAGTACAAAATTTGATTATAAATGTTTCAATGTGCCGTAAAAGTGTACAAAATGATTACGATCGTTTTGCATTCTTTTATGTGTGAACTATCGTTCGTTTCTTATTTGTTCGTGTTTCCTGTAGGTTTCATGATTGTCACCCTTACAGGTTTGTGTTGTTACATAGCCAATGTGTCGTTTGCATTCGTTTTTATTATTTGTTGTGTTTGAAGTGCGCCTATATTCTTAATGAACCTTGGTTTTTTTCTAACCGGAAGGGATTATTTACTTAGAGATAGTAACTTGCGCCAGTAACAAAGTAAACTGATATCTCGTAAATTACTAGCTTGTAGTCGCCGACGCAAGTTACTATTTATTGGCATAAATGCATTTAATTTTGTAGTAAAAGTTAATTAACCATAACTGTTTTACTCGTCGAAGAAGCCTCGGTTTAATCTAAAAAGTTTTATTGCCGAACCTAACAGATTAATATTTAATAAAGCATGATGGCCTGATATTCTATTTTGATGTGACAATTTTTTAAATGGACTCAATGCATGAGTAGAAGTCATGTTGCATGGGCATAACTCTTGTAAAGCAAAATTTAAATGGTCACATCTTTATTGCAGAATCTTCAAGGAAAACGTGCATAGCAATTGCTTCACAATGAAGTTCTTTTGTAATCACAAAATCCTAATAATGTTTTTTGTAAATCGTGTTCCAGTGATTTCGAAAGAAATGTATTTAAAATAATACTATTGGTGCTTGACGAGTGAATAATAGAGTTTTATATTATTAAATTTCTTATCCTTAATAATTGAAGTATTATAAAATGTAAGATTATATAAAAATAATAATTAATGGTTACTCAATATGAAAAATGGCGCGATCGTTTTTCATTTTATGTTATTGAAAATAAAATGTTAATAATTGTATAAAATTCATATCAAACGTACCAATTATTATAATAATTATAGTCCACTAAGTATGTACTGCCAAAGATATGTGTTTAACTTTGATGCTGTTTTAATAATCATTTTAAAATGCAAATTGGTCCAAAATATTTAATACATAGTCAATTTTAACATATTTTAAATATTTATCTTGTTACTTGAATATTAGGTAGTTTTATACCAACTTTTATATTTTAAGTCATAATTGTAATATTTTAAATAAGATAAAGCTAACGTTCATACTGATTCAGTATTTTAGCAAAAATAGTAGTCGACTCATAATATGACCTATGCATCACAATTTTTAATGATTTTCTATAATTAAATCAAAATATATTTAAGACAATAATATTCTTTCTTTTAAAAAAAGAACTATCAAATATAATCAAAAGAATTTGAAAAGTTGTTCAGTTGCTCCTCCTAAACTCAAATTAAAGCTCATTAGAATTTTTTAGATTTCCTGTTCGATATGTTATTTAAATTATTGATGTAGAGGTCGAATTATGTCCCGTACAAATAATATTAATAATTAATTTTAATACAACTAATTCGTTGGTGCTTAAATAATAATGGTCAGGGTCAACCCAGAAAAGTGCTGTAATATTAATATAAGTACTATCCGTAATTTTCTTCCTGACTATTGTAATTGGGGACGGGATTTATCTATGCTAAAAATGTTATTGGACTATAATACCCAGGATTCTTAAAAATTCTCTTGACTTTAATTTATATTCGTAGTTTACCTAAATACCTATATACCTCTATTACAAATAATAATTTTATTGATTAGTATTTTTAAGTTAAAAATTGATTTAAAAATATTCCCGTCCCTGAACTGCAACTAACACATTAATAATACATTTTTTTGTAATTTATTTATGCATCGCTGTGTCCTAAACGTATATTCAAAAGTTACATGGTTAAATAAATTTTATAATAATATTATTAAGAAAATAAATAAATTTAATTTACCAATTTTTGATGTTATTTTGAATTAAAATTTTTTTATTAATATGTAAGGGCATCAAATTTTGAATTAATTTTGCGTGTTGTTGGTAGCGGATTTATCTAGGGTTGCACTCGGCGCGTACTGGCCTCTCTCCGGAAAGCACTAGCTTAATAATAATAAATCATAAAATGGAAAAAAAAATTAACAGGGGACGTTTTCTTCTTTTTTTCTAACTGGAATTATAAAGAAAATTGTGTAGTCAACTAAATTTTTTAATAGTTTGGTCTACAAAAACATTTCAAATATCAAAACCTGTAGTTTACAGCTGGGAAAAACTATTCAGTAAGCCATTCTTAAATTATTGACTAAAATATAATAATTTTTATTGAAGTATTCTTTAATTTATATGCATTAAAGCAAAACTGGTGGTACATGATGTGTCGGCCGACCGAGTATACACTTGGCAAACATGCAGATTAATTCCCTTAATCGACCTGTACAATACAAACATTTATTATTTAATACAAAACAACTATTTCCGACCTTCCCGAGTTTTTAACTTTTTTTTTATTTTAAATTTATTTGCATTATTAATTCTTGACTTCTTATAAAAAGCTTGAATACATGGGTGTCCATTAGGGAAATTAAAGTTTAATTATAAAATCTAAAGTTTCTTACAAATATACAAAATATGGTATTTGATACAATTATATTATATGGCTTAAAAAAATATTAAAGCAAAGATTTGGTTTGGATCGAATAAACAAAAATTTTATTTCAATAATTTTGATATAATATTTCCAATTATGTTTTGGTTAATAATTAGAAAATGTGTAGAACTTATTAAATTTAGCATAAAAAAATGCTACTTCCCTGATTTTAATCAAAATTACATTAGCGCCAGGAACCCCAATTGTTTAAATCCGCTACTGTGTGGTGTAATTTATCAAAATAAATAATGTGAATGTATTTTTTGAGCTGTTAATGTTTTTCATTGAAAATTATATGGTATACAAAATATATATTTGGTACAAGTGCAATTCTTACGCTTTTGTTATTTGTTAGCTTTCATTATTTGTTTGATTTGTTTTGCTTTTTGGTGAAGGGAACCAATACAAGAAACTTTTTGCATTATTATTTGATATCTTCTAACAGGAAGCTCAAGTGCATGCATCTACTCTTCCCAAAGTAACTAATTTTGGTACAGGTACATCCTATAAAATTTCTTCCTCTATTCTTCCATCAGATGGATCTCCACATTCAAACGAATTTACGTCCACATTTAATCAGATCCTTCCTATTCCACCACCACCACCTCCAACCTGGAACGAGGAATTTGATTCTGAGAGTTTTGTAGTTCCTCCTCCTCCACCTTTACGTTTTGATTCTTCATCTTTACCTTTGCCGCCACGTCCTTCCTCGTTTTCCCTCGAAGACGATCTTCTACAAAGTTTACTAAGCTTTTCTAATAAAAAGTTTGATCTGATCCCACAAGAAAAAACAAACGATGAATCCAAGCCAGAACTTTTATCAGTTCCTCTCGAATATATGGATAATTTATCAGATGATGAACTATTAACGCAAGTAATTCAATCGCAAAATAATAGTTTAAACGAATTGGTTTCCGCTCCACCAGAAGATAGTAATAGTTTAGGACAAACTTCACAAATCACAATAAAAAGTAACCTCACCAAAGAAAACCCTCATTCGCAAAATGGTCAGGGAATATCCATTATTAATTTGCCATCTGATTATTCGGGTTATTTAATTTTCAATAACAACGCATCAAATTTGGTTTTGGGTTCAGATAAATCCTTGGGTAATCCAATAAATCCGGAAATGCCTTCAAATTTACCAATTAACTCCACCTCGGTCACAAATATTTCTAATATTGATGTCGATAGAAGCCAAGTATCTTCTGACTATAGGTCAATTACTGAAATTCATGATGACGTAAAAACTTTAAATACTTCTTCATACAAAGTTTATGGTGATAAGTCGTCGATTTCACTTGATAGTGCCAACTCCAATATCGATGAAGATAAAATACCTACCGAGGAAAACAAAACTATTTCTATTGGCGATGCTACTTCCAAATTTTCTCTTGGCAAATATTCTTCTATTCCTGATGACCAATTAATTTCTGCTAATGAGGGTAGCTTGAATGTTCCTCAAAATGAGTCAAGTTTTAATAAATCATCTAATATTTACTTAAGCAAAACTGCTGTTATTGATAATCCCATTACAAAAACTTCTTTAAATCCACCCATCTCCAAGTATTCTTCTATATATGATGACCAACTAACTTCTGTTAATAAGAATGAATCTTCTAATGTTAACTTAAGCAATACTGCTAGCATTGGTGGTTCCATTACAAAAATTTCTATTTATGATGATAAATTAACTTCTGTTGGAAGTAGCTCGAGAACTTCCCTAAATTTGTCTGATGTTACGGTATCCGATACATATCCTAGCAAAACCTCTTCTGTTACTGATAGTAGCCCACCACTTAACAAGTATTCTTCCATATTATCTTCCGTTGAAGAAAGTAACTTGAATACTTCTCCAAATGTATCCAGTTTTAAATCATTTGATGCTTATCCAAATAAACCCACTACTTATGGAAATTCTATCATAAATCCTCCTAAATTATCAAATACTTATCAAAGTAAAACCATTTCTTATGGTGATTCCATTCCAACTAGTTTGTTAAATTCAACTACCCAAAATTATTCTTCTGTTTATGATACCCTGACTTCTGCTAACTCAGATACTTCTCCAAATATAGCCAATCGTAAGTCGTTTGATGCTTATCCAAACAAAATCGTTCATTCCTGTGACCTAAATGCCACCGCTTCTTTAACCTCACCTATTCACGAATATTCTTCAGATGGTATAGTTTCTGCTAGTCACACATCATCTGCGGTATATCAAAGTAAAAGAACTTCTCGTGGCAGTACTATTTTTAATCCACTTCATAGTGATGAAATCAAAACAATTTCGAGTCCAAGTACTTCTCTTTCCCATTACAAAATATCTGATCTTTATGGAGATCTAATGTCGACAGAAAAAAATATTCCAGTTACTGTTAATGAGGAAAAATATTCGTACAAATTTTCTAGCGATGGCCAGTCAACAGAAAGTTCTTCTACTTTTTCTCATACATCAAGAAATGTTCAAGTCGGGAACGACATCAACATATCTAATTTTTCAGATAATAAAGTTTTTTCCACGGTTTCTAAAACGCAGAAAACTGTTGTATATTACGATGATACAACTGAAATGTATGACGTAATGTCTCCAAGTCATTTACCACCATTACCCTCGAGTTCTCCACCTCCATTACCAAGTAGTTCACCACCACCTTTACCAAAAAGTCCAATACCTTCGGTTTCTAAATATACAAAGAAAGTGGATGATCCGTTATATTCGACTCCATTTGATAATATTGTAGTACCTGAACCAATTTATGCAATCCCAGAAAGCACAAAGTCTTCTAACAAACCTCTCGTAGTACCGAAACCCCATTCTTTAACTTTTACTAATATGCATGTAGCAGCCACTGGAATAGATGCTGGAAAAAAATTTGGTAAAGGATTTCTCGACAAAATTGAAAAGGTAATAATGGTAAATTAATATTTAATCATTTATTAATTTGAACATGAGTGTTGACAATCAATGATAAATTCCTATTTTATTTAATTAAGCGGACACATATTTATTTTATTTTAGTTTTTGGTGTTTACGAAATATAAGTTTTTAAATTTCTAAAAATTATACATAGATATTATTCCAATTTGCTATATAAATTTTGTATTAATTTGAAATAATTTTTAACAGCCTCCTCAATCGCCAGTAAGTAATTCGACGAAAATGTCTGTAAGTGATAAGAAAAGATTTTTCGAAAATGCGATGGAAGAGAGTCAAAAACCATCACCCAAACCAGGTAAATTTTGTTAAAAATCAGCGATTTGGGAATAATATTAAATGTTAAAATTTTCAGATAAAGTATTCAGTTATTTAAGTGCCGACGAAATTGAAAAACTGAAAGCAGAAGAAGAGAAAAAAATCGAAACCTTAACGCGCTCGGAAATAAATTCCCTAAGTGCATTGGATAATTCCGATGACGAATCGTTTGATTCTCAACCCATCAGGTAGGTCAGCTCGCGAATTTTCTAGTGGTAGATTTTCACTTGAATATTTTTTGTTTAGGCCTTCGAGTACAATTGGTATGGGTAGAATTGGTAAAGGAGAACGTCAATTGAGGGACCGTTTACGTGAAGAAGGTTTATTAACAGACGAGGAAGAATACCACTTGACTCCTGCAGAAGAAAGAACACGTCGCGCTGAAAAAAGAGCGGCGTGGAGACAGGAACGGTTAAAATCGTTGGAGCAAGACGCCATTCAAGCACAAATGTTAATCAGATCGATGGCCGATATGGCATCTTCTGAAGAGCTTAACGAATCGCCGTCGGTGAAACTGACTGAGGTAAGAAGTATTTCAGTTTGAGGACTGAATAGAAATAATAATTTATTAATTGATAACTTTGTTAGCCTTTTTTTGTTTTAATATTTTCAAAAATTAAAATTTGTAACTAACACTAAAGTGCTAACATAAACTGGACGTAATACATGTCCAGGGCAATGGTACTAACAGCATTGCATGTATACAGCTGCGGCCTTCTAGCGCCGATTTTCCAAAATTGGCGGTGCGTAGCAAACCAGGACACATGACGGTTCGTGAAAGCGAGAAGGTGCTAGGAGAAAAAGTGACGCGACGAACAGAAGAATATATCGATGATGTAACAGGTGAAAAACGTGTGCGCACCGTCGAATACGTAGAGAAGCTGATAGAAAAAGAGGTATAGAATCATGTTCGGCAACCATATAATGTTTGCATTCACATCACGGTTAGTTAGTCCTACACTGGGGCACTATTTCTTTTTTGTTCTTTTAGTAACACTAGATTTAACCACCTAACTTTTAGTTTTTCGGTACTTGTCACTTTCTTGCCTTAGCATGCAGTAAATTTGCAGATAAAGCATTTGGTTATTTCAAAACTTGTATGCTAAATTGTTTATTTATTAAAATTGTTTATTTATATTGGATTATGTGCCTGAAGTTTATGAAAAAATCAAGTGTTTTAAGTTTGCTTTTGGGAGTATTTTAAGTTTTTTTTAAATTATTATATTGAAGGGTAAATAAATACGGGCTCTTTTGGATGCAGGAAGTTTGGTTCTAGTGCAGCCTTTCAGACCAAGCTGGTGCAACTACAACAGCCTGCACCTACTCTGTCTGAAAGCTAAATGATTAGTTTAAAATAACTGCCAAGTGCAATGTAACTTCGTAGTTATTTCCGAAGGTGACATAGGAGTGAATTAGAAATTACATCGTACTCGACAGTAGTTTTAATAATTTTTTTATTATTTAATTTCCTTTTAACTTTTGTGAATATTTATTTCAATATATTTATGCTTTATTTTGTACATAAAAATCTGATCAAGTTCATACTCATAATTATATTATAATAATACTTGGATCCTATTAATTTGTAATTTTAGATTGGTGAAAACTTAAATTTGATGTATCCTGCACTGCATTCTTGAAACAGCAAAACTTTTTAATTTGGTATGCGGATTTTAAGGTTGATCTAAATATTAGCTGTAAATAAATATGCTTAATTTGGAGCTTTACGACTGGAAGGTCGCTTTTTTGACCTTTTATTTTGTGTTACTTAATCTTCGAATGTTACTAAGATTGAATATACTATTTTACAAGGGGTAAATATCTTGAAATGATTTTGTACACAGGACTACAATTCCAATGATTTCCATGGAATTTCAATGATTTCCAACAAGGGAGAGGTAACGGGGTAACTATTCTCCCTCCTCGTCATGACCATCAAAACCAATAAAATTATTATATTTTGTTAAAATTTGAAAAATATACCTAAATCCTTATCAAAAATATATTAGTTATTTCTATAGTTATTTACCCACTCCCAGTCAGCCTCACTTACCTCCATGAATTTTTCCTGAATTTGCTCTTGTGTACATGTAAAGGAAATTTTGAGAAAATCCCAGGAAGTCTTAAGAAATAGGAAATACAAGAAAATCTTAAGAATACTCTAGATGGCCATTTTTTATTTTTTGAAATTTTCTAGGCTTTATTAAGATTTTCCGAGATTTTTTAAGATATCTTAGACTATTCAATTCACATGTCATCTGTCAAAAGTGGACCAATAAAAATGTTTGATGTGAGATTACATGGCCAATCAAAATGAACTGCAGCGAATATTCCACTAGTGGTGAATTGCAGCGACTATTCCATAGTAGGACAAGCGAATATTTTAAATAAATAAAAAAATTTATTGCTATTATTATCTGATTATTATTTCAAATTATTTTTAGATTTTATTTTTCACTACAAATAAAAACAAAAGTTTGTTTACTATAGTTGTCACAGAAATAAAATCATGTGTAACTCAATTTTTTTGTCAATTTTATTTTAAAAGTAAAATTTGTTCAGTGAATAGTCTCTTAAATACGACTCGTAATCATAGATGATGTAGAATATTTTGTGGTGATATCACTCATATTCTTTGCGCTCGCGAATAGCATTCGTGCTGGCGCACTCATGCTATTCATTTTGCAAGCGCAACGAATATTCGTGATATCAGCACAAAATATTCGACATATCTATGACTACTCGTGGTATTACAAGTGAATATTCTACATTATTTCGGACATCTCGTTTCTTAATATCCCGAAATTTTCTAAAATTTCTTTGGATTTTTAAAGATTTCCTGAAATTTTCTGATATTTCGTTGAATTTTTTTTTTCTGGATTTATTAAGATATCCTAGAATTTCCAAGGGAATTCCAAATAAGTGTACACAAAATTTTCGAGATATGTAAGTACCCCTTGAGAATTTAGGTACAATTTTAACAAAATTTAGTAGATTTTGTTGCTTTTTGATGGGTCATGGAGGGGGTTAGTTACTCTGTTACCCATTCTTATATCCGCTCTTGCCAGTCAATCTTACAAAATGAAAAATTCAAGGAAAGCTAATAATAGCCAAGGAAATCTCAGAAAATTAAAAAAGCAAAAAGAACAGTTCGTCGTTGGTATTCTAAATATTTCCCAAGATTTCCTTTCACTTTTGTATATTACAATTTCCCCTTCGGTTTTTCAGTTAAGGAACAAACTAGAGAAATCGTCGGAAAAATCTGGCGTACAAGTGAAGGGAAATTTGAGGGAATCTTGAGAAATCTATGGACATTTTTAAATTTTAACAATAATTATTAGGTTTTGATGGGTCATGGGGAGGGGCGAGTTGTTAGCCTCATTGTTGGAAATCATTTAGAACTTTGGAAAATCGCAATTCCGAATTGTTTTTGCTATTTTATTTATTTTAATAAAATGTTAAATGTAATTTTCTGATCAAAATTCATTAGAAACTGAAAAAAGTACCTTTGTCCAACTTTTATTTTTTTTAAATAAACCTAAAATAAATAAATAAAAGAACATTTTGTTCATTTTTTCAAAAACCTTCAAAATTTTGATAATTTTTTATTTAAATCAACGAAGTTTGATTCGTAGAGCATAGAAAACGCGCGGAGTTACGTTGGAAATTGTGAAAAACGTACTTGTTTGTTTTTCATTTTTGAGTTCAAAAACTAAGTACAAGCTAACCTTTCACATAATAAATATACCGGTGAGAAATATCGCTTAAATATCCCATCATATACTTTGTATTATTGCGTTAAATGTGGAAGCCTTAGCATCATTATAATAAACACTAAACATATTTCTGCATTAAATCTTTTCTTCCATTTTTTTTTCAAGAGAGGAAGCATCTGGTATGCTAACTATTTTTTACTTTAATTCCAACATTCTTCTCTTGTAAAAAAACACTGTCAAGAAAAATTGATGTAATTTGGTTTCTCAAAATGTAACAAAATATTTTTTCTTCCATTTGCATTGTTTACCGAGAGTAATTTTTAATGCCAAATCGTGGGCGTACAACCAGAACCATGTAAGTTCACTTTTTATGAAATGAGAAATTCATCACCCAAAAGTTAATATTAAGGTAACGCTTCAGTTAAAAAAATATTTTAGTTCATTAAATGGACTTAACTAAACAAGTAAATGGACTTAAATGTTTCTTTAACTGCAGCGTTACCCTAATATGAACTTTTTGGTGATGAATTTCGCAATTCAAAAAAAGTGGACTTACATGGTTCTGGTTGTACGCCCGCGAAATTAAGCTGCTGTAAGAAAGACTGCTTCACCCCTTTTTCAAATGAAATGTGTACAACGGTGACTTCATTTATCTTTCATCCTGTAAATATAATTTATGTACTTTAAAGCATCAAATTCACGCACGCTAAATATTTGTTTGCTTTGCTTGCACAAACCACAGACTGCTCCCAAACAGAAACCTAAAATTCTTAATAAAAAACATATTATTGCTGTATAATTTATCATACTTGTGTTTTGTTAGGTCGAAACATTGCAGGAGAAAATAATATCTTTAGAATTAACTGGAAACAACGATAACGAAGTGCCACTTAATGGCAACACGAAAGCCTGCGATGACGACGATTTAGAATCGGAAGAACCCACAACGCCCACCACAGTCGAAAATAATGGCGTGACCGACGATTTAACGAATGTAAATAATAAAAAGAAGAAGAGGAAAAGGTCAAGAAAAGGAAAACATTAATTTTTTCGCAATATTACCAAGTTGTTAATTTTTAAAAAAGTCCTAAACAAAAAGTGTTTTGAGGTATGTGGGTTTTTTAAAATTTAATTTAGTGTAATTTTTTAAATTATTTCATAACTATAAAAATTGTACAAACTATTTAATTCTTATATTAATTACTATTGTAATTTTATGCATTTAATATGTATAAGTAACGAAACGATAGCTCTGTTATTTATATGTTTATGTTTTAAAAAATATTAACACAAAAGTATTTTTATTATAAAATAAAAAATAATTTTTTATGAGGTGGTTTAAGTTTGCTTGTCATTTTATAATATACACGATGATGTTATTATCAATTTTTAGTAATTAAAGAAAGATGTAAAAATTGGATGTTTAATTATTTCGTACCGATTTAAACATTTTTGTAACTTATTATTATTTTTATTTCTTTGGCGCAATTATTCCTTCCAGTTGTGCCTAAAATACAATTTTCGTTAACTTAATACTGTTACTTCAAGCCATCGTATTACCTTTAATTGCTGATTTGTCTTCTTGAGGAATTGAATTTCTTCCCCGTGTTTTTTCTCTTCAGCTGTTCGCAATTCGGCCGCTCTTCTGTCGGATTGTTCAGCTTTTTGTCTCAAATCCGAATATTGATGTTCCAAATCTAACTTCTCATCTTTTAATTGATCAACGTCTTTTTGTAAATCTGACTTTCCTTGCTCGGCTTGCAAAGCCTTACGCATACCAAAAGCAATGCTACTGCAATATAAGGCTTGATACGCTTCCATTGTCATACGCATTTCGTCGCGTACACGTAGCAGCAGTAATCCCCTCTCGGCACAATTAATCGTGACCTGTCTGATGAGTTCATCAAAACATTGCGTATATAATTCACGTCTCACGGGACAAATTCCAGTTTCTCTTGCCTTAAATTAAAACCTTAAAAACATGCAGAGACTCTCGGTACAGTTTTTAAATTACCTGTCGCTGCTGTAATCGCATGTCCAGTTGTTCTTGTAAATTTACAACATCTAATCTTGTAGCGGGCGTAGTCGAAACTTGTTGACGCCACATTTGCCCGTCTTCTTCCCATTCTTTAGGCGGTAATATGCTATTTAAAATTTCTTCCGATTCGCGTTTTGCTTCTGCAGTGGGCGGTGCCGATTTAGCTCGAGTAGGAGATACGGATTTTTTATCCTAATTCATATCAAAGTCATGTTTGGAAAATATTTAATAATATCGGGCTTACATCGATAGCTGCTCCCGGTTTCTCTGGATGTTTTGTCACCAACACGGGATTGTCGTATCTCACGAGAGTGTTTGTAGCCGGAATTAAACGTTCTGCCATTTTTAAGCTTTTTTTTATAATAAAATGACAAATTGTCAATATGACAGTTTATCGTTTACTGGAACCAGTTGTGGTAACGATGGTTACCACTCGGAAGGTTTTATCAATAAAAGCAAACTCGACAGGTGGTTCTCTTTAATTTTAAGTTATAGGGCAGCAGTTCTTAAACTGGAGTCCACAAAAAGAATGATCGACATGAATCCAAATTGCTGATGGTAACAGCCTAAATAATTATTGTACTAATTTCTTTACTTAAAATTTAAAAAATATGCTCTTTTTCACTCCAAATTTGGAAAAAAAAATTCAAAAAGAATTTGAAATATGGAATTGACCATATAATAGTCAAGACCTTAACCGTTATAGAAATCAATTAATGAAATATATTTTATTTTTCATCTCGGACATTACTAATTAAAAATTTCATATTGAGGATAGGTGTGCGAGGTAGTTAACTTGTCATATTGTGTGCAATGGTACAGTAGCTGATTGTTTGATGTTTTACCCAGGTCGGATGAGTATGCAGCTATGACAGAAACGTCCTTCCGACTGACCTGACCCAGCATAGACAGCTATTTAAAATCTACTACTATCTGAAATACTTACCTTCCTCTAGGAAGTTAGGTGTCTACAGATTATAGGTATATTATATGGTTTTTGGGTTCGGCTATAACCATAGATCTTATAAGACTGGATCAAGGTTGCCGTTTGTGGTTAATTTACCCAGAATACATATTTGGCCTATGCTTATGGTTAGAATCTGGTATAAAATTTTGTATGTTGATTTTTAAACATTTAAATGATGAGTGAAACGATTTGTGACAGCCGGTCTCCCCAACCTACATGAAATTTGAGGAACAAAAAAATTACTGGGTTAAAAATTAGATTCAAGATGAGCCATTTTAAACGACTCGGGCACCTGAATCCTGAAGGAATATAATTTATTGCTATGAATGATAAAGTAAGTTTATTTATTAATTTAAAATTTAATAATACAATTTGGATACACATAAATATATAAAACATTGAGACACCAGTGCTATTTTATTAAAAATGTAAAAAACATAGTGCGATAGTATATTTACGATCTGTGACTAGAATGCAAGTTCCTTTGGTCATTTTAAGATTTACAAGAATGAAAACTTTTCCCTTAATTTACACTTTTTGTTACAATAAATTAATTAAAAAGAGAAACTTAAAATTATACAAACACAGCAATATAAATTGACGAATGAGGTTTGTTCACTAAATATCTTATAAGCTGTCCTAATTGCATTATGATTACAAAACATAAATGAGATTATAAGAAATAATAATAGGGGTAAAAAAACAACTACGATTAACTAACTAGACATAAATAAGCAAAGTCTTTTCATTAATGCACACAATATTATGCAAAATTAAAACCATTTACAAAAATGGCACACAAAATTCAAAAATAACAGAAAAATGAGTATTGATTGTTGAGAATTTCGATTTTCCGAAAGCATCACTTTACCTAAACTAAGAAAGTTTTTCAAGAGTATTATTATACAAAAGCTGATGCCTCTTATAAGTTAAATGTTAAAAAAAATTTAAACAAATGACAAGCTACCCAGGAAATGTGATGTTTTCTTTTTGTACATTTTTATAAAATGTCCTTACTCATTTGTCGAGGTATGAGCAAAATTTTATTAATCTTCCAAAAATAAATTCAATTCTTCAAAAGAAATAATCAAAAGTGGGAGTTATTTTTCTAAGCATATTCGTAAAACTATAAAAAAATTTAGAAATAAAGAAGAACAGGTTTGTAAAAATTATCTACTTACAAATTACATAATGAGGCATTTACGTTGTCGACGTTTTTGTGGTTCAGGTCTTAGGACAGCTCTCACCGCTTCATCGAAAACTTGTTTTAACCCTCTTTGTGTTAAAGCCGAACATTCCATATATTTAACCGCTCTAACTTTATTTGCCAATTTTTGTCCTTGTTCTCTTTTTATAGGACTTAAGCCTTGATCTGCTAACGAATTTAAAGTTTCTCTATCGTCCCTCAAATCAATCTTGGTACCTATAATAGACAAAAAAAACTATTGACAAGGTTAAAAATAAAAGGGCGATTTACGGACCGACTAAAATCATAGGTGCATCTGGGCAATGGTGTTTTATTTCGGGGTACCATTTGGACGTAACATTTTCAAAAGAGGATGGAGAAGATACACTAAAGCATATTAAAAAGACATCTGTTTGTGGGTAAGACAAGGGGCGTAACCTATCATAGTCTTCTTGACCTGCTGTATCCCATAATCCTAAGCTAACTGATATTCCATCCACAACCATCGGAGCCGAGTAATTGTCGAATCTGCAAAATAAAATTTAATCTTAAAAAAAAACTAAAAGATGTTTTATAGAGGTCAAGGAACCAATCGACAATTTTTCATTTAAATCAATGGAAATCTGGTTTTGAAATTTTATATATTTTTAAAATACATAAAAGCTGAATCATCCTTCCACATATAGATATTTTAAAATGGATTTAAGCATTTTGTGTGAACAAATGCTTACAAAATTTATTATCTTGTTTGTTATTATTAAATAAAAATAAATTAATGTAGTGCTTCCTATAAAGTAGAAAAACCATGAGTCATTTGGTTCCTTTCGATTATTTTAAGTGAAACATTTGCTCTACAGTGGGCGTAAAAAATAAACTCGTATAACAGTGGTTCTCAATTAAATACTTACTTCTTTTTACAAAATTTGTATATGTTACTGTCAATGATGACAATTCGGCCATTAACGTCAATAGACGTTAGTGATAGCCATCACACACGTTTCGTACTTCGCCGAGTTCGGGCTTCCCTGGAAAGGTCGAACCTCCCAGTCAAGGTGGATTGATTTCAGGGATGTTTTTAGCGAGTTAAGCGCCAGCGAAAACGGTCCGGGGCGCAGCGAAGGGCTGCACAGGGTCAGTTTTGGCTGGCGAAACCACGACAAATAATTGTATCAGGTTGAAGTGCATGGCCATTTTGCTGTTCCTTATAGTATTTATTCTATAATATCATCATCGTTCAATTCATTTTGGCCATTAACGTCATTGACCGGCCAAAGACGTAAATATTACAATCAGATGAAAATATTTAAGTGTCAAAGATTGTACTAATACAATTAGGTCCAATCTCTTTGTAAAAAATATTAACTAATAGAAGAAGTAAATATTTAAACTAAACTTCGATGCTTTAGGATTGCATTTTTAGCTGAAAATGTGTAATGACAAATCTTGCAGCCCATTTCTTTTTAAACAAACTACTATTAGCCCCACCGTTGTGAGGAAAAATAGAGGCTAGGATATTTGAATTTTTACAAACCCTTCAAAAGTAAAAAATGGTGCACTTTGTCAGAGAAATATGGCTACCACATAAAAGCAAGACAGTAAAATTGAAAAAAAATAAAATATTTGCTTTTTATATTACAATTTTGAATACCAAAATTGAGAATCACTGATTAACGGAGCAAAAGAATGTAATGATTAATTCATGGTGAATTTTGTAAACAATTCCAAAGTGATAACGGTTAACTTTTAAATGAGTTTATTTTGATTAGGTTTGAAGCAACAATTCAATTTTAAAATTTGCCTTCAAGTATATCAATTGAGCTAATTAGAACTGCCCACACATGCAATCAAACTTCTACCGCAAAGTACATCATTACGCCCGATATCTGAATTGTGAATGAAAGTTATAAATTTTGCAAGATTGAACTATCAACTTCCAGAAGTTGTAACCTTTTGACCCATGAAAGTTTTCGTGTACAATTAGGTTAAATACATCAACCTACTCAAACAGTAGGTAATTGACATAACAACAGTCATCGGTCAGAGTAGGTGATTTAAGCACAAAGCTGTACATGATAAAATATAAAAATTCTTACACAGTGGGGACATATTCTCCTGGAAAACTATCGGTGGTATATGATATCAACATACAAGTTTTTCCGACTGTTCCATCACCCACAACTACACATTTTATAGGACGTCCGGAAGACATTGTGTTTTTCCGCTAAAAGAGAATAAAAGAGATATTTATACCGACACCTTCTAACCTATAAAACTGGGCTTGGTCAAAAAAAGTAATTTATAGTAACGTACTCACTAATATAGTTTAAAGAAGGTAATTTAAAAATGACTAACTACAAAAACGGTTTCATTGAAATATAAAATTAATTTGTCTATTCATTTACTTTATTTTATGTAACATTTAGAAATTTATTGTAAAATCACTTTGGTGATAAATCCAAACACAACCGACGAGCACAGAAAGTTACGAATGTCACTAAACATAAAACCAAGTTCCCTGGCTTCATCATGCGACGTAATTATTATATACACAGTGATACCTATTTATGGAGTAAATATTAATTTCATATTTTTCAAAATGGAATTTTTTTTAATTTTAATCTTATATTCTCAAAAAATATTTTGTTAAATCTAAAAAGAAATAAAGAAGAAATTAAATACCAGATTAGTGGTATATGGGGCAGTCCTTTAATCACGTGAGGTTTTTATGCCATTTTTTTACCCCCCCTCCCCTTTGGTGATACATGGTGAGGTTTTAGGCTACCCCTACCCAATATCACGTGTATTTTTTTTGAAAATTTTCTTCAAGTAGAAACGGCGAGACAGAAGGCCGCGGACAGCGAGAAGACGAGTGGCGTCACGAGGTCCAGTGCCGGAAGCTAGCTGAGAGCTAAATACTGTTGTTATGTTGCTTTTTAGGCATAAATTTGCTCGCTCGGGATTTCACGTGGCCGCAATAAAAAATACACGTGATTGGCACAGCATCCCCTTCCTCTCTATCGTGATGTTATTCTAACCCCCCCTCCCTGTTAGAGCCTCACGTGATTAAAGGACAACCCCTATGAAGTCTAAAAAGCTGGCTACCAGAATATTTTTTTTAGTTTAAAAATTTAAATTTCCAATAGAATCAAAAAAATGGTGGCTCTCGAGGGTGTTTTCGCACGTGTTTTGAAAGTGCAGCTTGATGCTTTTCGAGATGAGATGCTGTCCTTGGTGGGTCCGATTTCTGGACGGGTGGCCACGGGAGAGACTACTAAAGCTGAAATAACTGATTTAAAAAGGGAGAATAAATTTCTGAAGGCACAGAATCAGTCGCTTAATGAGAGGATTCGGCAACTTGTTTCTTCTCCTGGGCCGAGAGTCGGAGTCGATGAGGAGGTGGGAACGAATGGTGGTCTGAATGCCGATGCACCGCCGTTTGTGGCTGAGATTGGAGGTGCTGGATCTGGCGATCATCCGGGCGCTTCTTACGCTTCAGTTTTGAATGCGGCGACGGGTGGTCGGCCTTCGACGCGTTCTGGTTCTGGTGTTAATGTGGGTAATTATCGTGACCTTGGTTTAAGAGGTACAGTGCCCCGGGGCGTGGCGTCTGGTTCGAATAGTCAGCCGCGTACCTTGGTTTCTGATTTAGATCACTCTGCACGGAATGGTCGCCGTCTCCCTCGCATGAGAGGTTCTGGTGGGGATTTCTCCATCTCGGGAACTGCTCGTCGCAAGTGGTTTCATTTAAACAATCTTGCGCCTAACACCGCTGTCGAGACAGTCAAGGAGCATATCGCGAATGTCGTGGGGATTTCGGATGTGGTGTGTGAGAGCTTGACCTCAAATACAAAATATTGCTCTTTTAAGATTTGTATCCCGGAATGCGATATTTCCAAACTGTTGAATGATAAGGTCTGGCCTAGGGAGACCTCTATTCGAGATTTTTACTTTCGCAAGCCGGTCGATGATAACAACAGTACCCTGGGTGGTCCCGATGTTTTTTTAGGGAGTCGTTCATTGCGAGAAGTTGCGAGGAGGTAATGAGTGGTTCTCTTTCCCCGCCTGAGCCTCCGTCTGTTCGTCGCGATTTGGTGTTTTCTTGCTCGATTAATGCCACTAATTTTTCGGTGGCTCATATAAACATTCGATCTCTTTTGTCAGATTTTCACGTTTTCTCTGATTTCGTGTCTCTAAATAATTTTGGTATCATCGCAGTATCTGAATCATGGCTTGCCCCTGATTTTCCCTCTCATCTTATCATCTTGGAGAACTACGCGGTCGTTAGAGCGGATAGAGTGTCTCGCGGAGAGGGGGTTGCGTTGTATGTTCATAACTCGATCTCATTTAAAGTCTTGCACGATGGACATCGATTTGCTTGTGGCTTGGAGCATCTATGGATACGTGTTAGAGTTCACGGCATTACATTTGCAGTTGGCGTAGTTTATAGACCTCCTACTGTTGCTCTTTCGTGTCTGAGTGAGTTTGAAGAATTTCTCTCATTGCTTGGGAGTGAATGTAGCGAGTTGATCATTTTAGGTGATATTAACATTAACTGCCTTATTCTATCGCCTTCTTTAAAGCGCTTCCAGGGGATTCTTGATGGTTTCAATCTTCAGCAGATAATAGTGGATCCTACTCGTGTCACCTCGACATCTAGCACTCTCCTGGATGTCATTTGTATTGATAAGCATCGAATCCCTCTTCGGTGTGGCGTTGTTGATCTTTTGGCTGTGACTGATCATTACTTGGTATATTGCTGCTTGGATCTGGTTGCGCCATCACGCGAGCCGCGCAAGATAACTTATCGTGATTTCAGTAATTTTGATCAGGCTAGTTTTTCGGCGGATGCGGCATGTCTGCCGTGGAGTATCGTCAACGAGTTGCCCGTTTGTGATTCTAAAGTTGAATTTTTAAATACTTTGATCTTGTCGTTGTTCAATGTACATGCTCCTATTCGAACTCTCGTTTTCAGAGAGAGGAGTAAGCCGTGGATTACTTGGACAATCAGAGAAATGGCGAAGTTAAAGAGGCGAGCCTACAGCAAATACAGGCGCACACGTTCTAGTGTAGATTTTGAATGCTATTGCGACCTTAGGAGGTATTTGTCAGGTGCTGTGAGAAGGGAAAAGGCGAGTTTTATAAACCGCCAGCTTTCGCTTCATCGCTCAAATCCGAAAAAGCTCTGGCGGTGTTTGTCTTCTTGGGGCGTGCATTCTCGACCTTCTAGTCAGATATCTGCACATTTGTCCGAGGATCCGGATTTTATTAATGCGTACTTTCTCAGCTCTGTTCCGGGGGATTCTACAGGGATGGATTTGGGATTGGATGATTTGCTTTTTCCTGAAGTGGAACCACTCTCCATTTGTGAGGCCACGCCTGAGGCGTTATTTGATATCGTCGGGGCGCTGCACTCTGATGCTCTTGGTCCTGACGGTATCAGCCTTCGTATGCTTAGGCTTGTACTTCCGTTTTGCAGTGAGGTGATCTGCAACTTGTTGAATTTTTCGTTTAGAACCGGAGAGGTGCCATCCATCTGGAAGGCGTCACGTGTCACACCGCTTTCCAAGGTTCTAATAGCCGTGGAGCCTTCTCATCTCCGTCCCATTAGTATTTTGTCACCATTTGCAAAGATAGCGGAGTCCTTTATTAAGGTTGCCTTATGTGAGCACCTGGCACTCCACCATGTTTTGTCGCCTGCACAGTCTGGTTTTAGACCCCACCACAGCACTGCGACCTCTTTGATGCGGCTCACTTCAGATATTGCTTCATCTATCGATCGTTCTGAAATCACCTTATTGGTGCTCCTTGACTACTCTAAGGCATTTGATTCGGTTGTGCTTGATCGACTTTTGACCAAATTACACCATTATGGGTGTGATGAGTCACTGTGTAGATGGTTAGCGGGCTACTTGCGCGATAGATCCCAGGTGGTTGAGTTGGCGGGAAAGGTGTCTCGGCCGCTGACTATTTCTCGTGGTGTTCCGCAGGGAAGCATTCTTGCTCCGCTGTTATTTATATTATATACCACCGATTTGGGGAGAGTAGTGGATCCTGATTGCTCTCTTGATCTCTACGCCGATGACTCTCGAATTCGTGTGTCATGCCTGCCTTCGAACATTGACACGGCGATAGATGTTTTAAATCGCAATCTCGAATCGATACGGGTTTGGTCGTTATCGAATGGTCTGACTCTGAATCCTGCGAAATCGGAACTGCTTTTCTTGGGTAATCCTGGGCTGGTGCGTAGGGCTCTAAGTGTTGCAACGTTGTCTGTTGCGATTGGTAATGAAGTCGTCAGGGTCGTGGATTGTGCTCGGAGTCTGGGGCTTGTCTTGGATAGTGAGCTTAATTTTCGTCAACATGTGGACCGTAAGCTCAAGGTTTGTTATTACAAACTTAGATCGCTTTACCAGTTCAAGACTCTTTTACCTTCTCATGTGAAGTGGTCAATCGTTAGTACTACGATCCTATCTAACATTGAGTATTGTGCAACGGTATACTACGGTTTCCTCTCGCAGGAATATAGGCGCAAGCTCCAGCTCTTGCAAAATTCCTGTTTGCGATTTTCTTTCGACCTGCGTAGGTACGAGCACGTTACTCCTCTGTATCGGGATCTTGGATTGCTTAAGATTGACGGGCGTTTCTCTTTGCTCTTTGGAGTTATGCTCTTCAGGATTATGAAGAGTGGGGAGCCGAGTTATCTGAGAAGTATGATTAGGCCTCGTTCGGCCTGCCATGCTCGTGTTTTGCGGGATCTGGGAAACTTCGATGTACCCTCCCATTCCACGGCAAGTTTCGAACGGTGTTTTGCATGTCTGGCGCCCAGATTTATGGAGAGGCATCGTAGACTTTACGACGATTCCACAAGTGTGAGGTCCTTCCGCCGAGATCTGGATGCTGTCCTGCGTGCCCATATGTAAATTTCAGACGACGAATTCTTGTATTTATGCCTTAATTGTTATTTTCGTTTGTTTTTTGTGTGTCAATTACGGGGGGCTTGAAAATCTAACTTTGTTAGAAGCCTTCCAATTAAGAACTTGTATTTATATTATATTGTATAGTTTCTTAATAAATTTCTTTATTATTATTATTATTATTAAAAATGTGTTTAAAGATTAGATGTTCTTTCAAAACTACATTTTCCTAGTCGTTGACATAATATCGTAAGTTCTATTCAACTGATTACCTTCAAATTTTGTGTGTACCCTCAATAAGTAGGTATACATATTGCTTTACATAGCAATATTGGAAATTGCTAAATTATTATTATTACTATTTAAAAAAAATTAAAATTAAAATGGTTTATTTTTTAACTCGGAGTCGCCCACAAAAATCGAAATATTTTGTAGTTAGCATACGGTTATTATTTCTACTTGATAAATTTTAGTTTAATCAAATTTGCCATAAATATCGTCACAAAATTGTTAATAACAAATGAACTATGCAATATAAAAAAAATCCTACGTACTTCCATAGCTGTTGTATGTTATGGTATCACGTCAAAATACCGAAACAAAATCACCTCAAGTCAAAAATCCAGCCGTGGATCCTGGAGAAGTCATCGCAAAAACGCTGCAGCCGCTATTTTAAAATTAATCGCTTCAAAAAAATTATTATATACAGTCACTGATATATTATATGAAAAAAACCCTATTTTGTAATCTTAATTTATTTTGTCGGTTTTCTTAAAAAAAATCCCCAACAAAGCATCTTTTTTTCTGCCTCTAGAGTGGTCTAACCCCTTAAATCTTTCTCTCAGAGAAAGAGGCGGATTGTCCTGCAGTGGACAGAAAAGGTTCAAGAGATATTTTTATATTATTATATTTCTTATGGAGAAAGTAAGCTAGAATCCGTCTACTTTAACTACTATATAAAATTTCATAAACATAAATAAAGAAAAACATTTGAAATAAAATATAATAGTATGTTCTTGTCCTGTATAATACATTTTAAGAAAAATAAATCTACATAAAATTTATTTTGGGAACAATTCCAATTTAATTACAAAAACTGCAACAGGTAAAAACAACTGAACAAGATATGCAATAAAATCTTTTTAAAATACTACCCTGGGTGACATGTTTCACTCAAGTGAGGTTCAACTTTTTCTTGTAGAAAATATTTGTATGGGGGCCGAGGTATATAGAACAGAAAGTATATTTATATAAAAAGACAGATAGATAGACAGCCTTTCTATCCTTTATAAATAATAATTAGAGTATAAAATAGAACAGTAGGTAAAATTTGGCCGTACCAAAAAGTATTGTCGCGTATAAAAGACTAGAATAAATTATGACCTCGGCCAGCTGCAATGTCTAACCAGCCATACGTATAATTAAAATTGTTTAAAAGGATTCTTTTTTGGTCTCGTAAATCTGCTTCAAAAACAATAACAATTTCTGTTAACTCTCTTGTCTCGATCATATAAAATATTAACTCTTATATATGCTATTTAAGTTTTCTTCGTTTGGAAGGAGATTCAATAGAACCGTGCTGAGTTGCTAGTGCAAGAAAAGCTTCTGCTAAAAGTTGAGGACGATTGAGAATCATCAATTTCCATCCATCAGTTTTACTTATGTCCATGGCATGCTTATTAATGTACTCCCTAGCTTGAACTTTCAATTTGACTGCATTATATGTGTCGGCAAATACAAACATTTCGGCAGCATTTTCAATCGACACATTTAAACACAAGACATTTTCGCACATAATTTTTAACCTCTCCAATGCGTATTTATCGGCAGCAGCCAACAATTCTTTTGATAATTTTTCCAAGTTGAACACTTTTTCGGTATAAATAAAACGCATCACTTCTTTCAACACATCATAACCTATGTCGGTTATTTCCACTCGGTTGTTTTGTTTTTCCATCATTTCATGTCCAAACATGGCTTTAAAGACCGGACTCCGAGCCGCTAAAATGACCTTATGTGCTTGGAATTCTCTTCCTTCAACGGATAAGATAACATCGCTGAACTCTTGATTTTCAAACATACCCTGCAAATCGTCTGCCAACTGATATTTAGGTGTTGCAAATTCATCGGAAACATTTACGTAGCATGCTGGAATGATAATTTCACAATATACGGTTAGCACATTATTTATCACTAAATCGTTTGTTACTTTTACGTTGAAACCACGAGAGTTCTTCGTAGGCTTCTGTTCAAATCTATTCGATCCCTTCCACGTGTTGACCGCTTCACCCTTTGAATTTGCAAAGGAAAATTTATACTCGGCTTGCACTGCATTTACATTAGACGAAGCTAATTTTAGATACATTAATATAATTTTTGCTCCCATAATTTCACCCACTTTGTGCATTTTCAAATACCATTTAAGTCCGTAGTTGTTAGTATTTTCACTTGGAAATTTTGATGATCGTATTCCCTGATTCATACTGCTACAACAAAAACTGAAATTTTGAATTTTCCAAGTGTACCTTACTTTAACAAATTGCATCTTGGTGCAACCGGAACTTTCCAGAAGTTGAGTATTACTAGGTGTACTTGTACTTGCTGAATGATTTTCAGCCATTGTATATCACTTAGATTTACTTATCAAACTTGAGAATTTAACTTTGGTTATTTTGATTTCTTCATTTCCTTCAAAATTTTACATTTTTGTGTAACTATTGATATAGGATACCAGAGGTATGCTGTCCCATTGATTTATTATTCTCGGGACAAGTAATAAGCCAAGTTTGTCAAAGATGCTTTATAATTATAACTAAACCTGTGAATTTTCACATGAGCACAAAACTTACAGTTTGTTTATTTGTAGCAGTGATTTTCTGGTTTTTAGTGGTTATCCAATGACATTTCACTCCAGTGGTGGATCAAGACAATTACCATAGGGGCGGGAGCAACAAAATAAAAATTTATATATCGATGGAATTAATAATTCATTACTTCAAAAAGGTTAATTTAACTATGTAGATTACAATTAAATATGAAAAATAAACAGTAGTATTTTTATCTTGTAAAATGTTTATTCTACTCAGGCGCGGACTGATGGCCAGGGGTGCTGTGGGCTAGCGCATCCCGGCCCCTCTGGCTGCAAACATGGTATAAGATAATAATAAAAATAAAAAAACATGGTATAAAGATAATCTTTATACCGTGGGCTGCAAAGTCGCGGTACTGTTACTTCCCTTGAGTTGGTTGTCTACCTCCAATGTACTGTTCTATTTTGAATTCTTTCATGTCTTGTTCTTTCTTCAGAACATCTAAAGAGTTTTCGCGTCATTCAAACACTTGCTAATTTTTGGTAATGGTGTTTTTGTTTTCGGTGTTTTGAGATGGAATCGATTTAACACCCTCAGTCGACGTCATAACAGATCATTTCGGCAAAAATTCAAAGCAGCTCGAAAAAAAGTTTTTTATCTAGGGGTAGGTATTATCAAATTTGTCATTACCAATGACAAATTGAAAAAATAATACCAGTCCACGCCCCCCCCCCTCTTGTTTTTTAAATTTAAGATTTTTTCCGAGTTTGGAATAAAAAAATAAATCTAAAATTTTTCAATATTCTTGTATTTTATTTAATCTGTACCTAAAACGCAGTTGATTTTAGACAATAAAAGCATAAAATCTATTTTGTAAATAATTTGAGAATCTAATTCTATCCATATAATAAAATCTAACCATTTACACTAAAAAGAGGTAGAATCATGATATATTTAACCTGCTCATAAGGATTGTTCTATTTTCAAAATAAAAGGTAACACTTTTAACACTAAACTTGTATCATGAATAACTATTGTGCTTTTTTAAGTTTTAAGAGAAGAAAAAAATTTAAAAAAATGAAAATATATTAATTCTTTTAATTAAAAAGTAGCTGGTAATCTGGTGTACAAGTGAAGGAAAATCTGAAAAAATCAGTAATTTGTAAATCCAATAAGTCCTACAAAATCCAAATAAATCTGGAAATAAAATTCTTGGTATATACTCAAGTTGAGATTTTTTTCTATCTTTATTCGAAAGGTAATCTTATGAAATTCGAGAAAATCTTAGAAAACCGAAAATTCAAGAAAATGTACAAAATCCTAGGATATCTTTTGAATGATTTCAGCGCTGATGTAGTGGTATTTAATCTCAAATTTTGATAGAATAGATTATTTACAATTTTAGTTTAATAATTTAATCCTAGGGTATTTTTTTATGCTTTTTCTTAAGAAAATCTTAGAATACGTACAACATATCATAGGAAAACTCGGTTATTGTAGGAAATCCTTGGAAATAGAGACAGTACAGCCTCGCTTATCCGGACACTTCAGTAATCCAGGCACTCCGGCTCTTCGGACATTTTATATTTTTTTCCTCTGCAATCCGGACGAATTTCTAGTTGCAATTTCAAATTAATGCAATTCATCATTATTCTTTTATAAGACTGAACTATGACATCACTGCGCACGTGTATTGTGCTTTTCGCTGAATTTTGTAGCTATAATGACAGTCTTCACAATCTTGGCCTATAATATACTATTTCAACATGCAGCTCGAGGTTTGGTAGTAAAGAAAAAATTAACCCAATCAAAAATTAATTATTGTTCTTTTAAAAAATCATAGTATGATTGTTTGATGAAAGTTTTATTTTTACTTTTTCATTATTTGTTAATTTTGTTTAGTTTACGTTTAATAATGTAAATTATATAAAATAAAATAATTCAATAATACATGCGTATCAACGATTTTTAATCAATAAAATAAGAAAAAAAAATATCTCGCTAATCCGGAAAACTCGGTTATCTGAACAAACTCAAAACTATATCTGTCCGGAATAACGAGGCTGTACTGTAATTGGAAGAAATGTACAAATTCTAGAAAATTCAAGACATTGTACAAAATCCTAGTAATATTATAAATAAAAAATAAGCAATCCATAAGGAACTTTTTCAAAATTCCCGTATATTGTCGTAAGGATGATATTGTTTATTTGATGTGGCTTTAAACGTAAGAAATTCGAGATGAATTTACCTTATTCTTATTTCTCAATTTTACACGGATTTGAGTGCTTCGGCGAAGCCCAGGCGGGTGTTTCGATCACTAGGCATCGAAATTCGTCAATTTAAGTAATAAAAAGACAAATTAAATTTTTTATAAAAAATATTCATTAATTTTTTGGTCGCAAAAAATTAAAATGAAAAAAGATCCAAAAAGGATCTATACAATAGGCCCAACTACTTAAGGGGGTCACCTCGTGTGATTGCAGGTTTATTTTGTTTTTCTTTGATTAAATAATTGACAAGATTTTTAATAGCTATTTATTATACAAGTGGCTTATAAGGCAAATAAGTTACGAAAGAAATGTTTAGCCACGAGAGCTTGCTCGAGTGGCTAATTTTTCTTGAGTAACTTATTTGCTGTTAAGACACATGTGTAATACAAAGCTTTATCCAATATCTCGTAATAATAGTTTAAAATGTAATTAAAAGTTTTGACATTTGACGTTTTAAAATATCAAATTTAAATTATGAAAACTAGTAAGTAGTAGGTGTACTCATAATTTACATATAAGTCATTAGTGTGTAATTATGAATTCATAAGTTCACTAGTGTTTTATAGACCCCATAAGATATGTAAAATCGGCATTATTATGCCTTCATAAGACAGAGGTGTTGGATAAAATTAATTATTCGTTAATTATACAATTTTCAATATTTTCGAATGATTCTAGTTCACTCGATGGCCACAGCTTCACTGATTAAAATGCCGTTTAGTTTTTTGATTTGAGATAAGCCGATCAGCCGGAATTGTGGAGGCCAGCTTTTTTGACATGGCTGCCTTTGGAGTGGCGCAACACACATTGTGATGAAATTTTTTTGACTTACTGTTGAAATATCACTAAATATATAATAGTAAAAAGTTGCAACTTCTATATTTGTTGTTCGTCAAAAAAAAACACAAAGAAAAACAAAATAAACTGGCAATCACACGGGGTGACCCCCTTAAAACATAAAATGTTGGGAACTTCAATATTCCTTCAAATTTCAGGTAGAATTGCCAAGTAAATCATATAAAACTAATAAATTGATATTTTCCTCAAAAGGATTACTAAATATATTTTAAATCAAGTTTTGAAATATACATTTAATAAAACAAACATTGAATTAAGAACGCTAGCTCTCTTAAAAATCTGATAATTTTTCTATATCTTACATATATACAAAGTACAAACAATATTAAATTTAACCATCTACACAAAAAAATTTTAGGTAAACTTCAAAACAGAAGTGGATGTAAATGCAAGTAGTTTAAAATGAATTTCACTTAATAAAACAAGAGTAAACTTCGGAAAACTTTAAAAGTATAAATCAAATCACATTTACATCCGATTCCTTTCCACTTAAAATAAAAGTCATTGAAATTCGTTCTTAATTGACATAACTTGATCATGTACTGATATTTTTTTGGCAAAAAATAGTGATTTGAGCTATAAGTGTTAAAAAAAATCAAGTTCTTTTGAACACTAATAGCAGTTAAATAAATTACGTTTCAAGACAAGAAAAAATTCAGGTACAACTTAGAATTTATACTACACTGTTTGTTTGTCATCTAAAATTAATGTAAACATAATATTTTGTAGAAAATTTCTTAATTCGATTTTCAGGTGATTAAAGCAAAAATGCAAAGTGACGTAGTGTACAAAAATATTGCTTTAATGCATAATAAATTCATATCAATAATTGTACAATCAACAATAAAAGATTCACCTATGCTATCAATTTAAAATGCATTATGGAAATTAATTCCGCAAGTAGGTACTTGAAACATATTTATTTTTTGTAAAAATTTAACAAAAAAGCGTGAGTACATAAAAGATTTATAAATAATTTTCTACTTAAACAAATTATGATAATAAAAGTTGTAAAAAATTATTTAAACAATTAAAGGAGATTTTCTTATAAATAATAAAACAACTTAAGAGTACGCTTATCCTAACCCATGCAAATGTTAAAATAAAATTTATCGTCGAATAAACATTTTTAAAAATTGTTTTTCAACAAGACAACTTTGGTGAAAATTTCTCTACAAAAAAATCCTAAACTTATAAATATGCACTGCGTTGTCAATAAATAAACATGCGATACTTAAAAAAGCACAACATAATAAATAATTCAATGGTAAAAAAAAAACTTTTTGTTTCATTTCATGCTCATTTCTAAAAATTCTACAATATAAATTTACCAAACTTTGTTGACACATTTGATTCGAAAAATAATTTCCTTTTATTACAACAATATTGGTTTGCCTATAGTTAAATCATTTCTTAAATTCTTTTTTACAAGGAATTTACAAATCGGGGTTGTTGAATTTTGTTCCTTTCGATACATATATTTCTTCGTAAGCTCCTTCCTGTTCTAATTCTAATACATGGAATTTTTTCAGTACGAGCAAACTGTAGAACTTTTGGGCCGCCTGCAAAAAATTCATATAGATTGGTGTAATCTGCATTTTTAGTTGCATAGGCATAGCATAGGTGAGCTATAACGTATAAAACTACCAAATCATCTTACCTGTTTTCTACTATGCCGGTGACACATATCTGTGAAAAATATGTGTTCTGTAGTTAGTAACTTCGACCGCACAGATTGAAAAACTTGGAAAGCACGTTTATTCAGTACACGTTCTTCAAATTGCTCATCCGTTTCATTTTCTAATTGTTCTTCACCCTGAGAAAAAATATTTTAGTCAAGTCACTGACGTTTTAGAAGGTAAAATTTGAAAAAAAAATACTTACAGGGCCTGCCGAAGGTGGGAAATCGTAATCACCATGCCAGGGAGATTGAACACGTTCAGACATTGCACCAGCAGGCGTTTGGGCAGGTATATTTTCATCGTAACCCATGTTTGCCATTTGCATTTGACCCTAAAAAAAAATGATAAATTAACATTTAAAAACCTAAAACCAAAAAGCAATATTACCTGATTATATCCCATATTTTCCATGGCAGGAAGATCTTGTTGAATTGAATGTAACGATTCGAGATCAGAATGTGAAACCGATGACGTTCCCATTTGTCCTAATATATCTTCGGTACTTGCTGGCGTCATAGGTGGTACCAATTCTTGTTCTTGCAGCAAGGAACGTACCTAAATAGTTTGGTTTTAAAAAATACCTTGGTCATCATTCTTGTTTGACTTACTTGTTCTGGTGCTAGATGGGGCATTTCCTCTATGTGTTGCATTTGTTGTGTACTACTTGGATAACTAACTGGAGGACCTGGAGTTCCAGGATATCCGAGAGATGGTGGCACTACAGGTGTGCCTGGATACATCATAGATTGCGGTGGACCAACGCTAGGAGGATAACCTATGCTAGATGGACCAGGAGTTCCAGGATAACCAGGTGTAGACATGCTGGGATAGTCTTGTGGTGGCATGCCGTAACTTAAAGGTGTAGGGGGTGGAGGCATGTTCACTTGTTCGCTTTCTTCGTGTGGAGTTGGCAGCATCATATGCGATAATTGGAGTGGCGTCGGTGGAGCAATAGGCGTTGAAGGCATCATTCCCATAGTATCCTCAACTTGCATGGAACGTAATGGTGTTTCCGGTTCTATCACATGTATAGGTGTCTTAGTCTGAAAATACAATTATTTCAATAGAAATAAATTCAAATGCAAGACTTAATTTTATTACAACATCATCAGGTTGTTTTCGTTTACGTCCCCGTTTAGCAGGAGTTGGTGTTGGTTCTATTGAAGGTTGATCTTCAACAAATCTGCCATCCATGTCCAAAGATAATTGTTCTGGATTTCCAAGCATTGCAAAGTCCTCGGTTCCAATTGAACGCAAAATTAGGTGTCTCTGATAATTCTACAAATAAATTGAATTAGAAACAAAACTTACATTTAGAATTAATTATTACCTTTGATAAAGCACGAGCTGGAATGGCACGAGCAGGTAATGCAAATAATTTTTCAACTCCACCGGTTTCTTTCCAATGCATTAAACGTTTAGTGGGAGGAGCTAAATCCAGCGTCGTAATGATATCACTTGTATCAGATAACTGATTTTTCATTTCTTCTCCAGATATGTTTTTAACTTCATCAACTATCAATTTTCTTTTTCGTTTGGCTTTACTAAAACCTAGAGAATTTTTTTATTATTGAAATGTTTCGTTAACGTACATTTGACCTACCTCTCAATGCTGAAGCATCTACAGGTCCAAGTGCAAAACTTTCTTCTTCATTTTGAAGCAAAGTTGTTTGCTCTAATGGCGGTGTTAATCTGTGTTCCTCTAAGTTTTCTATAGGTTGTTCGGGAGGTAAAATTGGTGCTTGAGGTTCTACAATATCTGAAGGAATTACACCTAGTGCCGATGGTGGTCTCGAACTATCCGAACTGTGCCCTCCTACAGACATAGATCCGCCAAAGTGATCCATATCTTCGTCACTGTCATCTGCAGGTGGATGAATTATTGGAGGGTCTGACAAGCCTGCATCTACCGATGGTACGGGCATAGGTGTGTCATCAAACAGTCCACCTTCGAATAACCCCCCAGCTAAAACAATTAAAATTGTTTAATTGATAATTCAGTAGCCATGTGTAAAAAAGAAGCTTGTATGAAATTATTTTAGAAATGCAATTTTTCTCTTTTGACCCAAATTATATCCAAGCAGAAGTATTTAATGATTGGACTATTATGTTATAGCTTACATATGATATTTTGATCCAGATTTTCTCCAAAACTATCACTTCTCATATCTGGATCAACTTCCATTGGAGAATGATGGGATCCTTGAAGACCGGATGTTGAGGCAATTGGTTCTCGGTCTTTATCCAAACCCACCCCATCTAAACCTGGAGCATCACTAAATAATAAAGTACTCTGAAAAAGAAAAAAAAATTCAATAAGAAAATTTAGAAATGGTTTTGCGGTTATTAATTTTTAAAATAAAATTCTAAAATAAAATGTGGAGGAAGCAGAAGAATTTATGCCAGTCTAGTTATTGACTTGGTATGGAAATAACTCAGAGATGCAATTGTTTCGCTACAACTCTTTACTACAACTCACATTTCTTTAACAATAGAAAAAAGCCTCCAAACATAAACAGATGCAAATTTGTCAAGGCCACAAATTGGTTATTTTCTGTATAAAAATATAATTGTTCTAGTCTATCTAGTTTTTGAGATATACCCTTTCATAGAACCCCAATTTTTAACCAAAGAACAATGTTTTCAGTTTCCAATATAGTTTTTTTTGTTCACAAATGAAGGTTCACAGGAGTCTAGTTTTATTTTATCTATGGACAATTTTAGTGCCAAAAACTAGATTGACCAAACAATAATTCTTTTATGTAGAATTTCCACTTTAATTTTGATACAACCTATTTTGGGTATAGAATGTACAGAAAATGGCTTATTGGAGATTTTTGGAACCTTTCTGGATAAATTCACCTCCGATACAATTTGAGTCTGTTGTGCAAAACTAAAGGGTTTCACCAAAAACAATTTAAATTTCAGAGTTATTTCCACATAGACCTTTATGTCACTATTCATTCTATGAATAGAAATGTGGATTGCTTTCCATAAGATTACAAAAATAAATCCATATTAAAAACGACATTGTTTTCTTTTACAAAATAGTTCTCTCTCATCTTTCAAAATAAAATCCCTGACTTTTTGAACCTTGATTAATTTCAGAAATTGCAAATCTTATAAATTTATGCAATTAAAAATCACAGCTTTTACAATTTATTTTGTTTATTTTTTTCAAAAATATTTCCCAGACTTGTGCTTAAAAATCAAAAATTCCCCAATTTTTCCCTGACTTTTCCAGGTATTCCAGAGAAGTGGAAATCCTATCATATCTGGGTAACTATAAAGAGTTATAACAATATTTTTTTAAGTTTTAAGCAAACTTCTGTCAATTCTATTTTGAGCATCGAGTGCATAGGCAGCAGCCAACTCACAACTATGTGATTTTTGTGACCTTCCTTGGACAAATTTGGACACCTTCCAGTCTGAGCTGAAAAAACTAGATGCTTTCCTCTAATGGCACTTTAAAGAGAACGAACAAAAAATACATTTGAGGTAAAAGTACGTAATGACTGGAATACTATGGAGACTAAATAAATTTAAAACTGCTATTTTCAGAGTCCCGTACCTGTTCAACCGAAGGTTCTAAAGAAGTGTGTCTCATTAATTCTGGAGCATCAGCGTCAAAACCCATATCTCCAAATCCATCATCGTTGGAAACCAGTGCAATATTACCATAATCTTCTCTCATTGTAATTTCTTCGGCTCTCGATTGATTTAAACTGAATTGAGCCTCAATATCCACATCACTAATAAATTAAATATTTTGGTTTCATAACTTTGAAAGTATAGCAGTACAACTTACTTGAGTTCAGGCATTGTGGTGTCAAAATCATGAAAAACTTCGGGAAGGGTAATAGCGTTAACGGCAGCCTCCCGATGTTCCTCGGGTAAATCGACCATACCCGGCCGAAAAGCCATTTTAATTTTAACAAAAGCTTCATTACAGTCGGCCAATAGATACTTGGCTTTTCTAGAATAAATCCTCACTACACCCAAAAGCAAGTGTCCCGATGTTCTCAAAGCCATCTTAACCTTTGGCTGCATAATACCATCGACCGATTTCTCAATATTGGTTTCAAATACATGAGCTTTTGTAAGTTTCTTGTCCCAATGAGCGGCCAACCAAATACGGGCCAGGGGCCCTTTTTTGGCCAACACAAAATGTGCATAAAACATGATGACAACAAATTGTGTTCAACTGTCCAGGTTTATTGAAATCTACAACAAATAAACAACCTGCATAAATAAAAAGACCGGGAAGTGTTGTGAGGTTCATTAAATTAACAAATTAAGCTGTTCTGACAAGATTGTTGATTCGCGCCCAAACAACTCAAAAATAAACAACAACCACAATTTCGTTTTACCTTACGATAACTTTTGAAAATTTGTCGCTTAACATAACTACACTTTTATTACAAGTTCGAAATCTTTCCATCACATTTATGTACACGAAAGAAATAAAATAATTCTTAAACAAACCCAAACAAACATCACATCAGGTAAAATGGCGCTGACTTGTGTCGAAAAACCGTAGCGTCAAACTTGAACGTAATTCGCATGCGCTGTGAAAATTACCGCTAACCTATTTTGTAATATACAGGGTTCGGCGAATGTGTTAATTTTTTTCACAAAAATATCGCAAGTTTTAACGACATTAGGAGCGGCATTTACAAAACAAAATAATTCTAGGGTTAAAAGATACTTCAATCTGTTGTCAAGTTTGACAGTTGTTTAATTTTAAAATGCATTAATTTATAAAATAATGCTGATTATTAAAATAATATTTATTCTTGTAAATGTTTTTACCGTATATGGACGATACGGTCGATGTTTTTTAAAAGAGTTCCTCTCTAAAAGTGAGCATTCATATTTAATAGATCCTGATGTAGACCAAAAAGATAATGCAAAAGAACTGGAAAACATTCATTTACCGAGAGAACTGTGCGACTATACACATTTTGTCAAAAAAATTATAAATCCTTATAAGCAAATAACTCATAAGTTGCCTTCCGTTGTCATTGTTGCCGATGACACAAAATCCGTATGTTTGCAATGCGCTGCTTGTTTAGTGATTGCGCAACAGGTTACTATATAAATTTAAAAAAATATTGAATAAAAATGAATAGTTTTTTTTAGATTGATGAAGCCATAAATAAAATTACACTTGGCGCTAATGATCCAGAACTAGAGATTTCTCAAATTCAATGCTCATTGAAGAATACGTGCAACTCTGATTTCGATAAGTACGTTTGACATTACCCAGATAACATGTAAGCTTACGACAAGGTTGTCGTTTGCTTGTCGTTGGCTTGTCACGACAAGATTTACGTAATTAGCTTGTGGAAAGCTTGCAGCAAGGCTTTCGGCAATAAGCTTAACATGAAATCCTGGTAAAAAGCTTGCTGCAAGGCTGTCGCCGAAGAAACCCTTGTCGCAAGCTTTACGTAAGGTTTTCATCGACAAGCTTGTCACGTAAAGCAAAAAAAGCTTGTCAAGTGTCAACTAGAAAAGCTTTTTGTAAGCTTGCAGGCCTTCAATAACAAGCTTGCTGCAAGCTTATAAAAACCTTAAATTGCTATCTGGGTAGATGGTGTATTTCGCCAGCTCACCTCATTTCGGAATTTGGATCCAAAATTAGTTTAAATCGTTTGTACTTGTACCTTCTTTTATTTTCGATCCAAAATTCAAAATGGGGGCTGACAAAATACCATTATTATACATTTTGAGATATCTAAAAAAAAAAAAAATATAAAAAAAATTAAAAAAAAAAAAATTCCTAAGTTTTGGGTGAGAGTTTTTTCCTACTTAAAAAAGAATATTATTTGGTATAGTGAATCGGTTCAGGAACATTTTTATATTGTTTCAGGTATGATTTACAAAATAAGGAAGGATACAGTATAGTAACCGTATATAAAGACAAGTATAACGTTGATAACAATTCCCGCAACAATGGTTGTAAATGGTCCGGAAGGTATGTATAATTTTTTAAAGCAATAGGTAAATTTTTTTTATCAGTTCTCAATTTGTATTACATGAATTTGCTTGTATATTTTTTATATTTATTTTCAACCGGTTTCGCTTTTATAGCATCATCAGGTAATTTATTATGAATAATTATTATTGTTAATATATTACCCGATAATGCTATAATTGCGAAACCGGTTGAAAATAAATATAAAAAATATACAAATTACTTTTTCCGAATTGAAAAATAAATTAAAATTACTTATAAAATGAACTTAAAAAATAAAAATAAAATTTTTATTGATCAATATAGTTGGGTATTTAAGGTACTAAATTTAATACACTTGCAGATTAAAAGAATTTTGTACAAAATATATCAGTCACCTTAACGTCTTTATCCTCTACAGTAGTTTACTAAAAGACAAACCTGAAATGTCGAATTTGTTATGCAGGTAAAAAGTTTATTAATTAAATTATTAGCTCTTGAAAATAATATAAATATAATTATCAATATTGAGCTACAGGACACAAAATAAAACACAAGTTTAAACGAGCTTTCGAAAAATGACCTTTTCTTTTTCAAGTTTATCTAACAATCCTGAAAATTAATCATTATTTTTTTTAAACTTTTTTTTCGGTTTTGAGTTATTCTTTTCGCGCTTGTTCTCTTCATCCTTCTCTCTTTGCTTTCTCTTATTGCTTTCAAAATCATTAAGCTTTATGTTCTCTTAATCCTTGATCACAGCGGCGGCATGCAGGTTTGCGGAAGGTGCATACTCAAAATTTATTATTTTGTTATATTATTTTAATATTTTTTTTTAAATATTTTTTTAAATATTTTTTTTAAATATTGTTTTAAAAATATTTTTATATTGAAATAATGCTAAGAACTAGCGAGATTCTAATTTGTAAGTTTTCAAGAAACTAAGATACATATCAGATTAAATTAAAAAAAATATAAGAATAATACTATTATACTACAATACTATTATACTATAATAATAATATAAGAATAAATATAAGAATAATAATAATAATAATTTTTTTTTTTAATTTAACCATAAATACATACTAAAATTCCACAAATTTACTTAAAATTTTTATTTTGGGTTCTTTTTCTACATATCAGATTGTTACTTTTATATGGTGGGACACAGGACATTTCGCTACCGGACATTTTGTTATCATTCTTACACTGTAATTAAATAGTGGTCACACGCGTATCGTACCTCGCCGAGTACGGGCTATTCAGTCGAGGTGTGGCTTCCCAGTCGAGGTGGATTGACTTCGGACATATTTTTAGCGAGTTAAGAGCCAGTCAAAACGGCCCGGAGCGCTCGGAGCGGAGAGGAAGATCGGAAGGAAAATGATAAAATTTATATTAGCCCAGAACTTTAAGCTGAAATTATATCATAATTCGAAAGCCATTTCATTGCCAGAAAAATTAAGAAATACTAAAAAACATTAATATTAAGTAAATCATTCGTAAAACATTAAAAAATAAAACTTAAATGTTTATAATACATTTTAGAAGAGATGGTGTATTTAGAGACTGCACGAACGTCAACTACAAGACTATTCCAATTACAGAAACATTTACAAACAAACAAATTATTTTAAAAATTGAATGTACATAATAAAAAATAATAAATAATAATAATAATTATGATCTAGTTCAACATTACTAATTTAAAGTTTTAGAAACCAAAGCAACAAGGCGTTTTGCCACTTTTTTTTTTACTTGCACATAATGATGTATCTGATTCAGAATTAATATTTGGAGTGTAAGTCACAACGAAACCATGTTTTTCACTTTTCTTGCTTTCGCTCTATAAAAACAAAAAAGCATTTAAAACAATCAACAAAATTGGCAAACCACATAACAAATTATTATGCAACTTATTGAATAAGGTATTTGCTGCCAGTATGACCCAAGGTGCTAATATGGCCAACGCTCTGTATTTCGGCAATCATCGTGACATTAGGCTGGAATCCGTAAGAGATCTAATGCATTATAGGGATGCGTAGTAGTTTTATAGTTTTTTTCATGAGCATAAATTTTGGAATTGTTTCTTAAAGTGTTGACTTTAAATTGCTAATATAAAGGGAGTCCCAAAACTCAACGTCATCCCTTGGAGGGCTGATAGGCTCGTGACTGACCAGAATATCAAAATATGACCTTAGTAAAAAGTCCTTCGTTTTCGAGATATTAGAACTTTTATTTATATAAGTTGTCTACTAAATCTTCCAAAAATGACAATCTTGATGTTTGATTATTGGAGAACATGTCCAAAGAACTATACCAACATGTACCTTACTTGAAAATCCAAAAAAACTGTTTATTATTGCAGAAAAAATTTATGAACCTTAACATGACCATATTGGCTGAAAATATCTTATTATTATTATAAAATAAGCAACATACCGAAGGTCGATTGGAGCAAAGGTCCTTGCAAGGATGAGGTTGTTTGCCACACCGACGACAATTTTTCGAACCAGGAGAATTTGGTTCGATCGGTTCATAAACCATTACTATTGGTTCCAATTTATCATTCCTTTTTGACTTATACGATTTTTTCTTATCCTTTGAATCCATCTTAGTAGCAGTACTTTTCTTATCTTTCGCAATGCCCGAAGAAGAGGATCGCACTTTAAAACAACTCCAAGATGAGCCTTTATTACTCTCTGCTGCCGCTAGATCTTGCAATGCCTGACAAGTTTCTCGATCACAGCCTTGGTTCTCCTTTTTCTTTTTTCGTCCTTTTTTGCATTTCATTTCAGATTTGCTATCAATGTTTATATCCGAAGGTTTTGATCCTACACTACCTTTTATTTTTGGTTCAGAATGTTTCTTATTTTTAGATTTTCTTGATGGTTTTGATGAAGTTATCGATGTGTTTGAATCAGTCTTTCCTAATAATTTACTTGCCAAATGCGACTTGGCAAATCCTTTTATATTTTGATCGATCGATACTAACGTTTTTAAAATTTCCTGATATTGTGTATTGATAACTTTTAGCTGATCGTCGTTCAAATTTAGCGATGAAGTTTTCCTTGTGGATGACCGCGAACGCTTGCTGAAACATTTTTTGCTGCTCGCAGACGTAACCGAACTAACTGTAAATTCACTACCCGGCGTATTATACCCACAACAATCTAATATGTAACCAATTTTGGATTTCAGATCTTCGGCTTGTTGGATAAATTCCTCTGCTGCTGCTTGAAATTGTTTAGGATCCGGTTTTTTATTGGTTTTCACATCCTTTTTTGACGAATGCATGGACATAACTATTGAAACATTTGTTTTATTTGATTTATTTTTGGAATCTTGAAAACAGCTGTTTCCGGAATACAGCGGACTGTACTTTTGTTCGTTTGTAGTATAAATACTTTTTTGGTGATCCATAAAATTTCTTGTGTTTGAGTTATATTTGCTTCGATAAATGCTGCTATCGGAAACATTATCCTTTTCATTTTTTTCACGATTTTGAAAATCTGTTGAATCGCAATCTCCAATTGATTGATTCCGATAATCAAAATTTGTATTAGACCCCGTTGGACATTGCCGTTCAAAATATAACATGCGACTTTTAAGCTCCTTGACTTTGGTAACCAAATTTTCGATATAATCTGCATCGAGTAGTGATCCATCGGCTACACTATTCTTGGATGCTCTTAACTGTGGAGTGCCTTCCTTTGGTTGGGAGTTACCTCTGTCATGATATTTACTTAAATTTTTCCTGCGAATAAAATTATATTTACAATTAGATGATGCATCATCCGTAACGTCAGCATCAGTGGTCGATTTTTTTTTTAATTTTTCCTGATATAAACTTGTTGTTTTGTTCATCACACGCCGTGTGATGTATATTGAAATTTACATTTTCAATTTACTAAATTTTATTAATTTAGGTATAACTGTCAAATTCTTAACAACCTTAAAACATCAAATTTGAATGACTTAAAGCAAACGCGATTTTGAAAATTATTCTTTCTTACCTTTTCGATGGGTTGGGAACTATCCAAGAATACGTCCTCTTTGTGGTGAGAAAAATAGATATGTAATTTTCTTTTCTGGTTTGAAAGAATGAAAATGATATTCTGATGCTGGGCTGTACAAAACAG
Organism: Cantharis flavilabris; assembly: GCA_949152465.1. Lineage (NCBI taxonomy): Eukaryota > Metazoa > Arthropoda > Insecta > Coleoptera > Cantharidae > Cantharis > Cantharis flavilabris. The sequence continues at coordinate 44,741,544 of OX424436.1, forward strand.
ATTATTGTCACTTCATTTATCTATTAGGAAAAGTCTTTGGTATTTCACGTAGTTCTCCGGTAGTGTATTGGTACATGAGGTCAGGTACCGATTGAAGCCAAGATGACTTACTAGGGAATACAATTAAATGAAGTGGTTTCCAGTTCTCTTCCCCATATCAATATATGGGCTTTAGATCACAACAGAATATTCCACTTTGAGGCGCCTTAGGCTAAAAATAAATAGGCACCCCCCTCCCCCGATTGTGTATCGATTACCTATGTTTATTTACTAAAAGAGACATGTTTGATCAATTTTCGAACAAGTGGTATTTTAAATTACAGGATTTTTAAAGTTTTCGGGCTTTTCTAGATAGCAGATCGCTGCGGCGTCTAAAATTCCTCAAATGCTTTAAATTTCTGGCGCTTCTTAGAATTTTGCGCCTTTTTAGCCTATGGGGAAAACGTCCCTGGCGGGTCGGCATTGGTCTTTCTCGACTGAATCGGTTGAAAGCAAGAGACTGTGATTAAAATTAAAGAGGAATGCGGGATCGAAAAAATCCCATCCGGCACAGGACGAATAACTTCGCCTTGTCCCGCACGCGGCGCGGAACGGGAATTTTTCGATCCCGCATTTTTTTTCTTGCTTTCGAAAAAAGTTTCTGTTTCTAGAAAACTGAATCAGTTTTGGCAGGCAGGACTAGGCCGACTAGCAAACAGGATGTGTGGTTCGAATCTCTTTAAATACACTGCTGTGATCTAAAGTCCAATATCGATCTGTGTGCTATGCGGAAAGCAACAAGTATCCATCTCCTTTAAAATGCAAATGTAAAATTAACAATTACATTATTTATATCTATAATAATAATAATAATAAGTGTATTACAAAGCATATAAAATATAATTAACAGGAAAGAAGAAATCTCGTAACAATTTCATTGAAGGTATCTGCATATCTGAGATGAATGTTGTGTTTCCCTTCAGGAAATATGTGCAACCTGAAAAATTATAATTAATTTAAGAACTCTCTTAAAAACTAAAACGTACTGAGAGCGTTTAATATGCTTTAGAAGATAACCGTGATGTTCCGCATCGACCACGGGATCCAAATTTCCATGTAAAATTAAAGTAGGACATTTTATTAAAGGGAGTTCATTTTTACAAATATCTCCCTCGTTGCATATTTTCACCATAACGTCACACCAATCGTTCCACATGTCTTGAAGGCCTTCTTCGGTGTACATTTCAACCAACGGTGCTCTCATTTTCTCTGACCATTTACTAATATCGCGTATTCCTAAAATGTACATTATTTTTTATTTGCTTCAAGAAAGTTCCATTTCTCTACTTTCGATCATTTTAATTTCTTCAGGTTTTACAAAAGAGTTGCAACCCCAAATAACCAATTTTTTAATGCTTTCTGGGTATTTCGCTGCCATTATCATACCAGAATTTCCACCGTCGCTCCATCCCAATACAGAATATTCATCTTGACCGATTTCCTATAAGATCGCATCGATAAGTCAAGCAGTCCACATTCTGTATTTCTTGCCTACCTGCATAAATGAATGTGCAGCTACTGCATCTTCGCAATAAAAATCGGGGGTAAATTTTCTGCAAGGAGGACGGCTTTTTCCATAACCAGGTGGATCCCATGCAATAATGGTAAACTCATTTTTGTCCAAACGCTCTATTTGAGGTTTAAAATCGCTCCATATAGTACCCAATGCTCCCGGAAAACATAACACAACGTGTTTTCCCTTTCCTACTTCAACGTAATTAATTGTTTGACAGTCCACAACGATTTGCTTTTCCTTTAAAAACAATGCAATCGATGAAATGAAAATTTGAATTTAAAATTTTACGCGCGCGCGCTTACGAGGCGAAAACGTCACAAATAAATTAAATTTGGTTAAGTATTTTTCCCAAATATTTTATTGATATCTATTATTTATTATTTATGAAAATAAATCATTTTTACCTTAATATTTGTGGCGCTTGATGATACTGTCCGAAATGTTTGAACATTTTTTGTTAGATTTAGTAGTAATGGTTTAATTTTTGTTGATAAAAATTGTAATTTGCTTATCATTTTGGAATTTACGAATACAATTGTTGTTTATGTAAAGGTTTATAAACTATTGAGTTACTATCGAGCTCACCGAACCAAACATAATTTTTATCATAATTATATTTATTGGTATCTGTTTATATATAACTTGAGTCTTGATATTATAGTATTTATAAATGTTTAGGTAGATACAAGATACAAAACGTTTAACGTAACATAATAAAATATTTAATTAATGACAAAATTTATTATTATAGGTTACGTAACGGGTTTAATTTTATTATTAATCAGTGGTGCCAAACTTTTTTTAATTCAAATTTTTTGATTTTTAGAAACTTGATCAAATTATTTATTTGAGGAAGTTTGAAAAATTTGAATTTTTTAAGGTTTTTTCGCTGTAAAAAATTTATTTTTTGATATTATAACATTTTGAAAATTTTTATATTTTTTGAATTAAAAAATTGAAATTTTCTTGAATTTCAAAATTCAAAAACTTCAAAAATTTTTCCCGGACCAGTAGGTTGCCGACTGCTGTACCAAAGGGCCATATAGTGAGAATGTGACTCATTCAGTCTTCGGTAATTTAATGGCGGATACAAAGGAGGGGGATAACCGGTAATTATCCCTCTCCACCATGATCCAACAAAAATATATAAAATTCACATTTTCTTAAAATTTGAAAAATTAAAAAAAAATTTATATAAAAATAATAGTATTTATTTTTTTTGTAACCCACCCCCAAGAAGAAATTCTGCGTACCGGCCTGGGGAGCAAAATTGTGAAAGGATGAGGTTCAAAAAATAAATGCTAGTATTTTAAGGAGGTCATCAATATTACTTTTCATATAATTTTTTAAGAGCTAAAAAAAAGGTCGTTATTATTAATTTAGGGGCGCTTTAAGCTATAGAGTTCCAGGCTTTAAGAAAGTTTAACAGCCCCAGAGCCAGATCAAGCTATTTCAGCGTCGGGTGCAGATTAGGTAAATAAACTTTTATAGATTTTGAGTTATTTCATTTTAAAAATCGCAAAAACGACACATTTTTGGCCTGCACTCAAGGCGATAAAGTTGCATTTTTTTATCATAACTGCTGATCCCATCATGGTCCCACTCTGAAATTTTTATGACATATTTACCAAGTTACCAATATAAATATACCTTATTTTTATAATTTTCAAAAAACTCTAACTCAAAAAAAATTTTCAAAAATAATTTTTGAGGTTTTCAAAAAAATTCATTTTTATCAGAAAGAGGTCAAAATTAGTATCAAATTAAAGCCCTTTAAATACTCTTTAAAATGAGCTATCAGATATCAACTCTGTAGTACTTATAGAACTGAAGTTAGAACATTTTGTATCGCTGAGTGGCAGTCAAAACCGTTTGGTTTTAAACAAAAGTTTCTATACCAACTATACGTATTATATTATATTCTTATTTTATTGTGAACATGGTGAAAGTTACCACCGAAACCGGTCAATAAGGAATAAATCCAGTGGTTAGATTATTTTGTTTTATTTCAATTTTATTGTTGATATGAGGAAATAGCACTATATCTGTGCTGACACCATTAAAGAGTATTAGATTAACTTAATATTTTTCTGCGTGGTGGCGTTTGTTTAATGTAAATCGCGAATAATCAAAGAAAACCAAATTTTTATTATTTGGGGGGGGGGGGGGTGTTTGAGGGAGGCTAGAAGCTGGAATATGTATAAAATAAGTAAAAAAATTGAGCAAAGAAACGGAAAAATTAAGCATTTTTAATGATTTTTTTAAAATTATTAAGTCGATACACTTTGTATGTATACATATTTTGCCAACTAAGGGGAGCTACTAGGTCATCAATATTATTTGTTCGCACAAGAGCCAAGAGTTCAACTTTAACTTGCTTTTTTGATGCTTTTTGATTTACATTTGACGTTTGCTGAATAGCAGCTGATGTTTTTGGAATTGCTGCTGGAAAAGGGAAGCTCTCCTCTCATCTCTCTCATGAATCTGTACCTGAATTTCAAAATCAAACTTTTCTCTTGAATTATGGAGAGAATGTGCTGGAGTCATAGAATCATTGACGGTCAAATTTATAACTTGGAGAGGGGGGGGGTATTTCTAAAAATATAATCCAAATATTGAAAAATTCATAGGTATTTAGTATAGGACATTGGTTTCAAGCACTATAATAGTACGTTGATTTGGAAGGGGCCACTTTCTTATGACCGCTCTTGATTTAAGTGTCACAGTCATGTAAATCCATTTGATGGATCAATGACAGCTTTTCAAAAAGTTTCTCTATATGAGTGGCTACCGCATATTGTGATTGCTTTATAATTGCTAGGTTAAATCGTGGATTCTGCCACATTTGATTGATGTAGACAGCAGCAACGTCTTATATGCCTGAAAATATATTTGGTTAGAGTTTGCGCCTTAAGTGCTTTGAGCAAGAAATCAATCAAAATGTTTGTTGTTTCCACGGAGCTTCTTATGGGAGTGGGGGAATTAACCATATCAGTCGCTTACTCAACCACATATTATAAAAAATGTTTAATAAAAATTGCGATTTATAAAAAATAAATACCAACATTTTAAATAATATACAAAACAATAAGCGTTCAAATTAAAAAAAAAAAGTTTAAGTATTCAATTTGTGCAACATCCTGTGTGTATGTTGGTAAAATTCATTTGAAAGGTTGGTGTCGCATTCGACATTTCCTCGCGACGCGCTGTCACTTTAACATTTTGTGGTTAGGAAACTTTTGTGTTTATTAGAAATATCAGTCAGTTTATAATTATCATGGCGAGAAGTTTGTCTCGTCGTATTCGGCAAATAAGTGTATTAATTGTTTTATTCTTTATTAATTCGTGTGGTGCCATTCCAAATATTCAATCGAAATTTTATTCGTTATCAGTTTTAGACGTAAGAAATAACATAAAAATTCAAAATGAAAATTATCAACAAATTGAATTCCAAGTGCATGGTGGAAATCTTTATGACGGCATGCACATTAAAGCAACGAAAACGAAGGCTTCTAGAAATTCTGTGTGCAGGGAGGACTTGACAAATTATAATATAAGTGAAGTTTGGACTAACTCGACAAGGGCACATTATGTTCTCGAAGTACCTCAAAGCATCGAAGGCAATATTTATTTGTGCCTACCTAAAAGTGTAAATAAAAGTACTATATCAGACATTTGGATTCATCAGGGTGAAAAGGTTTCTTTAAATTTGAAATTGTGCAATTCACCGTTTGAATGTAACAAAACCGAAAGTAAACTATTGAACACGTTACTGCAGCATCCTACAAAACCGTAAGTTTGGTTTGCTCTTTTATACATTTTTCTTTCAAATTGTAATTTGTTGAAATTCTTGCCAAGTTATTGCACCATGAACATTTTATTGATGATTGTTTTCTTTGAATTATGTCTGCTTTTCTGTACTTGCCTAATTGTTCTGCAGGAAAATTACTTCTCCGATTGTTAAATTGATCAATAATTTTAATCGTATTATTTTCCTTAACATTTAACACAATTAGATTAGTTTCTTGGAACCATAATAAATTTACGTGACACGTTTTTGCGGTTAAAAATTTAATAAGTTGTGACGTTTGGCAACAGCATTTGTACTCATTAGTCAAACTGTTACAAAAAGTTTTTTTATTCTAATTTTTCGATTATTTTTATTCGGTTGCCTTAATAATGGTGTTTTCTTTTTTACACAGTATGGATTTGAAAATTCAATTGTCCATTCAAAATTTTATATTATTCAAATTTTTAGTTTGTGTGGATCTAACTCGAAAATGTAATTTTTTTTGCTTAAATTTCGTTATTTGGCATCGTAAAGAAATCCTAAAGGTGGTAGGTCTCGATTTTTTTACGTATGGCTTCTGATTGGCCAAAAATTTGAAATTAAAGTTTTATTTTGAATATTTAACCGCATTGATCTGCAATCCGCTGCTGCAGGACCTACCTTAAGGTTTCTACATCAGCCTTGGTCTGGAAGATGGCCAAATTCTTTTGAGAAGTTTCCGAAAATCACAATGTCGTGCGTTGGTCGTTTCCTATGCATAAGTATCAGCAAAATTAAATTTCATATTTACCTCCCACACACCTCCCAACAACTTCCCACTCACTGAAGCGAATCACGCAGAGGTAGCACCGGTAGTGTGTGCGAAGCTGAACATTTGCCAAATCTGAATTACAATTGACGCTTTCTGAATTATAACTGGAAAAAAAGTCTAGATCAAATTCTTCGCAAAACTCAAAAGTCTATACTATAGAGACTCAAATAGAGCTTACCAGATATTTTTTTCAAATTATTTTTTTGACTTGGAACTTTAAGGCCTTACATACGTCTACTAAAAAAAATTTAAATTTTAGCGCATTTTTGGCGCTGCTAGACGTATGTAAGGCCTTAATTGGAATGAAACTGCACTCAATTTGCTATAAATTATTAAATTTCCTAATGTGTATCATCCTTCTAGCCCTAATAGGGCTTTTAGTCACCTTGGCTTTATCCAAGTTGATAGCAGCCTACGCATTACATAGTGTTTAGCACTTGAGCACGAAAAGCTTCGTTTTTGTCCGAGGGGAATCTCAATGAACAAAAATTTATTCAGTTTACTGTACACCTGCCTGATCGGTATGGCATTAGCATTTTCTAACGTAAAAGAACGTATGCTACGATATTTAAGAAAAAATTGAGGTTTATACTATCGTTTAAGTTCATCATTTTTTTACCTCTGTTGAGATCTTGTCTGAGATCCTTGCAGCTACCCTACCCGCCGCCAGACGTGTCATAGTTTCTGAAAAAAGGGGTTTACAAGTTAGATATTCGTACATATCTTGCAGGAAAGGCGAAATCCGAGGGAAGGAATGCTCTTTAGTAGATAATAAGGATAATCTTTCCTCTCGAGAAAAATGTCAAACGAAAGCGTGAAAAGAATGAATTCTCGTTTATGTTTACCTATTACCGTTTCATTTCTCTCTTATTGCTCTGCATTACCACAATTACCGCATATTGCCGTATATTACTGTCTATTGCTTCATAGTTGTATTGCCGTGAGCGAAAAGCCTATCGGTTTTTCCTCATCAATATCATCAGTGATCGGATGACTCAGAAATAGAGCTTATCTAGTTGAATACTTACTCGATGAGCGACTAAAGTATTTGTATCCTGATACTACAGAAATAGTATCATTGTGGTATTTAAAAATAATTAAATTGGAGTTTGCCATTTCTTAAAAGAAATTTTCAAGTTTGACGTTTTTTCATTTAATTTTATTAATTTACTTATAAACTTACGTTTGTATAAAAAATTTGCATAATATATGTAAATAAATTGAAGGAAATAAGATTCTGCTCAAAGAGAGTCGAGAGAAAAGTAGAGCTTTTAGTAGTTGGCTACTTACAGGGGTAAGTTCAGTTCAATTATTTTGAACATTCACGATAAAGCTTTGCATCTCACATTTTGCATTATTTGATTAGATGTACATCTGTCACTATAATTTCAATACGCGAGCAAGAGTTTTCAGTGTTGCCTTTTTTCACCAACAAAATTGTTCCTATTTTCATATACAAGCGACTGCCTGTAATCTTCTTAATCTATCTGTTCTTATGCCTCAGTATTATTTAATACTCGTACCTCGCGAGGCAAACCGATCCATCTTAATTTATTGAAAGTCGCATATAAGCAAAATCATTGTCTAAACAACGCGAGGCTGCCTTGCAGTGTCTAGATAAAGCTTTTATAATTATTGGAGCAACTGCCTTGCTACCTTGTTATAACACTGTATCGCTTCATATTTTCTGTACCATGTCAATGTGATTGATCGAGTTTGAAAACTTGTTGAAACATTGAAGTGGGGCAAGTTGCTTCGGTTGTTATAACTTAGATCACAACACAACTTTTTTCAATTTCACCGTTTATTCTAAAGCAGATTTAATGATGTGATGTGATCAAACGCATCATATAGCTCAGGGCTTTATCCGTCATATTTTTTTATAAATTTCTGGAGTTCTATACATAGAAGAACATCTACATAATATTATGTACATTAGGATGCTTTTTATTTGAGGTTTGTACTAATTTTCACTAGATCGCCACTCAATTCGGCTCCAAGTAATTTATAATAATGTAGAAAAATTTTCATCCCTATTTCAATGTTAAGGGTGCCGGTAAGCACTCAATCTTTTGCATTTGAGTAACATGTTTTTTTTCATGTTTTAAGGCAATGAGAAAAAGACGGTTGAGTCAGAATGATTGAGCGAATTGAAAGATGTCGCGTTTGGGTGAAAGAAGCGGCCTGAGAATAAATAGAAAAAGTATAAAGAATAGATCTGTATTTTATAGGAATAAATAGGTAAAAAAAATAGGGCAAACTGCCCTAGCAAAAAGGTGGGGTTACATAAATTTCCCTCTAAATTAAACTCATAAACAGTAAGCTGTTCTGTAAAAATTAAAAAGTGGTATTATGTACTTTATGCAAATTAATATTTATAATTATTGTAATTATCTAAGATACGATAATTGAATAGTAAATATTTATATAAATCGGCGTGGCGCACTTTATAATTTTAAAATTTTGGTATTGGTCAAAAGTAGTCATTCGATGTTCTAGTCTGTTCTTCTTAAGTTCAGTTCCTGTTATAACTAAATTATAATATTCTAGGTGTAGGTATACAAGACTTTGGAATGTAAATTAGGATTAATTTGTGTTATTCTTACGATATGTTTTAATTATTATAATATTAAACCTCAGTTAAACTGAATGTCGTTAAGATTAAGGCAATAAATTAATAAAGGTGTAAAAAAGCGCACGAATTTATTTTAGATTAACAAAGTTAAAAAAATTTTGTTGGAAAATAGTTGAAATAGTTATGCGTGATAACAACATTTCGTGCATGCCAAAATTTGACACGATCGAAATTCTGTTGGGTGGATAATATTATAAGAATCTCAAATTGCTATAATTCAACATGAATGAATCACCTAGTATGATAAACTATTGAACATGCAAATGTTGAATAAAATAAATCCATAAGAAATTAGCACCGTTATACAAAATTTTACTACTAACGTTAATGTAAACAAACAAATTACCGAAATGTAAATAAAAAATTCTCACATTTTCGACAATATGTGTATAAGAAAGCCCTACAATTGATGATAAAGAATGTAAATTTTCGTATAAATTACATAGTACACATAGCTTTCAGAGCCGTAGCTAGAGATTTCAGTACCAGGCTGAAATTAACTAAACGGCGCCTTCGGTACTTAAAAATACTTACACACGGTATAAAACTTACAATATAGTGTCAAGAAGTCCCATTTTACTTCAGAGGTAAACATACTATTTTTTCTACAATCGAGAGCAAAATAAAACGAAACATCTTACGAGGACCTTTTTTTGAGGTGACTCCGTTCTTTTTTCTCCGATTTTATATTGTGGAATGAAATAAAAGGCACTTGAATCTCTCAAAACAGGGACTAAAAGGGTAGTCAGTTTACTACTGAAAGTGTAATAAACTTATTTTATTTCCAATCAAAGAAAAATAAATTTGTTTAGTTTGAATATTTATAGCCTCACCCTTTATATAGAGGCCACTGGGCTACTTGGCACACTTTTAACGTTTATAATTCTTTTGAAAGTTTTATCAAAACCTGATTTAGTATTTAGAAAGCATAATATAAGTTTGGCTATATTTTCCTAAATTTACAAATATTTTACCCTACTAGGTGAAGTTGTGGACTGCAGATCTTTTAAAACAACTATACGGTAAAGAGGTGTGCCAACCTACCCTGTGCGTGAATAACTTGTCCACACCACCGAGGTCAGCTGCAATAAATCAATGTTCTCCAACTTTTTAACATTGCGATCCCCTAAATCTGGAAAACAATTTTCAAGTCTTCCCAACACGCAAATAATTCTTTTTAATGGTCGAGGCTACGCCGAGTTCTTTTTTAATTGTCAAGAACTCCCAAAATCTTTATATTTGTCGCGAGTGCTACACATATTTATTGATTTTACATACCTAATATTAACTTTTTTTCTCAAATGCTAATGACCCCTTCAGTTTGAGAAACACTGTCATAAATGATGGAAAGGCGAACTTCAGAATTTTGTTAAAAAATTACACATTATTTTAGGAGAATCGAGTTTGTGAATGTACACAATTTTAAATTAATTATTAAAGTGTAAATAGTAATTAATGAATACAGATAGTATAAATTAAATCACAGGCTGAATATTTGAGGATTTTGTATATATACCCAGATGTAATTAATAAAAGCCTATGTAAAGTATAACTAGCATTAAGCTATGTAAATAATTTTGAATACAGTTTTGCTAAATTTAATCTGCACGAACGTTGTTGTAGTTATTAGTGCCAATGGTACAATTTGGACAATAATTGATAGCAATTAAAAAAATAATAAAATTCTTGGAACATAGACACGAAATAATTTTCAAGTTGTCATTAGAATTTTTATGTTATCAAATACCTAACAGGATTTTATCGTCTCTATTGTGTTTTTACGTCTTCATATTATTTGGGAACTATCGAAAGTTTTTGACTGTCGATGGTTAGTTACTATTTTTTTTTAAACAGTAGGTAAACTGTTTTACTTGTTTATTTTTTTATGTGTTTTCTTAACTTATAATTTTTTATATTAATCATGTTCTGGCAACCATCACGTTAGTCTGTAATAGTCCGGGAGCCAGCGTGCATGTTTACTAAACCATAAGGTACAAAAGTTTTGACCACATAGGCTGAAAGAACTTTGAAAATTAGTAATAAAACCACCCGTCTGGCACTCGTCAGTGGCAGCATTAACTTGGGAGCGGCGCGAGAAAAGGGGGCATTTTTCGGTTTAACTAAACCATAAGGTACATGAAAAAACTTTATATGAAAAGATTCCTTTTTTTATGTAGTTTTCGAATATAGTATGACAGACGGTTTTAAGTGCAGCGATATTGAAGCAGACGCGTTTGAAAATACCTAGCAAGTGAGAGCAATGCGCGGAAATAGCATAACAAACAGGGATAGACGTTCGTCTTGCTTGCAAATGAGATTTGATAGGTATAATTCAATTTAATAAATACAATAAATCATTAATTTACTATGTGTTTAATTTCTTTATTATATAATTTATTATTATAACATAAGTTATGCTCTGCAAAATTCTTGTTTCGGAAAAGGCTTATATTGAAAACGAAAATTACCTGCTTTTTTGTGTAAGAAAGTGTAGTTACACTTTCTAGCACGAACAGCGCGCTCTGCTAGCACGAACAGAAAAGTGTACACTTTACACTAAAGTGTAAAAAGTGTAGCTAGCACGAACAAACCTAATATCTTATTTTTATGTTACGCGAAATTAAAATTTTTTAAGGTTTGTTCGTGCTAGTTACACTTTTTACACTTAAAGTGTAAATACAAGTGTAAATTTACACTTTAACTTTTTCCCAAAAGTGTAGGTTTAACGCGAACGCAAAAAGTGTAACTTGAGTGTAACTCCTCCCCTTGAATTCAAATTTGCGTTGGTTAGGTTATGTAAATCAAAATTTATGCAAAATCTTTACGATTTGCAATCATTTTCATTAATTTTTACATAATTTAAATTTAAAATTTTTAATTTGATTTTAAAAAAATCGTAAATTGTTAATAATTAATAGTAAATAAAATATTAAAGACAAGGTACTAGGCATAAGACATTTTTCACATTTTATTTTTGGTAACTCTTATTTTTATTTCTTTAGGTTTGTATTTTTAAATTTCATTTTTAAAATCTAACAGCCAATCAAAATTAAGTGTAAAAAGTGTAAACGTTTACACCGGCTCCAGAGCAGGAGTAAAATGTGTAGAAAAGTGTAGTTGCACTTTCTAGCACGAACAGAGCGCTCTGCTAGCATGAACAGAAAAGTGTACACTTTACACTAAAGTGTAAAAAGTGCAGCTAGCACGAACAAACCTTTAAAGTATAGCAACAGCAACTACGAAACGTTTGATAGTATAAGCAAATACTATAGACTTATAATACGTACAACTTTGATAGTTTTACATACAATTTGTCGGACATCGTTCATAGCGCCATCTAGCATGATGAAATGTAAAATTCACGTCAATTAGCTAATGCCAAATACTACTAATGCGCATTTAAACTAAAATATTTAAAAATAGTTTTCAGATAAAAAGATTAGTAAAAATGACTTCTTTTCACCTTTTTGCTGCATATAGTTATTACAATCGTATACGGCACAAATTGAACCAACTTTGTTTACCATTTTATATAATAAATAATATAATATTATAATATAAAGTTAAAACAAAATGTCAAAATGACATCACAACACTTCGACTAATGACCGATTTCTTCACCTTGAGATATCTATCGGATAAGATTAACTATATAATAGTATAACTATCCGTATGGTTATACTTATCCGATAGATATCTCAAGGTGAAGAAACCGGGCATAAGGGAATAAACCCCAATAGAAAATGCTAGCCCTTCAGGTTGGGAGTTCTTCGTCGGGCCAGGTCCTCATCGTACATAAAAACAAAAATGCTAAAAAACCCAAACGACAAGTCTCGAACACTGGACGGATTAAATCAAAGACGACTTATGCTAAGAAAATGGACATGGAGAATAGATACGTGGAACGTTTAAGGTATATTAAATAAACATCAAGAAATCTGAAGCCAATTAGACAAACTTAACATGGACATAGTTTGTCTCACAGAAACCAAAGGCAAAGGCCATCAAGGACGGAAGATGGAAGACAATAATTATGAGATCTATTGGGCAGAGCATGCTTAAAGCAGGAGGAGCAAGTCATTAGGAAGGAACCAGGAGAGAACACTCCAAAAAGATAACAGATTTTGGAGTATTTTGGAATATTTTATTAATAAGAGCCGTTTTACATTATAGCAAATTTGCAATTAAATCTTGTCACAAATTTGCTAGCAATTATTGTATAAAATTTCTAGTGTCATATTTGACAGAAATATGACACAAATATTGCTTTATATTTGTTACAACAATAGAACAGGTCCTAAATATTCGGTATCAATTTTAGGATGCAAATTTGTGAAGTAATTTTCATGTATGACACTCTTGTAAAATTAAATGCAATTTTTTGACATAGATTTGCTACAAATTTTATTATAATGTAAAACGGCTCTTAGTAATAATCTTTTAATTTTATTTATTTGAGTTACAATAAATTGATTAATTCACTGAAGTAATTTTGTAATTTGAGTTTATAAACAGAAAAATTTTAATTAATGCATATTAATTTAAATGTGCAAAATAAACCTTGTGAACAAAATTAACGAAAATTCAAATAAAATTCTAGAATTTTATGGCATTTTTAGTTGGCACACCGACCACCATTGGCGGGTATAATACGTTGAGAAAAAAGTATAGCAACTTGCCTATCTATAACTCTCTCTTATCTATGGATTTAACCTAAAAAACGTATTTGTTGACATTACTCATTTCAACGCAAGCCGCCAGAGTTCGGATTCCTGTTTTTTCACGAAGTTGAATGTATTATAGTCTAGAGTATTTGGTATAAGCATGACTTACTAAACATTTCACGGTAATAAAGCATTATTTATCAGAGCCGTATTAAAAATATGTGAGGCCCGGGGCTATTTGTTTTTGGAGGCCCCTTCGCCTTGCATATTTTAACAAAAAAACGCCGTAGACAAAATTTTTTGATTTTTCAAGGTTAACAGCACTTATATCAAATGTAAAATTTTGAAAGGATAATAGTTATTATACATAGTTTATTATAGTTTTTTTTATAAAACACAGATTTACATACATATATTAAAAACAGTTTTTTCTTACTTTTAGTTGCACAAATTTAGTAATTAAATCATCACAATTTGTTTGTTGAAGAAGTAGATCCCTTTCAATGCTCATTAAAGTTAGCGAACTATAACACTACGTTATAGTACGCGCCGCTCCCAAGTTAACGCTGCCACTGACGAGTGCCAGACGGGTGGTTTTATTACTAATTTTCAAAGTTCTTTCGGCCTATGTGTTCAAAAATTTTGTACCTTATGGTTTAGTAAACATGCACGCTGGCTCCCGGACTATAAAGTTATATTTATGTCTAAAACTACCTACTGCAGTTTCCTTAGTAAACCTACTAAATGTTTTTCTAATCAAAACTTGTATTGTTATTATAAATGTTATAATAAATATTATAAATAGGTATTTAAATAAACAAAATTTCTAGTAATTTTGAAACCTTGATACTACATTATGTGCAAATAACGAAAAATATTCTAATTTCTGTATGGGAGCAACGTATAAACTGAAAAAAAAGTGATTCGGGGGATCCCAAATATAATTTTCATTTTATGCTATATTTAAAAGTTGCAATAAAATTAAAACAAGTGGTTTTGATAGATTAGAAGAAATAAGCGATTATTTACAAATCTGGTATCTAATAAATAACACCATAACATTATTTATTTAAAAAATCTAAAAGTTTTATTTGCACTGTATAATTTCTCAAATTAATATTTTTTATCTTAAAAAAAGATATTCTTAATATAGATTTTTCACATTATCAATTCTTGTTCGCCATTTCTATTTTTGTACACAACCTTAATGTGAATAATTTTTGTTTAATTGGATGGGCTTAATCACCGTAAAAAAGCAAGTTTTTCGTGAAAACTAAAATAGAAATGTTGATTTTGTGATATTTATGCTTACACCATTTTTGCCATTCAGTAATTCATATTATTTAAACAACCGCCCAGCTCATCCTGTGTGCTCGGTTTTAATTGCTCTGATTTGTCATTAAATTAATTTATATTTGTTTATAGTATATAGTTATAGCATATTTGTATATTAAAATTAATTTTTATAATTTATAGGTGTAATAAACTTTAGTAGTAATTTATGTAGGCAGCCAGTGACCATGTAGGTAGATTTTTATTATTATCGGGTAAATGGCAACATTTTTAGGCAAACAAAAATTATTAGTTGTAATAAAAGTATATCACTATAATATACCGATATAATGTCAATAGGTTCTAAAATTAAATACTGTATTACTACCTACCTGTATAAATTTGAAATATATAATATAATTATTTGCTCAAGCCCACCTCTGTTCAAATTTTCATTCAAAAGCTTATTTTTTGTACAGTTTTTAAGAATGATTGTAACATTCCACTCGAGATAGAACTATTTTTTTCAATTTTTAATTTTTTCTACGTCTCCCTTTTTTAAAATGTGATTTTAACGTCATATTATTTATAGTTTTGAAATTTACGCAATTGTATATTTTGCTTAAATAATCAGAAATTTGAATAAATAAATAAATTTTATATTATATCAAGTGTTATCTTGATGAAATGTAAACATTCTATAATTAATTAAGGAAGAACGTATAACAACCGTTGTTTGTTTTATGACAAATTTTTGTACACTTCCGACGTTAAAGTGAGTAGTTATTATTTTTATTTGAGATGCCAAAGTGGCTAATTAAATGTTGCAGTGATGTTATGTAAAATCGCACTTGAGTTAATGGATCTATTCTGTATCTCGTTTGAGTTATCACTTATCATCTTATCATAATAAACCAAGATGTTAAAATGGTTTCTCGCAAGTATGAATTTTGAACAAGAAATATGCAATCTGTTAGATTTGCCCTAGATTGGTTAACTAAAACGAAAACAAATAAGAAAAAGAACTCAAAATAAAAAATTTTTTAAGTAAATTTGTGGTTTTTAGTATGTATTTATGGTTAAATTCAAAAAATATAAGAATAATACAATACGTAGAAAATCAAAATTCAAAAAATTTAAAAAGGAGACAATTAACACATAACAGGTCTGGATTAAGAAAATTTGAAAAAATGAAAATTTCGTAATACGAAGTACAATATAACGTTATTTCATGGTTATTGCCATTCATCAGTTGTACGCATCGATTACGATTACATTGTAAAATAAGAAGAAAAAATTTTTCAAACTAAACAAAATTATCGACTAAATTGTACAAAATTGACTTACCATAACCTCCAAAGATTATCAAAACTGAACTTGTTACACGAGGTATGAATAATTTAAAAATGATTTGAACTAAGAAATTCGTTTACCTAGCACTGCTAGTTTGAAATCCGAAGGCACTGCCCTCTTAATATGATTTCTAAAAACTTTGAAAAAATTCAAAATTCAAAAATTTACCACGTTTTTTAACCGTGAGGCGTAAAACTAGAAAAAGAACTCAAAATAAAAAATTTTTTAAGTAAATTTGTGGTTTTTAGTATGTATTTATGGTTAAATTCAAAAAATATAAGAATAATACAATACGTAGAAAATCAAAATTCAAAAAATTTAAAAAGGAGACAATTAACACATAACAGGTCTGGATTAAGAAAATTTGAAAAAATGAAAATTTCGTAATACGAAGTACAATATAACGTTATTTCATGGTTATTGCCATTCATCAGTTGTACGCATCGATTACGATTACATTGTAAAATAAGAAGAAAAAATTTTTCAAACTAAACAAAATTATCGACTAAATTGTACAAAATTGACTTACCATAACCTCCAAAGATTATCAAAACTGAACTTGTTACACGAGGTATGAATAATTTAAAAATGATTTGAACTAAGAAATTCGTTTACCTAGCACTGCTAGTTTGAAATCCGAAGGCACTGCCCTCTTAATATGATTTCTAAAAACTTTGAAAAAATTCAAAATTCAAAAATTTACCACGTTTTTTAACCGTGAGGCGTAAAACTAGAAAAAGAACTCAAAATAAAAAATTTTTTAAGTAAATTTGTGGTTTTTAGTATGTATTTATGGTTAAATTCAAAAAATATAAGAATAATACAATACGTAGAAAATCAAAATTCAAAAAATTTAAAAAGGAGACAATTAACACATAACAGGTCTGGATTAAGAAAATTTGAAAAAATGAAAATTTCGTAATACGAAGTACAATATAACGTTATTTCATGGTTATTGCCATTCATCAGTTGTACGCATCGATTACGATTACATTGTAAAATAAGAAGAAAAAATTTTTCAAACTAAACAAAATTATCGACTAAATTGTACAAAATTGACTTACCATAACCTCCAAAGATTATCAAAACTGAACTTGTTACACGAGGTATGAATAATTTAAAAATGATTTGAACTAAGAAATTCGTTTACCTAGCACTGCTAGTTTGAAATCCGAAGGCACTGCCCTCTTAATATGATTTCTAAAAACTTTGAAAAAATTCAAAATTCAAAAATTTACCACGTTTTTTAACCGTGAGGCGTAAAACTAGAAAAAGAACTCAAAATAAAAAATTTTTTAAGTAAATTTGTGGTTTTTAGTATGTATTTATGGTTAAATTCAAAAAATATAAGAATAATACAATACGTAGAAAATCAAAATTCAAAAAATTTAAAAAGGAGACAATTAACACATAACAGGTCTGGATTAAGAAAATTTGAAAAAATGAAAATTTCGTAATACGAAGTACAATATAACGTTATTTCATGGTTATTGCCATTCATCAGTTGTACGCATCGATTACGATTACATTGTAAAATAAGAAGAAAAAATTTTTCAAACTAAACAAAATTATCGACTAAATTGTACAAAATTGAATAAAATTACAAAATTAGTTCAAATCATTTTTAAATTATTCATACCTCGTGTAACAAGTTCAGTTTTGATAATCTTTGGAGGTTATGGTAAGTCAATTTTGTACAATTTAGTCGATAATTTTGTTTAGTTTGAAAAATTTTTTCTTCTTATTTTACAATGTAATCGTAATCGATGCGTACAACTGATGAATGGCAATAACCATGAAATAACGTTATATTGTACTTCGTATTACGAAATTTTCATTTTTTCAAATTTTCTTAATCCAGACCTGTTATGTGTTAATTGTCTCCTTTTTAAATTTTTTGAATTTTGATTTTCTACGTATTGTATTATTCTTATATTTTTTGAATTTAACCATAAATACATACTAAAAACCACAAATTTACTTAAAAAATTTTTTATTTTGAGTTCTTTTTCTAGTTTTACGCCTCACGGTTAAAAAACGTGGTAAATTTTTGAATTTTGAATTTTTTCAAAGTTTTTAGAAATCATATTAAGAGGGCAGTGCCTTCGGATTTCAAACTAGCAGTGCTAGGTAAACGAATTTCTTAGTTCAAATCATTTTTAAATTATTCATACCTCGTGTAACAAGTTCAGTTTTGATAATCTTTGGAGGTTATGGTAAGTCAATTTTGTACAATTTAGTCGATAATTTTGTTTAGTTTGAAAAATTTTTTCTTCTTATTTTACAATGTAATCGTAATCGATGCGTACAACTGATGAATGGCAATAACCATGAAATAACGTTATATTGTACTTCGTATTACGAAATTTTCATTTTTTCAAATTTTCTTAATCCAGACCTGTTATGTGTTAATTGTCTCCTTTTTAAATTTTTTGAATTTTGATTTTCTACGTATTGTATTATTCTTATATTTTTTGAATTTAACCATAAATACATACTAAAAACCACAAATTTACTTAAAAAATTTTTTATTTTGAGTTCTTTTTCTAGTTTTACGCCTCACGGTTAAAAAACGTGGTAAATTTTTGAATTTTGAATTTTTTCAAAGTTTTTAGAAATCATATTAAGAGGGCAGTGCCTTCGGATTTCAAACTAGCAGTGCTAGGTAAACGAATTTCTTAGTTCAAATCATTTTTAAATTATTCATACCTCGTGTAACAAGTTCAGTTTTGATAATCTTTGGAGGTTATGGTAAGTCAATTTTGTACAATTTAGTCGATAATTTTGTTTAGTTTGAAAAATTTTTTCTTCTTATTTTACAATGTAATCGTAATCGATGCGTACAACTGATGAATGGCAATAACCATGAAATAACGTTATATTGTACTTCGTATTACGAAATTTTCATTTTTTCAAATTTTCTTAATCCAGACCTGTTATGTGTTAATTGTCTCCTTTTTAAATTTTTTGAATTTTGATTTTCTACGTATTGTATTATTCTTATATTTTTTGAATTTAACCATAAATACATACTAAAAACCACAAATTTACTTAAAAAATTTTTTATTTTGAGTTCTTTTTCTAGTTTTACGCCTCACGGTTAAAAAACGTGGTAAATTTTTGAATTTTGAATTTTTTCAAAGTTTTTAGAAATCATATTAAGAGGGCAGTGCCTTCGGATTTCAAACTAGCAGTGCTAGGTAAACGAATTTCTTAGTTCAAATCATTTTTAAATTATTCATACCTCGTGTAACAAGTTCAGTTTTGATAATCTTTGGAGGTTATGGTAAGTCAATTTTGTACAATTTAGTCGATAATTTTGTTTAGTTTGAAAAATTTTTTCTTCTTATTTTACAATGTAATCGTAATCGATGCGTACAACTGATGAATGGCAATAACCATGAAATAACGTTATATTGTACTTCGTATTACGAAATTTTCATTTTTTCAAATTTTCTTAATCCAGACCTGTTATGTGTTAATTGTCTCCTTTTTAAATTTTTTGAATTTTGATTTTCTACGTATTGTATTATTCTTATATTTTTTGAATTTAACCATAAATACATACTAAAAACCACAAATTTACTTAAAAAATTTTTTATTTTGAGTTCTTTTTCTAGTTTTACGCCTCACGGTTAAAAAACGTGGTAAATTTTTGAATTTTGAATTTTTTCAAAGTTTTTAGAAATCATATTAAGAGGGCAGTGCCTTCGGATTTCAAACTAGCAGTGCTAGGTAAACGAATTTCTTAGTTCAAATCATTTTTAAATTATTCATACCTCGTGTAACAAGTTCAGTTTTGATAATCTTTGGAGGTTATGGTAAGTCAATTTTGTACAATTTAGTCAATAATTTTGTTTAGTTTGAAAAATTTTTTCTTCTTATTTTACAATGTAATCGTAATCGATGCGTACAACTGATGAATGGCAATAACCATGAAATAACGTTATATTGTACTTCGTATTACGAAATTTTCATTTTTTCAAATTTTCTTAATCCAGACCTGTTATGTGTTAATTGTCTCCTTTTTAAATTTTTTGAATTTTGATTTTCTACGTATTGTATTATTCTTATATTTTTTGAATTTAACCATAAATACATACTAAAAACCACAAATTTACTTAAAAAATTTTTTATTTTGAGTTCTTTTTCTAGTTTTACGCCTCACGGTTAAAAAACGTGGTAAAAATTTTTGAATTTTGAATTTTTTCAAAGTTTTTAGAAATCATATTAAGAGGGCAGTGCCTTCGGATTTCAAACTAGCAGTGCTAGGTAAACGAATTTCTTAGTTCAAATCATTTTTAAATTATTCATACCTCGTGTAACAAGTTCAGTTTTGATAATCTTTGGAGGTTATGGTAAGTCAATTTTGTACAATTTAGTCGATAATTTTGTTTAGTTTGAAAAATTTTTTCTTCTTATTTTACAATGTAATCGTAATCGATGCGTACAACTGATGAATGGCAATAACCATGAAATAACGTTATATTGTACTTCGTATTACGAAATTTTCATTTTTTCAAATTTTCTTAATCCAGACCTGTTATGTGTTAATTGTCTCCTTTTTAAATTTTTTGAATTTTGATTTTCTACGTATTGTATTATTCTTATATTTTTTGAATTTAACCATAAATACATACTAAAAACCACAAATTTACTTAAAAAATTTTTTATTTTGAGTTCTTTTTCTAGTTTTACGCCTCACGGTTAAAAAACGTGGTAAATTTTTGAATTTTGAATTTTTTCAAAGTTTTTAGAAATCATATTAAGAGGGCAGTGCCTTCGGATTTCAAACTAGCAGTGCTAGGTAAACGAATTTCTTAGTTCAAATCATTTTTAAATTATTCATACCTCGTGTAACAAGTTCAGTTTTGATAATCTTTGGAGGTTATGGTAAGTCAATTTTGTACAATTTAGTCGATAATTTTGTTTAGTTTGAAAAATTTTTTCTTCTTATTTTACAATGTAATCGTAATCGATGCGTACAACTGATGAATGGCAATAACCATGAAATAACGTTATATTGTACTTCGTATTACGAAATTTTCATTTTTTCAAATTTTCTTAATCCAGACCTGTTATGTGTTAATTGTCTCCTTTTTAAATTTTTTGAATTTTGATTTTCTACGTATTGTATTATTCTTATATTTTTTGAGGAAAACAAATAACTTGATTGTTTTATAAATCGAAGGATAGATGATGTAAAAGAGGTTGATTAGAGGATTAAACCAGAAGAATTAACATATACCGTTGTCAATCTATCTTTGTTATTAGAATATGTTATATTATTGTAATTTTTTAACTGGTACTTTCTTAATTTTTAATCTAAGTTTACTGTTGTAAATTCAACAAATTGTGCGTATCAAGTTTAAAATTTATACTGGCGAGAAGCCATTAAACAGGTAGCGAGAAAGATATATTTTAAGCAAAGGTGATTGTCAAACAGCTCTCTAGAGTGAGGTTCCATCATGTCCTCTGGACAGCAGCATAAACGCATACTACATAGGGGAGACTTGGTTGAGATGGCATATTTAAGTGAGATGGCATAGTGCTTGAACTGCGCTTTGCAGCGATTAAAATGTAGCTTACGCGATTAAAAACTGTAAAGCTAAGTAAAACTGACACTTAATTGTTAGTTTCAAGGTTAAAACGCTATTGTGTGGTGAAATTTCATGAATTGTTATAATTCATCTTGTAAAAATTATTTTTAATACCAGGTTTAGGTAAGTTTAATTAAAAATTAAATGATAAATAAACCTAATCTCGTCCAATGCGATAAATGTAATTTAAAAAGATATCGGGATATATGGAACGCAATCAAACTCATAAAGTTGTCAGGTCGACGTTTCGGAGGACTTTATTCGCTCCATCTTCGGGACTAAAATAAAAATTGAATATGGAAAAATATAGTAGGTAGTAAATATTACCTAAACAACCAGGATGTATATTGTTTGGTACATGACGCGAGGAGTAAAAAACATGGTGCAATACTATATAAGGAAAACGAAAAATATTAACACTATATGGGTTAAAACGAATAAAATTAGAAAATATGACACAAAAATTATGTCAAGTTATAAAAGATAACAAAACATATCATGTGTAGATCAACTTCAAAGTATGGCCAACTCAATTGATAACAAAAAATTTTTCAAATTTTAAATTAAAATTTGAATTTTTGAATTTTTAAATAAAATTTCCGGCAATTTAAAGATGACCAAACAACAGAAATTCAATATGCTAAAAATAATGCATGAATATAAACAAACAACATCCTGAGACTACTAAAATAATGCAGCAAGTACAAAATAAAATAAAGTTAAACCAGTTAGCAACATATTAGTCAAAAACGAAGAAAATCTCGATATCCGACACATATAACCGACAATGAAACACAAAGGTGCAGAAATCAAAACCACCGCTACTTAGTCCTCTGCAAGTAATGTCTGATCAAACTTTTATAGCCAGAGTTAATATATCCATAATCTGTCTGTTTGTTGATATTGTTGTCAATAGTTGAAATATGTGCTGCTTCCAAAAATATTCTTTTATAATAATTCGGCTGGACTTCCAAAATGGTAACATCTTCATGTTTAAATGAATGAGAACTTTTGATGGTGTGCTCGGATAAGCCCGTCTTCAAGGAGCCTAACCGAATATCATAAAGATGTTGTTTTATACGAGTTGAGAGGAGTTGTTTAGTTTGGCCAATGTAGACACAGTTACAGGAACATTTGACACTATAGACGACGTTGCTGCGTTGTAAGGTGGAAATTCTGTCTTTGATGGTGGAAAACAGGATTTTCTGGATGAATGGATTCACTCTTGGTAAAATTCAAAAATTCAAATTTTAATTTAAAATTTGAAAAAATTTTTGTTATCAATTGAGTTGGCCATACTTTGAAGTTGATCTACACATGATATGTTTTGTTATCTTTTATAACTTGACATAATTTTTGTGTCATATTTTCTAATTTTATTCGTTTTAACCCATAGTGTTAATATTTTTCGTTTTCCTTATATAGTATTGCACCATGTTTTTTACTCCTCGCGTCATGTACCAAACAATATACATCCTGGTTGTTTAGGTAATATTTACTACCTACTATATTTTTCCATATTCAATTTTTATTTTAGTCCCGAAGATGGAGCGAATAAAGTCCTCCGAAACGTCGACCTGACAACTTTATGAGTTTGATTGCGTTCCATATATCCCGATATCTTTTTAAATTACATAAAAATTAAATAGTTATATTACAATCTTAAGATAATAAGTTTAAATTACATTTAATTGTATATTATTTCATGGTATAAAACTAAAGGTATGACTTCACACATTTAGTATATTCAAACGTTTATTTTTTATAAACGTTTTAATCGAGATGGCATACCTATGATAGAGTTGAGATGGCACAGTATGCCATCTCGCCCAACTAAAAATTTTTAAATTAATATGGAGCTGTATTTTACAAAAATGGTTAAATATAGTCGTAAGAGTGAACGGCAAAGTTGGGATGAATCCGCAATGGCAGAAGCCATAACTTCGGTAAAAGCCAAGCGAATGGGAATGGTAACTTGCCCGCTAAAACTTTTGGCGTTCGGGCCACGACTTTAAGAAGACGTGTAGCTAAAGGTAAAGGACCAACAAAAGGTTATCTCGGTGGTAAATTGCTCACATTTAATTCCGAATTAGAGTCTCAGATTGTTCAACGTATACGCGAGTTGGAAATTAGATTTTTTGGATTAACATCAACAGATGTGCGTGAGTTAGCCTTTAAACTTGCCGAGAAAAATGGAATAAAGCACAACTTTTCTCAACAGAAAAAAATGGCAGGTTGGGCATGGTTAAAGGGGTTTACCTCCAGAAATCCCTGCATAAGTCTTAGGTCTCCTGAAGCAACGAGCTCAAGCTTTCAACAAGCCTCAGATCAGAAAGTATTTTTCAACGTTAGCCAAAGTTTTAAATGATAATAGTTTTAAAGGAGATCAAATATGGAATATGGACGAATCTGGGTTGTCAAATGTACAGCGTAAAACACAAAAGATATAAATTAATTAAAATTATTAGCTCTTGAAAATACAATAAATATGATTATCAATAACGAGCTAAAAGATACAAATAAATCTTATTATATGGATTTTGCAATCCTATACAATTAAAAGTTGTAAAAAAATTATTGATGAACAATGAAACAGTAAGCACTTTCAATCATCAATAATTTTTTTACAACTTTTAATTGTATAGGATTGCAAAATTATCATATTTATCACAAAAGATATATGCAACAAAAGGTCGAAAACAGGTCGGTGCGATAACAAGCGCAGAACGTGGACAACATTTAACAGTAGTATGTTGTATGAATGCCTCAGGAAGATTTATTTCACCGGCTCTTATCTTTCCTAGAAAGAATATGAAAAACGAGCTCGTGGATAATGCCCCCCCTTCTGCAGTTGCTTATTGTCAAGAATCTGGGTGGATGACAGGAAAAGTGTGTCTTAAATGGATAAATGTAGCCTTAGTAATAAGGTGCTTCTGTTAGCGGATGGGCAGAGTAGCCATAAAAACCTGGAGGTTTTAGACTATGCAAAAAACAACGGGGTTATTATGTTTTGCTTCCCTCCACATTGTACCCATAGGGTTCAACCGTTGGACGTAAGCTTTTACGGACCGTTACAAGTTTATTACGATCAGGAAGTGCGAAAGTGGCTACATGAAAATGCCGGTAGAACAGTAACTCATTTTCAGGTGGCTGGATTATTTAAAGAAGCTTATTTTAAAACTGCAATTATTTCTAACGCTGTAAATGGCTTTAAGAAAACAAGTATTCAGCCATTCAATCCTGATGTGTTCCCTGAATGGATGTTTGCGCCTTCCGATGTCACTGACATCGTTAATTTTCCAACTGAAAATGAAATCAATGATCAAGCTATCGATGGCTTCGATTATCCAATCTTACACCATCGTGATATAAATGATGATCTAGCTACAAACGTGACAGTAATACCAACTTCTTCGATGAAAGTTTCTGTCGGGGAATTAACACCTTTACCAAAAATAAATGCTAAGCAAATTCGCACAACCAGAAAAAAAGGCATTGTGGGAGTGATTAATTCTTCGCCTGATTTATTGGAAGCAAAGGCCAAAGAAGCAGCTAAACAGGTTAAAATTACTCGTAAGACTGCGGCAAAGGTAAAAAGAAAATTGAATAATATTCACGTAACGCTGCTGTGAACGCTAGAAAGAAAATCAGCAAAGTTGAAAAAAATGAAGTATAAGATACCGAAAGATACTGAAAGCGACGAAGATGACAAACCTAGCTGCATATATTGCAATGAACTGTATTCATTTTCTAAATCTGGCGACATCTGGATTAGGTGCCAGAATTGATTCAAATTGTGTCACACTGACTGTGCCGGTGTCAATAGAAAAAAAAAAGTTTATATGTGTGTTATGCAAATGAAATAACTATGTGTTTTTCTGATTCAATTTTTTTTATTATTTGTATTTTTATTATTTTAAAATATATCTAAAATATTATAACAGTTTGTATTTTATACTTGTATGCCATCTCAACCAAATCCATGTTGATGAGATGGCATACCTAACCAAAAATTTAAATAAAGATTAAATGTTCCTGAATGACTTTTTTATAATTTTAATCATCATATTAAGAAAGTATGGGTTCAATAATAATATATATAATTTAATTCGTTTTGAAATATTTGTTTTTGTAGGTTAAAATTCTAATCAAAAAAAGTATGCCATCTCAACCAAGTCTCCCTACATTACGATAAATAACCTCGGAGATTGAACTTGATGATTTCCAAAAAATTGATCCAAAGTAGATTTACGTCCCCGTCTAGTTGCTAACAACAGGTTAAAAGTTTAAGTGTAAATCTTTCAATTAAGTATTGAGCTTAATGTAATTTCTTGATGATATTTCTTTCTAGCAAAAGTATATACTAGATAATGACCACTAATGACTAAGGTTAGGTCTTTTCCTCTTACAATTGGGTTTAGAGCCGTTATAAAAATAAAAGTATCGAACATAAAAAAACATTTCTTACAATCTTTGTATCAAACTTAACATTGATTATTATTTTGAAACAACATTAACTTAATTAAAATGTCAAAATAAATTAACTTGAACTGGGAGTTGAAACGCATACAAATTTTAATTAAGACATTTTAGGAGACATTCTAGAAATGCAAAACATAAACTTGGAATTAAATGAAAGTGTGAAAGAATAAAAAAGCAATGAGAAATTGAAAATTAATCGACATTAAAGAACTATAACTTACTACAATAATTGCTTAAATCCTTTTAGGTCTCATCAGACAAGCTTAATAAACAAACATTAATAAATAATTAACGGTATTTAATTAAAACTGAGAAATAATTTAAATAACAGCAGTGAAAATCAATTAGTTATTATAAAATTAATAATTCGAATGGAACAATATTCTTAAGGTATTTTTTCTTTAATTTACAATCTATTCAATAAAACATCGAATGAGGGTGAATTCAGTGAAACTTAATATTAAGTAGTTTGATAAACAATAATATCTGCTGTATTGCTAGAAAATATACCTAGTGTAGAAGATTTTTTATGTCGCTAACGTGATTTTCTCTATATTTATAACCCCTAAGGGTTACTTTATCTGCATTGCATCTAATAAATATTCATATGTGTTCATTGTAAATATTGTATGTTCGATAACTTTGTTTTCTTGTTGTAGGCAGGTTGATAGAAGTCGTCGAGATATATTTTATGAGCCGAGGATATTTGGCTTTCGTGTTGATAGTGGAGATGCTGCAATGGAAGATGATGGAATACCCAAATTATTAGCTTATGTTGATTATAAATTTCGCTTATATGGTGAAAACTTTAAAGAGAACATGTTATTGGTTTTCACAGATAGAAAAGACGAAGCTAGGGAGAGATGCACGTTCTTATCAGGAGCACCTCGAAAAGTAAGCTTGCTATAAAATCGTTGATTGAATTTTTAATTATTAATAATATTGCTATATATTTATAATAAAATTTTTAATATTCAATATTATATTATAATTTTTAGTTTAACAATTATTTTCTTCTTTTTTTTTAAATGGAAAAACTTAAACTATATTTTTTTATGTATCAAAATATTAGAGAAAATATTATTGACTGAAAAATCACAAAATAAAAAAATATTTCTAAATCCAGTTTAGCTTTGTGTGGAAATTGTTAACAATTCTTTCTTGCAGGTTATTCCAGAGATGTCGAACGGCGAAATAAGTAAAAGTATAGCAACAGTGTCGGTGAATCTTCCTTCGCCTACAGAATCTGACTATTTCTACTTCTGCCTATCGGAAGGGAATATTTCGGTTATTCCACGTGACAATTCTCTCGTATTTTATCATCAAGGTTCGGATGATTGGTTAAAGATTTCCGTAAATCCACCAATGTTACCTTTGTGGGCATCAATTATGATAATAGGCACGTGTTTGTTCTTTTCTGCGATGTTTTCGGGTTTAAATTTGGGACTTATGGCATTAGACAGAACGGAATTAAAAATTTTGTGTAATACCGGAACACCCCAAGAACGAAAATATGCAAAAGCGATACAACCTGTTCGAAATCACGGCAATTATTTGTTATGTAGTATTTTATTAGGAAACGTGTTCGTCAATTCTGTTTTTACTCTTCTTTTGGACAGTTTGACTTCTGGTTTAATTGCAGTGGTGAGTTCGACTTTGTTAATTGTTATATTTGGTGAAATAACTCCACAAGCTATATGTTCAAGACATGGTCTTGCTGTAGGTGCAAAGACTATTTATATTACCAAATTGGTTATGCTGCTGACAGCTCCTTTAGCTTATCCAGTTTCTAAAATATTGGATTTACTACTTGGAGAAGAAATTGGAAATGTGTACAATCGCGAACGTCTGAAAGAATTAGTAAAGGTGAGTAATAATTTTTATTTTTATTACATTGTTTTTCGTAAAGTTTGAAAATAATTTGAAACCTTACATCGCAAAAAGAATTGTACGAAAAACTTGGCTTATTAAAATTATTGAATTATAAATATAACAATCGTTTGAAGTTACGATGGAAGTTTTTTACACTTCGCTTTTAAAATTGGATGGTTCGTGATCAAGTTTGAATTTGAAATATTAAGATAATTTATTTCGCGAAAGGTCAAAGATTATATACCTATGCTAAATAATTTTTCCTGTAGAAGTATATAAATATTGATTTTTACTTTTATAATTTAAATTTTAAGTTTAGGAGATCCTTGTTTATAATTAAAATACTTTATTAAATGAAATGTTTATGTCATCTTGCCCAGAAGATTGCCAAGCTTTTATGAACAGAATAAATATTTAATATTGGAACAATGTCGTTTATACTTTATAGGTGCTCGCATAAAAAATGTTCAAATTATATTCAATCGATCAATCTTTTGCCTTGAATACTTCACTGTGTCAACACCAACTTTTTTTAATGATGAATTTTATTTTTGTGAAATTGACTAATTTTAAATAATTATTATTAATATGTTCTTTTTGAACATATTGTCTTCTTGTCACAATTCAATAACATACTGTCAGGAATAGATACATTACTTATTGATTTTTATAACCTTTTTTCGCAATCTATGTTTATATTTAGTAGGAGAGGGTAATTTTACTATGTCTGAAAGGTAAAGTACTAGGTCTAATAAGGGTAAACATCATTTTTAGAATTAATCCAAACCAAATTCCATTTCAATCTACTACAATAAATTAATGAACCCACATTTTGTTCGATGCATTTGTATACATACAATTTAATTGAACTTGAATAGTTTATTA
This sequence comes from Cantharis flavilabris, assembly GCA_949152465.1. Classification (NCBI taxonomy): domain Eukaryota; kingdom Metazoa; phylum Arthropoda; class Insecta; order Coleoptera; family Cantharidae; genus Cantharis; species Cantharis flavilabris. The sequence continues at coordinate 44,770,463 of OX424436.1, forward strand.
ACGACTGTTTTATTGAAATATTCTTATTGTTATCAAAAGTATGTGTGAAGTACGTTCAAGGTTTACGATTTAATTTTTATAACTTTCTTGTGAGATCATTTAGGAATGAATTCTTAAATTTTCAAGGTAATGAATAATCTTCATTATAACCTCATCACATCATTTTTATTTATCATAATTCATAACTAACCTATTTACAACATTAGTACCTTCCTGGTTGTATGTAGAACAACAAAAGGTACCTATGGGAAATACAGAAAAAAATAAAATATGGAGTTGAGTTTTTAAATTAAATTTTTTAAATTTGACGTTGCTTGTAAGTAGCTACTACCTAATTCTTACGGCTGGTTTCTGCTACGTGTGATATACTTCTAGTTATAAAGTATTTATTGAAGTAATATAAAATTTTAATGGCTTTGTTGCTTTGAAATGTCAAGAAAAATTAATTTTATAACAAAAAAAGTTTTATGAAAGTGAGAGTTTATTTCTTAAATTTTCATAAAAAAATTCACTGAAAGAGAAATATTAAGGAAAATAGATGTAATCCAGTAGAAACAGAATTAAAATGAGAACCGAGAGTTTCCTGAAAATGAGATTTAAAAATTGTTTTTTTACTTCCTAAAATCTGCAACCGATAAAATGTTTCGATTTTTTTTTCATATTATTTTAGTTTGGGGCCTTGAAAATGAGTCTAAAACTTATTTAAGTGAAATAATTCATCAAATTAGCAGAGTTACAACGGATTCCCTGCACTGGTGTTTATTATTGAAACTTTTTAAATCATAAGTGGAATTACTTCTTGTATTTTATACTTCATACAAAATATTAATAGTATATTGTTTATTGAGGGAGCAATGGGAATCATTTTCTCCGTTTGGCAGAGAGAATATTCACTTTGTTTCTGAGGTGAAAATAGGAAACGAGGAAGTTTAAAGGCGTTTTTTTAAAACTAAATTTTTCAAGTCGGCTGGACATTCTCCAAACAAGCTACTGCCGGGATCGAGTTGATTTTTTTTATCTTACTATTTTCCAGACTGTTAAAAGTAAATATTTTGTAGTAAATGTCGAAGTTTTTTTTACCATTGCCATTTTGTCAGTTGTGCAAAAATTTCATCCCAATAGCTTGGAACAAAATTTTCAAATTTATTAATTCTTAAACATCAGTTTGAAAACGAATGTTTATATAGTAATTCTAGTATTGTTTATCATCTATATCTATGATAGTATATACATATTATATCTACGATATAGATAAACAATTGTAATAGTTGGCCGCTTTAATGTCAGAAAACAAGGAAAAGAGACGAAATAAAAATAGATTACGTATCACTTTTTCGTCCCTAAATTCGGATTCAAATAGGATTGCATTTTATACAATGATTTTTGCATTTGCAAGGCGAACCGTAGCCTACAATGATATATACTAAGCTAGGGGGGTCAGAAAAAGATACTTTTAATCCAAATGAAACATTCTAATTTTTCACGAAAAGATAAGAAAACCTAAAATAATTTAAAATTTTTAAAATAATGTAGCGACTTTTATTAGTGCAGTTCCTGACATTTAAATGACATTTTCTCAAAATGTTCATGATTCGTTTCGAATAATTCTTGAAATAAGGACTCACAAATTACATTATAATATAATTTGAAGTTGAAGGTAAACTTTAAAAAATGTAGAAATTGAGTAGGCACTTGAATTTTTCATATCATAAAATAAACATAATATGAAAAATAAAAAGTAATAATGAAGTACGTACGTATTACATCTGAGTAATTATTTAATTTAATTTCTCTGCACTTGCATTCATAATACGGAAATTAACACGTAATGCGCATAGTTGATAAGTTGACCATAAAACTCCTAGTTGTTACAATCTCAAATTTACCCCTTAAGATTTAATTTACTCACGCAAATTAATAAATGAAATTTGCATACTTTTATCAACATATATTACGTCACCTCATGACATCGCCTATATTCTCAGATCTGTCTTTCTGCTTATACTGCAGAAGTAAGCATAAGTATATTGAATTACTTTGTTACTCGCAAAGCTTGTCTACGAACAATTATATTTTAACTGTTATTTTATACCACGTATTTTTTTGTTAGAGCCCATTAATTTGTTAATTTCCGTATTATGTCTACAGGTGCAGATAAAATAGTATATTGTAACTCGAATTTAAACTACTATTTAACGCTCGTTTGGATAGTTTGGCTGCGCCTCGTGATATACGATCCACCTCACTTTTAATAAGCAATTTAAACTTTTTGTTAAATAATATACTATTAATTTAATAAGTTTCGGGAAAAATTTCATATAAAAAGTAATGTTGATCAAGTTTATGAAATTTAACTACACTCGACAGTGTGGTAGCCCGATAGGAGGGGGGATGTCAGTAATTGGATTACTTTATATTAAACTCTCTGTTGGGGGGGGGGGGGAGTGCTGAAGGAAATTATAAACACAAAAATTACAATTACAAAAATATTGCCGATAATTGCAAACATTTGTAAAATTTTGCACAATAGTCAGAAAATCATTTTTTATCAACCTGCTTTCACACACTCAAGAAAATCGGCAGACTTGATTTGAAGATAGTAAGTTGATCTTAGTCCAGTGTTTCTCAACTTTTCAGTATTGGGATCCAATTTTCATTATGTTAGAATGTTTTATATTTTGGTTTCAGTAAATTAAATGTCTAAATTTTCTAATATATTTTTTCGATTGCTACCATTGTCCCATTTAGTGTTATCGCGCTCCAGAAGTTGAGAATTGCTGATCTAGTCTGTTCAAATCAAGTTTGTTAAAATGCTCGAGTGTGTGTAACAGGTTTAACATGCATTTTTTTTTGTTATATGCATATATATGCAGTGGCGGATTTAGCACTTGAGAGGCCCCAGGCGCAATTCAATTTTGATGCCCCCTCTAAATATTTTCACTACTCACATCAGTTGTCATTTTATATTGGTTAATTTTCAATTTGTTTTCACAAAATTTTGCCACACTTTCTTGGACCACCTGGATACGGTTTATTTCAAAATAGGATTCTTTAATTAAAAAAAATATACGCGCCGCGCATTCTACCTCAAAAGTGGTATGGAAATGAATGCTTCCGCAAACTTCGCAGCATCATATCTCGAAAATGGTAAGATATATGGGAAAAGTGAAAAGTGGGCCTTTTAGTTAGATAATTTCATGATCTAACAGTGATAACTTCTTTCATTTTTGTGTGAGTTACAAAAGAGAGCGAGATAATAGCGTTGAAACAGATGTAGTATGTTTTGACCAAAACTTATTTTTCGTATCTCGAGAACAGGTAAGTGTACGAAAACAAAACTGGGCTTTTTTGAAAGGGCATTTATTTATAAAATCATAATTATATAGGTGTCATTGCCGTTTGAGCAGTAGGAAGAGCGAAAAATGCGGCGATACACATTGCATATCTGAATTGGACTATTTTTGCATTTTTACACATATTTAGCTTCATATCTCGAGAACGGCTAGGCGTATTTACGTCAAATATTCTTTCTTAGATATTAAAAATTGAGATCTTCAACTTTTGTAATAGGTGTTTTTTACGTTGCAGCAATAGGGAGCGAGATAACAAAATCCGCGACCTTTGACCTCGTATGTATCACGAAGCTCCAGTGTGTCGGTGGCATAACTTTCAGGGTTACATTGGTACATCTTAATAAAAAGTTTAATAAAACAAAATTGCGGTGAGGTTGATTTTTGGAAGACGATTACTAATTGTCCTGAATTAGTAGCGAAGAAGTTATACAATGATGACATCAAATTAATAAAAGAGCTAAATTTATGATTTATGAAATACACTGTGATAATTATTAATTATTTTAATAATTACAAAAAAAAGTTAGATGAAATTACTTTATTTTATTTTGAAAGCTGAATTTTGAGGCCCCAGGCCCGCACCTCTTGCGCCTGTTCGGAAATCCGCCACTGCATATATGGTGCATCCAAATATAATTATGTAGGATAAACTAATCCATACGACGAACTTGACTACATTTTTCTTATATGTGTGTACTAGACCAGCGGTTCCCAAACTTATACGGTTATGGAACCCAGAGTCTTAACACAATGTCAATTTTAACATTGTAATCGGCAAAAACAAAGACATTTTGTTAGCTTTTGTTAGTTTTTCTGTGCTGACCCTTTGTCTGTATTTGCGAGTATTACGTATTATTAATATTTTTTTTCAAACTTGGCTATTCGCGGTATCTTTGTGATTTTTTTTGTGGAACTGACTTTGGGAACCGCTGTACTAAACACGCGATTATGCTTGATTCGTACTGCAATGGCTTATTAATGTAATTATGGGCCAGTATTCCAGAGAAAAAAAACAATTAATTATACTTAAGTCAATAATACTATTAACTTAAAAATTAAAGCTGAATATTTATGCAACGGCACATTAAATTTTGCATCTGTGTGACTTTTTAAATTTCTGTCGAAATTAATTTAACACAGTATTCTCAATTGATTTTTAAAATTTAATTTCCTTATCCGTTTAAAAATCAAATTTGAGACAATATAATTTTGAAAATAGGCATTGAGCATTCAAGATTTTTTACATTTTCCAATAGTATTTGCGTTTTAACTAATTTACTTTATTTCGATTGAAATAATTTCAATTTTATCGTTCAGTATTATTTATTTACTTAAACGTTAATCTATAAATAACTACTACTATGCAGTTGTATTTATTTTTTGTATAAATGCAATATTTATAAATCGTGATAACTTTTATTTTCAATTTAAAAAAATATAAGTAAAGTACGAATTCACCAGTGGCAGAATAGGCAAAATTATATTTATAATAGCTATAATAATTTATTATTTACCTACTGTCGATCAATTAATCAAAATGTTGGCTGTATTGTCACCATAGTCAACATTGGATTACTATTACACCTGTTACTGTGTCAATGTTGTTTATTTCTATTCTATTCTATTTTTCTCTTCTAAAGAATAAACAATTAATTTTAAATACACCAACATTTTTCTCAACAAATTTAGATTTATTATATGAAGTTTTGCGACGGTGACGTTTCCTTTATTACATACACCTACATTTTTATATTGATTTGTACCAACTGACTCATTGTGTTTGGCTTCTCACTTTTTAATTTTCTTTTATGAGTTCTATTAATTTATTAGTAAGAGTTTTCTCTATTCTCAAGTTTCATTAATTAATATAGCATCCAAGTAATCATTTTCTCGAATTGTTACAAAATATTTACTTCGCGAGAAACAACAATGCAATTCACTAAAATTCAAATTATACTCATGGAAACTTTTTCAATTAATTGGATCCCTTGTTATTGTAGAATCATTTCAAGATTCTTATTATTTTTATTATCATTTAATTACTGTGCAACTGCTAATTTAATATTTGTGCTATTACATCATGAACGAGAGAAAATAAATATGCCACTTAAAACGGAGCACCTAAAATAAGAGTTTCGATTTATCCAACGAAAGAATCTAAGTTGTTTTCATTAAAAAGATGAAACTAAACCATTTTAGCAAAGAAAAACGTTTTCTACTTTTAGTGATTTCTAGCCTACAAGGTAACATTTAGGTACCCTCCTTTATTCTATGATTTATTATATGATTATTTTTCGTTATATGGTTTATTCCAGAATAAAAGGATTAATGTAATAACATAATAACGTTTGTATTATGTAACACAAATAATTCTATAGTATTATTATTAAAAAAATTACACCGTAAAATTAGCTAAAAGTTACAATACAAAATATGAGTTCAAATGCATAAGAAAATGTAAAAATACAAAAGATGCTTTATAAACTCTTAAAGCCATTCTTTTGCGAAGTTTGAGATAAAAAAGAAGCATTTGTTGACCCTAGGTTTATATAAAATGTTTTGCTAATGTTTGGATATTTTATCAGATGGTAAAATTATAGTCAATTCTTCGGATACTCTAATGATATTGATTAGGTAATAGGAGATTACAATTATTTATTTAATTATAATATCTATCAATTACACAGCTTAGTTTTGATCACACGACCACGGATTCGATTGTTTCATTTCTGTAAGCCAATGAAAACCTTAGATTGAAGTCACACGACCAATGATTGTAACAAATATTTCAGTGAATAATATACATAGAATATTATGGTATTGCAACTAATATGTTTGTATATTTTAATAATATATTCTATAAACAACATACTTTTTATACTTTTATTATCAATACTGCTAATGTATTTTAAAATTATTTATAATTAATTAATTTATATTTTACTAAAAAAATAAACACAAAGTTAATTGAAATGTTGGTTTTAAACATTTATGTCGCTCGTGTCGATTTATTAACGATAGGAAAACCTACGCTAATAAGTTCGATAAAATTAGGCGAAAATGAATTTTAAAATGTGAAATAGATGTTAATATTTAGTAATATAATGTTAATTAATTTTAATCGCGAAAACGAAACCGCATGGTCATGTTTTTGTCTATAAGCAGACTATGCCATAAGCTTTGGATATGCCTTGTAAAAGAAGTAATTATCTTGGATAGATTACACAAATCTACTCTATTTGACCATTTACTTACTTTTACTAATTGTTTTTCTTTGCAAATTTTTGCTTGAATTTGCGGCAATTATTCATACCTGTAGAGTTAATCAAATTTTCTGTAAACTATTTATTATTGTAAGGTAAACTGTAGGTTTAGTTCTCCAATGAATCTCATTAATCTGATTAAAGTGAATTCCTCATACCCCTTGTGTTAATTAAAAATTTCGTAATCCCCACATAATTACATTCCGGATTCTAAGATCAACTTTTTGCGTTAAAATCACCTGGGTCAGATATTATGCCTTTCAATACTGCGATGGTCTAGCACACATTATGAATTAAGGATTTCATAATATAAGATTATAAAGTAGAATTTACCGAAATATTGGTTTTAAAGTGTAAATTTTCCAGTCTGCAAACTTGCAATTATTTACCACATCAATATTCAATACTATACCAAAAGTTTGATCAAATAAATTTTCATCGAGACAAAATCAAATAACAAATTTTGTAAAAAAAAGAACTCGAAAGTTAGTAAGTACATTTTTATTTTGTGCTGAGCGAAGATGTTCAGATATTTGTATTGCTTTTATTGTTGAGTGGAAAGGTGAAAATTGGAAATCTAGTTTTGAAGTTGAAAATAGATATAAACGATCTATTTCGCGAAATTGAGTGAAAGTATAATTTCGTGGAAATTATACCTAATTTATTAGGAACTCTTAGTCGATATTTACTGTTCATGCATATTTAACGTGGAAAGTTTTCGTTTATTTTTGATCATCTTGTATTTTCATATTTACTAAGCTTATTTTTAAATATCCGTCTGTTTTCGGTATGTTAAACTTGCAAACATTTGGCACATTCTAATTTTATCAATTTTCATATCTGTAATCTAAAAATGTTTTGCCAATAGATACTTATTACTGATGTAATAATATAAGAGTGAATTTGTCTGTAAAACTAAAAATACATTGACAGCTTTCTTCTGAAATTATAACAAAAAATGTAATAATGTTGTGAAATGCGTTATAATAATTTATTTTATAGTAATCCCAATTTGTCATTTTCATTTTAAAGTATTAGATAGTAATTACTACACTTTTATTTTTAAACATATTCTTATATCAGTGGATTGTTTGATAGTTCATGAAATTATATAGGTCAACGCCAAACTTTCAGTTTCTAAAATTCATTCAAATGGCATACATTTCAAGTCTTTTTTTTTGAGTGCTTACCGGGTTCTGCCTGGAGTTTCACTAATAAAAAAATTCTGTATATATGTAAATTCATAAATCGATTCTATTTTTAATTACTATTTGAAATTGTGCCAGTTAGTTGATTCTTTTATGTGCATTTAATATGTATGTTCTCGTTTAATTAAAGTTTTGCGTAATTAGAATGCGATTTCTGAATAATTTATTATTGCTCATTAGGGTGTTGTATTCCTCCTGACGTTTTATTTTCCTTCGACTTTATCAGCGGTTTGATTTTTCATTTAATTGGGAAATTGTCTTTGAGATGAAGTATTTGTAAGCCAGTATTATAACAATGTATTACAAATAAACATTTTCATTTTCGTCAATTTTCTTTAATTTTTACCTCATTCAACTGAAGGTACACGAACTTAAAATTTTGGCATATCAAAGGATTATAAATACAAATATCTAAAAATAAATATATACCTACTTTCATTCGATAATCTTGATGAAAAATAACTTCCTCGACCAAAATATTTGTGTTTATTATAAAAATATAGTAACAATAATGTGGCTTTCTAATGAGTAGTTGTAAATTACGTTTGTAATTTATTATGATTTACAAAAACATGTTATACAATATCAGAAATACTCGTGACCCATAAAATAATATACTTACAGAATGGGATTATCAGAGTTATGAAATTTTAACTAAATTAAATTGTTAGATTTGCATACAAAGTTAAGTTTTTAGTTAGATTATTTTTAATTATTTAATTTTCCCTCAGTTTAATTTATTTTTTATATTTATTTATATATATTTATTTTATTTTATTTATCAGAAGGCTAGCACTACAAGAAACCCGAGTCCTTTCAGTAGAGCTTGACTCGTACACAAGGATCAGCAGTATAGACAATTAAAAACTTTACAATGAACATCTAATTTATGTGCATGCAAGAAGTAATTTTTATTAATTTTTTGCTTAATTAAGGAATTTGGAGCGATTATGAAAATACAAAAATAGATTAGTTAGACAACAAAATAATAAATTGGTTTGTAACATTATGAATAGAAAATTAACAAATTAGTATTAATTTGACATTTGAACTATTGATGGCATCGTGGCGGCGTGGTTATTTTCAGAAATTGATTTTTTAGTGAAGACATTCAAAATAGCAAATCCTATGTGAAAATATTATAGGTGGTTAATTCAATAAGGACAGAAGTGCCGCCCCAATAGTTATCTGTTCATTATCACTTGTTAGGTGAATCAATAATATTTTATATAATATGTGTGGAATCTATTTATGTGATAGACGTTTATTTACACATATATGTATGTACATTCATAAGTAATCTTTATTTAATAGTAAGAATGATATGAATGCTATAATTTATGTTAGCACAATAACAAAATTCTTCAATTGTGTGCGTCGCAACCAAGTATTTGGAACAATTAAATCGAGTACTTAACTCATATTCGAGTGGGACATTATTAATTTCATTGCATTAAACTATTAATTTAAAGCTTCAATGTTTACTCTAATCTATAATTATAAAATGGAAACAATTACGTTATTCTGGAAGTATGTATTTTTAAAAACGTCTAAATTCTATGATATTTTAGTGCGGTTGTTTCATTATTTATAAATTACAAGAGTTCAACTGATTCCAAAATTTTCAGAAATAATGTATATCAACGAATTCAGAACCAAGGGGTAAAGGAGTCGTTCCTCCAAATACCAAGCTATTTGGAACTTGCTTCTATTTTCAGTAGGTTATCATGATAAATTATAAATTTTTTGTTTGGGCAATGAGGTAGGTTTTTGAGTTTTTGAGTTGCACAATATTCTACGATTTTTTTCGTAGGAAACTATGTTATTGGCAGTTATAAGATTGGATTATTGCATAGACTAATAATAAATCATACCCACATTGCTCATTGAATATTCTTGGATTTAAATCAAAATTTCGGAAATTTTATTAACGGTGGTTATTGTCATCCCAAACTGTCTACTCCTTTCAATAAATATGTCAAATCCTTCTAAAGAAGACAGAAATTTTGAAATTATGCTTGTAGATAATTATGCAATACTAAAGCAAAAATATGTTAATTAACATTTTGTATAATTTTGTAAACACGATAATTTTTAAGTGTAATATTCACGATACCTTAAGTTACACAACTGAACTTTGCTTATCGCAATAAGGTCAATTTTGTCTGTAGTTTCGTTAATTACAAAAGTAAACTACTGTAAAAAAATAATATAACAATATAAATTGAAATAATTTTAAAATAAATGCATACTTGCTCTAATTTGTTAGAAATAATTTGGTGACAGCTTTTTATTTATTTTTATCTACTATAAATAGACTGGTACCTAGTCTAGACTCGTGTAACTAACCTAAGAATTTTATATTTCCATTCTTTAGAAATATAAAATCTTGGCAATAAATTCTGTTTTCCTGCTTGGATTTTCCGTTTTCATAAAATTATTGGGACCTTCATATGCTTAGCAATGTAAATTGTATGAAGACTATTTTGTCATTTAAAAATCGTTTTTACAAAAATACTTATCAGATATTTTTTGTTGCAAATTTCATTCTCCTCATTTTTGTTTATATACATTTTTTATTTCGTCGCACCGTTTTCGAGATACAGTCACTTAAAAAATTGTTACACAAGAAAAGTCTTCGTACCGTACAATGTACGTTGTTAACATATGAAGGTTCGAATAATGTTATGAGTAACTCGATGTAAATTGAGGTTTTCGAAATTCAAATTTTCTGTCGATCGATAATGTAGCGCCCATATTTTAAGTTAGTTTACCTACATCAAAATAAATTAAAAGCTTCTCTAAATTGAACTCGCATTATTATTAATAATTGTATTTTCAAAGACGGACTTTACATTATCATCATCAAAGGGAGAAATTACGCTTTTATTTTATCGCTTTTGTGCAAAAGTTCTACCTTGGAAACGAATTTTATGCCCTTTCTAAAGCCTTTGTTGTATTATTTTTAATCGTATTTTGCGTTTTTCAAATGGAAGCTACAAGTTATTTTGACTTTCCAACTACATACAAGAAAACGAATGGAAATGCCGAAAACTGTTACCTACGTAATCAATTTTAGGAACTTTAGTACACTGACCCTTAAGTTAGAACATAAATTTTACAAGCGATATCATAGAGCATGGTCATGAAAGCAATTAGTTACCCGATAGAGGTAGATAAGCTATGAAGTTGAGATTGTTAAGATAATTTTTAGAGCTCTTCCTTATTTTATTTTCTGGAACTTTTGGATTAACGAGGAAGTTCTTTCTCAAATGTATGTTATTTCAAGTAATTGATTGTTTGTCTTAGCTTCCAACTTCTGATTATGCGTTATTTCAACATCCAATATTTTGTTGAAGGGAATTAAAGTTTAGGTTTGAACTCGGTAGAAATTTAAAATTTCTATTCATATTTATATATGCACAGCAATTAATATTAGTGTATGAGTTAATGCCAGAATTCTTCTCTACTTTACAGCGCCGTAGTTCAGTCAATATTAGAATTAAAGAAAAATATTTCAGACAAAAGGTGTAGGAAATTTTATTCTCTATATGATTTATAGGAAGTATTTTGGTGATAACATAAACTGGTAACGAGATATTGCGGAAAACCCAATTTTAATTTTTTTGAACAAGTCCAACTCTTCGATATTTGTTTGAGTAAGGTAAAATAAGTATTTACGGCAGAGCGCTTGAACACTCATATGCAGAAAAGTAGTGCGGGAAAAACTTATTTTATCTTACTCAAGTGAATACCGAAAAGTTGGACTTTTTCCAACTGTAGTAGAAAACCACATAAACAGATTCTACGATGTACAATCCGTTCATGTTCTTGTTTAGTACGTTATAGTTATTGATCAATGTTAGCTAATTTTCTTGAGCACAAAGGATATTTAATAGATAAAATATACCTACTTAATGTATCGTATGATCGAACTGAACAATAAATTTATTTTTAAATCTAATTTAAAGCCCTCTTTCCATATTTATTCAATAGAAGATTTATGATGGCAAATTAATTGATATTTATGTATTTTGAACAATATATCATTATTTACTGCTTTGATGTTAGATTGTACGAAATTGAATGTTATTAATTTGTTATATTTGTATTAATACAATATGCGATACCTATTGTGTAACTGAGTGTGTCATATTGCAAAATTGAAACCTTGGAAATGCAATATTGAAAATTGTTAATGGTGATTAGCGAACATAGTAAATATCTCTCTCTTTAAATTTACGACAGGGCCGTATGTAGGGGGGAGCATAAAAGTACAAATTAATAGTTTGAAAATTCCACTTTTTATAACTAGGAGTTTTTTTCAAGTGAGACATTAAAATTTATAATCTGAATTACAATTGATGCTTTCTGAGTTGCAACTGAAAAAGAAATATTTCTTATAAGGGAAATAAGAAAAAGGTAGTACTGAGAAACTCATAAATTGTTGTGGACCTATCATTTCAAGCATCATTAAAATTTTCATTTTTATTTTAAAAATCGCTTATTTTACTTTAGCATTTATACCAATACTAACTAAAAAGCAAATATTAGACGCAGAAATTTTGTTTTCGATTGACACCATTTTTTCTTTTTATTTGTTATAATGGAAAGCAGGAATCTTAAAAAAAATCAATTTACTTTGTTATTTCTTTATGTTCGGGTGTGAAACAGGCCAGATGGTATAAACACAATTTAGGAAAAAAAAAAAAAATTAAATTGAAGTTCGTTAATTATCATTGTAGAAATTGACTAGCCTGAAATGATTGTTTACCTTATTTAACGAATTGCCATCCCTAAAATTAAAAATAAGTCGTGCACGTACTAATTATTATAATTAATTGCAATTACAATATAAAATTGAATTAGTGTAAATATTTACCTACCCACGCATTTTCTAATTTCCTTAATTAAACGGTATTAATTTGTTCTTATAGGTTACAACTGGCGAAAATGATTTGGATAGAGATGAAGTTAATATAATTAGCGGCGCATTAGAATTATGCAAGAAAACGGTGTCGGAAGTAATGACTCGAATCGAAGATGTTTTTATGTTAAATTATGAAGCAGTTTTGGATTTCGAAACAGTTTCTGATATCATGAAATCTGGTAGGTGAAGTTTATTGTATTTTTGATTTCAAAACACTATAGGACTTAATTTGCAGGATATTCGAGAATACCAGTTTTTGAGGACAATCGTAACAACATTGTCACGATGCTGTACATAAAAGATTTAGCATTTGTTGATCCCGACGATAACACACCTCTCAAAACTTTGTGTCAGTTTTATCAAAATCCATGTAATTTTGTATTTGAAGATGTAACATTAGATATAATGTTTAGAATATTTAAGGAAGGTAAGTGAGGTAAGACTATTGGTCAGTCTTTATAATTTTTTTCAAGTTTCATATTATGAAAAGTTCCATAATTGCAACAGTAATAATTTTTAGGAAATAAAGGCCACATGGCTTTCGTTCATCGTGTAAACAGCGAAGGTGAATGTGATCCTTTTTACGAAACTGTTGGTTTGATCACACTTGAAGATGTCATCGAAGAATTAATACAAGCTGAAATTATGGACGAAACTGACGTATTCAGTAAGTTGTTCTACTTATTTTTTAAAGTCTCTTAACTGTAATTTTTTTAGCTGATAATCGTAATAAACGCAAAAGAAATGCCAACAGACCAAGACAAGATTTTAGTATATTTGCCGATAAGAATATCAAAATAAGAGTCAGTCCGCAATTAACCTTGGCCACTTATCAATACTTGAGTACGGGTAAGTATCGACTTGAATTCTTTTTAGTCAAGATAAAATTGTTCTTGCAAGGTTAAGTTATCTTTTTCATATTTTGAATATTTTTTATTCATATTATATTTCTAGAATATATTAAACAGAAAAATTTTGAAATTTGTAGAAATATAAATTTTGTTTTGAAAATTGAACAAACTGGTGCAAGCGCGGATCCAGGGAGGTAACGGATGTAACTATCCGCTCCCCCTCCCCCATTACCCATCAAAATTCAACAAACTATTACATTTTGTTAAAGTTTGAACAATCACCTAACTTCATATAAAAAAATATGTATTTATCCCCCCCCCCCTCCTAAAACCTCATTTACCTCCTCGATGAACTTGGTCTGGATCCGTCCTTGAACTGATGTTTAAAATATTTAATGCGAAAGTGGGATTTTCATATTGAAGGTAGGCAACAACCTTACCTAAAGGTAATTTGGGATTTGGATTCCACGATAAACTTTAAATTTTTGAATTAAATTTTGAAATCGGTATATCTATTTAAAAAATAGTAAAATAGATTGTACAAAACTAATACGAGGATATTATAACAATGCTATTATTATCTCTTGATTGGAATTTCTTGAACCATAAAATATAAAATATAGATTTTATTTGAAGTATTTGTTTGTTGATGTTTAAAAATCTTTTGTTTTGTAGCCATTGAAGCATTTAAGCCGGATGCAATTTCGGAACGAGTTTTACGTCGGTTATTGAAACAAGAAGAAGTATTTTTCCAAATCAAAAAAATTAAAGATTGGAGAAACGATAAGAGTACAATCATATATCAACAGGGAAAAGCGGCAGATTACTTTGTTTTAATTGTCGAGGGACGTGTAGAAGTTACGGTTGGCCAAGAAAATTTGATATTCGAAAGTGGGCCTTTCACTTATTTTGGATTGCAAGCTCTTACGCAAAACATCGGAATTGGTAAGTTAGATTTTGTTAATATTGTGGTTTTTAATTTTTTGTTTTAGTAGATACGTCACCAACAACGGCCGTTTCTGGAGGAAGCTTGCAGTCGCTCAATATGGATGCAATGTTGCGATACACATTTATGCCTGATTATTCTGTAAGAGCATCGACTGAAGTGTTTTATTTGAAAATCAGAAGACAGCTGTACTTAGCTGCAAAACGTGCAACACTAATGGAACGTTCACATCAACCTAACAATTCCATGATAACACCAGGTGATCAATTCGATGATGAAGTGGAAAAGGTATTTGTTTTTTCCAGCCGAACTGCTTTTATGCATGAAATTATGTTTATAGTATTTTGAAGAGCTTATTTATTTATTCGACAAATACGTCGAAGCTGCTGGTCGCACCCCTAGCTTAGACAGATGGGTAATACTCACGACTCATATCCTACAATTCCTTTCAATCCAACCTTTCCTATTTTTAGTTTGCCGAACTTTGTAGTCCTGAACATCACATGAAACGTACCTTAAATAATTTTAGAAAATTTGGAAGAGGTTCAATAGTAGAGAACATTTGAGATTAGAATTGACAGAATACCGTATGTTTTAATTTTATTATACATAACTCCAGTTAGCTTATTATTATTATTAATTACATAAATGACAGTTTTGAGATATAACTAATTTTAGACTTCCGAAACTTCCATTTGATAGAATATAAAGATTTAATGCATAGCCTAGCTTAGCTTTTTAAGCCGAAGCAAATTTTGCACACTAGATTTGCTTTTACGAGATTTTTGAAAGATTTCCCTGAATTTCCTTAAAATTTCTTTTTGAAAAAATAAAAAAAGCTCTTTTATAAAAAATAATGTTTCTAAGATTTACTGCTTTCATAAGATTTTCTTGGATTTCATAAGATTTTTTTTGAATTTCTAAGATTTTCTAAATTTTCTTAAGATTTCCTATTTTCCAACATTTCTTATAAGATTCTCTACATTTTCTTTGAATTTGCTAAGATTTCCTTAAATTTCTTAAGATTTCCTATGATTTCTTAGATTTCCTAAGATTTTTTACATTTCCTTTAATTTTCTAATTCCCTATATTTTTCAAGGTTTCCTAGAATTTCCTAAGATTTTCTTGGATTTTCTACATTTTCTTGAATTCACTATTTCTAAGGATTTTCTAAAGTTCTTCAAGATTTCATAGAATTTCCCAAAATTATCAAGATTTCTCAAAATTTTCTAGGTTTTTCAAGATCTAATATTTCCTAGTTCCTAACATATCTTAAGATTTTCTACATTTTTTCGAATTTCCTAAGATTTTCTCTAATTTCCCAGATATCCTTAGGCTTTCCTTCACTTGTACACCAGATTTCCTAGTGATACCCCTTTGGAAGAATCTTGATTATCTATCAATAGGTTCAGGTTTTATTAAGTATAAAATTAATTTAGCTCAGTTAAAAAAGAATCTATGTGGACATAACTCGGAAATGCGATCTTTTTGCTTCAAATCCTTATTTTAGCATCATCAAATAATTAGAAAATAATTAAGTTTGAATCGGGACAGGGACAAAAACCCCTATTTTTGTAAAAACTCATTGAGAGGGAAGTTGCAGTAGAAATTTCTTCTGAATTTCCTTCTTAAAATATATTTATTTTGGCATTTTGAATGTTTTAATCAATAAAATGTCATCAGGAAAATTTAACTGTGCTGAAGGGTTTAAGCAAAAAAACTGGATTTCCTAATAAAAATGAATTTCAAAGCTAAAATAGATAGGCTTATATTCACAATTAAGATTAATTGTTTTGTTTAGTTGCTACATTCGTTGCAAGAAGATGGAAGTATAGGTAGAGGGTCGCCAGAACCGAATCGAACAACGTCCGAAGGTTTACAGCCTGAGGAGAACGTTTTGTCACCTAACAGCACGTCGAAAACAGCTTCTCCAAAATCGAATGCCAGCCCTACGGTGGGGAACGTACAACAACCGACGTCGAGAGGAGACGGTATATCGACCCCGAAGATCATTTACAGCAAAGGAGATAATTTACAAATAAATGATTTACTCAACGGTGAGGAAGATAAATTGTTATCCAAAAAATGATAACAACACTGTTGTGGCTCCATTTTAATGGGGTCAAATGTTATTTTAGTTATGTAGGAGTTTGAAAATTGGTAGAGTGTTACTGAAATATGTATAAGCATCTAAAAAGTTATAGGATAATAGAGTTACTTGAAAATGAAACAATCTTTTGTGTTTATTCAAGCAAGTAAGTACTATTTTTTACGATAAAAGTTTGCACAAATTTTACTTTACATTGTACTTAAATTTTCAAGAAAATTTTTATTTGTTAATTAGTTAAGGCAAAAACTTCTTAATTTTTTTTTGTTATTAATTTTGAGTGATATTCATGACGTAATTTAATTAAATTAATTTACATAATTTCAAACATATATATTATTGTGTAAGTTCCACTTACAAACCATGTGACAATAAATTTTGAATTATTTTTAAAGGCCTCTGCTTGCTTCCACTTGACAATGGCATTCGGTTATTTACTTTAATATGACGACTACTGTTACTTATTGTTTGATCTCATTTTGAAAATCTTTGCTTTTTTAATCGAAACTTTTATTGTTGCATGCAAAGAGGATGGTAGAGTGTAACATGAGTCTTAGTGTTTCAAACAAGTATTAGTAATTTAAATTAGACGTTTTGTTCTAGTCGATAAACTTTTATAAATTTTATTCGATGTTATAATGAAACTGTACATAATTATATTTGTTACAATGATAAAAATATAGATTTGATATTTTGTAAGCATGTGATTACGTATTTCTTAATTCTATAAGTCATAATTTCGTTTGAATTTTCAATTGTTACAAATTTAAAGGTAAGGTTTTAAAATTGAACAAAAAATAATATCATTTTTAAATTATATCTACCGAAAGGCAGGCACCACATGGATTTAAATTTATTTTGTTGCTTTACCTCATTTTTGTAATTGTTAATTATAAATGGCAACATACATAATAAGATGTTTACTTAATTTTTTTTTGCATTTTCTTTTTTATCACACGTTACAATTTAGTACCTAGCAATTTTGCACAATGCTTAACCGACATTAGTAATTAACGGTATTGAAGTGTTCAAAAAATGTAATAACTAAAATTTAGTCTTAGTGATTTTGCAATTTTGTGAAAATTGTGGTAATAGTATGGTGCTTATTGAATAGTGTTAGATTATGACATAAGTTATACTGATATTGCAAAAAATGACCTCTCCACAAAATGGTGGACATTAAAATAGCCAGCCGTAACTTTTATATTTTTAATTTTGTTACTCCTTGAATGTAGATTTAAGACTTTTATCTTGCTATTATCGTTCGCCTGTAACCCTTTTTTTGTTCACGAATTGTTTAATAGCATTTTAAAAGTCTTTCTTTATGTAGTCTATAAAATTGAAATTATAATTATTAAAGATAATTATAATAAATTTAAAGGCCTTCCATTAAAATACTTTGTGGTAAATTACTAATATAGTGAGTAAGTAAAAAATTTGTACCTATGAAAATAAAATCATCCTAAAACATAATGTAACGTTTTCTGTTTACTAATAAAAGCATTTAATTCACAAAGTTGCTTTCTATTTACGGATTTCTTCTAACTTGTTTTCCCTACTTTCAGCAGATACAATTTGTAGTCTGTAGGTTCCCTATGTCTGTGGGTAACTTTAACTATGTATAAATGAATCGGATAATAACATTCATACCGTTGAAATAATTTATTGTCAAAAATGACACATTTTTTAAATATCCGATTAATTTTAACATTCAAACTAATTTTAAATAGATGTGCTTAGGAAGACGACTGTCGAAACTAGTCACATTAAAATGTATATATTACTCTTTTTGCTGTGGTACCTGTGATAATTCGCAAGTTCCATCACAAGATAGCAATGAAGAGGAAGAATCGGAGACTGTTTTTGAGCAAACGTATGCAGGGACATCGCTAGGGGGGGGGGGGGCATTGTGGGGCAATGTCCTATCTTAAAAAATACAGAAGAATTCAGCTGTTTTAATAAAGGACTTTTTATTATATCATCAGGTAACTTCTTCTTTGAGCACCAAATGACTACTAATTTCCATCCGACAAGGAAATATAAAATTATTTATTAATAATTACCACCCTTACCACCATTTTTTTAATTAAACAATTTTAATCAAAATCTTAATTGGAATGAATTTTTTATGAATTCTGATATATAATTTACATTTCATACAGTTTTCATACAGTCACAGAAAGTAAATTATTTTTTGCACGATCGGACTATTTTGTTTATTTACTAATAGTGTTTCTATGACAGTAAGTTGATTTTACTGGTTGCTAGGACTAAAATGACGGTAAGTAATTTACTTACCGTTTTTAAAACGGCAAGTATAATAAATAAAATTTCAAATAAAAACACGATTTATTTGAAATTTCAAAACACCATGTTTTGAAAACTTTGTATGTCGTTTCATAACGTTCCCTAGATTTTTCGGGAATTATTGCCGAACGTCCAATATTCCAAGCTTTTTCTATATCACCATTTTCACTTTCAACATCACTCATTTCGATTTTATAATAATATATATTTAATATACGGTAGATATAATACTATATTCACAATTTTACAAATGACACCATTTGTTTTTCTTTTGTAAATAAAACCACGGCAACAGAATTAATTCAAATTTTTTACCTACTTCATAAATAGCTACAAATGCCAATGCACTTTAGATTTGACTTAAAAAAAATTAATTATTTTTTATATTCATTTCGATCGTGCAAAAAATGTTATAACCATCACGAACGGTATGCAATTTACCGGTTTCCGAAAATATTGGAGACTTCGCTCCGCTACGCGTCGCTCAGTCTCCAAACATTGTCGTCAACCGGTAAATTGTACATACCGTTCTAGATACTTAATATACTATTACTTATTTTGTTTAAAGAAAAGTATGGTTAGGTTCCATTTTTGCGGTAATTTAAAAATCTTAGTATAGGTAGTGGGAGAAAACATCGAACCGGTTGCTCTCCAAAATACACCTTTAGGTTATGTAAACGTCATCGTTAATGTTTACATCTATAAATTTTTAAATTACGGCCTACAAAATACACATTTGAAGTGGTAGATAAACTTAAGAAAAATTTTAGATAAGGTAGATATAAAAATTTGCCAAATATATTAAAATAATGTCGTATCTCGTAGCTTATTTATTATTTCCCGCTGTAACGCTGTAAAAGGTAAAATTCGAATATTACTTTACGCCGGCCGGCTTCTCGTTCCATTGTTACGCCACTGACTACAAAATTCGCGCCTTTTCGTAGTTCAGTTTGTTTCAGAGTTCCATGTAATATTTTAATAAAATGGAACAACGTGAAAAAAGAAGCAGATGTATTAATTTTTCAACTAAAGAAGTAGAAACCTTAGTAGCACTAGTGGAGAAACACAAATCTGTAGTAGGTAAACTTACTCGATTACATTAATTTAACTTATATTAACCAACTTTCTTTTTAGAATGCAAGAAAACAGATACTTCTACGAATAACCAAAAAGAAATGGAATGGAAAAAGATTTCAAATACATTTAATTCTATTGTTGCTACAGGACGGACATCGGCCATGCTTCGTAGCAAATGGGAGTCTTTAAAAAAGAATTCGAAAAGGGAATTAGCTATTTATAATCGTAGTTTGTATAAAACTGATGGTGGACCTCCTCCTCGTGAATTAAGCCATTTAGTTATTAAAATTTTAAAAATATTGAATATCAAGACTAAATTTGACGATTGTACAGTTCTTTGTGGTGGGTTTTACATTTTTGTCTTTTACATAGATATAATTGACTATCTTTTAGAAATCGAAGAAAATATTAATAGTAATAATGAAACATCTTCAAATAGTATCGCATCATCTCTGCCTGATACGGTTGGTATAAAAAGTACTTATTGGTATACCTACGTTGTAGTTCATTATAACTTTTAGTCTGTACCAGGCTGTTCGTACGATATTCCCATTGTCGCAGTAGATGACAATTTCCAAATAAAGGTTGAAGCAAACGAGGTTCGTGCTAATTACTTTTACTGAATAGGGTAACTAGGTTAGACCAGTTTAGTCATTAGATACTTATGTGTGGGAATAATCCGGATATGAATTTTTTTGCTTAAACCTTTTGGTTGGATTCAAACCGAAACAGGGAAAAATTTGTCAAGAAAGGTCCCAAAACAATCACAAAATCTTAAATTGGCCGTTTTCTGTATACCTCTTCTTCGATTTCCTCTTTGCAACGGAGTCAAACTTGCCTGCAGCCAAGATGACATTCTTGGGAATGAAGGAAAAATAGTGGAAATAATTCGTCTAGTCGCAAATTTCTGTACATTGGTAGAGGGAAATATCATGAACAATATACTAAAAGTCCTGACCGGTGAGCGTGGAGGTGGGGAGGGGGTCAAACGTCACTTTCTCGTTTTTCTTGAAAATCTCGAAAACCGCGGCTTTCAGCGACAAAGTGTCATATGGTGACACAGGAGGTCTCATCTTGAGTTTCGTCTTGCAAACTCTGAGTATCGTTTCGGGCGAGAGTCTTGCCACATAAATTTTAGTTGGAAGTAGGTATTATTGCTAGTATTGAAAGCTTGCTTAATTCAAAATTAAATTTATTTAAAAAAAATATAAGCTTTCCGAGAATCTCGTCAATATGCGTCACTATTCTCTTTCTCACTACATTTACTCACACTTCCTCAATAAACAACAGCCTAAAACTAAAAGCAAAGTAATCATACAAGCTACAACAAAGGATTTTGTTGTGACAAATTCTGTAGTGGGGCTGAGGAAATGGAGGGAAAAAAGGCTAAAAAGAAAATTGTAAAGAAGCTAACATCTATATCCCATGCCCTCATTGCTGCCATTTGCTCTTCATCCTGTCCTACATGCTGCCGCTCTGTTCATTCACAGAAAGTTTAAATCAAAAAACTTGGTTAATCTACTTGCTGGTTTGGGATTCAGTGGAACTTATCACGACACTCAACAGCTGGAGTTATCAACTGTCTACCACACTGAAGAGCCTACCCCAACTCAAACATTCTGTCGATATGTATTAGATAATTCCGATTTCAATGTCTCCGCTATTGATGGCTTTTTTGGATGGATGGATCTTAAATAATCTATAATTTTTCCACCCCCTGTATCTAACAAGCTATTCATTCTAGAGAAAAAATGAATAAAACTATTTTTGTAGGAACACTTTTTTTTTCAAAAGCCGCTGTTTTCGAGTTATTCAAGAAAAAACAGAAAAAGTGACGTTCGACCCCTTCCCCACCCCAACGCTCACCCCCCACCGGTCAGGACTTTTAGTATGTTGTTCATGACACTTCCTTATTCGACTTTTCTTGCTCTTCATTGACTGGACAATTAATTAGTGGGGTGGTTTCCCATTGCCTTTCCCACAGACCGCAGATCTATCTTGGACTTTAGATCACAGCAGTGTATATACGACGCGACCAACATTTGAACCGCGGTTACCTGCTTCTCTATTTTGGGTATAAGATGGACAAGAAAAGACCAATTTAAGATTTTTGATAAGTTTGCCCCTAACGGTTTAAGTCATTACTGACTGAACTAGATAGTTACTTCATAACATTGTAATTATTTTTTTTAGACATCGCCAACGCCTACATGGAGTAATTGGTCGGCTCAAAATTTTGATATGCCCATAAATAAATTAATACAAACATCTCCCGTGCACGGTAAAATACCTACTAGGTAATTCGATTATTACGTTTGTTCTAATGGTAATTATAATTACAGAAAACATAGCTACCAAAAATTCAAACAAAGTGAATCCTTTAAAAAGGAAACTTTCATTTAGTCCTAGGAAATCGGTTAAAGGAATGAATAAAGATATTGCCACACTTGTGTACGAGAAAAAGCAATTTCTTGAATTCAAAATGCAATTGCTTGAACGGGAAGCTGAAGACAAAAGAATAAAACTCCAGGAGGAGCACGACATTAAAATGAAAATATATAATTTAGAATTACTAATAAAACAGAAACAGTTGGCTCTCTTGGATTAAATAGTGGCTGACAAAACTAAACTGGTAAAAATTCTAGGTGAAATTTAACACCAAATGGAGTCTGTTTGAGGCCACCACTGCCTTGGTAAATGACAGATAGATGAAAACAGGTAAAAAATTAATGCGATATAGAATTATTAAAATGAACTACTCCACATAAGTTGCAAGTTTTAATTTTATAATTGGTTACTTCCGAAAGAAAAATACCTTGTAAACTTGAATTAATATATAAATTTGTATTGATTTGATGTATTGATAAACGTATTATAAGGGGGAACTTGATTCTCAATGTTAAATATTTCAATTTATATTTTTAATGAATTGTACTGATATCAAAGAATATGCTCATAAAGTTATAGAATGAAATTTGTTAAAGTAATTTTGTAGTTATTGTAGAGCAGATACACGAAAGAGCTATCCCAATAACGGAATTCATAGAAAAGAAATAATATTTATATTATAAAGATTTCTATTTTGTCATCGACATTACTACAAATAGGTATTACTGCCAATAATTCAACAAAGAATTGCAAGTGAATTTTTTTTAACTGTTTGTTCTGGAATTTCTTATAAAAAGTTTTTTACTTGTATAATTTATACTTCCAAGGTAATCTCTTAAAATAACTACAGATAATTTACAACCAAGGCTTAGATTTTTATGTCGACAAGATGTCAAAACATACAAATTTGTGTAATTGATAATTTCTTGCAGATTTTTATATATTCGGTTGAAAAACATGGAACGTCAACAAAGATGATGACAAAAATTCACCTTATGCTTAAAAAGATAAGTTGAATTGATATCTGAGGACATCAAAATCTAAGCCCTATAGATAGATAATCTTCACAAACTACTTAATATACCGTTTAAAAGATTATTAGCTACTAAGTTTCAGAACAATTGTGCATACATCTCTCGATTATTATATATTCAGATATTCTTCAAAAGAAGCATCATATTGTCCATCTGTAAATTTACCTGAGCCATATTTACACAATAAAATGCTCTGCAATGAAGTAGCAGCTAAAGATCAAATCAAGTCTATAATAGTAACAAATGACTTGAGTTAACACTTAACAATGTTTAGCAATCTTCACAGTTGTGATGTAATAAAATAGGCTATGCTTGTATAACTATTATGTACATTAAGCTGTCTTTATATCATATTCTTTGGCAGTTAACAATAAGTCACCTTTTTAACAATAATTGAACCACTAAAATTTTATCAATAACAACAGTAAACCACCAATTTTTGAAAGATATTGAATTTTTTATGATAGTGATAATTTTTAAAACTTCAATATCTTTCAAAATGATTGTGCAATTTTTTAGTATAGACAAGAAAATTGTAATAGGTGCTGACTACACATTTTCCATAACAGTAACATGTGAAAAATTTGTGACCTTGCTTTGCACAATAAAGATGGATCATTTTTATGTCTGTTTACAAAATTTTCCAATACTTTTGTCTATAAGTGAACTTAGTGTTTTTTTTTCAAATAGTTACACTAGACTAGAAACTGTAAGAATTGCCAAATTTATTTATCAATCATTTAAATGTCATGCGAATCCATATAAGACAAATTCTTCCTAAAAATGCAAACCTCGTGATAATGCCAGGATTGCCACAGGTATATTAATCATAAGTTGAAGTAGGAAGAAAACTTCCAATTCTCTAATTCTGACAAATGCCACTTACATGCGGTCATCGGCTAGCAGTTAGAGTGCAGGATTGCTTTACCACAGTCGTGGGTTCAATCCTCAACCAAGCAACACCGACAAGAATTATAAAAGTGGAACATTTACTATAATTGAATCGGTGAGATTAAGAACAGTACAAGTCCAAAATATGAAATTTGCATCTGTCATAGCAGTTTTGCTTTAAATACGAAGCTGGATCAAATGATTAAAAAAACAATATTAAAATCATCATCCTAAAGGACTTGCCAAAGTGTATAGTACATTATTGCGAGAGTAAAAACAGTACAAGTCCAGGATTTGTACTATTCTTATTACTGTAATAATCCAATGACGTTTGGACTTGTACTGTTCTTAATCTCACCGATTCAATTAGTGTTGCCAATACTGCAATAGAATATTCCTCAACAATGTTGTCAAAATTACTTAAATTAACTTAACTTTTATAAATAAACTAGCTGAATAATAATTTTTTTATTCGTAAGTCTGAATTGCATTTTTATTTTTTTGTATGTAGTTTGCTGTCAACTTCTTAAAAATATCAAAATAAATTTAAAATTCAATTTTCTTTACTTTTTCTCAAAATTCCTCACATATTGGCAACACTGACATAGGTGAAAACAAGAGTTTTCACAAATAAAATACACTGTAAGTATAAATTTCCACGTAGTCTCCTATCATGAATAAAAAGCATTATGAAGACTGGTTTTAAAACAAATCGAAAGAAACAAAATATATTTCAAAACTAAAATAAAATGTTGAAGTAGAAAATATAGATGAGTGGCAACCCTGTGATGTGTTTTTTGACATTTAAAAATTCTTTCGGTGCCTGTGCTCGTCCAAAATTTGCTCAATTGTTACTGGGTTCAAGATTTAACTAATAAATATACTAATCTGAAATTATAGAAAACAAAATCTACCAATTATTCTTTGACTTCAATTTCTCCTCATACTTTTGTACTTATACCATATTCAATAAACAGTTAAGGTTGTTCAAGATAAGTAATCCATTCAGGGGCGTCAAAAAGAGTTCTTAAGAATCTAAGAAAAAACGCCCCAGCATTCACTTATGTTGAACACCTTTTCACATCTTATATCCAACTTCATTATTAGAACAATTCAGTTTCATATGATTTATTACAAAAAAAAAAATTAAATGTAGTTTAGGATTAAAAGTTACTATTTCATAGTTTAGAATTATCACAGTCCAATAATGAAGTTATCAAGATATTATAATTCATTATTATTATAAGTCTTCATAAAATTGACATTAAAACAAAATTTAAGTCATAAGTAATAATGTATTGCAATGCTACCAATCAATTTGTAGGTAAACTTTAAAAATGTTGAAAAGAAAATCAACTAAAGTAATAATTGAGGTGTAAATACTTCCAATAACTACGACAGTTGGTTTCAGATTTAATGGTCGAAGAAGGAGACAGCAATACTTCTGTTCCTGATGTATTCGTTGAAGAAGGTTGTTTAGGTGTTGTACTATTTTTTACATCTACAGGATCATTCTTCTGAGGTTTTTTACTACTTCCATTAATAGGAGATTTTGATATACCTTTTATTATCGCATGTTCAGGCTCAAATACGGTATTATCTATTATAACTTCAATATCTTCTTCCGTAGGGCAATCAGTTCGCATATCATGAATATTAAATACTCGCTGCTTGGCTTCATCTGTGCAATAGGCATTGTAGTGTCTTGTAGCTTCTCTTAAATTCAATAAAAAGTTGGGCATAGCTCTTAAAGCAACCCAGGTGGTAACACCAGCAGGTATGTTTACTCCTGGATTATCAAAGTAAGTTAATCCAAATTCAATCCCAGGTTTGTTTAAATCTTGGTAAGGTTGTACAACCATATACGACCAATAATCGTCCACTCGAAATTTATCCGGTTTAACTGGACAAGAAGGATGAGTTGTACCACGACTTACAATCACTATCTTTTTACTTTTAACGTCAATTTTAAAACGTCGATTATATACGTAATCTCTATTCACGAATAGTTTCTGAAAAATAAAAGTAAAATTTAATAAAATAATAGCAAGACACAACAAAATTAACAGTTTCTATAAAGAAAAACTTACAGGCCATAACATTTCCCAATAAATGATGTCGCTGTTAGAGCTAGGACAAGGATCTTTTTCGATAACTTCTAAAGCAACGGCAGTCTTATCCCAGTGTTTTCTATAATCACTATCAATTTGTACGTTAAGAAAATCTTCAGCGGTAACGTCGTCAAAAGAACCATAAACTTTATACTCGTAACATCCTGACTCGTGCAGCCTTCTCCAGACTACCATATCTTTCTGTTCAATAAAAGCTACCCAGTTATCGTACTCCCTGGCTACGCCTTCTTTATTTGGACAATCACAAATTGTCTTGTTCCTTTTATACAGTTCAGGTTGCTCGATTTTACACGACTCACATGCAATAGTCTTCTCGCTCAATAATTGAATGTAATCCATATCGTTCATGTATGTTTGAATTTCGGCATCCGAAATTCGATTACCTTCCCAATTGTAACACGACACACCTACGGCACCAAACATTAACTCCTTCCCGTGCTTAGTGATTTGCACTCGAAATCTATTTAGTAACTCTCTCAACGCACGTTCCTCCCACAGTCTGGTGTAATGGCAAAACATTTGTTGTCCTCTCCGTAATCTTTGTGCAAAAACGCACTCGCACTGATGTGCCCATACTTTTAAAATACCACTAGAATGATTTTTAAACGTACGAGGAATCGTTATAAACGTATCGTGTAACCCTTTTAGCACTGCTCCGTTTTGAATCGAAAATTTCATTTTATCTTTCATTTCGCACAGATTCTTCAGCACATCGCTTAGAGTCACTTCACGTTCGGTCAAGTTGTATCTAAAAAAATAATCCTTATGGCAGTTCCTCGGTAAAATTACGTGTTTGAGGTTAGGATTGGTGGTAAGTACTTTGTTCGGAACTTTTCTCGAAAACATTTTTATTGATTATTAATTTACTTAACAATTTGTGGCTGGCTTTAGTGAAAATAATAAATTTTTCATCGTGCGTAGTTTCATTTATCGTATTAACTTTACCATTGCAGTTCCAACTTAAATTTTGACATTTTGACTGGTTTTTTCTGACAGTTGGTTACAGCTGTCCCGGCAGAAATTCGCCGATGCGAAATGCGTGTCTCTAGATTCGAATTATTTAATATTTATAGTTATCATTAAAGGTACTTGGCAAAGAGAAATTTAAATGTTTTCCACGTTCCTGCTATTTTATTACTTATTTTTACGGACAGGCGCCCCCTTAGTGGTTCGATAAAAGTGTTAAAATTATGATTACATTTTTTTAATATGATTAAAATTTTTAAAACGTATGTTGCTGATTTGTAATAAATTAATTTTTCTTATTGTTAAAGAATTAAATTATTTTTTAAGTTATACAAATCGTTTCGAAAGTGCCAATCAAATTATAATCAAAATGAATATAACTTCGTGGATAAATCCATTTAAAAAATGGGTAAGTATTTTTATGACAAAACTTGTAATTTAAAAAAAATTTTGACTACCACCTATTTTTTCAAATCAAATTCAAGTTCATACCTTGAACAGGGTCGTGTGCATAGTGGAAACAGATTATTTGCAAATAATCTAGGCTAGGGCCATGGGCTTCCATGGAGGGTCAAAGAGAGCAACCCTCCCCCCACGGTTCTCGGCTTAAGCTTTTTTAAAAATTTAAATATTTTATATATTTTTAATTTTGCTCCCCCTCCCCTAGGGGATCAACGATCGAGAAAGATCCTATATGGACTTTGATCCAAAAATTTTTTAAGTAAATCGAAATCGCTGATTTTGAATCCCATATCAAAATTTAAAAATGCCAAATCCAAAGTCGAAAAATTTATTCCAATGTGTTTGCTGCCTGGAAATCAGTACTCGGTGGTTTTCCGGACTGCTGATTTCGAAAAGTTGATTTGGTGGTTAAATTTTGAATTTTGCTTTAACGCAGAAAATCGCTGGGTTTGGTGCTGTTTTGTTAACAAAACAATTAACAACAATTGTGGGAAGGAAAATTTGATATACTTGGCCTAGAGCACTAAGCTCATCGAGTCATGTTTCAAAGTATTTTCTATTATTACTTTCCCATTTACGTAGTAAAGGAAAGTATTGTAATCGAGTAAAAAAATTTTTTTGAATTATTATTTTTTCCATAGTCTATGAGTCCGTACAAATCGTTTAAGACAAATTTTGCAATGATGTCCGGATGTCCGGATGTGTGTGTGTGTACCTCAAAAAAATAGGAATTTTTTGACAAAACTTCGTATTTAGTACATATATGTATATTGAGACTTAGAACTGATTAGATTTTGGTTAAATTAAATTGGTACACGGAAACGCAAAAAAAAATAATATTTTGTAAATTAAAAAAATAATTTTTTCACTTTTTTTCAAATTTTATTTTTTTATTAAATTCTTCTCTATAATAATATTAAAAAAGTGTTAATCAATAATCTTGTAAATATCCTATTTTTGAAAATATTTTTTTTTCAAATTTATTTTTTTCATTTTTTTTCTTATTTTTTAAATTTTATTTTTTTATCATATTCTGTTTCATAATAATAATAAAAAAGTATTAATCAATAAAAGTGTAAATATCCTATTTTTTTATATTTTTGCTATTTAAAAGCATGATAAAGTTATGGGCATGGCTACGTCCGATTTTTTTACTAGACATTGAAAAGATGTTCTTGTAAAGTTCTACGAAGAGATATTTGAATTTTTTTTGTTAGAAAACAATTTAAAAAATTCACAAAGTTCATGAAAATAAGCAATGTTTAAAATGTTACTGTGCAAGTATAAGTAAAAAATTGAAAAATCTGACTTCGTAGTGCACTAAAGACAACCTTTAACTACCCGGAAAAATTTTTTTTTTTCAGAATCTCGTTACTCCATTCGTGTGCGTCAGTGGTAACCGAATGAATATATAAATAAATATTAAACAAATAAATAAAAATAATTAAAAGTTATTAAAATTTTAAAACCTCCTTATCAAAGAGCGCTTCAGGGATACAATTCGAGTCATCCTTGGGGGGGGGGGGCAATTGCTCCTTTGCCCCCCTCTAATACGCCACTGAGTATAATTATTTTTACAAAAAAAGTTTGCTTCATCGTCGGACGATAAATTTACAGATACATCAGTGTCTTCTGATGTTGACAAATCTGTACTGGAAATACCGTATTGTATCTCGTATACCCGTATTGTCATTATTACATCTGGAGGTAATAGCAAATTTACAACTTTGCTCAGGGCCGCTGTGAGTACTAGGCATATTTTTTTTACGCCCCTTATAATAAAAACTTGAAATTATTGTTACGGCATAGTGTATACTTATTAGTAAACAATGTTTAGTCTGAGAGTTAAGAACTTACTTGAATTTTTATTTATGTTACATTTTTTATTAGAATTAGTTAGAATTTTTGCCGCCCCTAAAAGACTGCCGTCCTAGGCAGCTGCCTTGCCTGCCTAATGGATAAATCGGCCCTGACTTCGCTTGATAGAGATTTAAGCTTTTTAGTAGGTAGTTGTCGACAACTTGATATGTATGGATCAGATGTAACCAAAAATCGTAAAAATATATAATTCATTGTTTTTGTTCGCGAACATTTTCGTTAAAAGTCCTCTCGAAATTTTTTTAAATATTTTTTGCATGATTCCTGGGCATCTTCAGACATCTGTCCAATCGGTAATAGGGAGTGAGCTATTATATCAATTTTTATAATAACCTTAGTCGACGTATCCCGCACCCGTAAGGAGATAATAGCGAAAAAGCGATTTTCCACCCCTTCAAACCAAGATGGAAGCGCGAGCAGCACTCCCTCAAGATCGAAAACTTGGAATTTTATATAATTTACCTAACTAAACAATTATGCCAAATGTAAACTTTCCTATACCTTTTGCAAGGTACCTATTGACTGGGCCATACTCTAGTAACATAATTTTTTACAAAACACGTGTCCAAAAAAAGAGGTGCAACTTTGCGCAGATATTTTTTTTTTAAATCTTTCAAAATACATTACATTACAACTACAAATAAGTTTTACGGCGGAACAATACGAAACAATACAACTTTTTCATATCAATATGTCGTATTATAACAATTTCAATTAATCAAATTTAATAACAATTGTCATTTCACTGATTTACTGTACTTGTTAAAATATTACATACAAAATTTTTTTCTAATTCTACTAACTTCAAAAGTTGATTCCATTTTATCCGATTGAAATTCTTTTCAATTTATAATTTATAGGAAGCATTAAACACTTGCGTCGTTCAAACACGGTAGCCACTATTGAAGCTGCTCGAACAAAAGTAACATTACAGCTACTACTTTGAAGCAAGTAAGAAGAAATTGAGTAATTTATAAGTATTTCATGACTCTTACGGGTATATTAAAGCCAACCTAAGAAAAAAATTCTTAACTAGATTTTTTTTCGACTTTTGGGCAGGTTTTAAGGATTTGGCCTCAGTGTGGACTACCAGGGCCGAATAAAGACTTTATATAATGGACATAATAATCAATTAAAAAAATCTAATAATTATATGAGTGAAAACTTCAGTTTTTGTTTTTCTTGGGGCCTCAGATTTTCTGGGGCCCCTGAGCCTTATCTTGCTTATACGTTAATACAACCCTGCATATTTTAATTATTATAAGTGATTATACATTTTAAAAGGATGTATTGTAAAGGCTCATACACAATTAGTCTGTAAAGGAAACGAGAACGGGAACTAAATGAATCGTCTGTTCACAATAAACCAGAACGGGAACAGTAACGATAGCTATATAAGGATATTTCATTGGCTAAACTTTTGACAGTTTTGACTTTTGACAGTTTAGGCATGCGCATAACCATATTAATAAAAGTTAAATCATTTCTGTTCCCGTTCCCGCTAATTGTGAATGGAGCCACCTGAATACATGTATTTTATCATTTTTACTGTTCCCGTTCTCGTTACTGTTACAGACTAATTGTGCATGAGCTCGGGGACCGTCACCCTCGTGCAGAATATGCCAATTCCTAACTCGTTACAGAATATACTATTCAGATTTACATAATACATAATACAACTAGGCGATATTTTTTACTCTAATTAAACTCCAGATACCTTATCGGAAAAAATATAATCAAACTACCAAATTACATAGTTCAAATTTAGATACATAAGATAAGTACTTACAAAAAAATCCTAATACGTATTACTAATGTGATTACTGATGATTACCCAATAAATTTTGCATTTAAAAATAAATTGTAGTTCGACAGCTTGCCTCAACTACTACAACTGCTAGCGACTTTTTTAAGATGTAAGTCAAAAAATTAACTAACTTCAAGCCATTAGTTGAGCGCTCTCAGTCGGCCTTCGGGCTCCAAAATCAGATAGGTCATAGGTCTTGCACTTCGACTTACATTTTCTTACAGTTACAAATTGCCTTTCTCGGTACACACCTGAAATATTTCCAAAAATTATCTTCAAATTGTGGTATTTGGTAAACTCATCACTCATGCACCTTCCTGTCATATTACAAAAATTTAAAAAGTTAATAAAAATATATATATACTATAACATTTTCGAAAAATCGTATTTTGATTAAAATTGTTGTTATTTTTGTTTTATGCTTCTATATACGAAATATAGTAAGAAGCCTTATGTTGTGGTCCCGTGTCCGTCCGTATATCCGCACTTTTCTTATTTAAGAACTATTATCAGCTAAATTTTATCTATATTCTAATCTATATTTTTTAAGTTTAACCAAAAAAATAGCAGTATCGATGCCTAAGAACTGTGGTCATCCTAGTTCCACCTTGTTTGGATAAAATTTGTATTATATCAAAATACACAGCTCTCAAAACAGCATCTGATAACAAGATTAAATTTTATCTTAAATGGTGAACCTAAACTAAATTTTTTAAATTAATTTTGAAAACATAATTTGTCTTAGAAACTTTTCAAAAAAATTACTGATTTAACGACGGAAATTTATAGTCAATTTTTTAAAAAAAATTTACACTTAACGTGCAAAAGATAACGACTGAAACCAATTGGTTTCGTAATTTAGAACATTATCGATCGAAACAATCAAATCCAAAACAAACAAAAAATCCAAAAATTAATCAACACTTTTGCTTTAAAGCGTGCGATTATCAGAAAATGCTCACATTTACGTGCATTTCTCGACACCTTTCTTCAACCACGAAAAAAAAATTTCAAAGTGTTGGAATCACGTGAAAGGTCAAAAAAAAATTCGGCCAGAAATGCGGTGTTTTTGAGGATAGAGCTTTATTTAAGGACGTTCATGCGTGAAACTTGATAGTAGATAAAAATTTTTAATTTTGAAAATTGGAACCCTCATCCTTCCTCAAAAATTCAAAAAATCGATCATTTCGGAGCGTAATTAATGATTGAAAATCAAATTTCTAAGAGTCTTATGAGGAAGCAGCAATTTGTTGTGTTATAATTATAATAACTATATTATTAAAGTAGATACTACCATAATATGTAAATAAATTCTTAAAATATTCTTCAAACTATGCAGTTTATGTAATTGCATTAAAAAAATGGTGTTGACGAACGTTAAAATTATTTATTAATTATTTTAATCAGTTAAATTAAATCTATCGTACTAGATTTTTCTCCTTATTGAAATCTAGCAACAGCGCGCAACAAAACACATACACAAATGTCAAATAAAACATAATAAAGGTTATTGATATGTATTAACTACACTAACATATTGATACGCGTTTACAATAACTTTATTAATAACTAACTGGACCTTTTTTCCGCTGAATCCACAATTACATTTTACTTATATATTAAATATAGTATTCTTCCTGAATTGGTACTTTATATATTTAATCCTTTAATCCAGGATATATTACATTTCTCCCCTTTAAATATTGTACCGTACCATACCGTTCGGGAGGACGCGATATTCGATTTGACCTTCTTACATTGACTACTGTTGGACTTCTTTGACTTTCGTGATGTTCTTCTTGCTGTTGTGAATTTCTGGTGCGTTCTATATTGATGGCTTCCTTACCTGTGTTGTCATCAATTGTTGGTGTCATCATTTCCTTTTTTGTTCTTTCTAAACTAGGTTGAATCTCTAAATTTTCTTGAACTCGTGGTGTCCTGACAGTTGGTAGTATATTTTCTTCTTTACTAATTATTTCCGTACTTTCGGCAGGTGCACTTCTTAACATGTCCTTATGCACATGTGTTATTGCACCATTCCTTAACACCAGATAAGTGTTGAAACTTATTACTCTTACAATCTTTCCTTTCTCCCATTTCACGCTATTACGATCATTTTTGATTTTAACAAATACGGATTCCCCATTACTATATAGTTTTGTCTTTCTGACTGTTTCTATCTTTTCTTTTTTTGGTTACGCTACTACTGGTTTGTCCATTAAACGGCGGTTTGATCAAATCAAACTTAACTCTGGGTTTCATTCGTAAAACACTTTCGGAAGGGCAGATTCCTGTTACTGTGTTTGGTGTGTTTCGATAAGCGAACAAGAAGTGTGCTAGTTTTTCTTTTATTTCGCTTTCTGAAAATCGCTGCATGGATCTTGGAATTGTTTTTTCTAAACCATTCTTGACTGTTTGTACTCCTCTCTCTGCTAACCCATTAGATTGGGGATGATATGGTGGTGTTTTAACTGGATTGATTCCGTTTGCTTGACAAAATTTAATGAATTCTTGAGAATTGAATGGAGGACCATTGTCTGAAACTAGTTCCATTGGTAAACCTACGACCGAGATAATTTCTTTTAGTGCTATTATTACTTCTTTTGCTGTTGTTCCCTTATTCAAAAATTTTACATCGATCCATTTTGATTTGCTATCTACCCATATTAGGAAGTTGTAGTTGAACTTATGAAAGAGATCAATGTGAACTCTTTGGAAATTATTATTTGCGTTTGGCCATGGTCGTAATGGTGCGTCTGTTCTATTATTTCTTTCTTCTTGGCAATTACTACATTGTGCTATGAACGTTTCTATATCTTCATTCATTCCCGGCCACCAACAATAGGAACGCATTAGCATTTTTGTCCTTACTATTCCACTGTGTTGTTCATGGAATATATCTAGTACTGACCGACGGATTTCTTTCGGTATAACAACCTTATTACACCAAATTAAGCAATGTGATTCCACTGATAATTCTTGTCGTTTTACAAAATATGGTTTAAATCTTTCATCCTTAACTGACTCTGGCCAACCTTTCCATGTTAGTTCTATTACTTTTGATAATACTTCGTCTCTTTTGGTTGCTGCTGCTACATCTAAATGGCTGAGTGGTGCGCTTTCGCTTACGCTGAACGAATATAATGTTTCCGGAATATTGGTGGTTTCTTGTGTTGGTAACCTTGACAACGCATCAGCATTGCCAATACTTTTTCCTTTTCTGTATTCTATCGTATACATGTACCCTGATAAGATAATTGCCCATCTCTGGAGACGATTTGCTGATGTTATTGGTATTCTTGACTTGCTACCAAATATATATTGTAATGGCTGATGATCGGTTATTAAAGTAAATTGTCGACCAAACACGAACTTATGGAACTTCTTTACCGCGAACATTATCGCCAATGCTTCTCTTTCGATTTGTGCGTATCCTTGTTCTGCATTTGACAGTGTTGATGAAGCGAACATTATTGGTTTGTCTTGGCCATCAATTCGGTGGCTTAAAACTGCTCCTACACCATACGAGCTGGCATCACATGTTACAAACAATGGTAAGTTGGGATCATAGTGTACTAGTACTTTTTCAGACATTAACATTTTTTGACTATTCTTAAAACTATTTTCACATTCAAGTGACCATACAAACGGTTTTTCCTTTTTGCATAGGTCGTATAATGGTTTCAACTTAGATGATAACATTGGTATAAACGATCCGTAATAATTCAGAAGACCTAAATAGGACTTCACTTCTGATACATTTTTTGGTTTGGGTGTGTTCTTAATTGTCTCCAACTTGTCCTCACAAGGGCTTATTCCTGACTCATGTATCATATGTCCTAGAAACTGTATCCTTGTTTTGAAAAATTCGCACTTTTTTCTATTTACTTTAATATTGTATTTTTCTAGTCGCTGCAATACCTTGATGACGTTCCCATAACAATCTTGTAATGATTTTCCTGAAATAAATATATCATCTAAATAACATTTAGTACTTAACCCTGCCAATACTGACTCCATGAATGCTTGAAACATGCCTGGTGCCGATTTGACCCCATATGTTAACCTTAGGAAACGGAATAACCCTAAATGAGTATTTATCGTAAGTAATTCTTTCGATGCTTCATCGACTTCTAATTGTTGATATGCCCCTTTTAGATCTAATACTGTAAAAAACTTACTTCCACTTAGTGATGCGTATATATCTGCTGGTATTGGTAACGAACAACAGCTGGTTTCTAAGTTTGGATTTAATGTCCGTTTAAAATCGACACATATACGAACTTCTTTATTGTCTTTCTTCGGAACCACTACTATGGGACTTGCCCAATTACTGTGTTCCACCTTCACTATAATCTTAGATTCAATTAACCGATTCAGTTCATCTTCAACTTTCGATTTTAATGCGTAAGGCATCTCGTATGCCCTATGAAATATTAGTTTTACATTTTCTTGGAGTCTAATGCTCGCTGTGAACCCCTTGATTGGACGTGTCATATCTTCATCAAACACGCTTGCAAATTTCTTCATTAATTCATTGCTTAATCGCTCGCTATCCATTTCTTCGATTATCTCATTTTTATTGATTTCTTCTGTACCCATAATTTGTTCACCCAATCGCTTCTGCCACCCTGGTTTTATTATTGATAACCAGTTTCTTCCTAATAGTGGCAAGAATTTATTTTTGCAATCTATTAGTACTAATGGTAATTCTTTATACAATTTATTATTTATACACACGTTCACTCTGGTTTCTCCAATAATTTTAACCATTTCGCCTGTTACCACTCGGAGTTTAAATTGCACTGGTTTAATTTCACAAATTTCTTGTAATTGACCAAAATCTTGTATGTGCAGTATCGTTCGGCATGCTCCCGTATCAACTTCAAACTTGTACTCAACATTTTCTAAGCATACCTTGACCATTACCGAATTCTCGCTACGTACATTTCCCAAATGTTTTAGATATGATAGAAATTCTTCTTGCTGTTCTTCGACATTAGCTACATTTTTTGCATACTTGCATACGTACTTTGTGTGACCTTTTTTCTTACATAGAAAACATTCCCAATTTATGGCCGGACATTTGTTTCGATCGTGTTTCCTTCCACAACGAAAACAATTTTTACTTGCTAGCATTTCTTGTTGTCTTACCTTATCTTGACCATTTCTTTGGAATTGTCTTCGGTATATTTGATTGACTTGTTGTTCTCCACATATCAGCCGTCTTTGATTTTCAGTCGCTTCATCATTAATAGCGATTTCGCATGCCTTCTTAAATGTTAGGCTTTCTGATTCGCCAAAAAGCTTCTTTTGCGTATCTGCATTCGAGAGACCACATACCAACCGATCTCGTAGTGCTTGATCTAAAAACGTTGCAAACTTACAATCTCGCGCTAAGTCTTTTAACGCGACTTTTTAATTTTCAATGTTCTCGTTTTCTTCTTGTTTACGATTATAAAACTTATAACGCTTCACAAATATACTTGTAACTGATTTGTATTTTTCTTGCAGTACTAAAACTAACGCCGCATACGTTTTTCTTCCTGGCTGTTCTGGGTATAACGCATTTTTTAATACTTTATACGCTTTTGGACCCATACATGCAATGAGGTGCGCGGCCTGCATTTCTTCTTTGACATCATTCGCTAACAGGTGAAATCTTAGTCTTTCTTCCCACGATTCAAAATCCTCAATTTCTTCATTGAATTCTTGAAATTTTCCCATTTTCTTGGGTTCGTTTCTTTTCTCGTCGCCAATGATATGTATTAACTACACTAACATATTGATACGCGTTTACAATAACTTTATTAATAACTAACTGGACCTTTTTTCCGCTGAATCCACAATTACATTTTACTTATATATTAAATATAGTATTCTTCCTGAATTGGTACTTTATATATTTAATCCGTTAATCCAGGATATATTACAGTTATATTTGAATAGATTTGGATAGGCGGAGTTGTCAAGTTTAATATAATAATAAAAATTTAGTTAAATTAATTACTTATTTTATTAACTGATATTTTACAATAAACTACTAAGGGCTACTTGATGTATAGTGCGAGTTTAACAACCGATCAAAGTTAAACCAAGATTAACTTTGAAATTGAGTATTCTGATTGGTTTAAAAGTATACAAATGGCCCTAAAAAGTATTCGAGAAGAATAATAAAACATTATAAATCATTGCATGATTATTGATATATTTTAAAATTTTTCTCAAGTTCCGAATAAATTTTGAAAATGTTAGTACTCATTTGACTCTAGCGAAGCGCATGAACGTCCTTAAGTATTTGAATATTTATTTTCCACACAGATATGTCTTTCTCAACGTAATAACTGGAATATTGTTCTGGGGTATTCTCTGTCTGAAGTCTAAAGCATTCTATATACTTAGTTATACGTCGGTGAGTGAAACTTGTAAAAATTTATAAATAAATATTATTCAATTACGAGTAATTAATACATAAATTAATTCTGTTCCGCCCCTGTTCTGTCATTTTATAGGATTTACATAGGCTATAATTATGGTGACCATATTATGTACTCGTTTTAGTAGGACAGTACTCTTTTTTGGAACGATGTTCTATGTACTTTAAAACCTAAAAAAAAAGGTCAACGGCAAGAAAAGGTCAAAGGTTACGGGGAATTGTACTACTAAAATTGTATTTACAAAAATTCAAATTCCTGGTAAGGATCGTATTTTTAGGTGCCGTTAACCTTTTTTTTTTTAGGTAGTTACCTTGTTGCCGCTATGTACTTTTTTTTTCGTGAAAATATTATGGTCACCATAGCTATAATGCACTGCTCTAATAAAATAATCTGTTAAATTTACTTAAACCGATCAATGAGAAGAAGCTCAAGAGATTATCAATAGATGGCGTCACTAAATTCGAAGGCCCGGAAACGGGAAACCGCGATTTTATATCGAGCCTTTTCTATTTTGCATTTTTATATTCATTTTGCATTTTAAATTTGAGAAAAAATAAATATAAATTGACAAGTGTTTAGTTTGAACAAATCGGTACTGGATTATCGATTATAACAAATTTTCAAGTTTTTTGAATAGGTACAATATAAATTTTACATTCGATACCAACTGATATTATCAATTTTTTGTTAACACTTTGTTTTTGGTTTTTCTAATTGAACGTAATTCGAGATATTTTATCGTAATTTTTAATCAAATAAATAATAAATAAATAAACAATAAAACTACATTATTAATTCGTTTGCGATAAGACATAATCTTAAAAGCCCAAATTTTCCAATTATAGCAATATCACTGTAGATCAAAATTTATGCAAACCGATAACCTGTCCACGAGTAGATAAACTATGGGGTTTCTAGACACTTTGTCTTGTTTTTCAACTGCTTTGAATTGATTTTCATTTGTTAAGTTTAATTTGTTAATACTTAAGATAAAATTGCAACGCAATGCTTTTAACGCCGATTACTCAGAATTTTGGTTAACAATTTATCTCAGCTAGACCTATTCGGACTTCACCTTATAGGGCGGCCTTCATCCGCAATCATTTCTTTGTTTACCTATTATTTCGTTGTTGGTAATTTGGGGATACTTTGGACTTGGTTTGTAAAGATATTACCGACAATGATTATGATAACAGATGTAGTAAAAATACTATTTATTTAATTTCGTGATTTGTATTTGAGCTCCTACACGTATATTTTCAGTTTCAGATGGATGCCCAAAAAAAATCTCCAAAAGTAATTGTTATTGGTGCTGGTGCATCTGGAATAGCAGCGGCTTCACGTTTAGTCGAAAATGATTTAGACGATGTAATTGTATTGGAAGCGGAAAATAGAATTGGGGGTAGAATAAATTCTACAAATTTTAATGGATGCATTGTGGATTTAGGAGCGCAATGGTGCCATGGGCAAAAAAATAACGCAGTTTACAATCTCGTGGAAAAGTTGGATTTGTTGCAATCATCTGTGAATTCTTGGAACGATTATATATATTACGATTCGGATTCTAACATTTTGGATAAGCAAATAACCGATGAACTTTTAAAAATTTCTGAAAACATTCGAGAAGATATTGAAGCTTTGGAGGAATTTAATGGATCGTTTGGAGATTATTTTATTAAAAGGTAAGGTTTCGAAAATTGAATCAGTAATAAGAATTTAAATTATTGACTTGGACGAAAATAAGCAACGAAGTCTGCAGTTACACAATATTTATTTTAAGATATAACATTTATAGACCTAGAGAATTTTAAAACTATGCATAGTTTGTTGTAAAATATCAACAGTTATTTATGTTTTACCTAATTTTTTTTGCTCTAGAATAATTTTGATTAGCTTATCAATATCATTAAGAGGTACCCAAATTTGGAATAATGAATGATTCATCAGTGGATGACGTCGGACGTCATGAATTATATTGTCCGGTATAATGCAGCATACCGTTTTATTTTTGCACCCATTTTTTACATATTGCGTCATCATCAAGTTGTAAATGTACGGCACGTATTTGTGATCTAAATTTTGGATTGGCGATAAAATTTGATTTGTAGCTTTTCCTGTTACCTCCAATAAATAGTCTTTAGTGATAATTGGGAAAACGTAGTCTACTTGCGCAAAGCAGTCGAAAATAAACTGTTCAGGAGATTGATTTATTCTAAAAAAATGTTCATTTAGTACTAGGACTCCTATTCTGACACCGTTTCTTGGAGTTCTCAAGGTTTTTGTAAGATTTTCTGCAATATCACTCGCGTCCGAAGTGTAGGTAAGCAAAATTGTTATGTCGTACGTTTTTTCGTTTAGAGCTGGAGAAGCTGTTACGATGGAACTTTTTTGTAAATTTTCCACTTCACATTTACGAAATATATCTCTCTCAATTGGAGACGTTTCCAGAGCCACATATTTTTGTACATTTTTAATTACATCATTATTTTTCATTAAACCCTCCAGGATTGTCAACATTAACGATGAGATATCCAGCTCTTGCCCATGTTGTTTATTTTTAAGATTTGTTAAAACGAATGGACTTTTTAATGTCTTGAGAGTTTGTAAAATTTCCATTTCAAGTGCCGGCGTAATTTCTTCATTTATAATTTTGACCAGCGGTTCTACTTGTTTTAAAATATCATATCTTTCAATGTCGAACAAAGCTTCTAATATTTTCTGTAGAGTTGGGTTGTCGTATTG
This sequence comes from Cantharis flavilabris, assembly GCA_949152465.1. Classification (NCBI taxonomy): domain Eukaryota; kingdom Metazoa; phylum Arthropoda; class Insecta; order Coleoptera; family Cantharidae; genus Cantharis; species Cantharis flavilabris. Next base: position 44,811,242 of record OX424436.1, read on the forward strand.
CACGTACGCTAATAATACGTATGTTGTTGGATCTTGTTGTACTAGATTATGCTTGATACACTACAAAAAAATGAGAAGTATTCTTTAGCCTTTCAATAATATCAAACACTTACCTGAATTATTGGTGATGTAAGTCCAATTCTAAAGGCGAAGTCTTCCCAATTGGAATAGTAAGTTGAGCGTTTGGTTCCACTCAACAGCAGGCATAAAGTTTGATTGAGTTCTTTTCCTTCTTTTATATATAACACTCCCGCGTGTATCGGGGGTGTAGTTATAAGGGATTTTAGTAGATTATGGTTTTCTAATTTCACATCAAATTCTTGCATCTCCATGACTCTGAATTTAAATTTTGAATTTTCTACACTTAAAATTTTGATTTTATTTTGTTGCACCTTACCTTTGCTCGCCTTCCGCCATTGTTGTTTATTGTTTTTATTTTATTTTCTTTCATTTATTTATTCGAAAATTCAAATTTGGAATTCCAAGTACATTTTTAAGTAACAATAATTTTTAATCGCTTACAAAAATGAAAATTTTGAAAGTGCAACTTTAATAACGCCATTCACAAACTTTTGCGTATAGAAATGACATTCAAACGATAAACCTATCTTATCTATTAAAATACATAATGCCAATACCTTTTATTTGCTTTATCATAATATAATCTGGCATTGCAATAATATATTGTACAGGGTCTCTCACGGAATTTTATTAGTGCAGGTGTTATCCTGACAAAAAGGCTGTAATTTTAGATATATTTTTCGTCAATAATCCCTACAACCTACACTGGGGCTCTCTTACACTATTGAAATTCCAATTACGTAATTTATCAGCAATTGCATTTCTAGAGTTTTTTTTATTAAACTTTTGGATTTCTTTAGATACAACGAAGATATTCAAATATTGTACAGCAACGATAAAAAGCGCCTAAAAATTGCAAACGAATTTTTGGAATGGATACATAAACTTTTCATATGTCTCGATGCCGCCGAATCGTGGTTCGACGTGTCTGCCAAACAGTTAAACCATTACCAAGAATGTGAAGGAGACTATTACCTCCATTGGAAAGATAAAGGCTACCAAACTCTTTTAGACGTTTTAATGGTAGTTTTTAACTATTTTTCTTTTTGAAAGCCAATTAAAACTGTCATTTTAGAAAAAGTTATTGAAATCGAGAAACGAATCTTTATTGGAAGATAAAATTCTTTTAAACAAAGAAGTTTGTAAAATATTATGGCATGATAATGAAAGCAATAATTTTAAAATTACAGTGATGTGTATGGATGGATCAGAATATACGGCGGATCATGTAATTGTTACAGTATCATTGGGCGTTTTAAAGAACAACCATTTGAAAATCTTTAATCCAGTATTGCCTATGGATAAACAGAATGCAATTGCTGGTTTAGGATTTGGTACCGTAAATAAAATTATGTTAAAATTTCCTCATCAATGGTGGTCGGACAAATGTAAAGGATTTAGTTTTCTTTGGTCTGAACACGATGATGATGCTATTTTTTTGTTATCTCAGCAATTAAGTTACGTAAGTAAACTGGAATTACTTAAATAATTCCAATTTTAATGTCTTGCCTTGCAGGACATGAGCTGGATGAAGGGTGTTTTTGGATTTTATCCAGTCGATTCTTTTCCAGTTTTATTAGCATTTATTGTAGGCCAACCTGCGGTTGCTATAGAATCCCTTCCATCGAATGTTGTATCGGAAGGCTGTAATTGGATGCTTAAAAAATTTATATCAAACGCTGTTGAACCTGTTGATATTATATGGTAAGTCATTCGGAGTCAAACTATGCTATCATTTAGCTTTTGTAAATATTACAGTTCTTCCTGGAATTCAAATCCAAAATTTTGTGGCTCCTATTCATATAAAAGCGTTAATGGCGAAAAACTAACTAACCCTACTCGAGATTTGCAAAATCCAATTTTGACGAAAGGTACTCCATCTTTACTATTTGCTGGAGAAGCAACACATCCTCGTTATTATTCAACCGTTCATGGTGCCGTGGAAAGTGGATGGAGAGAAGCCAATCGGATTTTGGATTTCTATAACAGGTAAGTTTTCTTGAATTTTTAAATGTAGTAATTTACCTATTCAATTTTCAAAGTACCGAGTTCCGCTATCCTTTGAATTCCAAGATGTAGATTAATATTATTTGGCAAGAAACTGGAATTTACCTTTAAGATTAAAATATATTTTTTAATTATGATGTATAAATAATATATTTTATAATAAACTTATTTTATTTTATATCTTTTGCTTATTATTATTTTCTTTCGATTAGGTCGAAATAAATGTGCTAGCTGCATGAAATTGTGCCAATAAATTCACGAAATTTAAAAAAATTATATCAAATTTTTAATTTTTTCCATGTAGAACTGCTTTGTATTCTAAAGTAGTTATCATTGGTGCTGGAATGGCCGGTTTGGGTGCGGCACAAGTTTTTGTCAATTCAGGATTTACAGATTTCTTGATTCTTGAAGCTCAAGATCAACCTGGAGGCAGGATAAAATCCGTCCAATTAAATAACGAAGTTATAGAATTAGGAGCCCAATGGATACACGGCACAGAGAACTCTTTATATGCGTTAGCGAAAAAGCATAACTTAATATCATCGGAAATTTCGAACGAAGGATTGGGAATGTACATACGAAATGATGGTTACGTTTTTGATGATTTTTTGGTTAAAAGAGTAGATTTTGAGATTGGAAAAATTTTAGAACAGTGCGAAGAGTTTGTTTACTTTAGTGATTACCCAAATTCGGTGGGAGAATTTTTGGAAGAAAAATTTTTGGAGTATATAAAATGTAACGATAATACAGAAGAAATGGAAGATATGAAGTTGGAGCTGTTCGATTGGCACGTAAAATTCCAGGTTATCGATAATTCGTGTTTCAATTTAAATGAATTATCTGCCAAAGATTGGGGAAAGTATTTGTGTTTTGGCAATCAGAAGCAGAAGCATATTAACCTGAAAAATGGATATAAGTCGCTTATTGACGTTTTAAATGCAAATCTTCCCGAAGGAGTTTTAAAATGCAATTTTCCAGTTTTAAAAATTAATTGGAATAATTCTCAAGATAAAATAAAAATTCTTAGTGAGAATGGCCTAAATGTTATCTGTGATCATGTGATTGTAACTTGCTCATTAGGATTTTTGAAACAATATTCTTCCACTTTATTTGAGCCAAATTTATCAAGCAATGTAAGTAATACCATCGATAAGATGGGTTTCTATGGAATTGGTAAAATATTTTTGGTGTTCGATTATAAATGGTGGCACACTGAAGGCTTTCAATTAATATGGAGACGGGATACTATTTTAACTGGTGTAGATAAATGGACCCGATATATCTCAGGTTTTGATTTAGTTTTTAACCAACCGAATGTTTTGTTGGGTTGGGTTGGAAGTGAAGGCGTATCTGTTATGGAAAGTTTATCAGAAGAACAAGTAGGCGTTCATTGTATTCAGCTATTGCGAAGATTTTTGAAAAACGATTGTATACCTTTTCCAAAACAGGTAATAAGGTAAGTTCATAATATACCAAATCTTCTGTTGCATTCAATAATGATGAAAGCATTAATCAAAAAAAAAAGTTATAATAATTATGCTAGTATAATTATTTGTCAGCTGTTATTATTGGTTGACACATTAATCTACTTGGATTTAAATTTGATTTTGTTCAAAACAGAAGTAAATGGGTATCGTGTCCATGGATTAGAGGTGGATATAGCTATAGTACTCCACAATGTGACGTCTTAGAGATAGGCCCATCAACGTTGTGCGAACCTATATCTCACAATGGAATTCCTAGAATATTTATGGCTGGAGAAGCTTGTCATTCCAACCATTTTTCTACTACACATGGTGCTTTCGAGTCAGGCCAAATGCAATCTAAATTTCTTTTAAGTTTAATAAAATAAAAAATATTTTTTAAGTATAATTTAAAATAAATGGAAGGGGCTAGAAACTAAATAGCCCAAGTAGAAAAATGTTAGTTCTGAGAAAATCAAGTCTAAAGTTTTTATAATAATTGTAAAAATTCCGATTGTATAGCAGAATTGTTTTAAATGCATTACTTTGTCTAGAAAAAATGCACTAAGGCTCTTTAGCTTCTAACCTCTTCAATTAAATAATACCTATTCCTTCTAATTTTTTATATAACATATCAGTAAGTCAATCAGTCTTACGCTGGCTTCCATATATTTTTACAATTGTCAATAATGATTGACAATAAATAAATTTACCTTTATTATAATACAAGTTATTATTAATTAAATGAATTTGTTTTTACGAAGTTGGGTTTATTTTTATGATTAGGTATGTACTTTTTCGTTAAAAAAAGAGTTTCTAATTCTATTGTAAATTATACATTGTATACTTACGTGCATTAGATTGTATTTAAACGTCAAATACAAAATGCGTATTTGCTATATAGAAAATTAATAAATGCTATATACGAAATTAATAAATACTATATATATGAAAAAATCATGCTCGTGAAAAAATTTATGAATATATCTTATATAATATATTATTTTGTAAATAATTACAATAAAAGTTAGTTGTATAATATTAATTTTATTATAACTATCTTTGCAGATAAAATCTAAAATGTAAAAATAATATATATTATGAAGAATAGTATTTCGTATATAAACCATATCTTTGATTTTAACATTTATTATTATGTCAATACATAAAAATGTAGTTCTATATAGCAAATATTATTTCTATGCAGTGTTTTCATTTTTGTATTATGTAACATAGCAGGGGCGGATTAAGGTACCTCGGCGCTCCTACGCTTTTTTGTTTAGCTTATTCGCTATTTTTTAAAAGGCTACTGTTTTATTTTTTAAATCGGGGGTTATTTTATTTTATTGATACGAGTAATATAATTTTTCAAAATTGCGCCTTTATTTTCGTGCGGCCTTAGTCGCCCCATTGTACTACCCCCGATGCAGCTGTTTCGATCGGATTTATCCTGGAGACAGGATGACTTGATGAGTGACAGGACGGAGAGCTGCTGATCAGAGGTAGTACAATGAGCCGCATTTAGTTGCCTAAGTGCGCGTAGCGATATCTCCCTGCCCTCCTACCTAAAATCCAGAACCCAGAAAAGTGCACTGGGGGGACCCCAGACCCCCCGGATTACACCAATTCTTATGTGACTTAAAAAATATTATTATTATTATTATTATTATTATTCAATATTGAAAGAGTTGAGGATTTATCCTATAAACTCTAAATTACAAAAAAATTTGACACAGTGCAATTAAATAAAAAAATAAAAAGCCAAATATACAAAAAACAAACACAAGAACAAACAAATGAAATTCAAAAGATAGAATTACAATTAAAATCAATCCCGAAGATCATTCCAACCCCGGCGCCGAAGATTCGATTTGATAAGAAATGTTCTCTGGCTCTGCTCTTGAACCCATTGTACTACCTCCGATGCAGCTGTCCCGATCGAATTCTTCCCGGAGACAGGATGGATTGAGGAGTCTCATTTAATTGCCTAATTGCGCGTAGGGATATCTCCCTGCCCTTCTATCTAAAATCCAGAATCAAGAAGTATGCACTGGGCGATATTCAATACCCCCAGACCTCCCGGATTGCACCAATTCTTTTGTAATTTAAAAAATATATTTAGAATTTTACTCGCATAAAATTACTTTTAGACTTAGCATCGAAACCAGTTTTTTTTCCGATTCCAAAGCTTTAAACATATTATGTAAGTGACAAAACAATTGGTGTAATCCGGGGGGTCTGGGGGGCATGGAATGCCCTCCAGTGCACCCTATGCCAAATACCACATTGGTAAATATTTCTCATCTGAATCTACGGCAATTCGAGGTATTTGGTGAAGAATGTACTGGAGGGCATTCCATGCCCCCCAGACCCCCCGGTTTGACACCTACGTTTTGAACTTAAAAAGCACTGGGGACATACAGTGGCTAACGAAAATATTGAAACCCTCCTATGTTAACAATATAATTTCATATTTTGAAACCATTTTTTAGACATCTTTTTATACATTTTTTGTTAAAAATTTCATTGTCTTCAATTTTGTACCTATACATTTTTCAATTTTGTCGCTCCGTTTTTGACTGGCTGTTGTTGAGGTAAAATAAAAAATCATCATTATAAGCAAAAAACAATTATTATTGAAAACTCATAAAATTTAATTTTAAACATTTTAAAAAATTAAAAACAAATTAAAATCAAAATATAAAAAAGAAATTATGTATCAATTAAAAATTGAATCCGAAGATGATTGTTGCGAATTTCACGACTTGAAAAACTTTAAAAATTCTGAAATTTAAAATACCAGATTTTTTTTTAGTAAATAACTATAGGTAATCGATACAAACCCGGGGGGAGGGGGTTCCGATTGATTTTTACCCTAAGGCACCTTAAAGCTTAAAAACTTCCCTGCACAAAACACTTTTTGACACGGTTGGTCGCTCAATGAGAGAATCTTTCACCGAATAACTTAGCTGTTGTTTACAAACGAATTTGCTGACAAACTAACAGGTGCCGGTGAATCTAACTGCGGTTCTTAGAGAGACGAGGTTCTAATAAACAATTAGGAACGGTCGCAGGTACCAAAATATTATAAAATAAAATTTTGGTGAGAGAAAATCTCATATAGCGACCACTCGCGGGTTAAACAATACTCTGGAAAACACAAAAAATATTGTCAGAATTTTACTTCCTGATGAGCAAAACTAAAATTTTTAGACTTAGCATCGAAACCAGTTTTTTCCGATTCCAAAGCTCTAAACATATTATTTAAGTCACAAAACAATTGAGGTAATCCGGGGGGTCTGGGGGGTATGGAACACCCCCCAGTGCACTCTTCTGGATTCTGGATTTTTGGTAGAAGGGCAAGGAGATATCTCTACGCGCACTTAACCACTAAATCGGGTCCATTGCAGTGGCGGTGATATCAAGCGAATGTAAGCAATACTTAGGGGCCCGGGACCATAAAGGATAGCAAATTCCAAAAAAGAGATTTTTAAATAGTATGCGCAATTCAAAATTAATACATTGTATTTTTAGGGGCCCGTCTTGTATATTTGTTTACGGGCTCTAGCTACTCTTGCACCGCCACTGCCCTAGTCACGTGCCTAGCTGACCTTATGGGTAATCCGCCTCTGCAACATGGTAGTAAAATAGGAATTTCTTAAAATTACTAATTGAATATATGGCACTTTTACCAGTAGGTATATAGTTGATGTACAATTTTCACATTGTGCCAATCTTACATCTTACTACGAAGCATCCCAAGTATCTTATAAATATAGTACTATGTATGCACGAAAATTACGATACAATCATTTGCTCAATTGAGAGTTTCTAAATATATTTTGTGATCGATGTAGTTGGTATTGTAGTAGGTAACTGATACAATTAAGTAAAAATAATACGATGATTATTCCTGTAATAGTTATTTATGTAACTTGTACGGAAGTGCCTCATCTTGTTGACGGAGTGGAATATGTGAGGGTCGAATTTAAATTACACACAAGTTACACAGATCGCATTTTCTAACGATCTGATACCTATGTTTCATACATAATTTTTTCTAATTTTGATTTAAAAAAAAGTTTTGGAACAGACTTCTGCCCGATTTCTTCACCTTGATCAACAAACAACCAAACAACCGTAAAAATTTGAATTACGGTTGTTTGATTGGTTATTCTTACAGTTATACTTATCCGATAGATAATCGATTGATACGTGGTTTAAGTAGTGTAACTAGATATTAATCATATCAATATTTTAGAAAACCAAAAAAATGCACTAAACGCTTTTCAGAACTAAAATGTTTTTAAGTTAACACATGTAAAATACACTGTAAGTATAAATTCGCAAACGTTTTCACCATACTATGGCATCATCAGGCGATGAATTAGGATTCATCTATCCTCATTTATACTTAATTTATACTTACAGTGTATTTTATATGTGTTAATTTAAAAATATTTTAGTTCTGAAAAGTGTTTAGTTCATTTTTTGGGTTTTCTAAAATATTGATATGATTATCCGATAGATATCTCAAAGTGAAGAGATCGGGCATAAGTATTTATTTATTTTAATTATTATAAGACTTTTCAGAAGTTCAGTCAAAATTAGAAAAACCCCTTTTCTTCTTATTTGTTTTCCGCATTTTAGCCAACGATATCGGAGTAAAACAGGAAAGGAGGATTTGTTCGATAAAACGAGATAAGTTTTGATGATATAGTCCTATTATAGGTAACCAGAATATTTCTTAAGTTACCGAAAGTTTTTTTTTCAATTTACTTAATTCTTTGATAAATTACACTAAATTATTAAAAATTTACATTTTTGCACGATTTTAAGCGACCAATTTGAAATTACAATACAATCTTCCGAGTAAAGGGATTAAGAGTAAAATTTAACTTTGTAAGCTTAATCGAGATATTAGTAATAGTTAATGTGTATATTATACTTACATAGTTAATTATTTTAAAGAAATTATGGTGCTATTATTCGTTAGATCATTTTAAAGTTTAATATATAAATTCTCAACTTGTGAAATATAATAAAATTAAAACTTTAATATAACAATAAGTTAATTTAACACCAATAAAAATTAATTTAACTTGTTATATTGAAGTATTAATTTTATGATCAATGTAATACAAATTTCCAATAATTATTATATTTATGTTAAATCAGTTTATATTAAAAATAAATTATGAGTATTCATAAGTAACTAATAGCAAATCGAGTTTTATTAAATAGTTCTTACTCTGACTTCCTAATGTATGAATCGTCAATTCGTCAGCCAGGTATTATACTGTTTTATATCCTATTTTAGTAGTATAGGCTATAGCAGGGGTGGCCAACAGGTCGATCGCGAAGCAATTTTTAGTCGATCATAGCCGCCAATACTAGTCATGATTCATAAAAAACTGAGGAGGAAACCGCTGCGAAAATGATGAACAAGTGAAGGGAAATTTGAAAAATCTAAGGAAATATTAAGATATCTTAGAAATTACAGATAAGCTTGCTTTTTCAACTTTTTCGAAAGGAAATCATGAGACAATCCAAAAGAAACCCAAGGAAATTTGATGTACAAGTAAAGGAAAATTTGAGAAAATCTAAAGAAATCTTAGGCAATTTAGGAAATCTTAAGAAATCTAAGGATATCTTAGAAATTACAGATAATCTAGCTTTTCAAACTTTTTTGAAAGGAGATCATGAGACAATGCAAAAGAAAATCCAAGAAAATTTGATTTACAAGTAAAGGGAAATTTGAGGAAATCTTAGACAATCTAGAAAATTTAAGGAAATCTAAGCATATCTTAGAAATTATAGATACTCTTGCTTTTTGAACTTCTTCGAAAGGAAATCATGAGACAATCCAAACGAAAACCCAAGAAAATTTTATGCAAAGATAAAGGGAAATTTGAGAAAATCTAAGGAAATCTAAGGATATCTTAGAAATTACAGATAATCTTGTTTTTTCAACTTTTTCAAAAGGAAATCATAAGACAATCCAAAAGAAAACTCCAGGAAATTTTAGGAAATCTGGAGAAATTGTAGAAAATCCGGGAAATCTAGAGAGACCCAAGAAAATGTTTTAAAAGGAAATCTGGTGTTCAAAAATTGGGTCTGTGGTTTCTCGTAATAAGCTAAGAAAACATGTTTTTTGTTTTTTTGTCTACTTTAACCTTAATAAATACTATTCAAGTATTATTTATATGTCAATGGTCAATATAATATTAATATTATATTATTTTATATTATATTAAGATTTTAACAGGTCGATTGCGAAAAAATTGTAAGAAACATAGTCGGTCGTATATATAATGAAGTTGGCAACCACTGGGCTACAGGACATAGAACAGTATAATTCTTGGCCGACAAATTACTTAGGTTGTGCGGCCTGAAGACCACATTGACATTTCAGTTTTGCGTAACCTCTCAATTTTTACTTTCCGAACTCCTTAGTAAGGAAAGTATTGTAATCTGAAATTGAAAAAAAAAATTGACCCCCAATTTTTTCATAAAATTTTTATGTTTTGAGGTTCCCTTAAACCATTTCTACAATTTTTGAAAAATGTCTGTATGTGTGTGTGTGTGTGTATGTATGTCTGTGAACACGATAGCAACCAAACGAAATAACAAAATCACTCCAAATTTTAAATTTAAGTTTATATCTGTTGTGGCACGAAGCCTATTGAAAATGGATAAAATCGTATGGGGGGAACGGGGGGTTTACTTGAAGCGATAAAACATAATTCATCATAACTCCGAAACGCAATGAAATAGGTAAAAGTTTATTAAGACAAAAATTATCCATATCAAATTACCTACAACTTTTGTTCTATAAAATTTTTTCTAAAATAAAAAAAATAAATTTTTTTTATAAATTTAAAAATTAAAAAAAAAATTTTTTTATAAAATTTCTAAATTGCCTATAAATAAATAAATTTTTTTGTACATGGAATTTTAGTTATTTGTGATATATTTTCTTTTTTATTTTTGTTTTTGCTTATTATTTCGATTTTCTGAATGTTTTTGACGATTTATTGCTGATGCTCTGATAAGATTTAGTGATTTGTTTTTTTCTATCCGAGGTAAATTGGGAGTGACTTTTAATATTCGGAAAGTTATGTGATGGCCACATCCGATTTTTTACCTTAGTAACTGAAAATGAGCCGATTGGTAAGCATTACTTAAGAAAAGACAAACAAATTATCCAGATTGTGACCTAAAATTTATACTGATCTGTCACTTTCCCCTAACCTCTCAAAATCCTTAAATTTTTTAGGTAGGCAAGAAAAATTTATTTGTCGGAGGTGCGTTACCACGACAAGTTTAGCTTTCAATATAATATGACAATATACAGTGTGTGATTATAAATATATCAGTGATGAAAAACGGATTATTGTTGGAAAGTAAGAAATAAAACAGCAACGTAATCCGATAATCCAATAATCTAAATATTTTATTTACTATATAAGCAAACACAATTCTATATTTATATAAAAATTTTCAAACAAGAACTAAAAAAATTACCACAAATTAAAAGAAAATGGAATTAAGCGAGAAATTATATGCTTATCTCATAGACTTAAAGAAAAGTAATATTGAAGAAACTAAGATATGGATACTTCAGCATAGAGAGCATTACAAATTGTTGGTAAAAATTTGGCATGAAAATATTTTATTATGCTCTTTCAATGATAAACTAATTAATTTGCAGTTGATACACGAAGTTGTGTCAACTGAAAATGCAGATATTGAAGAATTGAAAAATGAATGCAGTATTGCCATTGCTAATGTTTTTCAAAATTGTATGAATATAAACTGTACTGATAAATATATGAAGTGCATTATGATTTTAATTAAATTTTGGGAAATTCATCATATTTTCAATGATTTTCAAATATTATTATTCAAGGATATAATATTACAGAAATTATTCACTGAGAAAAAAGTGATTAAGAGAAAGAGAAAGTCAAAGCCATTACTAAAAATGTTAATGGTTCGGAATTACAAAAATAATTGCAAAGAGTATGTTGCATTTTACTTAATAAAATTAGCAAATACATCACTACCCTTTTCAATTAAAGGTCAGACTGAACTACCCTTTATAATAGAAGGTCAGACCGAACTACCTTTTATAATTGAAGGTCAGACTGAATACTGCAATAGTGAAATTGCAACGTTTGCTGACTGGATTGCATTTTAATCGATGTGTTGTTTATTTTTTTTTTCATTGTAATTACTTTATATTATTTGTTATTCCACATAATTATGTAGGTATAAAGTATAATTAATTTTTTTAATCTTGATTTTTAAATATTACTAAATAAAAAGTGGAATTTATGAAAATTATTTAATTTAATATTATTATTGTTGATTTTTCTATTAATTATGTTTGCTTAAATTATTAATTTAATTAATTTATAGACAATGTCAAGAAAAATTCTATAACATCCAATAGATAATACTGATATAATGGAAGATTATCCCTTATGTCTTATTACATATTCGGTTCACCAAACTGCACGTTCCAATCCTATCGTTGGTTCATCAAGAACTAAGCCAGAAAGCTCTTTAAGTCTCTCTCGATATCTGTAAATGATTAATGTTAGCTAGGTACCTAATTAAATAATTAAACTTAAAATGAGCCGATTGGTAAGCATTACTTAAGAAAAGATAGACAAATTACCCAGATTGTGCGACCTAAAATTTGAACTGAACTGTCAATTTCCCATAACTTCCCAAAATCCTCAAATTTTTTAGGTTGGAAAGAAAAATTTATTAGTCGGAGGTGCGTTACGGAAGGCACGACAACTTTAGTTCAAAAATATGTTATGGTCAATGACGTAAATTGAGCATTGACGTCAATGGTCGGACAATGACGTCATTTACGCTGGCCGTTAACGTCTTTAACTGGTCACTGACGTCAACGCCTTTTAACGGTGAGCAATGATGTAAATATTTACGTCAATAACGTTAAAGACCAAAATGGATTGGACAATATTATAGAATAAATGCTATAGAAGGAACAGCAAAATGGCGATGGCGTGCACGCGTTTTTCCGCGTGAATGACAGCAACTCGACCCTTTTCAAGGTCTCATAAGTGTACAGGGATTTTTATTTAACTTAGACAAACACAACCTTATTTTTGGGTGGATCCGTGATTCGTCGTTGTTGCGTCAGCCAAAACGGCCCGGAGGAAAAATAAATTTAATTTAGTTTGCGGTGGATCCGTGATTTGTCTTGGTTGCGCCAGACAAAACCGACCATGCGTAACATTTCGCTGCATTTTGGTCCGTTTTGGTTGCTTACTCGTTAAAAACACCCCAGAAATTAATCCACCTCGACTGGGAGACCCGACCTTTCCAAGGAAGGCCAAACTCGGAGAACTTCGAAACGTGTGTGACAGCTATCACTAAGGGCTAATCCCACCAGACAAAAACAATCGAGTTTAAGACAAAACTTATTGTTAGATTAAAATAACAAATTTACCATGTGTTACAAAGGTAATTTTAACAAGTTTTGTTTAAAATTCGATTTTTTTTGTCTGGTGAGATTGGCCCTAAGAGTGAGAGAAGATGCAATTTGATGGAATCTGTAGAATAGTAGTTTCATCATTGCCCACCCTGTATTGGGCATTAAAGTCATTGCCCTGACGATGATGTAAAAAGCACACATAAAATTTTAAATGCCAAATTGCTCAAAATTCATGGTCATTGACGTTAATGGCCGAATTGTCATCATTGACCGTATATGTTAAGGTCAATGACTTAAATTGGGCATTGACGTCATTCACCGAGCATTGAAGTCAATGATCATGCATTTTGAGCGATGTTGACATTCAAAATTTCATATGTGGTTTTTACATCATTAAGCGCAGCGAAGGGCTCCGTAGGGTCAGTCAGAGGGTCACTCAATCACGACGAATTACCGATTTACCCTAAAATGAGTTTGCGTTTTGTTACGCCTATAAATCGGCGCATTTAAAATTATTAGAAAATTCCGCATAATAAGATTCCGTTAAGGTAGTGTGGGATATGCATTATCAGCAACCTCGATTTTATAGACAGAGCTAATCATATTTTCAGCATCCTTCATTATAGACAGTACTCGACAAGAGGGTCGAAGCGGGGTGATAAGAAATCTTATATAAGTTGCAAGATGCAACCGGGTTTCGATTCGTATTATAGTACTGGCAATTATCAAGAATGGTTTAACTATTATAATCCGGACTAATTCACAGTAGTCCAAAATTGATTGTAACACAATGAAAGTAATCAGTAATCAGTTTTAAAAATTTGTTAATGCTTTGAAAATTCAAAACAATTTCGTGATATTTGGCTTTTGAAAGTATTGTGAAGTCAACTCACTTAATAGTGTAGTCCATAAAGGAACCAACTCACGGAATTAAGATGATCTGTAATCGACTTCAACATCATATATTTTGGGGAAGGCGCGCCATGGTAAATGTAGGCCGATGGGCATAGATTAGTTTGAGATATATTTTGGAAATGTCCGTACTAATTGGGAACAGCTTAAGAATCTGATGGTACTTTGGATCTAAGTAACTTGATTGTGATTATGGAAAAGTGTCGCGGTTATTCCGATTGGCATGGGTCAAGTTCTGTGAAAATGGGTTTATTGTAAAATTATGTGGATTGTTGTTATCTTGGAATTTGATGAAAATTTCTATTAGGTTAACTTTTGTAATTGTTGATTTTGATTTAGAATTTTAGTAAGCTGGATCCAAGCTAGATTTTTATATATTTTGAGGTATGTTTGCCGCTAAGTTGTTTGATGCGCGAATTAAACAATTTACTAACTTTTGTGTTTTTATTGCCTTGCATTACAAACGCACCAACCCTGACATGCTCTCCGTTTATTCGAAATTTCATTATTTTTTGAAATTTAGGTTTTCAGCTTTTCTTTTTTATCGTTATAGTTTGTCTAAATTAAATAAAAATCTCTGTACACTTATAAGGCCTTGAAAAGGGCCGAGTTGCTGCCATTTACACGGAAAAACGCGTGCACGACAGATAATTGTCCCGTGTTGAAGTGCATTGCCATTTTGCTCTTCCTGATAGTATTTATTCTGTAATATCATCATTATCCAATCCAGTTTGGCCATTAACGTCTCTGACCGTCCGAAGACGTAAATATTACAATCAACTGAAAATATTTACAGCATTGTCCACCGCTAACGGTCGTTTACGTCAATGGCCGGTCAATGATGTTAATGGCCAATCCAATAGATGATTATTGTTCGAAAGTAAGAAATAATACCGCAACATAATCCGATAATCTAAATATTTTATTTACTATATAAGCACAGTACTATATTTATATAAATATTTTCAAACAAGAACTAAAAAAATTACGACAAATTAAAAGAAATGAAAATTACCGAGGAATTTGCTACTTATCTCATAAATTTAAACAAAAGGACTATTGAAAAAACGAAGATATGGATACTTGAGCATAGAGAGCATTACAAATTGCTGGTAAAAATTTGGCATGAAAATATTTTATTATGCTCTTTCAGTGATAAACGAATTAATTTGAAACTGATAAATGGTGTTGTGTCAACTAAAAATTTAGATATTGTAGAATTGAAAAATGAATGCAGTATTGCTATTGCTAATTTTTTTCAAAATTGGGTCAATATAAACTGCACTGATAAATATATGAAGCGCATAAAGAGTTTAATTGAATCTTGGGAAACTGATCATATTTTCAATGATTTTCAAATATCATTATTCAAGAATGCATTATTAAAGAAACCATTATTCACTGAGAAAGAAGTGAAGAGAAAGTCAAAGTCAAAGTCATTACTAAAAACGATATTGGTTCAGAATTTCGCAAAAAATTGCCTAGAGTATTACGAAAATTGCTTAATAAATATAACAAACGTAGCAATTAATAAAGGTCAGCTTGAATTTATAGTGACTGAACTGTAATAATTGAACTCTGCAATGGCGGAACTCCATCGTTTGTTGACTACACTAATGTATTTTAATTGAAGTGTTGTTTTTTCTTTCTTTATTTCATTGTAATTACTTTATATTATTTGTAATTACACATAATTATTTTTAAATACTAAATAAAAAAGTGGAATTTATGAAAATTATTTAATATTATTCTTGTTGATTTTTCTATTAATTATGTTTGCTTAAATTATTAATCTAATTAATTTATAAACAATGTAAGGTGAAATTAAAATAAATAAGAAAAATCCTATAACATCCAATAGATAATACTGATATAATGGAAGATTAATCGCAGGATTTTTGAAATGTTTTGCTCCTTTATGTCGGATTACGTATTCGGTCCACCAAACTGCTCGTTCCAATCCTGTCATTGGTTCATCAAGAACTAAGCCAGAAAGCTCTTTAACTTTCTCTCGATATCTGTAAACTAAAAAGTATTAACCAATTTCATTTTCGTTATGCAAATGTTTCATTTACCTTGGATTTTCTATTACTTCTCGAATGGATTTTTTAAATATTTCTTTGTCTAAAGTATTAAATTCTAAGTACACGCCAATTCCTTTTACTTCGATTCTCTTAGCATTGGATTTTTGATCCCCGAAGAACGGTATTGCAATTAAGGGAACATGACTATGCAATGCTTCTTCTAGAGATTGCAATCCTCCTTGCGTAATAAATAATTTAATATGTGGATGCCCTAATTAAACAAAATTATTATTTCCTACCGATCGAGGAAGTGTAAATATATAGGTACTTAATAAATCTTGTTGAGGAAGCCACTTAGATATCATCACGTTAGACGGAACTTGTAGACTTCTTTCTTCTTCAAATTTCCACAAAACAGCATAAGGAAGTTCGGAAAATGTCTTCATAATCATATCCAATTTTTCTTTTGATAAATCCTTACTTTTAATATTCGAACCCAAACTAAAATATATAAATCCTTGACTTGCATTGTCTAAAAATGTTTTCAGTTTCTAAAAATTAATTGAATTCCAAAACTGTTCTTTCAGTCTTATTTAATTTTTTACCTGAGGTAACGGCTTTACTGGTTTTAGCTGTGCTCCACCTCCTCCAATTTGAATAACATTTGGAGCAAAAGACCTGATACGATACATTATTTGATTTGTATTAACAAATAACATACTCATATTTTGAGTCATCTCTTCGATGGTTGGATAATTTTCCCCAAAGTTGGTTTCAATTAATTCTTGGAACCAACCATAATAACTTTCATACAGATATGTAATTATTAAACTGTGAACTACACTTGTGATGCGATTTTGAAAATTTAAAGTTTCTTCGCAGGGCAATGTCACGTCCGGATTTAAAACTGGATGAGAGTAGCTACCAATTTGTCTATAAATACTACCGAATGGATCTAATGTAGTCATAGCTATATATGGACACTTGAATCTTTCCGAAAAAGCATACATCAACGGGTACATGTATTCCACAATTACTAAGTCAAAATGTTGTGTTTTATCTTTGATTATCTTCTGCACTTTTGGATGTTCCAGCATTACTAGTCCTACTTCATTTACTGCTTTTAGTACTATCGACATAGCATCGTATACATTATATTCGTTGTTTTCAAATTTGCCCTGGATCATACTATTCCATTTTGCATAAGATTCATCATGAAGAGAAATTTCAGTTAAATTTGTGAGGGACGCATCATGTATCGGATCAGTCGTCAACACAATTAATTCATGACCACGCAAAGAAAGTTCTTTCCACAATGGATGAAAAACACTTTGATGACTGATGGAAGGTGTTGGTGATATTCCTAATATGCGTGCACAATAACAACTTTCAAAAATATTTGAAACGCTCAGTATTAATAACACAATTTTAAACATTTTGATTTTAAAATCACTACTCGACTACCGAGTTCTATGATAGTGCGTTTTTAAATTATATCTGCTAAAAAAAGATAATCAAAAGTAATATGACCTTCATTTAATTGAATAAACTGTGCGTACAAATTATTTACAATTCATATTGGGTATTCAAATGATTCAGGTATTCAGCTATAAATATAACAAAAATTAATTTCAATGTTAAATGCTAACCAATCTTCAAAATAACTTTAATTAAATTTTTTAAATTTATTCATGGAGTAGAATAAATAATTCTTAAAATACACATAAATTATCAAGATTTTAAGTGTGAAGTCGAAGGTCGGACTGAGATAATTGAACACCAAAACTCATGTAGTATTTTGTCTAAAAAATGAATTTTTTTTAAACCATTAATCTAATTAATTTATAGATAAAGAATGGTGAAAGTAAAATAAACAAGAAAAATCCAAATACATCCAAAAGATAGTACTGATACAGTGGTAGATCCATGGCGGGATTTTTAAAATGTTTTGCACCCTTGTGCCTTATGACGTATTCGGACCACCAGACTGCTCGTTCCAATCCTGTCATTGGTTCATCAAGAATTAAACTAGAAAGTTCTTTAACTCTCTCTTTATATCTGAAATTACAGACAAAATGAGCTAATATACATGACTCATAAGTTACTACTTACTTGGGATTTTCTATTACTTCCAAAATATTTTTCTTGAATTCGTCTTTCTCTAAAGAATTAAAATCTAGACTCAAGCCAATACCTTTTACTTCAGCTCTTTTGGCATTTGATTCTTGATCACCAAAGAATGGAAGCCCAATCAAGGGAACGTGACTGTGTAAAGCTTCTTCTAGAGATTGCAACCCACATTGTGTAATAAATAATTTAATATTTGGATGCTCTGATTAAATAAAACAATTAGTTTACGTAGTTCTCAATAATAAAAGAAGTATAAACATACTCAATACGTCTTGTTGAGGAAGCCACTTGTATATCATGACGTTGGATGGAAGACCTCCCAAATTTTCTGCTTCAAATTTCCACAAAATACTATAAGGAAGTTCGGCAAATGTTTTTATCAGTAAATCCAGTTTTTCTTTTGATAAATCTTTGCTTTTAATATTCGAACCTAAACTGAAATATATAAATCCTTGGCTTGCTTTGTCTAAAAATGCTTTCAGGTCCTAAAAACAGTTTTGTGTTTAGAATAAGAATGTCGTTAGTTTTTAGTAACCTCGGTGGTGTTGGCAAATAATCAACCCAGGAAAACCACATTAGGGAAACATATTACCTCAGCTAATGGTGTTGATGGTTTAAATTGGATTCCTCCACCAATTGGAATAATATTTGGAGGAAGAGATCGGATACGATACATTATCTGATCTAAATTAACAAACATCAAGCTCATATTTTTGGTGATCTCTTCAACTGTGGGATAATTTTTGCCAAACTTTTCTTGAATCACGTGGTTTACCGATCCAAAGTGACTCTCGTAAATATGGGTAACGAGTAAGGTATAAACTACACTGGTAACACGATTAGTAAAAGTTAACTTTTCCTCACATGGTAAAATCAAATCGGGATTTAAAATTGGATGAGAGAACCCACCGATTTGCCTATAAACGCTTCCAAATGGGTCAAATGACGTAATACCTATAAAGGGACATTTAAATCTTTCGGCAAACGCAAACATTACGGGATTAAGAAATTCCACTATCACCAAATCAAAACTTTCTGTTTCGTTTTCAATTAACGATTTCACTTCTGGGTGATCTAATTCCACCTTCGATGATTCGTGCAGAGCTAAAAACACTAACGACAAAGAGCTGTAAAGATTTAAATCGTTCTTTTCTAATTTTCCTTTAATTATATTATTCCAAACTTCATAAGCCATATCATGTACGTTAATTTCAGTTAAATTTGTCAAAGATGGGTCATTTATTGGGTCAGTAGTTATTACTATCAATTGATGACCCTGTAACGATAGCTCCTTCCATAAAGGTTGAAATGCAATTTGATGACTATACGAAGGAGTAGATCCTATTCCTAAAATTCGGGCACAATCGCATATTCTCAAAATTGTAACAATATTAATTAATAACACAAATTTTAACATGTCTAAAGTTCTAAAGTAAATAAAAGTTTAAAACTTTTGTACTATAATGAACTGCTATGTAACATACACAATTATTATCTGGCTAAAATTAACAATATCTGTATAGCGATTTGTGAAGGTAAACGGGTTGGATGGTAATTAAGCAACGTGAACTTTATATTATCAAATTAAATATTAATATTAATAACAGTAACTTTTGTAATAATTTAATTATATTAAATGAAAATAAAAACAAAAATTTTTTTAAATAAATATATAATTACTACAAAAACTAACTTAACTAAAGTCTCTGAATTTCCTTGGTGTGTTTTAATCAAAGCTGAAAGCTGAAATTAGTCAGGACAAACGTAAAATAAAATTTCCCCAATTCTGGTATCGTCTAATATTAGTCCCTATATTGTGCACAGTCTAACCTACTCGACATACTACAAATCTAAGCCCTAAACGCAACTGATGAGCCCAAAGAAAACAAAAGCTAGTATATAGGTACATAATTAAACACAAAGATGGTTTAGATGTTTTACAATTTCATAATTAACTTGTTATATTTGTCAATTTCGTCATAGTAATTATTGTACTATAAATAAATATCAAAGTATTAACAACTTTGGGTGTAGGTACACAGAGAAAATTTTTTGGTGTTTTGAAGTAATTTTTACTATAATTGAAGTTCAAATCAACCTCGCACCAATTTTGAAGTAAATTTTACTAAATTTGATATAAAATTTACTATAATTAAAGAGTGAAATATGCAAAAGGGACTAAACATTTCAGGAGACTCAAAAAACTCTTCAATTGATGTACTAATATTTACTTCAAAATTATTGCGAGGACTGTGTAAGTTTTCTCCCCTTCTCTTATAGGGGTAGTTAAGATTTTTTTAAATACTAACATTTTTTGTAAAAAGTATATTTTTATATTTTTCCCAGTGATTTTCTATATTAATTTTTTATTATATTATAATTTTCTAATATAGAAAATCACTGATTTTTCCCCGTTTTTGAAAAATATTTAAAAAGGAATTGTTCTACTTTTTACTCATTGAGTACAATTATTATAAGTGCAGATTTTATTTTTTTATTATATAGATAAATATCAAATAGGTAACAGAAATCAAAAATTTATCTCTAGTAGTAACTATTACAGCACATATATTTACTTAAAAATTAATTGCGTCTAATCAAATCATTAATCTAATTAATTTATAGATAATGTAAGGTGAAAGTAAAATAAACAAAAAAAATCCGATTATATCCAAAAGATAATACTGATACAGAGGTAGATCGATGGCGGGATTTTTAAAATGTTTTGCACCCTTATGCCTTATCACGTATTCGGACCACCAGACTGCTCGCTCCAATCCTGACATAGGTTCATCGTGAATTAACTCTGAAAGTTCTTTCACTTTCGCTTTATATCTGAAATTTCAAATAATCAACCAATAATAATTCATATTATGTAAAAGGTATTTACTTACTTTGGATTTTCTATGACTTCTAAAATGGTTATTTTGAATAAGTCTTTCTCTAAAGAATTGAAATCGAGATTCAGGCCAATGCCTTTTATTTCAATTGATTTAGCGTTGGCTTCTTGATCACCAAAGAATGGAAGTACAATTAAGGGAACATGGGCGTGTAAGGCTTCCTCTAAAGATTGCAATCCTCCTTGCGTAATGAATAATTTAATATGGGGATGTCCTAATTAAATTAATGCAAATGAGACAAATTCTCAAATGGAAAGTGTAAATACATACTTAATACGTCTTGTTGCGGAAGCCACTTGGATATCATGACGTTAGATGGCAGGTCTTTTAAATTTTCTGCTTCGAATTTCCATAAAATTGCAAAAGGAAGTTCGGAAAAGGTTTTTATCAACATATCCAATTTTTCTTTTGACAAATCTTTGCTCTTAATATTCGAACCTAAACTGAAATATATGACTCCTTGACTGCCGTGGTCTAAAAATTTTTTCAGGTCCTAAAAACAGTTTCGTGTTTAGAATAAAAATTTAACAATTTAATAAATTGATTAAAAGAACCAAGCGCGTAAAAAAGTAATTACTCCAAAACCATACGGCCGATTACCTGAGGTAATGGTTTCGATGGCTTAACATTTGATTTTCCACCAATTTGTATTATATTTGGAGGAAGCGATCGAGTGCGATACATGATTTGGTTTGAATTAACAAACATCATGCTTATATCTTTGCTCATCTCCTCAATTGTGGGATAATTCTTGCCAAAGTGTTTTTCTATCACTTGATCCATCACTCCAAAGTAACTCTCGTATAAGTAGTTAACCATTGTAGTATAAATTATACTTGTAACGCGATTACTGAAAGTTAACTTCTCTTCGCATGGTATAATCACATCGGGATTTAAAACTGGATGGGAGGTCCCACCAATTTGCCTATAAACACCTCCAAACGGATCGAACGACGAAATTCCTATCAAGGGGCATTTGAATCGTTCGGCAAATGCATACATTACAGGATTAAGAAATTCCGCAATCACTAAGTCAAAACTTTCATTTTCGTTCTTAATTAACGATTGCACTTCCGGTTGTTCTAATTCAATTTTTGATGCTTCGGACAGCGCAAAGAACAGTAGCGATAAGGAGCTGTACATGTTTAAATCGTTTTTTTCTAATTTTCCTTTAATAATTCGATTCCAAACCTTATACGCAGCATCTCGTACATTAATTTCTGTTAAATTTGTTAACGTCGGATCGTTTATTGGATCGGTAGTGATTACGATTACTTGATGACCCCGCAACGATAGCTCCTTCCATAAAGGTTGAAATGCTACTTGATGACTATACGAAGGAGTTGATCCAATTCCTAAAATTCGAGCACCATCACATAATCCAAAAATCGTAAAACTATTCATTAACAACACAAGTTTCAACATTTTTTTGCTTTTATTTGTAACAAGTAATCTTTATTCTTTATCCTTTATCCAGTTGTTAGAAGAATCTGTGAGGATATGTTAACACATCAAGATGCAATTTTGTACTAATTATATATTTTAACAATAATAGCTTTAATCTATCAATTCGTGCCGCGATAGATAAAATATGGAGATAAATTAATATAACCTTAGAGTTAATTGCTTATCTTGTGCGATTACTTCCCGATAATTTAAATTAAAAAAATTCTGATCTTGACCAAATATAACTGAATTTATGTTCTGTTACCATAAACCAATAAAAAATAAAATTAATTAATTAAGAGTTAAAAGAAAAGGGTAGATTAAATAATCGGAGAACAATGAGACTTTATCCCGGGTCTTCACATACATCAATACTTTGACGTACCATTGCTTATTTAAGGGATTAGGTTTTAGCTAATTAACACTCAATTATTTTACTTATAGACATTATGTAAGTTACTATTTCATTTTTTAAATATTTTGACGAAGCATCAAATAATAATTATTATGTTTAATTGTAAAATACTTATTTAAGTAACAACTACGAGTATGTTAACTGTTTTTAGATCTACAGATATCCTTGACAGATTAATTTATGTTAAGTTCGCGTAATATATTTTTTTATAATGATACTATGAATTTGCAAATCATTATATACAGGGTTGAAATAATTTTTTTTTCTACTATAAAAAATGTAACAGTCCATATCAAAAATGAAAATTTATATATTAGTAATAATAAATACTTTTAAAATATTAACATGTAGATTCGCCTGTTTTCGGCTAAAACTGCCCTAGGGAAATAATTATATTCAGGTATTTTCAGAGATTAAACTCTTTAGTCAAAATAGATTTATATAGCAATTATTGTCAATATCGTTTATTGATCGTAACAATATAATATAACTCTTATATTATCTATATTAATTATAAAATCTTTAAAAAATTAAACTAATTCATTTTTAATTAAAAACAACATTTTGAACTTCCATCACGGGTTCATTACCAGTTAAAATTGGAATTTGTTAAGAGATCCAAACTAAATTACTTCAATCAGTCGTGTAAACTAGGCTGGAATATTAGTCTTGCTTCTTCGCCTAACAAGCTTTTGGAAAAGCATTTTTGTCAGTAAAATATAAGGAGATTCAAAAACTATACTGTAGAAATACGCAACAAAGAACGTCAACAATGTGTGTCCAAATATGGCTAACGTCTGAAACAGATAAGTTTTAAAAATTTAATTTCTATCCCGAAGAGAATTCTTACAAATCCAGCAATGGAAGAATCCTGAGCGGTTTCTGCTCCCATGTAGATGAGATTTATCATCAGTGGATTTATTAAATAACAACAATAAGTTAATCTACTTAGCGGTATCCAACCAGGAAACGATAAAAACTTGCTGACAATTCCTAGAAAAAAAAAACAACTGAATATTTCACTTACCAAAATGCATTTATTGCAGTACCTCCGTTTCCTGTACAGCAAGCTACAAATAACCATCCCAATCCAAATCCCCAAAGTGTCCTTGACGTTCCCATATAAAATGCAGAAAATTCCACCGAAATCTGACGTCCATATAGCATGAACAATATCCAAAGATTTACCAAAGGGAATAGGATCCAACATAATACCAAGTATGGCTAAAACATTTTAGGTGAAATACACCAAACAAAATTATTAAACCACTTTCTCACCTTTTTGAGTTCCAATTTTCCTTTAAGGATAACTACCAGGACATATCCAACAACCACGCCAACCAAATACGGTCCTATTCTATTCCAGGGAAAATCATAAATCGCGTCAAGTTGAATAAACTGTTCGTCCATGCTGTTGTAATTTTTGAAAAATTTAAAAATTAAATCTTAATTTTAAACCTGTACTTACGTTGGAATATATCCTATTGCGTAAGAACGATATCCAGTAATTGTCATACATAAAACTATTAAGATTATCAAAATACTAAAGGAAGTTTTAAAGATTCTGGAAAATATGTTTAGATTAATTTTCGACTCTCCAAAACGGTTAAAAACACTTACATAGTAGATAGAATCAGTAATATAGATGCAACCAAGAAAAATTGAGTGTCTGCTGATAAATACCAAGACCAAGACAAACACATCTCAGAACGAGGATAAAAATTATTAATATACAATAAATTTCTCCACCAGTATTTCGGGCAATTTATATCTGCTTGTTCTGTAGTATAAAGAGATGTTGTTTGACGATAATACGTAAACAGCATATCAGATATCAAGATGGTTACCAAATACACCGGTGTTAACCTTTTCGATGAAAAGAGAGTCACAAATCAAAATAAAAAACACTACAAAGATGTTGTTACCTTAAATATCGGTGTACAAACATTGTGAGTACTTCGCTAATTTTATACATCACATTAATCGGCCGTTTACAAGCAATATTTCCTTTCTTTGATTTATAAAATGTGTAAGAAATCAGAAATCCGCTAAAAAATTAGTTTTGCATATTACTCATACTTTTTGCATAAAGTAAATTACCTGAGAAAAAGAAAACTGTCGACGCAGTAAGTTGAATTTCCGAGTATCTGTACAATGAACTTTTCCGATAGTCGAAATCCTGTTGCCACATTTTTCAAGTAGTCAATTTGATAATAAACTGCATGAACACTTATAACCCACAATATCGAAAATAAGCGAACACCATGTATAGCAGCAATGGAATCGGAGGATATTTTGGTCTTCACAAGTGCCTTGGTGTTTGAATAAAGTGAAAAACATTGAAGAATTTGGCCTACAGTTCCAGGAACATGTACTGGATCAGTATCAAAGTGCTTGGCTTTAGATGAAACGTCGCATTTATTTTCAGGTTTTATATCTTAAAATGATGCTGTTAATTTAATGTAATCGAATATTAAAAAATTGAAATACCATTATTATTGGATAGATTGGATATTGTAGATATAATTGTAGTTGTAGAAAAACGATTTCCCAAAATGATTTGCTTCTGGTAGTTCTGAATACGTCGATATGGCTGAGTTACATTTACATCGTATATTGTGCCAATAATAACTAATATAATGGAAGATGTCAAAATCACCCTAAAAATATATATTATGATATTCTGAAATTATAATATTAGCAATTTACAATGTAAATATTGTTTTTGGCATTGATAGCCACGACTCGTCCTTGATCAGTTTGATTTCTTCAATCTCAATATTTAAATCATAACGTTGCTGGATATTTAAAAAGCCTTCATCTAAATACGTTTGCAAAAGGAACTGGACTTCTTGTACTGAACACGAATTTGGAATACATAAACCTAATTGGATTAAATTCTAAGAAACAAACTTAATTAATACTTGACTAATTTTGAAATACATACTAACAAACCTCAATTGGCATTTGTGTGTGATGCTGATGGGTGCTGTTGTGTCTCATATAGGCCATAGCAAATACCATTTCGTATGGTGGAAAATCATATGGAGTTGCATTAGGATGTTTAACTTTGTTATAGTTAATTTCGAATAGTTTTCTATTAGATGCATCTACACATTGAAAATGTGAACCTATCCATAAATTATTACCCCACAAGAAGCCAGTGCCAGGTTGACCACTTGCATCGATGACTGGAAAAATAAATGTTATTAATTTATTGTATATTAGTTTAATTATTGTTAATGTTAAACTTTTCTTTATTGATTTATGTTGCAAGTACTATACAATTTTATAATTTTTGTACCAACATATTCCATCTAGGTATATGAATTATATCAATAATCTTAAGACTGTTAACTTCTAATATAAATAATGAACTTTCTAAATAATTGATGTAGAATTTATGCTTAGGTACGAATTATCGCCATCATTAACATAATTTTTATTAATTATTATTATTAATATTTCGCTTGAGAATTAATGTTGAACTAATGAGAAGTAGTATCCTAATAGATTTTAGCTGTAAATTAGCTGCCGGTAGCTACCAGCAATTTAACAGTCAAAAATGAAAAAAAACTTACATTTAATTTATTAATAAAATTAATTTAATTTAATTAATTTTTTAATTTTAATTTAATAATTTAAAGAAATTATTTATTAAAATTTTCATAAACAAATTGGTCGCCAATCTGCAAAAAAGTTTTAAGAAGTTAAAAGGCAACTATGTAGATAAGAAAATCAAAAGACGAAAGAAAGAATAAAAAAGTCAACAACAAAATATGTATCTACTTAATTAAAAATCTAAAAAGAATAGAAAATTCAAGTTAAATAGAAAATTTAAATATATAGAAAACTTGGTAAGTTTTGGTTTCCAATAAATTAATGTTAAACCTACATACGAGAAAATTTAATATTGGAAATGGAAATATTGAAGAAAAAAATTCCAAATAGTTTTTGTAAGCAGAAAAAAAATTCAGAGAAAAGACAAAAAGAAAAATCGGATTTGGAAAAATATAAGTAAATTTTAGTAACCTAAACGAAAATATGTACTATACTTATTTGAAAACATGAAATCAAAGGTTAAAATATCGATCTGGTATTTGAATATAAAATTTAAATTTCTTGAAAATAAAAAGTCTGAATTTTCTACCGAATCTTGGAGAAGCAAAAAGGAAATGGAAATTTCGATGTCCAGCAATAAATTTGGATAAACTGGTTGCCAATCAGCTGGATTTGGATTATTTAGAAATAGATATTTTAAATAACTATGAAAATTTTAAAAAATTTGAAGAATTGATACAAATGCAATGAGTATTGCACTCAAGAATGGGGGTTAGTCGGGAGTTTTGCGAATATTGTCCCAATATTGACGCGCATGAATGGATGAACGAGATTCCACCAAAGTATTTTCCGAAATTCCTCAATAACTCGAAAACGGCGCTAGATATCGAAAACCTGAGCAAATTAAAAATGCAATTAAATGTAAGGGTTTCCTAGAATATGGTGGCTCTTCTACATTAATTTATTTTTCTCTGAAAAAAGGTTCATATTCCATTGAAAGTTTTCAATATTTTAATTTTAAAGAATATAATTGTTTAGATTTGATTGTCAATAGTAAAAACCTGAAACATCGAACAATATTATTAAAAAACCAAAAAAAAATATATAAAAAATATAAATATAAAAGTAAAATATAAAAATATAAAAATAAATAATATAAATAATAAAAAATAAATTTAAAAAAATATTAAAAATATAAAAAATATATAAAAATATGTAAAAAATATGCAAGAATTATTATATGGCTTGGCGTATAATTTGATAAATCTGAAAAAATTAAAAATTTTTTTCATTAATTACAGTTTATAGGCTATGGCGTGACGAAAGATTTTCGCTAAATTCGTTTTAATTGATAAAAATTTTTTTTTTTTAATTTATTGTTAAAAGAAGTGAATATTTTCTACTCTATTTCTTAAATAAAAAATTAAGAAATTCAACAAAATCCTTCGTTACGCTATAGCCTATGGTACACTGTATAATGAAAAAAATTTTTTCATTTTTTTCAGATTGATCAAATTGTCAAAATCGTGTACACCATCAGAAAACACAACGGTATACACCAAGTCATGTAACTCTTGAAATTATAAATATTTTTAAATAAAATTGTACATGTATACTGAGTAAGACTGTTTTAAATAAATACCCAAAAATTAAAATAATCACATAGTATGTAGTTTCTGGGGAATTAATTTTCAAAGCTTACTTTGCTTTAAGCTTGCTCACAGTAGGGTAACCCCTTAAAGAAAAAAACATTGAAAAGGGGGCATGTGAAACAAGGTAAAAGAAGACTAGATATCTCAGAGGGAGATTTCTTTAATAGTAAAGAAAAACAAAAGTCATAAAAATATCGTTTAAAAACTATAAATTTGTACCGATTTGATCTGGCGCCGGGTTGCCCCATTTGTCTACTTGATTCTACTTCTATTTGATTAATTAGTATACAAAATTTCTCATATTTAATTTGATTAGAATAAAATAAATTTTTGACTTGATTAGAGTAAATTATTATTAATTTTAATATATAATTTGATTTTGATTGTACTTTTTGTAAATATAACATACCGGGTGCTGAATGAGTTAGCTGAACATAGGAAATTTACATGTAAAAACTTATTTATGCATATTCCTGCTTCCCTAATTATTTTAGAGAAAAAAATGAAAATAATGCAGAAATATAAACTAAATAAGATAATTTTTTCTCTTCATCTGGATTTTATTTAAAAAGTCAAAAAATGCTTGTGAAATTGTTAAAAGTTTCATTTATCAGACTGGCCATGTAAGTTTCCAAGGTAATTATTTTTGAAAATAGAAATTAAATTGAATTTACTACATGGCCAGTCCGATAAATGTTAAAAGCATTTTTTACTTTTTAAGTAAAAGCTAGATGAAATCTAATGTTCTTATCATTCGTAGTTTATATTTCTGTATTATTTTTGTGTCTTTCATTTTTTTTTCTAAAATAATTAGGGAATTTGCATAAATAAGTTTTTACATGTTAATTTCCTACGTTCAGTCATTCAGCACCCTGTATAAATACTTTTGTAAATATTTAAATGAAGTTAACGATTTGTAAATAAATTGATGGTAAGAATAGAAAAACGTATTCATTAGATGGATTTGAATCTTTTTATTGATTTATTTAATTACATTTATAATTTTCTGGGAAATTAATATCAACAGATTTTATTTAATATTTTTGATATATTAGAGTTTCATTGGGTATTTTCTTAAATTAATTATTAAGAAAGTGGTAATGAAAACACAAAAATGTCTTAATTCTAGTATTGCTTATAATAAGGGGGGGGAGGCTTTAAATTATATGATTTATATCTTTACTTCTTATTAATTAAACCTGTTTATTTCCAATAAATCTGTAAAAAATAGTTATGTAAAATGATTGTTACTTTCTATCATACTCGGTGTTACTTTTGACCCTGACCGCGGAGTTAACGTGGAGTTAAGTAACACTTGATATGACCCCAAAAATTCAATAACTACTGAACCAGTTGTTGCAATAAGACATAACCTACCTTATAGTTTGATTTATGTAAATCTAAAAATTATACGCAGAGGTAAATCACTAATTAATTATATAACTTCTGATTTTTGTTTACATTAGTTAGATACTATCTGAACAATTAAGTATGTTTTCATTAACTTTCATTAACGATTTTATTGTTTTTCGCATTTTCCTGATTGACAATGTAGGATTATGTTTCTTTTTTGTAATATTTAAAATGCTTATATCAAATTTTTGCTGTTATATAATATAAAAATTAGGTCAAATATTCTTGAAATTATAATTTTAAGTATATTTATTTTTAGTATATTTAAATTATTGTTAACGCAAATGGGAATTTAAAATTCAAATTATCTTTAATATGTATTAACAGCTCTGTAACCACTAATTAATAAACAGCAAATTTTTTAATATGAAAACTTTCAATTATTATTGCATTACTTTGTAGGTTTGAATTGCATTTTATTAGAATTGCATAATTTTTAATATTTATGCAATTTTGTTTTTCTTATTTTATAAGAAAAGTAATAAATATTTGATCAATAAAAAATAAAAAATAAAAAAAAATAAAAAAGGCTGAAAAATTGGAAAAATTTACCTTTTAATGCCCAAAAGTGGTTAAGATCCGTTTCTTGATATAATCTGTGGAGTTGATCGAAACATACTGTAGTTCGGTTGATATTTTCAGTTAAAGATGATAATCCATAGAGCAAAGATTGCCCTCTCAAGAACTTATCTACACTTTTAACTTCCACCACAAATGTTAAAATTAACAGTTTAACAGCACCGAGTAACATTTTTTTCGATCTCGTTTAATATGGTTTAATCAAAAGTCATAATTTGAATGTGTACGTACATTCGTATTTTGATAATTGAAAAAACTATGAACTTATGTTATTTCTTGTATTTCTATCAATCCTCATTAAATTTTTCTTGGCGAAGTGGGAGTTCATATTTTAAATTTACAAAAAAAGTGGGGTTTATTGTTCTTTCCAGTAAATAATGATTGTGTCAATATAAATATAAAATTTTTCAATGAAATTACGTGCAAATTTAAGAGTTATGATATTTTGTTGTTGTTAATGTTTCGACTTCAAATAAAAACAGGTGGTTAAGGTTTATTTTGTGGATGCATTATTTTTTGTGGATTTTGCATAATTATTAATGCATCATGAAAGTTATGCTATATTTTGACCTTCCTTGATTATCGACTCAGGGTCGTATTTACTACTTTTTTACTATGCAAAAATTTTATTTTTATTTAATCCTAATAATCCTGCTTTTCACAAAATTTTTGTTTTTTTGACGATTTTCGATCAAATTTCAAAACTAGAAATTTTGTTTCTAAGTTTTGATCTCTGATAATTACGTAAAAATGTGTGTAGATCTCAAATGAATCCATTTAAATATTTGTTAATAATTTGTTACTAAATGGGAACAAATATTTAGCAATAATCCAATAGATCTAATAGATTTTGAACTAATGATCTTTGCGTTCACCCAACAATCAGTTTCGAACACGCAACTATTTATTTGTAGCAATTTAAGATTTCCTGCTATGCCACTGCTGGGAGGATGATCGTAGTAATTATTAAGGTATTTAAAGACATTCAAAAGTGAAGATATACCTAAATACGTAAATTCGAGGTCGGTCCTGTCTTTAATAAGTTAATATTATTAGCAAAGTATTTAGAAAGCTTGTTCGCTCTTTAATAAATTATACCAACAAAAATTACATAAACAATATTTCTAGTTCAAAAACGAGTGCAACCTATTTTAATGATAACTTAATTATTATATAGTAGGTACTGATTAAATTTATTTGTTACCACTACTACCATAATTGTTATTATGATTGTAAAAAAGTTAAGTAAGCAATATAGTAAAAAAATTAGTATTTCAATGCAATTGCCAATGTTATGTAAATGTTTAGATAAATAAAAAGCAAATTGATTATGTTTTTACAATAGTGCGAGAAATAGAGGTTACCATAAAATGGAAAAAAGTAAACTTGTGAGAAAAATATTTTCCTCGTCGAAGAATAAACGAAAAGATGCATAATAATTTATTAATACTTTGGCCGTGAAATGTGAAGTTTTTTCAGTTTTTTTAAGCCTTCTGGACAGAGGTTTCAGCATAAAAACCCCACCAACTGCTTAAACCTAATTAAAAAATGTCGGGAATAGCACTCAAAACAGGCTCTCGAATTTAAAATTTTTAATGAAATTTTCAATATAAATATTGCATTTTATGGATCCTTCAAAAGTTCCAATAAAAATGGTCGGAAAGCTAAATGCGATTATTCGATTGTCTGTTTTCATAAAGGTTACTTCTATGTTATTTTTTAGCATAGATCGAATTCTGAAATTACGGAACTAGAAAGACGAGATCTTTGCTTTTAAGTTGAATTATGCTATAATTATCAAAATCCAATTTAAAATTAAAATAATAAATAATAATACTCGGTCGGCTGAAAAGTTCGTATCGTTTCTAAGAGAGGGCGCCACTAGAATTTTTTTCATGTGATTTTCTGTGAGAACTAACATTCAAACGATATGGGTCAAAAATAGACAGCGATCTGTCAATTGGTTCGTGAGTTATAGCGTTTTGAGTAAAGCAACTTTTGTTATTGGAAATAAAATGGATAAAAAGGAATTTCGTGTGTTAATGAAACACTGTTTTTTTATAGGAAAAAATAGTGCTGAATCAAAAACTTGGCTTGATAAGTGTTATCCGGACTCTGCTCCAGCGGAAGCAACCATTCGTAAGTGGTTTGCTAAATTTTGTACAGGCTATATAAACATCGAAAATGATGAGCGCAGTGGACGTCCAAAAGAGGCCGTTACAGGTGAAAACTTCAAAAAATCTACCAAATAATTTTGGATGACCGTAAAATGAAGTTGATCGAGATAGCTGAGACTCTAAAGATATCAAAGGAACGTGTTAGACATATTGTGCATGAATATTTAGGCATGCAAAAGCTCTGTGCAATATGGGTGCCGCGTGAGCTCAATGTCAATCAAAAGCGACAACATGGTAATGATTCGAATCAGTGTTTGGAGCTGTTCAACCGCAATAAAGCTGAAAATTTGGGTCGATATGTGACAATGGATGAAACATGGCTCCATCACCACACTCCAGAGTTCAATCGGCAGTTAGCTGAGTAGACTGCACCCGACGAAACCAATCCAAAGCGAGGAAAAACACAACAGTCGGCTATCAAGGTTATGGCGTCTGTATTTTGGGATGCGCATGGTATATTGTTCATCGATTATCTTAAAAAAGGGAAAACAATCAACAGCGACTATTATATAGCATTGTTGGAGCGTTTGAAGGATGAAATTGGGAAAAAACGGCCCCATTTCAAGAAAAAAAAAATTTTTTTTACCAAGAAAATGCACCCTGTCACAAGTCGATAAAAACGATGGTCAAACTCAATGAATTAAGTTATGAATTGCTTCCCCACCCAGGGTATTCTCTAGATTTGGCCCCCAGCGACTATTTCCTGTTTGGAGACCTTAAGAGAATGCTCGCTGGAAAGAAATTTAGAACAAATAAAGAAGTAATCGCCGAAATAGAGGCCTATTTTGAGGCTAAAGACAAATCATACTACAAAAATGGTATCGAAAAGTTGGAAGACCGCTATAATCGGTGTATCACCCGCGAAGGCAACTATGTTGAATAATTAAATTGAATTTTTCCAAAAAAATGTTTTTTTCTTCAAAACGATACGAACTTTTCAGCCGAACTGTTATTAGCAGTAGCACGACTAGAAGTTAACTGCTGCAGGATCCGCCCACTACAGCACACCGCTGGCGCTGCACCTATTTACGTCGAGCACACGTACTGTCAACAGCAAAACACCAACTAATAGTACCTAATCATCGTTTATAAAGTTAAATTAAAAGTTATAATTTATTGGTACTCTGTCGATTAACTTCCTAATAAATCTTACAATCATATTCAATTAATTACTTAATTATAAGCATTACTGCATTTGTAAGTAATTGTCAATAACATAATATAATATAATGGTGAATGTACAAATATAGTAATTTTTATAATTAGGTAATTAATTGAATATTGTGAGATTTATACGGGGTAATTATATAGAATAGATTACCAATAATTGGTAATCTATTATATTGTACTGATTTTTAATAATCACACAAAATTTACAAATGAATTTTTTATTTTTCAAATATCAATTTTGATATAAATCGTATTCGGAAAATTAAAATTTTCAAAATTTTCACTTCTTAAAATTCAAATCCAAATTAAATTTTTAAATTAAATCGAGATAAGCATACCTACAAATATATTTGTAGTAATATAACAAATATATTGGTACAATATTGAAAATTAATTAAATAAAAACATTTTCAAATATTGAATCAATATTGCGCCAGCATTCTATATTGGTGAGTGACTTGACATTTTGCTCCCGGAAATTTCGCACTCGGAAAATTCGCACCCGGACATTTCGCTTCCGAACATTTGTTTAGAATGTCCTAGTTCCGCTATTAGGACATTTCGGTACTAATCGCCGGTAAAAATGAGATCCTTGCGACGACATGGATCTGTTATGTAGGTTAGTGTCAGTTACTTAGGTTTAGTAAGAAGTGGTAGTAAAATATCCGGCAGCGAAATGTCTTAGAACTATGTTGGTGCAATATTTCCCCCATATTAGGACAAACTTATGGGCTACAGAGGTATGCACTGGTATCGAACTTGATTTTATATTTGTTTTAGAATTACAAATTTTAATTGTGTAAATTTTACCAATTAATTATCAATTAATATTTTGACTTCAAATCCGAATCATCTTCTTAATTTCACTAATTTCCAATCCAAAATATACCGATCTAATTCAAAAATCATCAATTTTATTTAAAATTTTATTGAGTAAATTTTAATCCAAATAAATAATTTCTTACTCAAAATCAAAATATATTCGAAACTGCAAACAACAAAAATCTGTTCAACCGCTCACTTCGCCATTTTGGCGAAAAAGCTTAGTTTTGTTCCCTAGTTGGTGCCAAGCCAACCAATTCGCGGCAAAACCAAAAACTTACAAAATTTACAAATTAAATTATTTCAGTAATAATTGTTTCTTTCACACTTCTGTACATACAGACATTTTCCAAAAATAGTAAAATTGGTTTTAAAAAAATAAAAAAATAAAAAATATTATATAATATAATACAATAAAAACTTTGATGAAGAAACAGTTGAAGACCCCAACGCAACGGTTCAAAGGTAAAAAAGTAATCAATTCCATAGAGGGAACTTAATAAACCAACAATATGTGTTAGGTCAATCATTCAAGTCAAAGAAAGAAGGAAACTCTGGTGTCCCTCGCCAATTTGGATAAATTACAGATTTGTTGTAGAGTATAGAAAAATAAAAGACCCTTGTTTTAGCTGTCATATAGTCATAATGCAATCGCCATTTGAAAATAGGGCAAAAAATCAAATTTCCGAATTTTTATTTGGGAGGTATTTAATAATTTGAATTAAATCAACGCCAAAGCACTTCATTTTATAACTAATAGGGGAAAGGCTTGCAGGTTGCCACCCCATAGCTTTTTTGGTCATAACTCGTCATACAATCAACGTATTGTTGATATAATAACATATACAGGAAAGGGGAAGTATAAAGCCACGATCTTGCGCAAAAAATCATTTTAATTCTCAAAAACTAAAAATTTACAGCAAATTTTCAAAAGTATCTAGAATCGACATCTTGAAATTTCGGCTTGCAGGTTGCCACCCCTTGAAAATTGTTGAAAATGTAAAAAATCTCAAGTAAAAACATATGATTTACATTAATTACACTTAGTGGCTGTGAACAAAAAAACTGAAAGTAAATTGACAAGAAAAAAAAAGTTAAAATTGAAAAAAAAAATTTTTTTATTTAAATCTAAAAATATATAAAAAATGCATCAATTATTAGTTAATAATTATTTATATTAATTTTTGAAATATTTAAGAAGCGTTTACGTCAATAGGTACATAAAATATGCAATGGGGGGTTAAACCTCCCCCCCTTTGCGCGGGAACCTGTCCTGGGCCGATTTAGGGGCTTATGTTGCCACTGTCCATAAACAGTCACTGTAGTATACGTCACAATGTAAAATAAGAGGGGTGGCAACCTGCAAGCCAAAAAAGGTGGCAACCTGCATTTTTACACCACTTTAGAATATATAGGAAAAAAAAACTTCCAACTCATGATATGTTTAGAATTATTTAAGAATAATAAAAATTGAATGAAAAAGCAACACAGCAAAAATATTTCCCTTAAAATTTTGATTCAAAATGTTCAATTTGTGGGCACAGAAGAAAAACACAATTTTAATTTTTCATTTTTTGCAAATAAAATTTCACATTTTGTTTACCAAACACCCTGTTATTGTGTTTGAGTGCATCACAATTACATTAAAAGCGACAACTACTCGTTTGTATTCGATGTCTGTCGAAATTTAGGGGATGACAATGTTAGAATGACAAAATCCGGCAGGGGTGGCAACCTGCAAGCAGTGGCAACCTGCAAGCCTCTCCCCTAATATAGGTATATAATTTTTATATACAGGTGCTGAATGAGTTATCCGAACATAGGAAATTAACTGTAAAACCTTATTTATGCAAATTCCTGCTTCCCTAATTATTTTAGAGAAAAAATGAAAGACACAAAAATAATGCAGAAATATAAGCTACGAATGATAAGAGCATTATATTTCATCTAGATTTTATTTAAAAAGTCAAAAACTGCTTTTGAAATTCTTAAAAGTTTCATTTATCAGACTGGGCATGTAAGTTTCCAAGGTAATTATTTTTGAAAATAGAAATTAAATTGAATTTATTACATGGCCAGTCCGATAAATGAAAATTTTAACAACTTTAAAACCATTTTTTGACTTTTTAAGTAAAACTAGAAGAAATCTAATGTTCTTACCATTCGTAGTTTATATTTCTGTATTATTTTTGTGCCTCTCATTTTTTCCTACAATAATTAGGGAAGCAGGAATTTGCATAAATAAGTTTTTACATATTAATTTCCTATGTTGGGTAACTCATTCTGCAGCCGATAGATTCTTTCTACATGAAAATTCGAAAAATCGATTTTTACTCTACTATTTTTAGAGGTCTAATACATTTTTTAAAACAATTTATTAGCATCTAAAAATTAAGGGCTTCTTATTTTTTCATGAGCAGTTGTTTTAAAAGAAGAAAGGCTTTCTATGATCTATTAACATTTTTATGTAATTTACTTTTTTTTCATTATTATGTATTAAAATTTATTAAAAAATGCATTTAATTAACATTAGTTTTACTGCCGTCAGGCACTACTGAACTGCTCATCACAAATCACAAGCACCACAATATAACAATTACTTTTACAAAAAGAAAAGAAAAATGAATGCAAGTTCACGGGCTCACTCACCAAATAATGCTATCTGCTGGCCTGATGATATTTACAATATATAATTGAATAATAATTTTCGTATAATCTAAACAGCTGAGGTTCGAATCATAAATACACTTTTTTTTAAATTTGGTAAATGATATTGGCCCAATAAATTATCGAAGACTTTTCTTCAGTGTTATTAAGGTCTTGACATAATATAGTAATTAACATCGTATAGGCTATCATTGCTTTACTTTCTCCATTACAACAGATCCTTCGTTTTTACCATACAAAATTTAATAAATACGTAGATATTTAAAAACAGTATAGTTACAATTTAGTATAAAGTATAATTATTTATTATCTTTAAAAAACTTCAAGGTTTTCTCAAAAAAATATTAAAACATCAATAACTATTTTATTTGCATTTAAAATTAATACCAACTGAATATTTTTACTTGACACTCGGTGGTTCTTCAAGGTTTCAATTTTTGCTAATTTAGAAGAGTAGGTTAGCTAAACAGACTTTTGTGCAATTGTGGTTTTGCGTGTTTAATAGGCAAATAATTTTCAGCTTGAAAGTTATGAAATTGGAGGTATTTTAGTTCGAAAAATGCCAGTTAACCTTTCGATAATTAATTACAATTAATTACTGTTGGAATTTAGATCAGATAAATATTTTTTTATTTTTTTACGTTTATCAATCAATTTAAAAAATATATTTTGGATCCGCAGCTTGCCTATGCCTATTTGCTGGTCCCCTGTAACATAGGCGGCTAAAAAATTATTCTTTTATTATTTTAATGAGTTTTAACAATTAAATTTGGAAGTTATTATATTTTACGTAAAATTAGTTATTTATTTAAATAAAACAATAACATATTTCATAAGTCAGTCATAAAGCTTTTACGGGCATGTAAATTAAAAATTGTAACAATTGTAATATTGTGATTATATAATATTATGATAATTTATTTGTAGATCAATGACTGAACAATTAATGTCTTAGGAAATTCACATTTAAAATAAATTGAACAATTATAATTAATGCTTAAAAGCACAAATATGTGCTAATCGACTTATTTAAAATTTTTTTAAAGAATTCATTAAATGTCACTTATATAATAATATACCTTGTTTTAAAAATTGCTAGGAAGCAAAACATATAATTAACCTGTTCCACTTTCCTAATTTTTTGAAAATAAAATTTAGACAGAGCAAAACTGGTATAACTCTTTTGTATTGATAAACGTATACGTTCATATTTTTTGAATTTCACCTGGTATGTGGTACTCAACATCAAAAATATTATGTAACACCAGTAGTAGGTACTTATTTTCCAGAAGTTTAAATCAGGTTTGATGAGTTTTTAATTTCATAAAATATTGTCGTTTTCATTATTGATAAAAATGTAGAATGGTTTTTTTTATTTTGAAAAAATAATTACAAAATGCATAAAAGTTGAAAAGTTTTGGAAAATTTAAATTTATAAATAACTCCACTCTTTTTTATAATATATATTATGCAATGTTCACTAAATTAATTAATGTATTATCATAAATTAAATTAAGAATGTAAGAATACATAAATTGAAGATAGCATCTACTATATTATGTCCAACTCCAAAATAACTATCTACTGTATGTACTTTAATAATAATTCTAAACAATATATTAGTTTGGCGGAAGAAACCGCACGTACCATCGATTATTCAAAAAAACGTAGGTACCAATACATTTTTTTGCATTTTTCAATTATAGCAGAACCACATAATAAATAAGATTAGTTATATCAATAAAAGAATCCCGTCGTGAAAAGTGAAAGTGGTTTATGCAGTTTATGACACAGAATTCGAAATAAATAATTGTTTAAAAAAACAACAAAATGTCATTAAACTTACACTATCCGAAGTATGCCAAAATAATTATTTTTGATTTTAGAAAAATTTGTAATCTCTAGATAAATTATCAAATTTTATTATTATATTGATTCACAATCATACTCGCAACCACTTAGGACACCAAAATGAAAATTTCACTCAAATATGTATAAAAGTCACTAACACAAAATATTCATAGTTCATTGATGTAATCTCTTACCGAACGAACGCATAGTCTGTAAATGCACTTTATGCTCTTTAAAGAAACGATATGTGAAAGCTTTAAGGCTGTAATACAGGTAAATTATCTAACCAAGTTCCTTTTACACTTTTAATTTCCAATATAATTATAAATTAAAAGCAAGTCTCCATATAATGACATTAATTATGTTAAGTAACTGAAACTTATACCTTATAATAAATAACCAAGAAAGTTTGACAAAAACAGAAAACAATGAGGTTTTAATATTTGTCTATCTATTACTCAATAAACTTAATGGAATAGTACCGACTAAATGTCGATGTAAAAATTCAGGGATCAGGGTAGAACAAATTAAAGAATCAGAATTGGATAATTTCATTTGGGAGCAACGGAACAGAAATGATGAGCTTAACAAAATTAAAAAATTGCTTTAAATGTAAAAATGTAATTTAAAATTTTCAAGTAAAGATAATCTTTATGTTAAGCTTTATAGCACCCGAGGTACATATTTATTCAGTTAAAAGAAAGTTTTCACCTTTAATTACATAAAAGTTTAAATAGTACTAAACTTTTGTATTTCTACCAAAAAATAAAAAATAAAATATAAATTAAAATAATCTAAAGAAATCGGGGATTATAAAAGAAAATGGACATACAAAAAAAAACAATATTAGTCTTCTAATATTCTGGGAAGAAATAACTGAAACTTTTTTGCTTAAATCCTTTATTTTAACATCAAAACAAAAGACCTTAAGTTTTCTGTAACAAATTCAAATCGGAACACAGATAAATTTGACAAGGTTCCAAAAATCTTAAACTGGCCGTTTCTTAAGTATACTATACCAAAAATAAGTCTTGTCAAAATTAAAGTAGATAAAATTCTGGCTAAAAATATAAAAAATTAATATTCTAGTTTAGCTGGTTTTCAAGATATAGCCCTTCATATAATTCCCGATTTAAAAAAAAAAAACATAGTTTTTGTCGATTTTTTTATATTATATTAGGATTATATTATATTAGGATCCTAGCTTTTTAACTTGATCTCCCTTGACTATTTTTAGCTATTTATTAAATTTTTGCAAATACAGTACAGCCTCGTTATTCCGGACAGATATAGTTTAGAGTTGGTTCGGATAACCGAGTTTTCCGGATTAGCGAAAATTTGTGGCAATAATTTTATACAATCAGTTGGATACTGGGGTACACGGTACTACTCAGTGCGTATTTCCTAAACCTACAAATGCATACTTACTCTCAAAAAGTGATAGTCTCTTATTAAGTAGATAAGATCAATCACAGAACATATACACAAGTTTTCAGTTCGTGAAACCGGGGGGGGGTCTGGGGAGTGTTCTGAACAAAGCTGAATTTACAGTTATCCATCTTTGAATAGCAGTTAACAAATCTGAATTGCAGTTGACAAATCTGTATTAAAGTTGACGATGTCTGATTGCCTAGGTTGTGCGGCCTGAAGGCCGCACTGAACCATCACTCCCCCATAATCACTTAATATTTTTAGACTGGTAACTTAAAATTAACCAATTCTAAATAGGCCAGTGGAAAAACGCCGATACTTTTTATTATGATTTTTTTTTGTTTCATTTATTTCATAAAAGTCCTGTTTGACCTGGGGTATCGATCAAATCAAGGTCTTCGGAAATATCTTCCTTCCTAAATCGTGAAAGGTTTAACGTAATTCCTATTAAGCATGAATTGTCAATTTTATTTATTGTTACTGTTAATTGAAAAACAAATTTATCACAATTATTGCATGGTTTCGAAGTACAAGAAAGGAATATGAAAGATATTTAATAAACAGCAGACGTTTAAAAATAGACAAGGAGACAATCCCAAATCTGAAAACACTATTTGCCCGTCTGATCCTTTTGCCCTTTCCAGAAGAAATTCTGGAACTGCCTCTGATAGCAAATATGGATTAAGCAGCGAGTTGTAGTTTGTTATAAGAGGCCAGGGGGAGCCAGGGAAATTTAAAAAAAATTAAAAATTAGGACAAATGTTTAAGCAGGACTTTCATTTGCAAAAGTGAAGTAATTGAGAATTACACAAATTTGGTCAGGGAAAGTCGACGAATTTTTTATTTTTAAGGAAAAGTCGTGGAAATTAAGACTTGAAGACAGGAAAAATTTTCGAAAAATTCGACAAATAAAAAATGTACAATTTTTAAAAGCTAAGGTTTGCAAAATGTTTAGGGTCGGCAACCTTTTGAGACGGAACAGCCAAAAGGTACAATTTACAAAATTTCCCAGTTGTTAAAGAGCCACTAACATTTTTATTTCAACATTATGATATTTTATCCTGTTTTTATCCTGTTTAAAGTATTTTTTGCGGAATAATATTTTCTATGGGTTTTGAAAATAAAATAATATAAATATTAGGTAATATTTGTGCATGTACCTGGAGAACTTGACATCAAAAGAGCCGCAGGTTGCACACCCCTGATCTAGGGGAAGACTTAGAAAAGTTAGGAATTTGTTTTTGAAAGTTTGAAAGAAAACATATACAAGTTTTCAGTTTTTGAAACCGGGAGGTGTGGAACACCCTCCAGTACACCTAAACAAACTTATTCCCAGAATCTAGCTTTATATAGATTTTTCTAAATGTCTTTTGTAACTTAGATCCAGTAATGCCCAGTGGAATCTCAACTTTAAAACCGGAATCGAAATTTGTTTGCTATTTGTGTTTTTTAACACACTTACAGATATACTAGAGGGTGTTCCACACCCTCCAGAACCCCGGTTGTAAAAACTGAAAACTTGCATATATGTAGATGTTCTGTG
Organism: Cantharis flavilabris; assembly: GCA_949152465.1. Lineage (NCBI taxonomy): Eukaryota > Metazoa > Arthropoda > Insecta > Coleoptera > Cantharidae > Cantharis > Cantharis flavilabris. The sequence continues at coordinate 44,852,961 of OX424436.1, forward strand.
CGATTGCTTTATTTTTTGCCGAAATAAACAACAAAAATAAGTGAAAAAATTAAGCAGAAAAACGGAAAATTCGACCATCTTTAATGATTTTTTTTTTACAACTTCAGAGGACAAATCTTCTTCCAAATCAACTTTCTTGCTACAAATATTAACTTTTCACCTTTCTAGTTTACCAGATAAAATGTAAAGACTAAAATAGTTATTGTTAAAAAATAGATGGGGCGGGGCATCCCCCGATAGCGGTGGATGATGGGGGAGAGCGGAGGTCATATTCGGATTCAGGAGGTTAATTTACATAAGAATCAGGAGGAATGGTATCAGAAAAAAAATTCGATTTGCAAACCTGTTTTATCATTTGTTGATAACAAATATCACGTAATTAAAAAAAAAACAAATCTTACGATATCTCACCAGCGGAAGAGAGGGTCAAAAAATCGCCTTAATAATTAATGGCCACCCCCTATTATTTTAACTTTACCAATTTAATCAAAGAAAATATGAATTAAATCCGTTCAGATATTCTTTTTATTCAAAATTTAATATTTTATAGAAAATTAAATTAAAAACGCACAATTTTAGAGCCTTCTGAATTTTGGCGCTGAATGCGGCGGTTCCATTGCACCCATGGTTTATCCGACCCGATGTCATAGTTTAGTCTTAGATGAATTAATTCGAAATTGCAACTAGAAATTCGTCCGGATTGCAGAGGTAAATAATATAAAATGTCCGAACAGGCGGAGTGTCCGGATTACTGGAGTGTCCAGAATAAAGTGTGTCATGATAAGCGAGGCTGTACTGTACCTCAATATCAGTCAGTACGACAAAATAAAAATTTATTAAATATGAAAAATGAAAAGTAGAGGAAATATCAAAAATTAATTTATTTTTTAATTTTTTACTTATTTGTGATCAGATATACAGAAAACACATCAAAAACTGAAAACTACGTTTTTTGGGCAAGAATCAAAGTTTTATACTTTTACGTCGAATTTTATCTATAATATTAATTTTGATGAGATATATTATATGTCTCATAAACATATGTTAAGGCCAATGACGTAAATTGGGCAATGATGTAAATATTTTCATTTGATTGTAATATTTAGGTCTTTGGCCGGTCAATGACGTTAATGGCTAAAATAGATTGGACAATGATGATTTAATAGAATAAATACTATAAGAAACAGCAACATGGGCGATGCACTTCAACCCGGGACAATTATTTGTCGTGCACGCGTTTTTCCGTGTAAAGGACTCAACCCTTTTCAAGGCAATTAATTTAATTTAGACAAACGCAAACTCATTTTAGGGTGGATCCGTAATTCTTTGTGCTTGCGTCAGCTAAACCGGCTCGAAGGAAAAATTAATTTTATTTAATTCATTCATTTTACGGTGGATCCGTGATTTGCCGTAGTTGCGTCAGCCGGAACTGACTCTGCATCATGATATGCATCATGTTTGAGGGTAATTCTGATTTCTGTGGTTCCATTAATATGTTACAATGAAATAATATTATATTATAATCTGAATCCAGAGCCTACCTTATTTCACTTTCGTTAGTTTTGCAATATGGGGTGTTAATGGGGTGTTGCAAGCGAATATACAGCCTCTCACACTCAAATGTCAACCTCGCCTTCACGTGGTACACCCTGATTATACAAAAGAGGCAATGACGACCGAGTATTGGCGGTATAACCAAAAACCATGTTTTGCAGGAAATGGCAAAATATAGGACTCCCACCAGTTTAGGAGAAGAGAAACTGGGAGCTGGATTAGAAGCTCTGAAAGGGCAGCCCCCTTACTGATCTTACCTGCAACAGGATAGTCTTCTGTTCAGGGAAAGAAGTTGACTTTCATTCACTCAAATGATGCCTCGGATGATGGATCGGATAAAATGATGACAGAACGCAAACGGATAAGGAATAAGAGACTGGGAATAAAGGATTATTTAAACGTAGGATGCTGGAATGTTCGTGGAATAGGGAATAAACTGGTAGAATTGGAATTGGCTCTGAAGGAAAGAAAAATAGGCATAGCAATAATCAGTGAAACAAAGAAGAAATTGAGGGGAAGCTGCGACCTGAATGAATATACAATGATATATAGTGGAGTACCCCAAGATCAACGGGCGACAGCAGGTGTAGCAATTCTGATAAACGGGAAATGGAAAAGACACGTTACATCATACAACTGGATAAATGAAAGAATAATAACAATGCGATGCAAGATAGATAGAGGAAATATGACCATAATTGGAGTCTATGCTCCCGATGAAAATAAAAAAGAAGAAACAGAAACCTTCTATGAACAGCTACATAGTGTATTAGATAATACAGGGAAGAACGACTACGTGGTCATAGGAGGAGATTTTAACGCCCGAATAGGTAGAACACCAGTAGACGACGTGATTGGAATACATAACGAAGACATCCTAAATAGAAATGGCAAAACACTGAGAGATTTCGCATGCTACAATAAAACAAAAATTTCGAACACTTTTTTCAAGCACAGAAGGATACACAAATATACCTGGTGGGCTAGAGGACAAATCTCTACAATCGACTATATCCTAACTAATGATAAAACTTCTAAATGTATTAGAGACACCAGAGTCTACAGAGGTGTTGATATTGGATCAGATCACTTTCCATTATGTTCCACGATAGCTATAAAAGCAAGATGGCTAAAACAAAAAAAAAAAAGAAGACAACAGAGAACTCTTTAAGATCTACCTTCTACAAGAAGAATCCGTGAGAAACCTATACCAAACAAGATTAGATGAACACAGTAATAACCGGGAAAATTCAGAAAACATAGAAGAAGAATGGAATAACATCAAAACCATAATCAAAAAAGCAGCATTCGAATCCCTTGGACATCGACGAAATACTACGAAAAAAGGAATGAAAATATGGAATAAAGAGCTCGAAGAATCTATAGAACATAAAAAAGAAGCTTACAAAAAATGGCTATCAAATGCAACACGCGAAAACAAAGAAGAATATGACAAAAGGAAGAAACCAAACGAATAGTCAAGGAACTAAAACAAAATAAATGGGAGCAATTTATAGATAGAATTGAAAACGATGTACACGGGAGACAGAATATTGTATACAAAGTAATGAAACTTCTAAACAGCAAAGAGAAAGACACGGCCTCCTTTACAGTTATCGAAAATGAAGAATGGATTAATTACTATGAGAAATTATGGTATAACGAAGAAGAGGAGCCAATAAAAATCAATAGGGGAGATACAACGGTAGACAACATAGATCTTACAGAACTCAATGAAGCTTTAAACGAAGTCAAAAACCGTAAGGCAACGGGAACTGACGGAATTAATAGCGAACTGCTTAAATATAGCTCAAACAACTTTAAAACAAGGTTCCTAACATTTATAAACTTATGTTGGAAACAAACGAAGACACCTGACGAGTGGAAAATAGCGAAGATTGTGCCAATATTCAAAAAAGGAAATAGGGCGGCATGCGAAAGCTATCGAGGAATCAGCCTACTAAATACATCCTATAAGATATACTCAAGGATCATAAATAAAAGACTTAGAACCATCACCGAAGGAATGATTTTGGAAGAACAGACTGGCTTTAGGAAAGGCAGAACGGATAACATCTTCTGCTTAAAACAAATAATAGAAAAACATCGGGAGTTCAATCGCGAGACTCACATCGCCTACATAGATTTCATAAAGGCTTTCGATAGAATCGTACGCTGTAAAATGTGGGAAATTTTAGAAAAAAGAGGAATACCACAACATATAATAGAAGTAATAAAAGAAATGTACCAAGATACTCAAATATGTATAGCAAGAAAAGAAGAGACAAAAAAATCAATAAATACAGGGGTAAGACAAGGGTGTAATATATCACCGACACTGTTCACCATATATATTGACGACGCCATACGAAAATGGAAGGACCAAATACCCCACTATAAAGCAAACTTAAACAGCAAAGCTTTTGTATTAACAATCCTTTTTGCGGACGACCAAGCCATAATAGCCGACAGTGAAGACTCCCTGCAGTTCGCACTATTCAAGTTAAGCCAGGTCGCGGAAAATTATAACATGATCATATCTACAAATAAAACAAAAGTAATGGCGTTCATAGGACAAGAACAAGTAAGATCAAAGATAGTTCTATACGATCAGCCAATAGAGCAAATAAAATCCTTCAATTTTCTAGGAAGTCTAATATCTATATTTGAAGAAGCTGATATAAACAACAAACTCGAAAAATTTAATTACATCAACGGAACAATAAAAAGAACTTTCAAAAATAGAGCAAACCAGAGCACGGCAATAAAATTTTATAAAACTATTTCTATACCAAGCATTACATACGGCAGCGAAACTTGGACAGTAACAAAAGAAAATGAGCAACGATTACAAAGCGCCGAAATGAGATTCCTACGAGCAGTGGCCGGTTATCAAAGAACCGATAGAAAAAGAAATACTGATATAAGAAACGAGCTAAGCATATACAGTTTAAATGAGAGAATGAAGGAGTACAGAATAGCATGGAGGGAGCATCTGGATAGAATGGATAACTCCAGAATACCAAAGAAACTGTACCAATATAAACCCAGAGGAAGAAGATCCATAGGTCGCCCCAGAAAAAGATGGCGAGATCAATTTTGAGTGACGTAACGGACCGCGGTCTTATACGTGTAGTTGATGATGATGATAGTTTTGCATTGTGTTGATGATATCGAATCTGTAGAATAGTAGTTTCATCATTGCCCACTCTGTATTGGTCATTAATGTCAGACAATGACGTAAAAACCAAATATGCAATTTTAAATGTCAACATCAGCCGAAATGCATGGTTATTGATGTCCATTCCCAGTCATTAACGTCAATGCCCAACAAAGCTGGGTATTGTCCGGCCATTGACGTTAATGACCGAATTGTCATTATTGACCGTAACACATATATTATATAAGATATAGGATAACGGCCAATTTAAGATTTTATGATTTTTGAGACTTTCTGACAAATTTGCCTCTATTTTGGATTTTCCATAATACATTCTAGAAAATATAGGGCCTGTTTTTCAGATACTAAGTAAAGAGTTACTAAATTGCATTCCCAAAGTTATCACTTGTTATTTTCTGTAGGTCTCAAATACTGCAGATTTGTACAAAAATTTTGATTTCAAAATTTTGTTTAAAATGAATAAACGTCACTTGATCAGGCATTTTTTTAAAATTTTGAAGTACCTATTTTACTTTCCGAACTCCTTAGTAAGGAAAGTATTGTAATCTGAAATTGAAAAAAAAAATTGACCCCCAATTTTTTCATAAAATTTTTATGTTTTGAGGTTCCCTTAAACCATTTCTACAATTTTTGAAAAATGTCTGTATGGGTGTATGTGTGTATGTTGCACTATATTTGTGGCAATTTGTGTGTGCATAGGCCTGTACTGTGGCGAGTTCAAAAATTGTGGCGCTATACACTCGATGCCACAATTTTAAATTAAAATATCTCGACACTTAGTTGAATAATTCGCCACAATTGACAATAATTCATTTGTATTTAATATAGGCATTATATGTGCATCCTTGTTTCTACGTAGATTAAAAATTCGAAGGAATATTCTATTTTATGTGAAATTTGCCACAATAGAGCTTATTTCCCGTACCACACACTATAATATTTATGGCAACTTAAACTAATGCCTTCATGTGGCGCCCTCTGCTTATCATTACAGTGTTGCCAGATATTCTCGATATGTTAGATGGGTTGCAGTCATAATTATTATAAACTATTAACCCCTTACTAACTTGTATTACTCGGTTTGAGATTTCTGTTATTTCAATTTTTGGTTAGATATAAAAATAATAAAGTAAAACAATGTTATATAAACTGCATATTAAAGTATACCCTTATCTTCGAATTATACTAAAAAACCCTAAATAAAATGGAAATGCCATGACTTGCTAAAATGTTAAAATTATTATTTAATTATTACTACTAGTATTAACAAGGAGGGGACCCCTACTCGATATCACCGATTTCGTCCAAATTTATAGGTATGGAGGACTCGACTAGAATTGCAAGTGATATAAATTGTAGCTCCAGATGGCCAAGCGTTTAGAAAATAAAATTTTTTTAGGTCTTACTTTATGTATACATAAGTGTTTTACGTTATGAATTTCCAACTAGTAGCTAGCGCAGCGCCAAGATGTGGGACCCGCAATACGAAGGTCATAGGTTCGAGTCACCTGAAAGAAAGTTTTTTTTTTGCTTCTTTTTAATTTTTACGCTTGCACCGTAATAATGTATTGTATTTGTTTATATTTTTACAAAAAGCATAGGGCATCATTATTTTATCAAAACCTTTTTGAAAAAAAATTTTTTTTGTATGTTATAAAATTGAATACATTTAGTGATTTACAAGAAAAAAGTTCATTTGAAGGCACTCCGTTTGCCACCGCTGTCCTAGTTTGCTCCCGGAAGATGAATCTTACTACTTTTTGGGGGTTACCCGGTTACCACACCTACATCTTTAAGCAAATAACAGATTTCCAATATGGGCAAAAATTTCATTATTTAGTTTTAAAACAATTCCACTTATAAAGTTTGATAAGTTTTAAATTATAGGTACATTATTAGAAATATTATAAATTGCATTATCAAGGCCGTTTATAGTTCTTATAAAGTTGTTGACACTATTAAATTTACGCGTCTTTTTTTAGATGTAAAGCGTGGGAGGGTATGCTTAATTGCAGTCGTTTGAAGATTATTTACATTCTTACAAAGATAACATACATAATATGTATTTAAATTTTTATTAACAACGCGAAAAAATTAAACGATTTTTAATACTTTAATACGGATTTCTAGTTCTTATTCTGGACTTGTAGTAAAAATCACCTATCTTTGAAAACGGTTTTATATTATTTTAGAAAAATTTTAGTTAGATATTTAACTGCAGAGCCGTATTATCGCATAAGCCCATAAAGCCCGGGCTTGTGGTGCAAAATTTCAGGAGACAGCTTCCTTTTCTTTATAAATTATTCTATTAAAAAAAATAGTCAACTGTAAAGTCGAGGATAAGGGCGCAACTTGCGTAATACGCCTCTAATTAAGAGCCAAACTACACTACGTTGTTTCCGTCGCGTATTTATCGTCGCGTATCGTCCGCCCTATTGAAAACCACACGTTTAAATGGAGCAAACTACAGGAGCGTAATTTTCAACGCATTACGCTGTAGTTTGGTTCTTAATATTTCCTCAAATGTTTAAACATTTAAACAAAATTAACAATTTTGGAAATTCGTTTTCAGTTATATGCTACCTACATGAAAATCTTTTGGGATAGTTTTTATTTCGCCCATAAATTTTGAATAGTTTTACATTATAATACATTTTATTAAAAATTGCATTATCAAGGCCGTTTATATTTCTTATATTATGAGTAAGGTGACCATTTGTACTGATTTTACTAGGACAGTACTGGTTTTGGAACCTTTTTTTTTGGTTTTGGTTAACTGTCGTCACTAACCAGGACACAAAAATTTACTGATGTGACTATTGTGCTATTGATGTATTGACCTTGCATTAAATTGTTACCTAGCGTTTTGCAAAAATCACAGTCCCCCCCCCCCTGTTTTATAATATGATTATTTAGACTGTTTGAAGTTTGATCTATTGCCGGAAAACCGAACTCGATTTGACCTTGAATTAAAGTGTTAGCTAGCGTTTTGCAAAAATCACAGCCCCCCCCCTGTTATATAATATGATTATTTGGAGCTTTGGTAGTTTGATTTATTGCCGAAAATCCAAACTCGATTTGACCTTGAATTAAAGTGTAAGCTACCTTTTTGCTAAAATCACAGTCCCCCCTCCCTGTTTTATAATATGATTATTTAGACTGTTAGAAGTTTGATCTATTGCCGGAAAACCGAACTCGATTTGACCTTGAATTAAAGTATTAGCTAGCGTTTTGCAAAAATCACAGTCCCCCCCCCTGTTTTATAATATGATTATTTAGACTGTTGGAAGTTTGATCTACTGCCGAAAATCCGAACTTGATTTGATCTTGTATTAAAGTGTTAGCTAGCGTTTTGCAAAAATCACAGCCCCCCCGCTGTTATATAATATGATTATTTAGAGCTTTGGTAGTTTGATTTATTGCCGAAAATCCGAACTCGATTTGACCTTGAATTAAAGTGTTAGCTAGCGTTTTGCTAAAATCACAGTCCCCCCCTCCCTGTTTTATAATATAATTATTTAGACTGTTGGAAGTTTGATCTATTGCCGGAAAACCGAACTCGATTTGATCTTGAATTAAAGTGTTAGCTAGCGGTTTGCAAAATTCACAGTCCGCCCTTCCCTGTTTTATAATATGATTATATAGACTGTTGGAAGTTTGATTTATTGCCGGAAAACCGAACTCGATTTGACCTTGTATTAAAGTGTTAGCTAGCGTTTTGAAAAAAATTACGTGATATTTGCCGAGCCCCCCCACTCCCCCACGTGAGATTTGGTGAAATTCGGCTCGACCCCCCCCCCTAAACGCCTCACGTAATTAATGGACGTCCCCTAACTTGAGTAGGTCCTCGCATCCTGTATCTAGATGGATACGGTAATTACTAATTACTTAAACGCAACTAGCTCGGAGTACCAAAGAACAAGAGTGTGCTAACAATCGATTTTTACTTTGAAACTGAATATGAAAACATAAAATAATTTTATATACTACTTGCGTTAGAGACTTGATGCAAAATAACATCTTTCTTTGAAATCGGCTTTATATTAATTCTGAAAATTTTTAGTTACGTAGATATTAGCTGTTCAAATTATATAAGAGGACACAGATATTTTAAATTGTAACCAAAATTAGAAATTTTGTTAATTCGTCTCTAGCTACTACTTTATATCTTCTATTTGAAAAACATTTAGAATTATCAAGGCCGTTTAAAATTGCACTATAAAGTTTACACGTTTTTTATCAGATGTGGAGCGGGGAAGGAATGCTTAGCAATCAGTAAATAATTATTTTTTTATTAACAAGGCGAAAAATTAAACAAATTGTAGTGCTTTGGTAAGGGTTGAAGGTTCTTCAGAAAATGTTTAGTAGGTACCTAAATTTTACTTAACCTTAATCGTTTAGTAAAAAAAAGGATTAATATTGTAAGTAACTCGAGTTAGGTCCTTGCGTCCGGTATTTACAGACAGTACAGACATTAACGTAACTAGCTCGGAGTTATAGTGAAAGCTAATAAATGGATTTTTATTATGAAACTGGATTATATTCATTTTTAAATAAGTTAAAATTTAAGTTAAAAAACTATATCAAGTATCTTTGCATACTTGCATTCTGAAGCTGAAGTAAAAACTTTCTCGGTAAACGGCTTGAAAGTAATTCTTAAAAATCTTTGTTTCCTTTCTTTCTTCTTCGCAAAAATTGTAAAAGTAAAAAGTTGAAACAAATTCAATAAATTGTTATAATGAACAACTTTTATAAAAACAGTACAAGTTATTTTAGTAGATCCTAGCAGCTTTCTACAAGTGGACACTTAATATTTCTACAAATGTTTTAAAATGTATGTAAATAAAGTTTATAATAAATTTATTTATAAAAGTTTTAAATTATTATGTACTATTTATGTACGCAGTGCCCGTTTTAGGGGGCGGACAACCCGGACGTTATTCGGGGCGGTGCTTTGGCTGTTAATGTGACAAAATATTGATAAGTACCCAAGTAATCAAAATTTATACGTTTTTTTTTGGCTAAAATTACCTTGCAATTTACATTTTTTCGTATTTATTGTTTTTGCCTAAAACACCAAATAGACGTGCAGCTTGGTTGCCAACCTGAGTTGACAACCTGTCTTTATTCATAAAGAAATGACAATTTTTTACGCTGCTTTATAATTCGTTGGAAAAAAATTTTTTGAATTTCGGCAAGCTCTTTAGCACACGTGACCGCAAAATACAGCAGTTCGAAAAGTTCTAAATTAATAAAATTTTTAGAATCTCGGTTGCCAACATCTGGCTCCGCTCACAAAAAATCGAAATCATTAAAATTAAAATTCTAAAAATGTATTAATTTGGAAATTTTGAACTTTGCGGTCACGTGTGCTGAAGAGCCTGCCGAAATTTTGGATTTTTTCCAACGAATTATAAAGCAGCGTAAAAAATTATCATTTCTTTATGAATAAAGATAACAGGTTGTCACCTCTGGTTGGTAACCAAGTTGCACGTCTATTTGGCGCCTAAGAGCTAAAAAAATATTTATAACCATGCGGCAATTTGTCTTTTTGTCGCATCATCAAGGCCGTTTATATTTTTTATTATGAAAAATATGCAGACAGTATAAAATTTACGCGCCTTTAGATGTGAGCGGGGAGGTAATAATTTTGAAGTTGCAGTACGTTTAAAGATAAAATCTTTCCAAGGTTGCCTAAAATGAGATTAAATTTTGCCGCCTAGTTTAGTGAATTTTTAATTATAAAATTTAATTGTTTAATAGAAATTCCCTCTTTTTTTAAATAAATTACAACTTTGTGTTTATTAATTTTTAACATTTAAGATACTAGCATTAAGATTTATTTCTAATAATTATGAGGGGTTAAGTTAAAATACTTTTATCACACTATAATTACCTATTTATTTTAAGAAAATATATTTTTTCGAACAGGGGAAATTTTTCTTTTAAATGCACTGGTTTTTACTTCAACGCAACTAGCTCGGAGTTCCAAAGAGCAAGTGCGCTAATAAAAAATAGATTTTTACTTTAAAACTGGTTTAGTGTTAGTATACTATGTATTTTTGTATATCTTTAAAAATTTAAAGTAAAAAAAGCGTTCTGAACCTGAAGTGAAAACCCATCTTTCTTGAAAAACGGCGATACATACTATATAAAATTTTAAAAAGTTTTATATTATTATGTACTTCGTATGTACATATGTACGTATATGTATGTACATCCATTTTATTAAAAGTTGCACCAAGGCCGTTGATATGTATTTCTTATTATGATTATGAATAACATGCAAGCAGTATAAAATTTACCCGCTTTTTATTAAATGTTAGAGCGGGGAGAGAATAATTTAGAAATCGTAGTACGTTTGAAGATAAAATCTTTCCAAGATAAACTATATTGCCAAACAAAAGGATTTTTTTAACAATGCAAAAGTTTAACGATTTTTAGTGCTTTGGTTGATACTTATGTTATGACTTATGGTTTAAAAAAAAAAATTAAGTAAGGTAGTAGTAAACATATAGATTAAACATTTTACATTATACTAAGTAAATTTATTAGTAGGTTCTCGCTTCCTGTTGGAAAACTTTTCATTTTAGGGGTCAGAAAAACCTAATAAATTTAAGAGGGGAAAAATTGTCAGCCCTGTCAGTCGAAGTTGAACGTAGCTGACATCAGATGTTAAGCATAAAAATGGTAACGAAAATTTAATACTGAAAAAAATAAATAAAGAGATATTGTTGTAGAGTTAGGTGCAAAAACTCTGAACAAAATAGTCCTTGACTAACATTTTAGCGTTTTTCTGAAAGAACAATGTCGTATTGGTTATACCTCTTTTTGCATTCCCTACACAATTTATCAATAAAATAATACTTGTCGCATGGCTTCTTCAGTAGCATGGTCTTTCGGTTGCGACTACTTCTTCAAACTCGAAATAGTGACTAAATGAACTATCAATATTCTTCATACTTAAATTAAAAACTTGATTGTCAAAAATTATCAATTCATGATATTGTTTTGTAATAATTGACCTAATAAATAAACTATAATAAATAATAATTAGTTACGCCGATATCTATACAATGTTTGGTGGTTAAAAATAAAACTAATGTGTAGCTTTACAAATAGTAGGCAACTTGTTATACTTCGCCATGTAAGAAAAAGATTTTATTTATTAACTGGGTAGCAAATAGAAGTTGGATATTTTTGTCATGACTATTTTTTCGTTTCGTCTTAACAATTTTTTTGCCCCCCGAGAACACGCACCCTACGCAGCTGCGTTTTTTTTAAACCTTTAAATTTTCGTCTTTAAATTTTATTTTTTTAAATAAAATTACGTTAATTGAGAGTAACTACACTTTTTTCAACCTCTAATTACTGATTCACAAAAATTAGCCTACAAAGTTTTATACTACACAAATATAAAACGATAATTAATAATAAAATTATTAAACTGAAACTTGGCAACATTGCACTTACACCTTTGTTTATAATATAATATTTATGACGTTACATTTTTACACATTTCAGGTATTACAATAATTATGGCAATACGTTTACACTGATTTCGAGATTATATATTTATGGATAACTTGTCACAATCTAAAAAATGTTATAGATTCCTTTAAACCGTGGGTAAATTAAAAATTATCAGTTCTATAGATTCCTTATAAGATGGCGCACCTAGTATGTTAATAATTATGATTATGCCACAATCGAGGATTATTCACAGCTTGTCACAAACATTACGGGGCTTGTAATAGTGTGTGTGTGTGTGTATGTATGTCTCTGAACACGATAGCAACCAAACGAAATAACAAAATCACTCCAAATTTTAAATTTAAGTTTTTATCTGTTGTGGCACGAAGTCTATTGAAAATGGATAAAATCGTATGGGGGGAACGGGGGGTTTACTTGAAGCGATAAAACATAATCCATTATAACTCCGAAACGCAATGAAATAGGTAAAAGTTTATTAAGACAAAAATTATCCATATCAAATTACCTACAACTTTTGTGTTAAAAAATTTTTTCTAAAATAAAAAAAAAATTAAATTTTTGTTTATTTTAATTTTTTTCTAAAATTTCTTCATAATTATATAAATATCTAAAAAAATGATAATTTGAGACCTCCTGAAGAGAAATGATCCGGTTGAAAACCCCAAATATTAAAATTTAAATAAAAATTCAGATAATTCACAAAATAAAGTTCAACTGTCAAAAAAGTCAAATAGTTTTTTAAAGTTTGTAAGAGGTAGGAAAATGCTACAGGACTCTACCATATACCAAAAGAAGGGGAATTAAAAGCCCGAATTTTCGAGACTAGAAAGAAGCTTCAAGGTGGAAAATTCAGAAAAATTTCTGTAGAAAACATTTTATGAAATTTTATAAATGAAAATTAATTTATTGTGAGAGAATGCATAAATATTATGGATTAAGATTTATTGTACATGCATATGGATGAATAAGGAAGATATATGTAAAATTTGGTTAAAATCCATTCACTTTAAAATTTTCGAATTGCATGGCCAACTCAAAAATATGAAATTTTGGGAAAAGTTATAAAAGGATGCGCGAAAACAAAATAAAAGTAGTACATTTTTGCGAGTTATCCAGTACGGACGTATTGACTTAACCTCATTTGTATAAACAAAAAGTAATATAAAAATTTGTTATCGATAAATTTTCAGTGCGACACTACCGTGAAATCAACATTGTTTAACATACAGAAGATTTGTGAAGTGTTAGTTTAAGTGTTAGTTTGGGAAATAAAGTGGATATAAAAATTGGATTACGTTTTATTTTATTTGTATTTTTGTTTTTGCTTATTATTTCGATTTTCTGAATGTTTTTGACGATTATAAGATTTAAGTACATAAGTAGGTTTAACTCTCATAAGAATTAGTAATTTAGTTTTTTCTATCCGAGGTAAACTGGGAGTGACTTTAATATTCGGAAAGTTATGTGATGGCCACATCCGATTTTTTTAAATATAAATTAATAGGTATATTTTTCATAGAAAACTACTGTTTTTCTAAAAATTAGTGCTGGGACATCGACAGAAGAACATCGATGTTCGATGTCGATATCTAACCTGGACATCGAAGCCATTGATAACATCGGTTGAAAACATCGATGTTCGATGTCGATGTTATTGTCTATTAGTTTAAATCAAGGAAAAAACATGATGAAACACTTAAAACTGTTATTTTATTTAGAAATAAACTTGAAATAAGTTATAATACATAGGGTCAGTTGTACAAAAGTTAAACCAGGTTCAACTCACTGTTGATCCAATCAGAGTGCTCAAAATCAAAGTTAACCCTGGTTCAACTTTGATCCGAGGTTAACCCTCTGTTGTACAACTGACCAATAGTAATTTTTAAAAAATTACAACTAATAAAAGTCCCAACAATTTTTCATCGAATGCAGGGATAACATCGCAAAGCAAACATCGATAGTTTCGATATATCGATACGTCTGCCGTCGATGGCAAAACATCGATCGGGTAACATCGATGAACATCGCCCAGCACTACTAAAAATGTAATGTTGTGAGGGGATATTTACGCTATATGTCAATTTCAATATCGTTTTATGACTAGTTTTGGAGATATTAATTAAATCATGAGGGCCAGCGGTGGTCATGGTCCAGAATTCGTTTTTGCTAAAGTATGTTGTTGTTAACATAATATGTTACGGTCAATAATGACAATTCGGCCATTGACGTTATTTACCAGGCATTGACGTCAATGATCATTCATTTTAGGCGATGTTGACATTTAAAATTTCATATGTGGTTTTTACATCATTGTCCGGGCAATGACATTAATACCCGATACAGGTTGGGAAATGATGAAACTACTATTCCACAGATTCCATACCCTTAAAGCTGGTTCACACTATGTGATTTCTCATGTGACTTGTCATATTAGAAATATTTTTACGTTCACACTATACAATTTTTGGTATTCAGTAACATGAAAACAAAAAAAAGCAATGCGAATTGCTTATTATTTTAGATAGGATTTTTCATACGATAAAGTCGTTTTTTTTGTCGTCACACATGTTTCGTACTTCGCCGAGTTCGGGCCTCCTAGTCGAGGTGGATTGATTTCTGGGATTTCATGGATCAATTAATTTTTCTTAGCGCAACCACGACGAATCACGGATCCACCCTAAAATGAGTTTGCGTTTTTCTAAATTAAATGAAAATCCCTGCACACTTATGAGTTATGAGGCCTTCAAAAGGGCCGAGTTGCTGTCATTCAAACGGAAGAAGCGTGCACGACAAATAATTGTCGCGGGTTAAAGTGCATCGTCATTTTGCTATTCCTTATAGTATTAATCTATAACATCATCATTGTCCAATCCAATTTGGCCATTATAGCCAATACGTCAATAGACGTAAATATTACAATGAGATGAAAATATTTAGATCATTGTTAACAGGCGTTGATGTCATTGTCTGGCCATTGACATCAATGCCCAATTTACGTCGTTGACCGTTACATATTGTTCATAAGGAAGAGAATCAGATTTTCTGAAAGCAGATCGTATTTAACTCTTAAAATTGTGAAAGTTTAAAAATCTTTCTAAAACAAAAATATTGCATTTCTCCAAAGAGTATGTATTTTATGTATTACATACTCTTTTTAATTTCTCTGAAAAAACGGAAACCCATTATTCGCAAAAAACCCAATTTTTGTTTCAAAATTTTTAATAATTTGAGATACTTAACTTGCTTAACTTGTAGAAAACTTCATGCTGGATAGTTTTTCATCAGTTTTATATAATATGGGAATAATCAGCGTGAAAATACAACTACATAATTTCCCAAAATAATAATTAATCAATATCGAAATCTGGATGGCATATACCTACCATATACTGGGTGCTGAATGAGTTAGCCGAACATAGGAAATTAACAGGTAAAAACTTATTTATGCTAATTCCTGCTTCCCTATATAATTACTTTAGAGAAAAAATGCAAGACACAAAAATAATGCAAAAATATAAACTACAAATGATAAGAGCATTAGATTTCATTTAGCTTTTACTTAAATAGTCAAAAAATGCTTTTGAAATTGTTAAGTTTCAATTATCAGATTGGCCATGAAAGTTTCCATGGTAATTATTTTTGAAAATATAAATTATTGAAGTTATTACATGGCCAGTGCCATAAATGAAAATTTTAACAATTTCGAAAGCATTTTTTGACTTTTTAAGTAAAAGTTACATGAAATCTAATGGTCTTATTATTTAAAGTTTATATTTCTGCATTATTTTTGTGTCTTTTTTATTTTTTAATTTTTTTGGAAATATATTTACAAATCGTATATTTTAAAATTTAATTGTCGAGATTCTATTCTATCCGTGATTGTATACGTCCTGTTGGTTCATCGTCTAATTTCTTCATTCGGCATGTGTTCCATTCGGGAAACTTTACACGCTCGTCTTAGGTAATCCATCTCGGCAGCCTCAATAAGCCTCTTGTCTCTACTCGTTAGTTGCCAACATTCTGCTCTGTATGTTAAAATTGGTTCCACAACTGCTCTATAGATGGTCAATTTTGTATGTAATTTTATTCTGTTGGACCATAATAAGGAATTTTCGTATTTTTTTCGTTCATTGTCAACCCCCACTTTTGGTACTCTTCTACTAATTTTCTATACATATAATCAGTGTCTTCTTCATCATTTGCAATTATGACCTTATCGTCCGCAAATAAGAGGGTTAAATATGTCTTTCCAACTTCTATTCCCATACCCCGTGTTCGTCTCCTCCATGCGTCTAGTGCTTCATGAATGTAAATTTTAAACAGGGTGGGAGACAGGCAGCAACCCTGCTTTAAGCCTTTAGTAATTGTAAACTCCTCCGATGTATTGTTTCCCCATTTAACCAAGGCCTTTGCATTCCGATAGATGTTCCAGATGGATCGGATATAAATCTCATTAATGCCAACTTTCGTCATACTTTCA
The DNA here is from genome assembly GCA_949152465.1 of Cantharis flavilabris. NCBI lineage: Eukaryota > Metazoa > Arthropoda > Insecta > Coleoptera > Cantharidae > Cantharis > Cantharis flavilabris. The sequence goes on from OX424436.1 coordinate 44,869,670, forward strand.
ACAAATTTTTTAATTGGAACAGAATCGTAGGCCTTTTCGAGATCTATGAATACCAAATGAGTGGGCAAATTTCTAGCTTTTCTTTCTTCAATCTCGACAATTAATGTGGTATGGGCATGTGATGAGGATTCCCGAAGATCGGTGGCAAAAAAGAGCTATACATTATATACCAGCTAACAAAAAGAAAAAAAGAGGAAGACCCAACATATCATAGATACAAGGGATAAGAGAGACAATGGCGAATCGAGAAATAAAGGAGGAAGACTGTCAAGACAGAGAGGTGTGGCGATCGAAATGCGGGATGCGGCAAAGGCTGTAGGAACCCCGCCCTATATAATATATATATTTTAAAATTTAGCTTTCAATCTCTATGATGAATGAATATTTCCTCAAAAGAGGACTTTTTTTTCCAAAAAGGCGATTCTCAATCTTATAATGCCGCTTATCGGAATAAACTGAAATATCTTAGCTCCTGTGTCCTATTAACATGGGAGGTGAAAACAGTTTGTTTAAAAAGAAGCAGGTTACATGATTCATCAGTATACATTTGACCTAAATACAATGCTAAAGGGTGATTGTTGTTGCACAAGTTATCTTCAACTTTCTCATAAGAATGCAAAAGGTTTTCGGGTAGAATTTCACTGTTTGAGATAGAAATTGTTGAATGATAGAAACAAATTGTTTTGTTAAAAAAAAATTCTTGAACTTCAAAATATCTTCAGGAGATTGAATGAGGGAATATCCAATATCCACCTCGACCTATTTATGTAAATCACATCTTCATGAACTTGTAATATTTAAAAAATACCAAAATCAGAATTGTTGACACCGGACAAAGAAAGAAGTAATTTGTAAAAACTTTTATTACAAAATAACCAAGAGGATGTTACAGAAACTATAGAAATAAAATAAAACTGAGGTACAATAATATAAAGAATTAACTGTTAATAATTTATAATAAATAATATTGTCAACGCATTATTGATATCACTTTTAGTTGGTGATGTTATTTTGCACTAAACAATTATAGATTTATATCACATACATTGGCAACACCGCAAAAAACTATTACTTACTTTTAAAATACATTTAAAAAAGCCAAACGAAATAGTAATAATTTTATAATATCATTTACTTGGTAAACCACCAGACATTTATTAATCACACGTTTCATGATAAGTTTTTCAATATGTACATATTTATAAAAGTTCACGATAAAAAGAACTAAACTGCTGCCAGAAAAATAAAACAATAATAAAAACAAATATAATACTATTGTAAGTTACATACTTAACAAAATGAAAGTTGCATGCCTTCATTGATCACATCAAGTTATCGATAAAATAATCAAAAAAAATTAAAATACGTATTAAAATCTGTTAATAATATACACTCATTTTGCTGGGAAATCATACTACTGCTCAGAAAATGGTCTCGATAGAAATGTAAAATAATAAAATACATTTGTAAACGTCATTCAAGCATAATAATATTATATACATCACACTATAATAAAATTTCTATAATAAATATAATATTAATTATACAAAAACTTCTACACCTTTTTTCAATCATAAATGATTTAAAATACTGTCAAAACCTATAATAAAACTTGGAAGTCACATTATATACTCATATCCGTCTACATACACTTCTACAATTTTTGAGTTAAATTTTTATAAACTCGCTACAAAATTATTTTAAAAACCTACATGGGCTACCTTTTGTCTTCGACCACAACTTGTTTAAATAATTGTACTCCCGTCGACATTTTTGATTTAACTTCATGATTTCCTAAAGCAGCCGTTCCATCCTTAGCTATAAATAGTTGAAGACCTGAATCTGAAAAAATACCCAGTAAATTAATAACCAAACAAGACGGCATATTATATTTAAACTTACTTTCCGCAGAATCGTCAGTCGGTTCCAAATTTGTATTTTTTATAAGTTCTTCTATGAGGTCATCTGGATTTACGCGGGTAGTTTCAACTCGTCCCGAAACTGTGTTCAGGTCCGCCTCTTGAGGTTGAGCTTTTTTCCGTCGCTCTAAGGCCGCTTTTGCCCTATCTAATGAACCAGTATCGGAAAGAACCAAACTACTCGAACTGGGATTTCTACAAAACAAAAATTAATATTTAATTATTAAATTTAATAAATATTTACACAAACTAAAAGCAACATCATTGGCTTATTCTAACGATTTACTAAAGAAATTTTTAATGTTTATTTAAAACCATGTTCACAAGTATCATAAAATTTGTAATTTATTAAATGTGTCAGTGTATTTCTTAAAACAGAATAATTGCTTAAACAGATATTATGTAAGAAAGTTTAATACATCTAACATTTGTATTTGAAAAAATTAAGAGCTATTAAGTTTTTGTCAGTTACCTAAAGAATATCACAAAAATTTAAATAAGGCTTAGTTACCCACAATCTCATAACATTCCTTCACATAAACACGAAAAAATATATTGATCTACTCTTCTGAATATCGCGTAAAATAAAAATTAAGATCTGGGATTCCCACAATCAAATTTTCATTTAAAGCAATATTCAAATTAATAAATCAGTTACAATTATTTAAATTTTTGTTAACCTTCTGGAAATAAATGACAAAAAATGAATTATTCAATTGTGCAGAAAGATTTGCACAGGGCAAGGGTCTGCAATTCAAGGCAATTATGATTTCTTGCACTGATAATAAATTGTAGCTTCAGGTACACTGATAGAGGACACTTTTCTAAGAAAAATATTTAACAAAAATTTTGTTCTAAATTCAAACCCTCGAGAGTTACACCTCTTTAAAGCATTTTTTTAAATTTCCACTTTCACATTCCCATAGCTCCGAAAATATTGATTTTTCAGTAAAAAATGTGCTTAACAAATAATTTTTCAATAACAATAAAAATTTGGTGAATTTATTTTCTTGTTTTGTAGCTGCCTTGTTTAATATTTTCAAATTTTCTGTAAAACAAATCGGTTTTCCAAAATTTTTTACTAGACAAAAGTAGTAGTCCGTTAAATTTCCTATCCGGAATGAGGCGTCAAATTTTTTGTAAAACGTTTCGTTTAAGATACAGGGGTTTTTAAAAAAAGCAAAAAAAGAAAAAGTTCAAGTTTTTGAACATTTGTTTACTTTTGTTTTTTTTTATTTGTTTTAATTCATAACTCGAAAGCCGTTTATTTTAGCCAATAAAAAGTTTGAATCTAGTTTGTAGATTATTTCACTCTTTAAAAAACAACTTAACCGTTTTTACTGAAAAATCAATATATTTTCCTAGCTACAGCCATGTGAAGGTGGAAATTAGAAAAAAAGCTTTAAAGAGGGTTGACTTTGGAGGTTTTGAATTTAGAAAAAAAATTTTGTTAAATATTTTTCTTAAAAAAGTGTCCTCTATTACCACTGAAATTATGTAAAAGGTATCCGGGGACACCTGTATAAAAAAATTTATTTTAAGATAGTTGATACTAGAAGTGTCGATATTTGTTATAGTAAATATTAGAAAAAGATTTACTTTAATTTTTTGTAATTTGTATCAATTAAATCATGATAAATATACTCGTACAAAAAATTAAATTCTACTTCTCCACCAGGGTATTTTCTAAAATGCGAAACAAACTAACAGCAAAATTTCCTAACTTTGTACTATTTAAATTTTAAAATCGAATATTAATTACACAGGTTAAATAATTTTCTAATATTTCAAACTTACATGCTTTTACAGTATAACATTTACATCATAACAGTTTTTCAGATGGCGTGGCTCATTTATGCGAATTTTTTCATAGCGCTCTTAATGCAGAGAATTAGAATTTATTTAAAAAAACCATTGCAATTCATATAATTATATATCAAATATACAAACGGCATATCCAAACATATCCAAAATTATAATGAATATATAATAATAAATAAAATGAAATGAGGAATTTAAATGTTATAGGGGCCTATAGGACAGCTATATTTGATTTTTTTCACCCTCGACTTTTGTTTAACCTGAATTGGCGAATAACTTACTGCTGATGGTGATGTGGGAGTTTTAAGGCCGCTACGAAAAAATTTCTTATAAATGGCAACATAAGTAATAGCATGCAAAATATGTGCGTTTAGAGAGAAGTTAAGAAATTAGAACATAGAAGTATAAGTGACATCCTACTTGTGCAAAGGACTATGAGTAGTAGATTTATTTTATTTACATGTAACATTTTAACATTTTTATGCGATTACTACACCAAAAACTAACCAATCACAAAACGGTATTCAAGCATTTTTAAACGTACACTCTAAAAGCGCGATATAAAGGAGGTGCAATTAAAATTTGGTTATGCAACAGTTACGTGAACACTAACGTAGTGATGCTGGGACGACGAACTGAAGAATTTTGTGAGCAATCGAATAACATTGCAGAAGACGTTTCGTCTGGACTGATAGCCACAGGGGCTAGCTTACCTCCAGAATTGCCTTCTAACAACTTGCGATGAGGCAAGTTCCTGAAAAGTAACAGAATTTTCCAATACCTCAATAGTAAATTTTAAACATAAAAATTTAAAAATAATGACAAACATAAATTATTACTGATCAATTAAATGCAAATCGGAGGTGCGAGTATATTTTTTTAGCTACAATAAAAAATTTCTAAAGAATTTTTTTATTACTTAAATTTTTCTTTATATGAAAAGAAAAATTCAGGTAGCAAGGTAGCTTTATAATAAATCTTAAAATGTAAAAAATAATTCTTTCGAAGGAAATATTGCACACAAAAAGATGATATTGAAGTATTGTAAATACTAAATTTCAATTTTGTGATATCAAAATTGATACGCGAGGCAAATCAGATGCCAAATCAATCAAATTACTAGTTTGAATTTTCTTGAAAGATTCGCGTTAACACAGCATAAAATGTTTAGAAAAAATATCAGACAGTAAATAAACCAAGCTGAAGTTTAAATAAACATCCAGTAATTAATTTCTTTCATAGAATCTGGAATTAATTTTAAAATATAAGCTTAAAAATAAATAATAGAGATTTGTTAATTTATTAATAAAGCTGGAAGTAAGCGAGCACGAGAAGGCACTAATCTTATAGTTGCGGTTTTTACATATCGAGCAGGAGCGATTGATCAACTGAAAGGCCGTTTGTAGACTAGTGGCCTGCTTTCTCAATAAATATAAAATAGTCTTCAAATTTAATATAAATAACTTATGTAATAAATTGAATCAATTTTTTAAAGTATAGCAATCTAGTCCGTCGCAAAAAAAATCTATGTGAAAATAACTTGGAAATGAGATTTTTTGTGTCAACCCTTCCAGTTGTAACCTCGAACTAATCCAAGATAAACTCAATCCAAAAAAATTTACTATATAAATAAATAAAAATTTCCGGAAAGATTTAATATAATCATGGGGGATAATGCAATGAAAAAATTGTAAAATACACAATTTAGAAATTTTATGAAAATTTTCATTTCCGAGTTATTTCCATTCACGTGTACCTAATAACGAAACCACTGCTGTTAAAATGATTGTTTTATAAAATAACTTTTCCGATATTCCCGAAAACTTACACCTCTAACGCATTAAATGATCTAGATTAACGCAATGAACTGCAAAACCACAAAAATGTTGATAATACATAAAAATTCACAACAATAAAACATACGTACGAATACAGAATGAAGACCAATGCCTGTTCTGAAAATTGGTAAAGAAAAAGTAAACCAAACCAAAAAGTTCAAAGTGAGTATGTTAATGAAAAAAAAAAAAATGATTAAAAATCCAAACAGAAAAGAAATCCACCAAGTAGCCAGAAAGAACAAAAGAGTTTTGAAAACCTACCTGTTCAATTGATAGGAACCTATTTGCTGTCCGTCTGGGGCACCTAATCTTGATTTCAGTAAAGTAGGAGAAGTGGTTCTAGTTCCAGGTAAACTACGTTGATATTTCAAGATAGGAGATGCGGGAACTTTGAAGGGAACATTAGCACCGTTTTGCTTAGGTGTGGACTGACTATTTAAACCGTTATTACTGGAACTAAAAGTTTTTCTTTTAGCTTTAGGCGTAAGGAAAGAAAACAAAGCGTCGGATTTTTGAGCAAAGTTATGAAAAATACTGTCAGGTTTTGTTACGGTAATTTGACGCGGTATTTCGAAATCGCTTTTAGACCTTAAAACGCCAGGAAGCGGTTTAGGTTTATTTGTCTTTCGTTCATCCAAACTTGCTCGTTCCATTTTAGTTTGATGGATTGGTAAATTATTTTTTAGATGGAGATTGTCTGATAAGCGATGATCGGGCATTTCTTTGATGGGCGTCATGTTTTTAAGTCGCTGTTCTACGGCGACACAAGAACAGTTTTTTTGAATTTCGTTGGGATATTTGGCATTGAATTTAGCAACAAACGTGTCTTCGAGATCACCATTTATACTGCTTTCGGGAGTTTTAAATTCTTCTACACTGGAAGAGCTTATGTTATTTGTTTGATTATGATAACCTTTAGGAGTGGAATATATGGTGGTCGATAAATCTCCGTTAGTATGATCGTCATCTCTATGGGGCATTATGAGACCTTTGGGAGTGCTGTAAATTTCTTCGTTGTGGGATAGTAAAGAGTTTTTAGCATTGTGATAGGATACGGAAGAAGGATGATGGAACCACTTCGGCTTTTGTAGATCCCTACATAAACAAAAATTAAGTATTGCATGCAAAAATGCTCTTAAAAGAGCAAGAAAATTAAATATAGATAAAAAAATAATAAGTAAAGAAACGCTAAATTAAAGTTTACGACCACACTTATCAAAATAAAATAACCAAGTAAATAAAGAAAGTTTCTTAAGTTACGCCAAAGTATAAACTATTATTTGAATCGTACAAAAGATTTTTGATTTGCTCACCTGATATGTCCCGAATCGCCCGAACTAGACTGACGACTATGCGAATGAATACTGCTGTAGCCGGATGCTTTTGACATTTGGCTGGTGTTGGAGGAATTACGTGAATGTCCCTGTTCACAATTTACTTCTTCTTCCGGTTGTGAATTAAGAGGTTCAATAATATCCGACGCAATCGAAACGGGAACGTTATCGTTGGAAAATTGACCAAGAACTAAATCTAGAAAAAATGTGTTTAAACAACTTCAGGGTATTTAAAAAAAAGGTCTTACCAGATTGCAGTAACGGTGGTCTCTTCTTAGGTAAGCTGCCAAAACCTGAACTAGCACTGGCTATTGAACCTGCTAACGAACCTGAAGAATAATCATCTATTGGTCTATGCTCTATAGCCGTATCTTCGATAACAACTGCTTTATGCTTTAAAGATGGCGAGGGACTAAAAAAATAATCGTTTTTACTGTAAATTTTCATACAAATTATAATCTTAACAATGCGGTTCAATTTGAGGATCCGAGTATTTGAGTGAATGAAAATCATTCGAAATTTATGTAACCACACCTTAAGATTGCAATAGGTACTTACACTTTGAATAATATATCTCCAGAAAGCATATTCATTTTCAATGAAAATCGTAACATACTATTATCTTGTCTACGTCTACTGTCGTATCCTTCCAATAAAGCTTTCCTTGATGTTTCGCCAGCACCAGCAAATTCGGCTAAGTTAAGATCGACGAATCCTAATTTTGTAAACGAACGCCCTCCTTTACATTCTTTTCGAATAGAAATTCTTAGGATGCATGGTTCTAGGACACCTGTTGATGCATTTGCTAACATTTTGCAAGCAAATGAAAAACGGGATTCCCATTTTACCGCATGTTCTGCAACCTCAACCCTAACACGTACAAAACAGAACATTAATTAATTTTATTCATAAATAGATTCAATTTCTTGTTGTCAATAAATTATTAGGTACTTATTATTTAAACAAAATATTTCTCCTAACAATCTGCAAACTAAAATATTATGGAGAAATTAAAAATTTAAAGAATTCAAATAATGCAGACTTTTATTTGCTTTATTATTGTTGTTTTGTATTATATTTACTGCCGAATCAGAACCTATACAAATAAATTTGATTTCTGATATGTAAAAATTACATCTACCGGTTTCGGTATATTTTACCATCATCAGGAAGGCGACAAACTATAAAATCTAAAACGGTTATAAAATGGAACCTTCATCTGAAATTAATATTGGATTAGTGTGAACTAATCAATGAGCTTTGACTGCTTCATACCAGGGAAAACTCAAGCTCTATGGGAGGCTGACGATAAAGTAGCTATGAGCTTCTCTCGTCTAGTAACTAGAATCAGTACTGTTACATTATATTATTAATAAAAACTAAAAATTGCAATCAATTTTTAATTAAAATTTAAAATTTGTTGCTTATTAATTGGAAACGTCGCGCGGCAAACCGTGTAATTAAACTCCTCGCCCTTTAGGACATTTAATTTACAAACTTTCTTTTAAAAAACATCTATTTACCAAGATCATAAGCAATATTAAACGAGAAATGTTGTTCTTCACTTTAATCAAAATTGTTTTGTTTTTATTTATTAAATAATAACAGAAAATAAGTTTCAAAGATTTAAAAGTCGATGTTTATGAAACTGAAGGAAAACTGATAAAAAATGTTCTGTATCTGGGTAAATGACTTGGAAAACCCAGCTATTTATATTTCTCTAGTAAATTAAGTAAATAAAGCATTTTCAACAGATATAAGCTTCTTAGGCTATAATTCTTTGAAGACTGACATAAATCCCTTTCGAGAACTTGCAGAATGGAAATGACACATCAATAAGATTTTTCCACAATCACTAACAAACCAAGTTAAAAATTTAATTTTTATTTAAAAAAATAAGATTACGGGATAAGGATATAGTTCAAGAAAAGTGATTTTACAATATTATGCTTCTGACAGGATAATTGTTTCCACTTCAGTAAAGAATAAAAGAAACTCGAGAAGGAATATAATTTTCTCTTAAAATAATGAACAAGAGTCTTTTCTTATTTAATTTATAGGTACATAAAGCCTGAATATTTTCTTGAAAGCATCAAAAGCGTTTTAATGAAATATTCACACAGCGAAACAAACAACAATTAAATAATTATCTAAGTGGAAAAACAAAATTAATATTTAAAAGAAAACCCACGTACCAAATAAACCGATCGCGTGAGTGTTTAATGAAAACTCCATCGAAAACCGAATGTAATGAAGTAAATAAACATGGAGAAGCGCAATTATGCTAGATTACGTACATCGATTAGGAATCAACGAATGTCCATTTGCTGTTAAATCCTAAAAATTGTTTACAAACTGAAAAGAAGGGAGATTAATGTCGAAAACATTTTTAGAAAACTTGCGATACAACCATCTAAAACATTGTGAAAACTCAAGCGTGAACTTATGATCCCTCTACTAGCCCTGTTTCCACATTTCACCATTAAGCAAATGACGAGGTATATAGGTATCAAAAATATTTCAAAGGCGGAAATTCGTATGCCAAAATTGATATAGTAATTTTCGTTAAATCTAATTTACAAAACTTGATGGATGAAAATCCGAGCTACTATTATTACTTCACTAGAGCACTTTAGTCACGACTTAATTTAGGGAATTAACGCTTTTTAGAAAACAAAAGAAATTAAAGCAAATTCACAACAATTAAAAGACACAATAAGTAATTTAACAAGAAATAAAAATTGTTACATGAATAACATTTGTGATGGATGACAATACCAAGGACGTTTTTCATACAAGATAAGAGATTGGAGTTGAAAAAAATTTCAGTAAGATGAAAGCCAAAAGTAAATCACTCCTGAAAAAAGATAACAAACTGTTGTGTAACAAATTTATAATCAATATAATTTTATAATGACAAAATTAAAAAAAAAACAGTTAACTTTTACTTTAAATTTTTAAAGAGTGAATGTTGCTTGGACTTTAATTAAATAAAAACATGTTGAAGAGTAAAAGTAATAATAATTAGTATTACTGCTGTTAGTAATTTCAAAACATTTTAACTCTGTAATTTACAAGCTCTCGCATAATTATAAAATTTAAAAGGATTATTATTTAATTACACGATGATACTTTATTAAATTATTGCGGTGTCCTGAAAATTTTTCAATAGAATGAAGTGAAAATTTCCAATATGTATCTGATTAAAGACCTTGCCAAGAGCACTGCATTGACCTAGATGAAGAGTCGAACTGCACCAGACGTGAATATCATACTAGACCCCTTCATATTATTATGCCACATTTATCATGTGATATGTTAATTTGAATGATACTAAAACGAGTAAGTCGATGCATTTTTACAATGCATCGAATGTAAATTTGACGAAAAACTTATCGAACCAAATAAATCGTCAACATTTTTATTGGCGATTGCTTAAATTACCTTTCATCAGGACTAAATAAATAATAAAGAATTGATCTAATACACACTCGTCAAGTTACATTGTACATTGATTAATAGTAAGGTGTCATAAATCTTAACAAATGTCATATTAATCAAAAGTGAACATCAATTATCTATTTTTATGGATGATATAACATTGTTACATAAAATGAAAATTACGGTAGAAGCTAATTTTAATTAGATAGCTAAAGGTCAATATAATGTTGTGCAAAACAATTGGCATACAAATTGCAAAAAAAATGTAATTCTCCAAACAAGTAACAAAAGTATATAATATCCATAAAAGAAATAAGTCGAAGCGAGCGGGCAGAATAAATCTTGGAACACAAGAGCGAAGGCTTAACGTTTTGAGAGCGATCAAAGGATCAGAGATAGGACGTACAGAATGCAATTTTCCAACAATCTTTTCTCGATAATAAAAACAAGGTGCAAAGTAGAAATATTTCTATCATTCGAAATTGCCTCACAAGCTTCATCAAAGCTTACAGGTACCTTACACGTGGACAGAAGCTGAGTCTTTCAGACTTGAAAGGTCTGCCATGAGTGGACACTTGAACGAAATCTGAGAAAAGTAAGAACTTTGTTTGTGGTCATCTCTTGACATAATGTGGTTGGAAGAGAGAAACCTTCCGAAAAGGAAAATGTTACACTTTCCATAGTTTGGACCGATTTAACACTGAACTACTTTTAAAAACCCAAATATTTTATTGATCTCGAGATATTGCCAACATTTCTTCTAAACTTTTTACGCTGACAGTACCTACTTTTATAAAAGTGAAATAGACTAAGTATTCTGCAATGCTACTAACTAGTAGTCATGAATTTAATTTTAAAACCATTTTGTGTAAGACTATCAAGGTTAACGAAATATCGTTTCGTAAAATTAAAATTTTTTTAAAATAAAGTTTAATACTAGGTAAAAATTTTAACGACAAAGTTTTCCTTGTGAATGATTCGATACTGTGAAAAGAACGACGTGAAGACCTGGAATCAGCGAAGTTTGTCTTAAAATTCGCATCAGAACCTTCAGTTTAAATTTCATTTCGTTAAAGGCTTCCGCTCGGAAAATTCTGATAAGACTGACATATAAAGTTTGTATTTAATAAAATCTCATGAACAGAATTATATAACTGCACGTTAGCATCCTATTATAGAATTTAAATGCTCATAGAACCATGAATGAACAGGACGAAGTCCTAAATTAAGAGGAAGAAGTATCCTATCAGAGTCGTTATGAAGAGGGATTCGCCAAGAAAACCTGCGAAAATCCTGGAAAATCCTGGAGAAAACAAGTGAGTCTATTGTAAAATTAATAAAAGAAAATCTAGAGAAATCTGAGGAAAATCAGATAAATCTTAAATGGCATTCTGGTGTGCAAAACGTATGTTGCGATTTCCCCCTTGGTTGGCTAATAATCTGACTATCAACGATGGTGTAATAGGTTGAAATCTGGTTTTCAGATAAATATATTTTTTAATCTACGAAATTAGCGATATTGCAAGCTTCAGGAAATATTGCACTATTGCGCCAATATTGATGAGCAACATTGCCTGCCGATCTTCATTCAATATTGGTGCAATATTATTTTTCAATATTGCAGCAATATAGAACTTCAATAAATTTTTAAATGGCTCAACAGTAAGTGCAAATGTAGTTGGTTAGCTCTGAAACAATTCCGTTTCGAACCATCATTTGAAATGGAATCCGATCTTCTCCTTGCATATCGCAGTTACGAGGGAACATCTTATTTTCGCTAATATTAAACATCCGTAGGTTACTTGAATTATTTGAGGACAGCTTAATATGACAATGAAATTAAGTCAAACAATGCCCACTATGGATTCAATGCTGAATTTTTTGAAATATAAAAATTGATAAAATGAGAGTCCGTCGAAAACGACCTTGCTGCTATTACCCTGAATGTTTCAATTTTAATTTAATTAGTTAGAACTCTTAATCAATTAATAACAAAATATTTCTCGGTAGTACAGTATCATTCTAATAAATTAAAGTTCTCAAAATTTGCCCTGCCCTATAATTAAGCTAAACCATCATCCCTACACCCACATAGGTAATAATAAGTACTAGAATTTTGCGTCATACAATTTAAGCTTTACTAAATATAAAAATCAATAAACAATTTATTAGCATCGCGATATTTTCCAGCACTTTGTTCAAAAAACAACACATTTGCACACTGAACAACCGTGTCGTAAAATTGTTAAAATATTTGTAATAACTTTAGGGAATCGCATAAATTGCAATTCCACTTCAATTCAGATCATTACAGTAGCCAGCAATTAACCATTCGTTAAAATCTAAACAATAAGTTATGCAATGCATCAGAATGAGTTAACTAAAATATTCGTAATAATGAACACATATGCATACATAATACATGCACAACATGTAGCTAACATACCTTGGACTGTGATCTTGAAAACCTCCATCCAGTAACCTCAACTTGGCAAAAAGGACGGCAGACACAAAAGGCACTTCTAAAAGTTCTTCTAAGTAAAATTCGATTTGAAATTTGTATTTTTTCTTTTTTGTCATAAAAGCCATTCCGGCACTGCGTTTCTTGGTCATGCATCAATAATTATCAAGACATAACTAACCAAGTCAATTTCGCTATTATTTTTTTTATGTCGAATTTAAAATTTTCGATTTCATCCGACAGTTGGTCCTGAAAAAGAAAATGATTTCAATTTTCTAGAAATATTTCGTAAAAAGTGCTATTTTAAAAATCTTTAGTAGATGTGTCACTCTACTTCTCGTCCTACACCAAATAATGCAATAGCTAATATTCTATTTTAAGCGCCACAACAAACAAAATCGTACAAAAGAAAAACACAAGAAAGCATTAGATAAATTAGTAAGCAGGTAAATAGAAACACAGAAATTTAATTTATATTTTCCATTATTGCGCGGTATATTAAAAAATAATGTATTTATGGTTTCTACCTTTCACCTTGACCGTACTTAAACATCCAAGGTAAAAACTACAAATATTTTCAGCAATAAGCAATCTTCCAAAATAAGCTTTCCACTAATGCGAAATTAGTTTATTCGAAAGTTTTAACTTCAATACTTTGTTAATTATATTTGGATTTTTCTGTCATAAACAAGAGTTGAAAAGTGATTGCAACTTAACAAACCTCTCCGTGTTTACTTTGAGTTTTGGGTTAAAATCCTGACAAGTTAAAATGTAAACATGTACACAAAGGTTAGCGGCACTATTTTATCTCTATTAAATTTTTTTAAAGGTATTCAACCAAAAACCCCAAGTATGAATCCAGCAAAAATTCTAACGTTTAATGAAATTTTTTAAATAATTTTCAGTTTAGTTTTAAAACAGATTATTAGGCTGGATCAGTTTACCTTGTCGCGATCTATGTTTAGTTGTAAACTGGTTCTTGCTAATTATTTTTGACGTTTTATTTTATTTAACGCATTTATAGGAATCTAAACTCGGAGACTCTTGAGAATTTGTAAGTAGATTGGAAAGAAAATTGTTTACGTAAAAACCAATATTATTAAAATGGTGCTTACTTAACGTCGTTTTTCCGCGTATACACGTCGAAATATCGACTGTATAAACCTATTCGTATTGTTATGTTAAGGCTAAAGGTTTCATTGTCAGTTGCTCTAAGAACGAAAAATATTTTGTAGATGTTTACATTGTAGCTTATTGGGATTTTAGCTGTCGAGATTTCGTGTAATTTTCGTATTTTACCCCGAGTTTGTGTATGTTACGGATATCTGCACATTAATCATGTTGGTAATAGTATATTATTGACCGAAACTTGGAAAGTGTTCATTACAGGCCGCTCCGTTTAATCCTGTAGTAGCAATGTAAATTGTACTTTTTACGTCATATTTGCTTTAACGGCAACAGTATATCAAAAATTTTTGTTGTAAATTTCATTACCCTCATTTTTGTTCATATTCATATACATACATTTTTCTATTTCGTCGCATCGTTTCTGAGATACAGCGATTTAAAGAGGTAGTATGTTTTAAGCTACTGTATCTCAGAAACGGTGCGACGAAGTAGAAAAATGTATATGAACAAAAATAAAGAGAATGAAATTTACAATAAAAAAATGTCTGATACAATATTGCTGCAAAAGCAATATATAACGTAAAAATAAGACTTTTTTATTAATTAAATTATTAGCTCTTGAAAATAATATAGTTATAATTATCAATATTGAGCTATTAGAAACGAAATAAAACACAAGTTTAAACGAGCTTTGTATTTGTCATTTTTTGTTTTTTCATTCATATTAAACTTGAAAAAGAAAAAGTCATTTTTCGAAAGCTCGTTTAAACTTGTGTTTTATTTCGTTTCTAATAGCTCAATATTGATAATTATAACTATAATATAAGACTTTTTTAGTTATCATCCTAACGTTATGAATATACGCATTTTATAAAAACGATCCTCTTGAGTAATCCGAAAGGATTACTAATTTAGAGTAAGGATTACTATCGTTTAGCTAACAATCACCCTAACTAGCACGGTTAGAAAGAAGGATTAATTTCTATTTTTAAACTTTTATATAAAAGTTAGGTAAAAATTAGTTTGAAAGTTACACCAGGCTTTATACATTTTAAATACATTTTAATTGTAGTTTGTATTGTATATATTCATATAACCCTGGTTTAAATTCAAAGCTTCGTTTATGTAATCGACCCTGAATATCATCAATGCAAAAGCTGTAGACTGAAACTAAAAAGTTTGTTAACTTATCGGTGTGGATGTGATTTTACTGATCTACAACTTTCATACCAAATCAGACGATATATTTATGAATATTAAAAAAAAATTAAATAAAACTTCCTAGTTTATACGTTCAGGTTGCAGTAGATTTATAAAAAAAATAAATAAATAATCAGTACTCAACTATCGTACTTTAAATTTACTATATAACTTCCTGTATTAAAACAATTCCGTTTCCGCTATTCATGTGGCGATTTATAAAGTTGAACGATGTTGGAAAATCAACATTCTGCATTTAAAACACTCGTCCGATACTTCCGAACCACTTTTACTGTCGTGCAGGATTAAGATGTAAAGCGTAAAATTCCTTTCCCTGAATATTTTAATATTGAGTAGTTTTTACCTTCCCAACAAAAAAATTGTTACATAATAAAGCTGATAAATTTTTCAACCTTTTATTTAAAATGCAATTACTGTTTTCTGTTTACTGTGGAGGTAGCAGTAAGTGCTAAGGTAATTTAACCTCAACGATTTTCGTTCTTTAAAAAATCATTAGAGATAAAGTATTGAAAACACGCAAAGTTTATTTATTTCTTGTATTATTTCCTACTAATTCGTTTTGATCATTATGGTCAAAGCAATATTTCCAACACGAGTTTTTCATATTTCATCATCGAATCGAATCGCTCAATATTAACTTTACCACAGGATACTCACTGATTAAAATCTAAAAATTTAAAATACAGAAAAAAATACATAACAAAAAGGTGAATTACTTTAAAATTCCATTCACGCCTAAATTAGCCAAGATAAATATTTCAAGGCTTTTACAAGCACGTGTCACGTAACTCATAATGGGACTTAATTTCAGAAATTAAATTTATTCTAATATGCCATCGTATCTTATAAATATTCTGACAATAAACGAGATTCGCGATCCCAATAGTGAAAAAACTTTTCAAATTTCTAATACTGGCAATAAAAATTCGATACCAAATTTTCTAAAATTTCAAGTTCAATTTTCCGAATTGATAGAAATAGCAATAACCCTGCCCTTATTAAATTGACATTAATTAAAGATGCCATAGTAATATGAATTACCTACTATTAAGGTTATTACGAAATTCTTTATAAATTCGCAATAGAATTTTCATTTTGATTAAACTAGTGTAGAATACAAATCCTAATATTAATAAAATTGCATTACATTAAAGAGGAGATATCCACGTTATGTTCATTATTATTAAACAATAACTTACTACTGATAAAACAATCTAAATTTATTAATTATGCACCATAAAAACAGATTGTTTAGAAAGTGCAATCCCAATTTTAAAACCCACTTATTCATCAACTACGAGCATTAGACGGTAATTTTAGATAAAAAGCGTCGAAAAATCGCGATAAAATTCTATTTAATAATAAATCTGGAATACAATAATTATTCGACTGTCAACTTATGTACGAAATTCTATATTAAAAACCGTAATTAAAAGAGTTTTTATTACAATAAAAGGAAATTCGTCATCGTAATAAAAATTATATATTATTATTTGCAGTATATATCGTATATCTAAATTATACAGGTACGTCACATAAGATAAGATATGTAATTAATATTTTTTACCCAAACGAAAATTTGCAATTACCACAATTTAATTCTTTTTTCTTAATTAGGATGGGTGGGAATGTTAATTAAAACTCGAATGCTTGTTGTCTATAGTTTTGCAGAGTTGGGATTTCCCTAGAGATAATGCAACAATCATCCCTTGTGGTAATAAGTTTTTGGCAACAGAATTCATAAGGAAAAGGTAGAATTAGCTTAAATTTCCTACTCCTCCCAGTTTTTTTTTTATATAACATGAATTTTAAATGAAAAACCTTTTCCGGATTTACCTATATATAAACTAACGTTCCCTAAAAATAAGATCAAACTTAACCAATCCCTAAGCTTTTAAAATAGAAAAGGTAGAATTTTCTCAAGGATCATAAAATTTTCATGACCTTATTAAGTTTAATTATTTTATTATTAACTATTGCAGGTTGGTTTATCTTTGCCAAGAATTTAAACCATCAAATGTTTACATACATAATGAAATAGCTCGAAAGCTAAATAAACAAGCATATGGAAATGAATAGAAAACACGATATAATGATTCCAACTGTCAGCGAAAAAAATGTGTATAAAGAATATAACGAACGCCCGTTCATGTTTTTCATTCTACCCTGTGAAAAGCGGAATTATTTAAGCTCGCTTGCTACCATTAGCATTTATTATTTACGTCAACTCATACAAACCGAGTTTTAATAACTAGTTGTGGTCGAAAATGGTGATCCAAATTGAAACGACTACCTCTACCAGCTACTTACATTACAAAATTTAATATTCTTAAATTATTCAAAATTCAAATTACACGTATAAAGATCTAACAGACATTTCGGTGCCATAAACCGTAACATATTTTTGTAACTGTACCTGTACTAAAACTTTTTAGTGTAAAATATGTAAAAATTTTGTAGGAAAATTAACTTTTATTCCGCAGATATTTCGCTGTGAATATTAAAAATAAATCGGTCTAAAACAATCTAATGTAAGCAGCGCTAACCCAAATTCTCTCCGAAACTTGGTTCAATTAATAAACTAATGAATGAGCGCAGAGGAAATGCATATTCATTCACTAATAATTTTATAGTTGATCTGACAATGTTTTCCATTTCAAAAAGATGTGCACATTATAATAATTAATAAATTTAAAATGTAAAACCCATTGTGCATACATCTAATAAGTGAAATTTTACGTTGCTTCTATACAATGTATAAATTTGATATAAAATTTTAAAGAGAAAGTAATAAAACCTGATTAATCAATAAAAATTCTGTTATAAACATTTCAAATTAGTAATTATTTATAATTTCATAAAAGTCAACTTATTCGCGCAAGTTAAAAATATTTTAACATTTACAGGATGATTTGTGTTAAAGTCTGAAATGGTAAAGAAATAACCTACGCAACGGCTAATTAAATGAAAATATAAATAGAAATTTAATAAGCAAATGGAAAACGCTTTATTTTAACATTACCTACTCCATAATGAAACGGTTTTAAAATAAAGTTTTATTTGCTTTTAACTACTGGGTGCTGAAAATCGATGAAGCAAAAATCATCGGAATATTTTAAAATTAGACTAATTAATGTATAAGATTCTATTCAAGATTAAAACGTAAAAACTTCCTTCTTATACCTGTTCGGAAAAACAGGTGCATTTCAAGTTTTCTATATTGAACTCAAAACATGACTAAATATAGTAGACGTAAAATATGGTATTTCTGGATGTAAGGTTCCTTCAAAGCGTCTTAAATTTGGAATTCGTATCCAGGCCTATTCGTTTGACATTTCTACTCCACGCGGAAGTGAAATATTTAAAGTCTAAAGAATAATCATATTTTAGTAATTTTAATGTCAGGATATTATGCACACGAACAACACGTGCATTGAGATTAGTCTCGATAATAATACTATTTATCAATAAACCAACATAGGTTTCGTATTTGGCAAGAATTCAGTCGAAACTCTATTTTATAAAATATCACACCAGAAAAATTGGTTGCTTTGATTCGCACAGGAAATTTTCATGTGGTTAATAAAATTTTATATTTACTAAGAGTTAATACTAGTAATTAACTGAAAATAAATAAAATCGCATCTCGAGTTTTTCCAAAATTAATTCTCAAAGTTCGCACTGTTTTAAGGTTGGTCACAGGTCACAATATAAGGGAAACAGCTATTTTCAACTTTTTCTGGAAGTTTTTAAGGAAAGAGAAAACATATTATCGGAAATTTAATTACATAATTTATGTTGTTTTACTACATATAATTTTATCAATATAAATAAACTTTTTTATGTCATTAATACATTTTATTCCTATTAAGTCCTCCTTTAAACAAAGGTGCTAGTCCTGAAGGTATAGTTAATTAATTTAAAAACGATGGCATTATTTTTGGAACAGGAACAGAAAAAAAATTAAAAATACTAAGCACATACTATGTAGTAGTATGGATTATAATATTATGTATGTTGCTACATTATATAGATATGCCGAGAATTAACAACATTGATGTATGCTTTCGATTTTACTATCAAATTTAAGCTATCTATTTACCCATAACATTAACTGTCTAAAAAAATACATCAATAATATTTAAAAAGTACTGTTCACAATAATTCTAATAATACGATGTAAATAAATAACAATTAATAAAAATAAAGATGAGTAAAAATCTAATTTTCATAATAAAACAGCATGTAATAAAAATAGAATTCACGACACCGTGACTAGGCTCTCATCATATTAAATTATTAAAATGTTCACTTAGGATATCATGTTCACGTATCTTTGTTAAAAATACAAACAAGTGTTTACTTAAAAAGGTTAAAGACGACAATAAATTGAAAGTAATTTTTGTTAAATCTTTGCTTCTCTAAAGTACTTTCCTGTGATGAATCAACAAAAAATATAAGAGTTCGTCAGTTATTTACGGAATTAATATCTAATAGATACGGATGCTTTTAAGTTGTCGTTGTAATAACAGTCTATTACATGACAAGGGAATCAAAAGGTTATATAAATATTGTATTTTGCTCAAATTGTGTTGGCGAACCCTGTATATTCGTATCACTAATATCGTGATTTTTTATAGCCAGCAAAATTTTTTTGTACAAAATAAATGTACCATGCAAATCGAAATTTCCCTTTTAGAATCAGAATATCAGAAACTACGAGACACTTGAAAAGAATCTAAAGCTTAATATTTTTTTTAATTTCTTTTTATATTCAACAGTTTAGCAACCATATTTTATTTAAACACACAATAGTTCCCGCATTCAAACCAGACAAAATACATAAAAATTTAAAATATTGTTTGTGTGAACCGAGCACAAAATCGAAATTTTCATGCAGTCGAAAGCGAAAGTATTACAAAATTATAGTCGGTAGAAAATTTCAAATTATTTAAATTTTAAGTTATAAAATCGGTTCAGGTTTGAGTTCAGAACAAACAGTTTAATTTAATTTTCCATAGCATCTTTACTTTTACCACAATGTGATTATGAATGTAGGCTATTTGGAAAAGCGAGGTTTAGTTATTGTGGTAAGCCGAATTATTGGAATAAATTGTGGTTTCGGCATCAAGTTTCCATGAAATTCCATTATTGTATCATATAATATGTATAAACGCTGAACCGCTGTACAAACTTCAAAACATTATGGCTTTCAAAGTGTTTCGGTAGCACAAAGAATCTAATATAAAAAAAAACTTACCTGGACAGGTGTCAAAAATTGATATTATACCTTTTACAATTACAACTATTTTTCAATAAATTCCAAGTCTATGTTACGGAAGTTGGTGTTAATTAAACACCACAACGTTTCAGCAATACGTTATTGCGGTCGTCAGGTGTTTTAATTTGGAAAACAATGTAGTGAATAAGATAAATCGAATTTTATTATGTTCACTTTAATAATTGGATGAATTTGCACTATTTTCGCAAGCTAATAATTTTTATATATTAGTTTC
The DNA here is from genome assembly GCA_949152465.1 of Cantharis flavilabris. NCBI lineage: Eukaryota > Metazoa > Arthropoda > Insecta > Coleoptera > Cantharidae > Cantharis > Cantharis flavilabris. The sequence continues at coordinate 44,890,349 of OX424436.1, forward strand.
AACCATAAAAAACGATATTTGCTTAAACATAATTTACAAATGTCAATAAGGTTTAATTAAACGAAGTATAATATATGTGCACAGAATACTAATTCAATTATTATCAAATTTGGTGTGGTTATAATGCGACATCTCAATCGATATTTTATATTTTGTAATGTTGGTTGGGTAAAATTTTCAACATCAATCACTGGAAGAGTTTCAAGTAGGCACACGTAATTTAATAACTAAATTCAATAAAAAAAAACTTAGGACTAGTAAACCACTCAAGTGGGTTATTTGCAAAAAATTTTAGTCAAAAAGTAGTAAAAATGAATGTGGTTTAGTAGACCGTTTTGCCAGAAGATATTTTCAATAATGTAAGTAAGAGGTATAAGGACAATATTCGTATTACTACATAAGTGCCAGTAAAAATGTTGAACAATAAAGCTTAAATGGATATTTTAAGATAATCGTATTGGTAAAATAAAAAATTCATGCACTGCAAACATTTCTAACTGCAATGGTAAATTGCATTCTCATTGTACAAAGGTCTAATATTGTCCACGTAGAAATAGCTATAATCTTATTTTTAATATCCCACTCAGAACAATCTAATATGGAAGATAGGACAGCTAAATTATTGAGCTACCGACATCCTAATTAATAAATTGCATTGTGTACAAAATAATTGCATTAAAGAACGACAATTTGTTTTATTAATTACAAAATTAGGAAATTAAAAAGCATCATAATAGTTGATCGAATTAAAAGAAATGATTAATTCAAAAAATAATTGAACTGTCAATTAAAGATAGCATGAAGTTGGCAAACATTAATTATCAAGTTGATTAAGTGAAATGGATTACAATGTCGGCTTTCATTTACACGAAATATTTACAATTATGTGAAATTTTATCTTCTCATAATCAAAAAATGTTTCATTTTAATAAAAAAAAGGTTAACAGATGTTTGCAAAAATTTTCGGTTAAACTATTCGGATTAGTGATTATTTAATTAAAAAACCTATGTATCTCGGTTCCTCTGACAATAATCACTAGTTATAAAATTCTTCAATATTTTACCGTTGCATTTCTACTATTTTGATATCACAAACAAGCACAATATTTTTATTATAACTCAATAATAAAAGACGTGCATTATTAGCTTCATTTTGTAAACAAATTAAGTATCAGATAGCGTCGATAAAAATGAATTAAACATTCCAAAACTCTACAATCTATAATTAAAAATATTTATAACAATTGACCAATTTAACCTTCACATAAACAGAAAGAGTAAAAACCTACTTACATAAAAATCGAATGAACGTAGCAATCCGTGTGAAATATTTATCTAATGTGCAATTTAAAAAAAAAGATCGCTTTCATATAAATGGGACGTTTGCTTATCAATTCAGTTTTAGATAAGCAGTTAATGCAAATTTGACCGCAAATATTTAGACCAGTAGAAATCGAAAGAAAAAACCAAATATTAAAATATATTTAAAATAAACGACACGGTAGTTTATACACCTTAAAACTTTTTTCTCTAATATAATTAGTGGTTTGAATGTTAATTGATATTGCTTAGCAACAGATAATAGCTTCGCTTAACTATATTTAATCACCTAAGGGGAATTTTGAATTTTAACAAAATTAGACACTTAAATCGTATGCAAAATCACACAGCTACGTGACGAGATAATGAATATTTTCCCGTAAATAAATGATTCTAGTTCGTGCTTCTGTTGATTTAATTTACATTTTTAAATAAAAAAAAGAAATCCAAATAGTGCCACAAATAACTGTTCCTGATAATAAAAATTTATATTTTCATTTTTACATATAGGTACAAAATTACAAAATCATGCACCAGATCTGATAATATTATATGTATGTTGTGGTATGAAGATAACAGCAACATTAAATTGTAATAAACAGCCAAGTAATTTACCCTTATATCCGTTGAAACATTTAAAACAAGTCTATTTAAAAAAGAAAAAAAAAGTCATCTGTAACAAGGATGCCCATCAAGTGGTTGATATGTTTATGTCGATTTACCTACTATTTTATTCTACAGGGCAAACAACGTTGATGAAAACTGAATCCGAGAAAAAGGAAAATTCTCGATATTTCTTTCTATTGTTATAGTAAATGGTAATTCCGTTAGATTTATGTAGGGATTCGTGTTATCCAAAGAACAAATAAATTGATGTGAAAATGTTGCAACTATAAAATTTTAGACAAGGCTGATTACCAATAAGATGCCCCCAAGTTAACTGTTTTAAAAAACCAGGTTTTCCTTTGTTACAGTACATTTTATATTGCATTACGAATGCAATTGTGACTTTGCAGAAATAGAGTAGATAAAAATCCTTTATGATTGCATGAAACCAAATAACGTCAAAAAAATACATATGACCGCAGAGATAACAATGCACGGGGGATTTCAAATAGGAAAATTTATAAAATAAAAATTAGTTGAGTATACAAATTGCGAATTAAGGGATGTCAAGTGTGTAAAAAATAACTTTTAGATAAAATAAATTTTACCTCCAAATGTAAAATATTTTATATATTTCAAAAACGACTGAATAAAAGGGCGGCCAGATCACTTCCCCTGGTACCAGTTTTTAATTTTATATGGATATTTCGTGCAAATTGTCACTTATATGTGAACCACAATATAAGAAATTTGGAGGAAAAAGAATATAAGTGATTCTTAATTATTGCAAATGAAAAATAATTCATGTTTGGCATGTGAAAAATCCGTGCCAAAATATCTGAAGGGAGGGGGAGCCGCAGATTGCACAGGACTTTTATAACAATAGTAACATATTTGCTACTTCGATTTTATTATATCTGTAAGCATGCATGCATGGCAATAATAAATTAAACATGTTAAAAGCATAATTTTGTAATATTCCACACAGATAAAAAAATTGTTTTATCTAATACCCACGAAAATGTTGTAAAGCAAACATTTCAAATGAATCAAAATGTGTTTCTGTGAGCTGTAATAATTATAGTTGGGGTCATGTCTCAGTTCAGTTTCACATATAAATTGGAAATTGGTATCCTTTGATAAAAAGTATTTCGTTTTCTATTTTCAATGAATTTGTAAATTGCATCTATGTTTAAAGATGAGTAAAACCCGCAAATGGGGTTTCCACGATATTTTCTTCTTATTCCTAACTTTCCTTCATTAAAACAAAAAACTTAAAAAGATGAATTTCTCTTAGTTTTCGAAATGAAAGCATCAAAACACCTGCACGATTGAAATTAGGTCCACATAAATTCATATACCAAGGTATTTTACTTTTGTTAAAAACTTCATCTCAAAATAGATAAAAATGCAAATATGTAGGTATGCTTATTTTTCTCAAAATAATAAATATTACAAAGTAGAACAACCAACATAAAATTTTATAATTTTACTTTAATCACGCATGCAGGTATTATTTATAGCCACCATCACTGTAATAGCCTTAAATAAATACACTTAATACTTATAATTCCTTTGAAAAGAGGTAGGTATCGCTGTTTTTGCATTATAATTAATGAAGATTAAATAAACTTCTCGTGTTGAAGTTATTTGCAAAAACTCTATTAAGAACGATCACCGAGAGAAGTATTTAGGTAACCCACATGTTACAAAAACAATCAAACTTTCTGTAACTATTGGGCTTTATAAGAACTTTTGGAAGTTCAATTTGTAAAAGTAAATTTAGTTCTAAGCAAGAAAATTTATAACTGTACCTAACGAAACGTCTACTTTATTCAAGTTATATTACTATATAATGGCAAAATTGAAATTCACAACAATTAGTTGTTTTCCATTTAGTATTAATTCTATTGATGAAAACATTTGAAGCCACGCAAAAATGAATCTTAACCTTGTCAAAATCAATAAGGTTTCCCAAAGTTCTCTACTAAAAAAATTATATTTTAATAAATGAAAGAAAATGAAGCAATCAGATTGGAGTAATCACTTTTACTTTACACTTGGGTGGAAAAAAGATTTTAAAATGAGAAGGTAAACAAATCATTGTTGCACAATTAAACAAAATATGAAATGTCATTTAGATTTTCAAAGAATGTTTGTTCGACTACATTAAAAATAGCAGATGCCAAATTTTTTCAAAATATGAATTAGTATTTTGTATTCATAAATAGACGTTCTTGTTTCTTAATGGGTAAATTTTGTAATACCAAATTATTTGTGTGCTTGAAACCCTTACCCAACTTAATTATTCTAAATAGGCACTGAAGTGCTTGCTAATAAATTTGCTAGAAATTTTTCGAATATAAATCATAAATCCATAAATGTCAATGTAACGTAAAATCGAGATAGTGATGGTGTAAAATACTACAAGTGGCAGTTCATAAAAACGTAAAATTGATCTGCAGGAAAATGAAAACTACATAAAAACTTGCAATTGCACTAAAATATTAACGTTCATCGCGCTTTTCCCTTGCTTTAGTACCATGTCGCCATATTGCCAAAGCTCTGCCCACGCATTAAACACAAATAAATAATTTTTCAATTTGAATCGAAAAACATGGCACTAGTGAGTCCAACATACAATTATATTCTCATTAATTTCATTCTGTAAGTATTCCTTGATTGCATAGAAATATCAATTTTAAAATTCAATACCGATTGAACTAGACATTAGATTTCTATTTATAAATAGTAGAAAGTATGAAAATTTGAAAATATATTTTTGTTTTGTCAACATAATGATTTTAAAACTTCCACAATTTTTAAATTACAAAAATAAATTTCGACCAAAGGATAAAAATATCTTCGAACAAATGATCAGAATATAATGCAGTTTACTGAAAATATCATTAAAAACTCAAAACACTGCAAAAACGCACGAGAAACAATAAATTTTTGAAATTAAATTTCCCACAACAAATAAATAGCACATTTTGACTTTCTATTCAAGATAAATGTATGCTGTCCAGGACTTTTTGTAGAAAAATTTCGGTGTTGTATAAGAAAAATTCATGATTTCAACACTTCAATAATAGAAAGTAATTTACGTAAAACTGGAGCTGACAGTAAAGTATGTTTGATGGACTTGTGTGAGAATTGAAAACGCAAATCTCACGAGCTAGAGCCCTTACACATCAAGTGAGTGCTGCTTATCCGTCATTACCCTTTAGTATTACCTTAGGACAAAAGAGAGCATATATATAAATGGCCCATTATATAGGTAGTGGGTTTAACGCACTATAATTGCATTCTGGCTTATAGATTTCCTATGTTTTCATTAAAATATCGTGAGGTTCGTGTTTAAATTCTATGTTACAATATTCTCGGAAAATTTATAATTTTTTTAATCCAATAGCATAATGCGTGTTTTATATTGCATACATGTTATCGGGAAGGCACAATAAAATTGCCTGCAAACCGTTTTACAAGAAAATACGTCAGTTGAACAATATTCAAGATTATACGATTTCAGTTTGTTTAAGAATAGTATACACAGAGAGCTTTAACTTTGTTCCTTTGCCAAATGATTGGTGCTTGATCGATATTATTAATATGTATCAATACTTGGAAGGTTAAAAGCAAACTTTGTGGAATTTTATGCTTATTTGGTAAATGGAAATTCAAACATTTAGTAGTTAAAATATCATATAAACTATGCAGTAGAGATAATCGGATTTGAAATCGATTAATGTACCAATGTTCAAAGCACAGCAAAAGTAATAATAGATTCGAATTTCGGGAAATAAAATAGTTCTGTCGTTCTGTCCATGAAGAGCGCAAAAATTAATATCCAGCTGTATAGACTAACATTTTACAAAATTACAAAAGTTTTTCTTTAAATAATAAATTATCGAATATTGCGACATGATTTTTGTAGAACTGGAGTCAAATTGGCATCGTCACATGTCACAGCTGATTGGAGACGTCAAGATTTGCAACTTATCGTGATATTGAAAAATAAAAACGGAACTTAAACATTCACCGAAGCATAAATCCAATTTATAACAAATGATAAGCAGTAATTTTTGAAGGATAGCCGTTTTATATTGCATTGCATCGTAAAAATGGTTTTTATTGTGAAATTTTCAATAAAAAAATATGTTGAGATATTGATATCATAGTTTTCACGGGTTGCCAGGGGACAGTCTTTAAGTATTGATTTTGGGAAGACTGAAGACCTGAGGTAAAAATTATACTCTGAAGAAGTAGAGAAGATTTATTATATTACAAAGATTGCTTATCCAATTACATCACTCAATTATTTATTCTGCTTGAATCAATCATGGAGTAAATTTTTGTCTCGTGATTTACCCCTCGTTGTGTTGCTATCTAAAAAATGGTATAATCGTTATCAACAATACTATCTTTAATAATATAAATTTTATCTGTTTTCCAATGTTGACCTTCGGTTTTCATTAACAGCCAGACAGACATGGAAAATATAAAAAATAAAACAATTGCTTTCGTGGTAGCAGTATTTATTAAAAATTGAAACAAAATTTTAAAATGCTTTCGTCATCAAGAGCCGATGTTCTTTTACGCCCCCAAGAGTAAAAGTGCTACTTTATTATTCAATTTTAATTATTTTTAATACTTTTGTTTGGTGTATGGAATATAAGGTAATCCCAACTATTTGTAAGATCTGACTGCCACAATTTGAATCTCCACAATGGTAATTTTATCGATACCACACCATAAATCCTCTAAGGATGAGGGATCCTTCAAGTACCAAGCTTTCCATAATTACAATAAGTTTTCTGATCTATATGTCAATATTCCAGCTCAAAGTTGACATTTTTAAAGCCTTAGTTAAAGTTAAAAAAAAATCAACTTTCTGAACCACATACTTCATCATATTATGTAATGTTACTTGAATAAACTTTGATGCATTGAGCTAGAATAATTAATTCTGATTGGTTGAATACAACTGAACGAATCACTAAAAGAATAGAAATTGTAGATCAAAAATTCCTAAAATGAGCGGACTTCGAAATTTAAATTGTTGCACGATCCCAATAGGTAATGATTTATGTTATTCCGTGCTTATGAAATATCGATTGAATAATATATAGTAGTATATTCTATTATAATAGAAAATAGATGATTAATTAGATGTACTTACTAATTACTGCTGCCATTCGGTAGTGGTTACGTGACTAATATAACGAAGTATAACTGAAGCGTGGTTCATCAAATAAGACGTAAATAAAACTATACTTGTAGGCCTTGCTTAACACAATGCTATTATTTAGATAAAATTAGCAATCTCGAGTTGGCAAGCAGGACTAGGTCTCTAAAGGAAGTTCAAATGATCAGCGGAAGGCTGACGAGCTAGAACCGGAACTTCCGCCCTGTACTTGCTCAGCAATCACACCAAGCAATTCAATAATCTCTTGGTCTTAAAATGCATATATTAACTTTTATTGGTCCTTGACATTGATCTGTTCTTCCCATTAAATTTTCAATTAGTTATCTCGAGTTTTACTGATAACTCCGTACCAAAATTCCATGAAAATCATATCGATTCCTTCGATTTCAACATCGTATTTAACGTTTAATAGTTCGTTATTAAATTCTATAATTTCATCAAGGTTAACTAATAATAATTATTGGGCGAAATTGACAATTGACTTTACTTTCAAACGGAGTACCATCTGATTAAATGTTCTTAATTTTTCTTTTATTAAAATTTGTTCTCTGCCAGATCTACAGTTAGTTTAAAAGTAAAATCTCTCTGCTCAGCAGTTTTCTACAACTAACCAGTACGACATTTGAGAATTCAACCAAATATTTTCTTGACATATATTTAATCTTTTGACTCTTCCTCATCCTCATCGCATATCCAGAAAAAGACGTACGAGTAAAAACGAGGATCCGATTACGCACTATCGATTTATTTTAAGTTTTATTAATAAAACTGGGTAAACTGTTTTTTTTTTAATATCTGGAGGGCAAATTTTTTTATCTACCCAAGTTATGCTGCCGCAGTACATCGTTAAAAGGCTATATGCTTCGGAATGTTTTCAAGTTACTTGAGCATACCTATTTCAAATATTTCTTGTGCCTACTACAAACGCATTCATGGGCTTTGAAGATCAAGCTAATTATCATTGAATAAAAACGCACCTTATACGACTAACCGATACATTAACCTACATCCTACAGCATTTAAGTGAGATTTTCCGCATAGACTTGAAAAAAGTTTAAATGGATTAGTGCAAAAAACTTTCATCATTTTACAAAACCTAAGTAAATAAATTGTCAATAACATCCACTCGAGAAGGAAATTAATTGCTTTTATCAAATATTGTACTTAGGAGCTCAAGTATTAGTTTTCCTATTCTATTAAACTTGATCATACTTTTCAGAGTTGAAAAATTTAATCGTGATTGGCACGTCTCTTTTATGAAACATTATTGGAAGTATAAATGTGATCCAACTATGCTTTGTATCATCACGTATTTAAATTTCATCATAAAAGCTACAGTGGCTCAAGAAAGTATTCGTACACTCCCACAAATATTTACATCTTTCGAAAATTCGTTTTTGCAGTAATAGTTATTAGACATTTTTGTTTATATACATTTTTGTATTTCATTGCATCGTTTCCGAGATATACTGACTTTAAAAAAAATTGTCATCTGTATCTCAGTAATGGTGCTACAAAATAGAAAAATGCATATAAACAAAAATGAAAGAAATGAAATTTACAACAAAAATTGTCTTGTAAATGCGATTTTTATATGAAAAAATGACAAAAAAGTCTTCGACAAGTACATTTTACATAAAAGTGTACGAATATTTTCTTGGGCCACTGTATATCGAGTAAAAAATTTTTTAAAAGGGGTGTATTGTATGGTTAGTATAAAAAGTTGTTATGAATGTAGTGCATTCTTTAAATAATCAAGATTTTGATAGTTCCCTCGTCGTAAAAACTATTTTTGGTTACATCAAAGTAATTTAATACTAACTTCCTAATTCTAAACTTTTCGTGCCTATTTTCATCGAAACATTCAAAACATGGTATTCTTAGATTGATTAAAAATTGATACAAAATGAAGTAAGCAGGTTATAAAATTCAAAACTTCGCTCTCACTTGTTTCATTTAAATCATTTTTTTTTAACAAAAGAGAAACAATTTTTTCAAATCACGAATTTGAAAACTGTACCACTTGTCAAAAAAGTTTTTAGTTGACACTTGCAGCTGTACCATACACAAAAAGTTCAAACTATCGAGACTTTTTTTATAGCGAAAAACATATGTGAAGTTATTTACCACATTAAACTTTTTAGTAAGTTGAAGTTCGTTAAACTTGAAGTTAAAAATTTATTTTAATTCAAGTTTCGTCAATAACAAATTCTTGTACAATAAAAAATTGTAAAATTTTTAACAAGTAATTTAATTTTCCTGTACGTACCTTTAATTTTTTTGATGTTAAAAAATTATAATATATTTGAGCACACACTTTGTTCAAATAATTTGGTACCAATTCGAAAAAGAACTACAAATTTATTATAAGCTAAAAACTAAACAACCGTAACACATCCAGCCATTTGTCAAACTGACAATAGTGATGTTAAATTTTTGGCACCATAACAATGTAAAGAAAATCCCTAACTGCACGAGTCTCAAGCAAATGATTGGGCGCTCTTTTCAAATAATTTAGCCAACTATTTTATTATGATGAAGAATTATACCAATTACTTTTAAAAGTACTAATATTTATACTCTACACTTTTATTGTTTCATTTCAATTTAACATTTTATAATTAATTTTTGAAGTATTAAACATCTTTTATTTTAGATAAACAAAATTCACATCAAGTAGGTTATGCAACCAATCATGCAGAAAATTCTAAAATGCTATAAAAAATTTGATTTATTTGAAATAAGGTATATTATATCCGGTTTCTACGCAGTAACGTCAATCATTACATCATTAGAACTATAATAAATAACAAAATGGAAATTTTTTTGTCGTTAATTTAAATGTTAACGCTGTATCAGTTTTGATAATTTAAAAATTGTGCACAATTAAAAATGAGCAATAAATTTATGTTTCTGATAATTAGTCATCAGTACCGTAGGCATCTGCCACTTGAATGGACGGAATAGGACATTTCGCCGTCACTGTTTCGCCGTCGAAACTTGCTAAACTCGGAAATTAACTACATTTGTAAATGTTAAAATAAGCAATCAGAGTATTTTTATGAAATACGCGGTGAAATTATAATTCACAAAATACAACATCAAATGAATGCAAAGGTTTGGTTTACAAACAAAACTTTCTATACCAACTGTACGTATTAGATTAACTTAATATTTTTCCGCGTGGAGGCGTTGACTTAATATAAATCGCGAATTATTCACTCGTGAATTTAAATTTTTTTAAAATCCTTTTTACCTGCTTTATTAATAGTTGTTTTGTATTATGTTTACTACCGAACTAAAACTGTTGAAACAATTGAAACATTCTGCTAAAATTTGCAGCTTTAGAAGCAATAATAATTATTAATTAATAACATAAAAGAAAGTTTTCTAGATAAATTTCTAGAGACGACCAGATTGTAAAAATACAGGAAGGATTCCAACTATTAATTTCGTTTTCATATTTATTTTTATTAAAATTCATGCAGTAATCTTTGGAATACTAATCATAGAATGCAAATAGCAAGACAAGAAAACTTTTAACATAAAAAAAATAAAAAACAAATATACTTTTAACAAGCCGTTAAAGTTGGCAGATTGATTAGTTAAATTTAACGGATTGTTAAACGTTTTATAAAATCGGGCATAAAGCTCTGAAAGCGCTGTTTAGTCATCGGAAATAAAGTGAATATTTAAAATTGAAAGATTTCAAATGACAGCATATTAATAGTCGATTATAATTATATATTTATAATAATTATTATAATAATTACTTAAATTTAAAAAATGCCTTTTCCTCCCAGTGTCCATCGTCGTGCGAGCCTGAATCCAACAATAATATTGGCTGAAGATTAACAAGCAATATTGGTCATTAATGACGCATCAATATAGGATCAAACTTTAACCAATATTGGTGAAATTTTGGAAAGCAATTTTTCACCAATATTTGATGAAGATCAGAAGGTAATATATTGGAAATCAATAAAGGTGCTATATTACAGCGAGCTTCAACCAATATATAGGTACAATAATATTTTCAATATTGCCGCAATATTGCACCAATATTTAATGACGATCGGTAAGCAATATTGGTAACCAATAACGGCGGGCGCAACATTGTATTGAGCTTGAACCAATTTATTTCGGATTAGGTTTTGATTTTAGTTAGAAAATTGTTCAATTCCATTAACTGAAAGTCAGTTAGGGGGCGTCCATTGAGTACGTGAGCTGAAAACAGGGGTGAGGAGGTTCGGCAAAATCTCATCAAATCTCATTTAAAGGGACCCAGACAACACAAACCTATCTTCTGGATGTCTACTAGATGTCTTAACAAGATAATCCGATATCCAAAGGATATCTACCATATGTTAGACTGCTAAATACAGTGGATATCTAGTAAACATCTTGGTGTCACAAACTTGGTTATCCAGTGGATGTATTGTATTGATATCCAATGGATGTACTTAAATATGTCCAGAAGATGTGTAATTAAAGATATCTGGTGGACATTTTTTACTAGATGTTGTGCAACGCCAACGTAGGTTATCTGCAAATCAATTTTTTTTCCAAGCCCTGATACCATTTCTCCTTATTCTTATGTAAATTAACCTCCTGAATCCGAATATGATCTACGTTTTCCTCTATCCTCCACCGCTTTCGGGGGATGCCCCCTATCTATTTTATTATTTTTTTAACAATTATTTTAAGCCTTTACATTTCCTCTGGTAAACTAAAGAGGTGAAAAGTTAATATTTGTAGCAAGGAAGTTGATTTGGGAGAAGATTTGTCCCCTGAAATTGTAAAACCAATCATTAAAAATGATCGAATTTTCCGTTTTTTTGCTTAACTTTTTCACATATTTTTGCTGTTTATTCCAGCAAAAATAACAGCAATCACACAGAACATGTACATATGCATATTTTCAGTTTTTACAACCGGGGGGTTTGGGGGGTGTGGCACACCCTCCAGTATACCTGTAAGTGTCTTAAAAAAAGGTTTGATTCCACTGGGCATTACTAGATCTAGGTTACAAAAGACATTTGGAAAAATCTATAGCAAGCTAGATTCTGGGACCAATTTTGTTTAAGTGTACTGGAGGGTGTTCTACACCTCCCAGACCCCCCAGTTTTAAAAACTGAAAACTTGTGTATATTATGTTCTATGATTGATCTTAATAAGAGACTATCACTTTTTGAGAATAAATTAATACATTATAGGTTTAGGCAATACGCACTGAGTAGTACCGAGTACCTCAGTATCCAACTGATTATAAAGGGTTTTCCATTAAGGAAAGCTAATAATTTAATAAATAATTTAACAATTAATTATTTATTTTGCGAAACACTTCACACTACCTTATACCAAAGATAATAAAACTAAAGGTTGGTTTATGCAAAACGTCGACGCACGCAACGCACGCACCACACGCGTCCAAATAAAGTTGAAGCATAGAATTTCAGTAGGAGCGTTTATGCAGTTAGTTTACACTCTTGATTTTTGGCGGCGTGTGCACCATAAACCCTTTTACTGAAATTCTATGCTTCAACTTTATTTGGACGCGTACGGTGCGTGCGTCGACGTTTTGCATAAACCAACCTTAAAGATGCCCAACGCTATACAAATTTATGTGTCCCAATCGACTCTTATAAGTAGATGGCGACACTAATTAAATTTTTTAGGTTATATTTTAATTAGGCTTTTTAAGTTTGTCATAGATGTCGCAAATAAAAACAGATGTATGGTATCAATAGTATAGGGTGTTCATTTTAAAACTTCCAGCAATTAATATCTCAAAAACCAAAAGTCACATAAAAAAATGTTTCGGACAAAAGTTATATGATAGCGAGGAGGAAAGAATAAGGCATTATTGTTGTTTTAATTTATTGACCTTTTCAAGGTCATTTAAAGGTCAACTTTTTTTTTTAATGACACCTTATATTTTTTTTAGCAGATTCATAATTTGCATGTATAAATAAACAACTTTTGTTAAAAACATTTTTTTATTCCACGTAGACTTTTTAGCGTTTTATTTTGTAAAATCAGAATACTTATTGCCCTATATATAGTTTATCGAAACCAAGTCAAATTGCGTCATAAATCTAAAGATTTTTGTATAACTTGAATAAAACTCAACTTCCACAACACAACAAAAGCTTAAAATGGCTCAAAAGATTAACATTAACCTTGACCACCTCGACTTAATTGACCGACCGGTGGAACTTACATATCGGATTAAAAATGATTTGACCGACCGGTGGAACTTACAATCGCCCATATGTATAGGTATAGATAGACTAGATATAGATAAACAATGCTGACCTACATAACGAATTCATATCTTCGCGCGGATATCGTTTTTTACGGAAAATTAAAATAAAATAAAAATTTGTGACAAATAAATGACGATTTGTTTAATTAACTTATTTGAAGTAACTCTGCTATATTGGGTTTCAAAATTATTTCTATGGAATATTTTATAAAATAAATAATTTGTTAGATTTAATATAAATTAACACAAATTAATAAATAGAAATTTAATAAATTTTGCATTGGCTCAAATAACAATCAAATAAAGATAGAGTAAGTTGCTAACTCAATGAGTAGGAACTTTGCAAATATACATCAAATTTAAATATATAATAACTGTAAAGGCAATAAATAAACAGATTTTTTAATTTACATCATTTTCTAAATAACACAAGCATTGTCAACTTAACACTAAATAAACATAAGCAATAATAAAAAATTTATTCTTTACAATTTTTGTTTGAAGGTTTAACATTATTAGTAGACTCAGTTACTTCTATAGTGTCAAAATATTCGTCTGTACTTTCAGTTCCACTAGAAGTACCTGCAGAATAAGTTGCAGAGTTGTCAGGTAATGGAGTACTTTCTACTGCAGCAATTTCAAATCTTAATTGATCTTGCCTAGCTGTTTCACTTGTAGTATCGAAAGGCAAACTTCCTACTTCTATTTCAGATTCCGAAGGTTCAGCTTGAGCTTCATCGTTTGTGCTAACAGCTAGGGAAGAATCTGAACTTGTATCGTCGTCTACATCTTCATTTGCAAACGAGGGATGGACACCTTAATCATATAAATTTAAATTGGTCCAGCTTTTAAAGTGGTAAGTGGTTATTTACCTAAACCATCTCCTTGGCAATAAAAATGAGGCTCATCGTGAGCCTCTGCATCTTCAACACCTTCGTCTACGATAAGCATTCGCAGTAACCAATTTGGAAACGGATGAATAGAAAGTGGCAGAGCTAAAATGGATAAGATACTTAAAATTGTAGTGAAACCAACGGAGCCTATTATATTTACCCAGTTCTTCGTTACTATTTCTAATATTGATACCATGAAATATAATGTTTCGATCAGCGTTGTTATTGCCATCTAAATCAAGATTTTCGTAAGCAACATTAGAGATATTAAAATCATCCAATAAGGAAACCTGTGAATTCGGATCAAATAAAGCTTCTCTACTGGCCAATTCAACTGCGTTAATTACGTTTATTTCGGGATCATACAATTCATTATTTTCCAAGGTTGCTTCACTCTGTAACAATGCTTTCACAAAAAAATAATTACGTCCTTTAATATAATAAAATAATGTATTCTGTTAAAGATCTGTATAGCCAAAAGTTTAGAAGAAGAAAATTTACTGTAAATGAACACTTACCTACATTTTCAGTGTTAGCTTCGTCTACTGGTTCTTCATTATTAAATTGAGTATTCAAATAATCATTTTCAACCAACATAGTTTCGCCTTCACGAATTTCCTCATTTTCACTTCTGGTTCCATTCTCATCATTATGTTCAAGTTTTTCGAATAACTTCGGAGGACTCACACCACTACTGTCATCTTCACTTTCAAATTTTTTTGATCTTTTCTTTTTCCTGCCATTTGAAGTGCTGGGTGAAGAACCTCCTGCTACATCTAGTGGAGGTAAATTTTTACATATTTTGGTGGTGACTTCAAAATGGGCAATTGTAGATTTTGCTATAGGAATCAGTTGTTTGTTATGTAATATTTGCACCGAATTTTTTTCTTTGTCTGTAATTTTACCAACTTTGGTTGGATTAACATCATTTTTTGATTCTTCTTCGTTACTACTGCTGCTATAAAAGTCATCCAAACTATTGCCGTCTGCTGCTTCTGAACATGATCGTGTTGAGGTGGTCTCAATGGTGTTGGATTTGGCATAACCAGAATCGCTTAGTTTATCATCTTTGTTTAAATTTTGATTCACACAATTATTCACGTTGTTAATAAGACAATTCACAATAGTGCTGGCACTTTCTGCAGCTTCCGATTGTGAACTTTCAGTTATATCTATCCAAGAAGAACTCTTTTGCGTATTGCTCTCAGTATCCCAATCAGATTCGTCATCTTCGGCAATTGTAGTCCATTCAGAGTAACTTTTATTAGCGTTTTCGTTTCCTGTAGTAGATGATGTATTATTTGGAGTTGAAATGTCATTTTCCATTTCAGTTACGACGCAATTTTGCAATTCGTCAGACACCGTGCATTGTTCTATCTCATAATGTGCACCATCGAGAGTTTGCCTGTAAAGAGAAAATCTAATAATGTATTTTTAGTAAGATGGAACAAAAATTTTGAAATTTTACGACATTGGCGTTTAAGTTGTCAATTTTGTTTTTAAACATTGTTAGAAATTGAAATAGTAATGGTATTGTTTCAACTTTAAAAGAATTCTAAATCTACTTCTCCACTAACCTATCGTCGACAACTTGTTTAACTGAGCATCTCCTGACAAAAAAATATTTGTTCAAAAATATTTCTCTATTTTCTTTATCATTATTCAAATTGTCTCTCACATTTCCTTTCAAGTCTTTGTCACAAACTAGCTTATCCAAAAAATGTTGTCGATGGTCTCTGAATGGAAACTTGATTGTCTCGATGAGTTTATAAGTCGCGAAATCCTCTTCGATACCCCACCAAAACTTAAAAATTTTTTCAAATGGGTTTATAGGACTACCATGAGTGCAAATACCAAAGGACGCAGAAGGTAAACATTTTTCACAGGCCCAGTTATAATTTCTTAAATCGAATCTTTCTATAAGTATAGTATTATCTTCAGATGAGTTCATCTTGACTGTATTTGAGAATACTGCCATTTGAGAAAATCCTACAGTTTCAGTGCCATTGGAACCATCCTCTATCATAGAAAAATCGACCGAGTAATCTGGAAATCTCACTGCAATGTTTTTTGCCCTTAAAAAACGTAATTATTAAAAGAAGCAAGTAATTATGATAGAGCACCAGGATTGAAATTGTTTGATTGTCCATTCAAATTTGCGATTACTTTCCAGAGTTTCTCTAACGAAAGGAACGTCTATGTTAAAATCTGCATTAGGAGTTGTAAAAATAGCGATTTTGGGCTTGATAAAATAAAATATGTTGTACGGCAAGGCATCCAATGTGTCAGGATGCAAGTGTTCAATTCTAAAAGAATTCCATCGGGTTATGTTCCCAAAATAGTTAGAAAATCTTACACTTCAATTGCAATTACTGCGTCAGTGCCAATTAATTTTATGAAAGGATTACCGATGCTACCATTCAGTACATGCACTGTTAAAGGTGTAGATCTCTTGAAAATATAATCAGAAATAGAAGGCTGCACTTTAAATAAATTTTCTCGAAGTAATGTTTCGTCAATGTCAATTTCAAAAACCTCTTGTAAATGTCGAATATTTTTAAGATACAAGAAGAATTCCATTTCTGCACATCCAAAATCGGCAACCTTTTTAATTTTTCCTTTCCACTTATTATCCAGAAGTACTCTTTCAACCGCTCTGTATCTGTGATCATAATATATGTTGATAGGAAGACTTAAACTATTATCGTTTTCTAATTTTAAATAAAAATTTTCTTGGGGATGCTTCCTTCCTCTAAATTTGTGTATAATATTTTGTATTATGGAACATATCAAGTGGATGATTATTATCATAGCTTCATCAGTTTTTCAATCTGATTGGCCTACAATAGGTAGATAGTACTGAATTCAATGGTAATACATCTGTTTATCCACATCTTACGTTATTTCACTTTTAATTTAAGCTGCAATGTATAATAATGAAATTTAAAAGAATTTTTATTGATATGATTTTGAAAATTTTCAAATGGACTTTTATGACGTTTATGCTATTTACAGTGCCGTACTTATTGTAGATTTCATAACCGAAAAATACAAATTTTTTGTTAATTATGTTAGAAGAAAGGATAAGAAATTTTTTCAAAGTACCCTATCGACACTCCCACAGCGCATGCGCTGGCGAACACCACACATTCGCCTGCCAAAATACCCTAAACACCGTGGCTCCAACTATGGATTTGCACATCCTACCAATTACAGAGGATGCTGCATGTATCTAAAGACGAAACAGGCTAAACCAGCCCATTCATACACCCACTCCCGATTGTACCAACTACAAGCACAAGACCCAAAAAGCCATTCTGTATCAATCCATCCCGCGCACTCTCCAAGACAGTGGCGTATTTAGATGGGGGCAAAGGGGCAATTGCCCCCCTTCCCCAAAGATGACTCAGATTGTGTTCCTGAAGCCCTCTCGATAAAAATGATGTTTACCACGAAGTTTTAAAATTTAAATAATAAAAAATTTTTTTTTTATTTTTCTTTGTTTCTTAGTTTTCGTTTGTGAAGGTTTATCAAGATTTTTTGAACTTATCATGAGTTTTACCACTAACGCGCATGAATGGATTAACAAAATTCTAAAAATATTTAGTCTGCTCCCTCCAAAAGCATTTTCTAAATACGCCACTGCTCTAAAACTCTTGAAACTTCAAAACCATACAACAAACAACTGCAGGTAGCTGAAGAAAGAAGTGGTTAACTGCATTCTGAGCAAAAAAGTCAAGACTAATCCCCATGGTAAATTGCACGAACTTGGAGTGCAATTTAAAATTTACCATTAGCAGGTAGTTTCAAGGTGCGTTTGCCGTACCCCGTCCTAATCCCAAAAATTAACCTAAATGTTCAGTTTACTGTTGATTTGAAAAACTATATAAAAAATTAAAATAATAAATATAAAATTAGTAACCTAAAAAGAAAAATCATAAACTAACACTAACCTACATAACCGATGCATATCTTCGCGCGGATATATCTTTTTTACGGACAATATCAATATTATTTAATAGATTAAAAAATTCAATACTATAACATCATTTTAATCCATCAATAAACTGCTTGGAGTGCAGTTTACCGATTTGTAGGTAATTTTAGGGTGCCACTTACATGGAAAGTGTTCGGAGTGCAGTTTACCAGTTTGCAAAATTTAGTGCAGTTTAACTGGAGTGCAACTTACCATTATCAATCAGGTGGTTTTGGAGTGCAGTTTATTATACCCCAATCTCCAACAAACCAAAACTAATAGTGACTAGTGGCCGCACTAGCCAACTCTTCTAAGTCTAATTGTATATCACAACTCTTAGAATTAAATATTGCTTTTTATATCAACATATAATAAAGATCCTAGATAAAGATCATCCGCAGTGAAAATGAAATTGAAACCTTATGGGGACACTAAGACGATCAGATTCTTCTAGCAGGGGATCTGAAAGCCCAAAATCCGACTAGGAACAGTCGTAAGACAAACCCAGCGGATCGTGTCCTATTAGAGATGGACAACACTTTCAACTAATTTGTGCGATTTGTAACAACCAGTAGTTTTGCCAACTGTTCAATGAAAATTGCCAATTTTTGCCTTTTTAACCAACAAATTGCCAACTTTTTCTAATGTTGGGGGGCGGGGAAGTTTCCCCTGGCACGTCCCTGGCAGTGTCGACTAGACACCTCAGTTGACTTAACCAATTTTTAATATGATTATTAATTACCAATTTCAACCCCAACTCTCTCAAAGATAAGTACTTTCCCAAACACTTTCATAATGTAGTTGACTTAAAAATCCCCAAGAACGTAACATTTTAACACTAATTCACCTCTATCGACATCCTAAACTTGGATCACGTTCTCTTTCCAAAACCTGACTCGCTTGGTCCGTTTTCCGAAAATACTTTACCTTCAACTTTGGTCGAATTTCCATTATTCTCTAGAATACTATAGGATAAAAAAAGGTCAACAATGCCCTTAGTCGTATCATCGATAAAATAAAAGATCAATGCCCGATTGCACCACCTATCATTAAACGTTAAGCTTCGATTAAATCGCAAATCCCCACTCTATTTCACTACATACTGATTGTCCATTGGTCGGAATAAGATTTAAGTGAAACTTAAGTTTTAATGATAGGTGGTGCAATCGGGCAATAATCCGCTGAAAAAACCAGGTGAGCGGGGTGACGTACCTGTTATCCCAATGAGAAGGCAGCCTAGAATTTTCTAGCGACTGAGGTAAACCATCATATTACCACCTACAAACAAACAAGCTCTCCTGTAAAAGTTCTTCGGCCTAGCAGATAGCCAAGTCTCTAAAACAGACAAATACAACTATCCCCCTTTTGCAGAAGATTTCGTATGAGATGCAAAAATGTAGATGGTTTGACAAAAAACAAGGATCGTGTTAACTTAGAGCAAGACTCGAGTTTCGACATTACCCATTACGGGATTTGTCTCATCGGTTGCACATTGCCAACAACGATTCCGAGCATTGTCAATTCTCCAACCCACACTAGCATTGCTGATAACTTGAAGAAGCGAATACCACGCCGGACGCCCTACAGTGGAGAGAGTATGAAGGACATTGCAAGCGTCCTTGTTACAGGTCACTTTATGAATTACGTATAAAACGTAATTCTCTTGCAAAATAAAAGCCCGCAAAAAAAACATCCCGTAATGGGTAATGTCGAAACTCAAGTCTTGCACTAAGTTAACACGATTCTTGTTTTAGGTCAAACCATCTGCATTTTTGCATCTCATATGGGGATAGCAATTGCTGCAGTTTGGTGCCCAAAAGAGCTTTGGCTGGGTATATGAAGGTGAAAGTATCCATCTTAAACAGATGGATCCCGCAACTGAAGCCAATTTTTTTACTTTTGATTCTAAACCACCTACGATGACCCCCCCCCCCCAGTTTCCTTAGCTCAGCCCTGGTAACATGTGGAACCGAAAGATAAGGAAACTCCCCACATGGACTTACAGCAATCTTCTGCATAACGAACGCCATTTCATCTCTCAGGTACCTTCCAGATCGATAGAAAGTGGCCGACGTACTCATGATTCGTAAACCAAACCAATATCTCAAAAATTCTGCCTTTTATCAAATACTCTAGACTATAATACATTCAACTTCGTGAAAAAACACGAATCCGAACTCTGGCGGCTTGCGTTGAAAAACAAATACGTTTTTTAGGTTAAAGATAGAATGGTGGTCGGTGTGCCAACTAAAAATGAGATGAAATTCTAGAATTTTATTTGAATTTTTGTTAATTTTGTTTACAAGGTTTATTTTGTACATTTAAATTAATATTATGCATTAATTAAAATTTTTTGTTTATAAGCTCAAATTACAAAATTACTTTAGTGAATTAATCAATTTATTGTAACTCAAATAAATAAAATTAAAAGATTATTAGTTATTAATAAAATATTCCAAAATACTCCAAAATCTGTTATCTTTTTGGAGTGTTCTTTCCTGGTTCCTTCTTAATGACTTGCTCCTCCTGCTTTAAGCATGCTCTGCCCAATAGAGCTCATAATTATTGTCTTACATCTTCCGTCCTTGATGGCCTTTGCGTTTGGCTTCAGATTTCTTGATGTTTATTTAATATACCTTAAACGTTCCACGTACCTATTCTCCATGTCCATTTTCTTAGCATAAGTCGTCTTTGATTTAATCCGTCCAGTGTTCGAGACTTGTCGTTTGGGTGTTTTAGCATTTTTGTTTTTATGTACTATGAGGAGCTGGCCAGACGAAAGAACTTCCAACCTGGAAGGCTAGCATTTTCTATTGGGGTTTATTCCCTTATGCCCGGTTTCTTCACCTCGAGATATCTATCGGATAAGTATAACCATACGGATATTTATACTATTATATAGTTAATCTTATCCGATAGATATCTCAAGGTGAAGAAATCGGTCATTAGTCGAAGTGTTGTGACATTTTGGTTTAACTTTATGTTATTATATTATAATATTATATTATTTATTATATAAAATAGTAAACAAAGTTGGTTCAATTTGTGCCGTATACGATTGTAATAACTATATGCAGCAAAAATGTGAAAAAAAGTCATTTTTACTAATCTTTTTATCTGAAAACTATTTTTAAGTATTATAGTTTAAATGCGCATTAGTAGTATTTGGCATTAGCTAATTGACGTGAATTTTACATTTCATCATGCTAGATGGCGCTATGAACGATGTCCGACAAATTGTATGTAAAACTATCAAAGTTGTACGTATTATAAGTCTATAGTATTTGCTTTTATCGTCCCATCAGTATATTTTCATCTCTTGGCAAACTATCCACAAAAATTATCTTAACAAGATTGAACGCAGTCATGGCGGAGAAACAAATGATTCCGGACGAACAATTGGAGTTTCGACCAGGTCACTCAACAATTCATCAAATTTTTCGACTGGCAGTTCCAAAGCTGATTAATTCCCAATCATCTTATGCGTATTCATCACACTCATCACCTAAATTGGTCGAATATTTAAAATAGAAATTGGAAGGAATTCATTTGTAAAATTTTTAAAATCCGCATAATTTAAATTTAACGAGCAAGGAATTAGGAACATTTTTAATATTTTACGAATTTTAATTCAATTCTATAATAATTTATTATTGTAAAATATTCATAAAACAATTTCAGTGTTTTTGTCTAGTTTGCCGTTGAAACTGTTACGCCACTGCTATTGATTGCTTTATTCAGATGGCTCTGCTCGTGCATTTGACAGTTACGTTACCACCACCAATAAATCAGTTCGGTTTGAAATATTGTAACGGTTTTTTCAATTCGAATACCTAAAAGAGTTAATATTTTAGAAATGTCACTTTCGCAGTCTAAATCAAATCAAGATATAAGTAATTTAGTAAACATGGACGGTTCGTTGTCGAGAGGTCCTCAACCACGTTGGAGTAAGAAAGGTAGAGAAAATTCCAAGTCGTTAACAAATATCAGTATGAATTCGTCCAAGATCAAATCGACTAGTTTATCTATGAATATGAATATTTCGAAAACTCCGAACAAGGATGGGTTGCGTAAGAAGAAACGATTAAGAACGCCTTTAAGAAGTACAAAATCTCCCGGTCCAAAAACTCCATACGCGGGCGATCGTTTTATTGCTTCTCGTAGTGCAACTAACTGGGAGTTGGCACATTATTTGGTAACAAGAAAAGAAGATCCCAATGTAAGTCCCGCTACCAGACAAAAGCAATTGGCAATGTTCGAAGCTTTGAGTGGAACAAATTTGGAAAATCATCGCGTATTGGCTTTCCAACATAAGGCGCCTCTTCCTGCAGACGGTTATCAAAATCCTCATAAAGTATTGTATAGTCAAAAGCAAACACCCACACCCCTCAAGAATAAACCTCGTTACATACCGCAAGCACCAGATCGTGTACTCGACGCACCGGATATAATAGACGATTATTATCTTAATTTGGTAGATTGGAGTAAAAATAATACACTTGCGGTCGCATTAGGTGGAAGCGTTTACTTGTGGAATGCAGCAACAGGAACTATCGAGCAACTGTTAGAAATGGAAGGTAACGATTACGTGTGTTCTGTCGGATGGATTCAAGATGGTGATAATTTAGCAGTTGGAACTTGCGATGGTACCATAGAGTTGTGGGATTGTGCACGTTCTAAACGTTTACGTATTATGGAAGGACATTCGGCAAGGGTGGGTGCTTTAGCTTGGAATTCTTTTGTATTAAGCAGTGGTTCACGAAGTGGTCAAATCATTCATCATGATGTGAGAATACGTGATCATCAACTTTTAACGGTAAGCGGACATAATCAAGAAGTGTGTGGTTTGAGTTGGGCAGGCGATGGAAAATATTTGGCTAGCGGTGGTAACGACAATCTTCTGAACATCTGGGCCGCTGCGAATGGTACTCTCATTTCGCAACCTCGTCCACTCTACACTTTAAATACTCACAGTGCTGCTGTTAAAGCGCTTGCTTTTTGTCCATGGCAACCTCACATTTTGGCAAGTGGTGGAGGAACAGCTGATCGACACATTCGTTTTTGGAATTGTCACACAGGAGCCTGCATTAATGCGATCGACACCAAGTCCCAAGTGTGTGCACTTTTGTGGTCAAGCATGTACAAGGAACTCGTCTCCGCACACGGTTTTGCCAATAACCAACTTACAATTTGGAAATATCCCAGTATGACAAAAGTAACAGAACTCACAGGACACACGGCTCGCATTTTGTCACTTTCTCTATCGCCTGATGGCACCACAGTTCTATCGGCAGGAGCAGACGAAACCTTGAGATTGTGGAAGTGTTTTGATAAACCGAAGGGAAAAGCAAATGCTCCTATTACGAAAACAAAACCTAGCGTTTTCAGGCAAACTATTAGATAAATTTATGCATTTGTGATTTTAAAATTTGACTAGTAAACCAGAAGGTTTACTTTTTTGTAGTTTTGTATATCTTGAATATTTAAAAATTTGTTTATGTATTGTAAAAGAGCATATCAACTATGTTCAATTTTGACACGCATTGTAGTTTTTTAAATACAAAAATGTGTTACTGGATTTAGTCGTTAGATTACAAATTTATACCAAACAGTCTAACCATGTCGGTTATATTTTAGTTTTCATATGTAAAATTAAATATTCGTTTATCCTCCATTACATATTAATTAGTAGTTTAATATAAACTCGAGAACTTAGTAGCATAGCTGAATGTACAATATAATTTATTGCTTCTTGAACTTATATTTCAAATAAAAGTTAAAAAATAATTGTTAATTTCAGTTGACGTTGGAAATTGGAAGTTGGAATTGGACTACCAGTGTTTTTTTATATTATGTTATCTTTTTTAATCTATTGGTAAAAATTATATGGATTGTTTTTTAATACTGGAGGAGCTCCAAAACGATTTTAATTAATATCGAGACCTCAAAAGTTGTAAACTACTACAGCCTGTTTATAAAATACTAACTAACATTTAAAAGTAAAAAAGTTTAATAATTATTTTGATAAAAAATATATAACACTGGCATCATACAACAGCCTTTTTAAATTGTCCTTGCACAAAAATTCGGGGTACATCAACATTTTCTTTCTTATTAACAGTTCTACGATGAATGTAAACATTGGATACGGTGTTAAATCCAGCCTTTTCAAAAATATTTTTCACGTAGTCCACAGAAAAGTAAAAACTCCTAAAATTGATCGAATAGTTTTAATAATACTTAATTTATGTTAAAACACTCACCTAGTTCCATCTTGCCTCATATAAAAATTTTCACCAATTTTATGTCCAGCTTTAAATCGTAGTTGAGCCATATCATACAATCCGTAATCACGAAATAGAATCGAGCCGCCAGGCTTCAATAACTTATATAAATTTTTCAACACGTCTACAAATTTATCGGGATGAATGGCAGACAATACAAAAACTAAAGTAATCACGTCAATTTCATCAGCTTTAATTACAGACGTCACATCGTCCGTAGTAATATCTGCCTTAAACGCTTTAACATGCTGCTCGTTATATAACTTATTTTGCTTAACAAATTCAATAGCTCGAGGAGAAAAATCACAAGCATAAATAAAATAATTCAAATTTTCTTCTATTAATGGAAAAATAAAGTTTCCTACTCCACAACCCACTTCTAGTAGTTTTGTACGATTTAAAGTGCCGGTTTCATCTCTATTCAGTAAATCCGTAAATTCTCTTGTTGTCCAATGCCTATCTTTAAAAAAGCGAGTTTCGTTTCGTTTATAAAACAAATCCCAGTGTTTACTAGCTTCAATTTCCAACAAATTTGCTTTATGTTCACTAACTATTCGATTATTTTGTAAATCTAACCTATTTTGTTCTTCCTCTGATAATAACTTAGGTTCATTTGATTCTGTCATTATGTTTAAAATATTTGTAAAACTTATAATAAATAATAACTAAAAATGATTGTCAATTTGTCAAAACGAAAACTAAAAGTGATTAATAAATTTTGTTGATAATAACCTAAAAATGGTAAAAGTCATCGAACTGTCAGGTTGACACAGTAGTACCACAAAATACACCAGAGACAACCAAACAATAGTATAAAATGAAAACCATAGATAGAAGAAACAAGAAAGAGTGATGACTTGAACATTTCCGAGGTCAGGAATAAAATATTAATTAAAATAAGATATTTTAATATGATTAAATATAGAACAATATATAAGGCTTTAATCATAAAGTAAAAGTAATAATACTTTTTTTATATTTATATTTTATTAAAATTACAGTAGAATCCGCTTAATGTGATCACTTCGGGCCAAGGCAATTTTAATAATATTAACTGATAACTGATAACAATTAGCGAAATTTAGAAAAATGCGAATTTTAGAAGACTTCGATTAGAACAAGATAGAAGGAAAAAAAGAAAGAAAAAGTAGCCGGTTTCCAAAAAAAAATGATCACAATAACCGACTGATAACATTATCCGAGATCACATTAAGCGGATTCTACTGTATTAACAAACATTTTGAAAACTTTGAGAAAGAAGAAAGAAATTCTTTTTATATATTTCATTTATTAAATATTCAGTAATAAAGAAAAATTATAAAATAATACTTTCCAATTATAGTTTAGTTATTTCTAAAACCGTAAATCGCAACAAGAAAAGGTTTTAAGGGGGTATTCTAGTCTAGAAGCCCGAATTTCGGGCGTTTATTTGACGGTCGATAATAAACAACAATTAATTATAGGTACATAATATGTTAAATTATTTTTTTATTATTACTTATTAATATTTAAAATATTTAAATTAAAATATTTTAATTATAGATACATGTTTTAATCATTTAGGTACTTATTTATATTTTAAGAATTTACGGAATTCACAAAAATTAAAAAAAAAATAATAAATATTTCACAAGGTTACACGCTGTTAAAGTACAGGGGAAAAACGTTTGTTTGTCACAAAATCTCAAGTTGTAATTGACCGATTTTTTTGGAATTTAGCACGAAATTTCTTTATATATCCCTCTATAGTAGTAACCAACAAAAAATCAAAATTTTTTAATTTTTATTATTTTATAAAAATTTGGAAAAGTTAAAAAATAACTGAAAAGAATCTACCTCTTTTTTGAGTAACCGCATTTTGCGAGAAATTTTTTTTTGGATCCTACCATAATGACAATTGTACTGATAAAAAATCTACTTCTTTTATTTTTGAGTTGACCAGAAGGGTGAGAATCGTGACAAGATGGACAAGTTATTTTTTTCCCTCTACTTCAACGGCATGTAACTTTGTGAAATATATATTTCTTTTGAAATTTTTTTTGTGAATTCTTAAATTATAAATAATTAAATGATAAAAAAATGTATAGTTAAAATATTAATTGTTTTTATTTATTGACCGTCAAAAAACGCTTGACTTTCGAACTTCTAGACTAGAACACTCAAGTACAAAGACTGCACAGCTTTTCGGTTGGCAACCCCCATAGTACAGCGTCCGGAAAAGCGGCTTTGATTTTCTACAAGCTGATTACAGGCCATGGAGGGGGAAAACCAACTCCAAACAAACGAAAGCCAACGAGAACGTTATAAAACTATGGAAATCTATTTTTTTTTTGAAAACTTGATTTTTTAAAATTTGTAAATAATTTTGTATTTACTGGTTTTCCCACCAATTAGTTGTAGTAGCAGCAATGGACGGTGAAAACCTGCCAGGAGCAAATTTGTAATTTTAGACCTTTAGTTATTTTGTTAGTTACTTAACAATTAACACTTTAAAAATGTTGCTGTTATTGTGTAACATGGTTTTTATTGATGCATGTAAAATTTCACTTCTGTCACTTATGTTGTTTTTGAAATGACCGATTCAATTTGTATTCGAGTAAATAAAATTTGTGATAATTGGTAATTGTCCTTATCTTATGATGAATTTAAATGTTTTTTAAAGATGAATTTTTGGTGATTGAGTTAATTAATTGTCGAAAAATTTTTAAAATTGTTTGTATCGTCGCACCCGGGTCGACTTATTACTTATATTTAAATTTCCCCATTGGTATAGGAATTTTAATTAACCTCGAAATTTCTTTTGAATTTTGGATTTCTTCAAATTAACCGGGCAGAACAATTTTAAAGATTGTTTTTTTCTGGAGTAGACTCGTTCGGAATATTGGGACCTAGAAAAATACCATACTATAATAACAATTACCTACAATATTCACTCATTCAAAATTTTTGAATTGGAGCAGTTTCAGGGATGTTTGTAATGAGTGATACCGTCTAACTAAATTTATCATTTTCGAGTTCTGTTTATACTCGAAAATACTTGTATAACATAAACACACGTCATAGGTTGGGATAACATTATGGAAATAGCCAATACAGTAACCGATTTTCATTTTTTACCATTTTTAAGCTCTTTTCTTTCGAATTCTTGAATGATCTGTAAATTTTAATATTTATATTTTATGCCATAGACTACCATAATTTTATTAGGAAATTTTTAAAGCCCGGCTAAAGGTTGTCGAACTATTCCCTAATATTTTACAGTCAAATACAAAAAAATTACAAATACAAAAATAAACTAAATATGTTTTCAACATTAAAATAGGTAGAAATTATAAAATTTCAATAAAAGATCTGATTGCGTGGTTTCCTAATATGAAGTAAGAATGCAACTAAATATTTCAGATTTGATTAATTAGCTGAATGTAGGCTGTAGTGTCTGGATGAGAATTTGAAATGAAATATTCTCCAGGAACACGTAGAAATTGTTTATAAACTATGTTTCTGTGCTGCAGAGTATTTGAGACCTCATCAAGAAACGATTTGTTTCCAGTGAGTGTTGTTAAATTGTGAATACATCAAAGATTTGCTTTTAAATGTACCGTTAAATAATTTATTTTTATAAATCATAATTTTTCAAATTTTGAACATCATTTTAGTTTCCGAACTCCGCAAGTAAGAAAGGCACTGACTGATGTTATCAGAAAAATTTGACTCTCCTCCTCCGTTTTAACAAATTTTTATGTGTTGGGAGCGCTACGGTAGATTAGACAGGAAGTATTTGGTCGATGAAGTTGGTTTTGGTAACAATTAATTGTCTGAGATGTCTTTTATTACCTTTTGCACATTGCAATATAAAGAAATTGCAATTTATTAATATCGTAACCTGGTTACCTCCCTGATTAACAGAGAGAATCCGCATTATATTCATTTTATTTAATTTTTAAAACACATGCATATGAACTTATGAACTTTTGTTAGTAAAACTTAGTCAAAAATATTGTATATTATATATTATAATAAAAACCAGGTGCATTTCGCAAGCCCCCCCCCCCGTTTCATTTTGAATTTTGGATTCAAAATGGTCTAAATCATTTGTACCTATTTGTACTTTTTTATTTTCGTTATTACCTATTTTTTTGGAGAGATATTTCAAAATCTCTAATATAATGGCATTTCCGCCTTTTTTGAATTTTGGATCCAAAATAGTCTAAACTGTTTGTACTTGATTATATCTTTATTATTTTCGTTTGTACCCATCTTGTTTTTGAAATATTTATATGGCATAATATGGGCATTTGAAAAATTTCAAATTTTTGACTCTATTGTTGTTATCAAACCATAACATGACTAATTTTGATTTTTCATGTTGTTATTCACAATTTTTTGTAAGACTTTACTATCTAAAATTTTAAAATTAAAATATAAATTTTTATTTTAGATTCAATCGATATCTCAATTTAAATATTGTAAAATAAAAGAAAAGATATATGTTTTTTATTCAACAATTTTTTAAAGATATTAAAATGGCATTGATATTTTGATATCCAGTGGTTTTCTTAAATTCGAATCCTGGTAGATTTTAAGTAAATTTTTATTTAAACAGACAATTTTCCTCCTTTATAAGAATGATTGAATATACTTTTGATTATAAATAATTTAAAAACAAAGATGTACAGCTAAATTTTAAGCAGTTTCTATCAAAAAGAAAATCCTAATATTCTAAGAGCATGTAAGTAGGTATATATCATTCATTTTGCTGTATCTCAGGGCCGGCATCTTTTAGATTTGCCGTATGGTGCTCACATAATATTATGTGATGTTAACAGTTAAAATTATGGCATTCCCTAGAAAAAACGCGAAAAAGCTAAAAAAAAGAAAAAAAAAAGCTCATCGGCATATTGCGAGGAACAAAATCGTTGGCAATTTCACGTAAAATTATTTACTGTTTTGTAATTTCCCGTGTGGTGCTCACAATCCGTGGTGTGGTGCCCGAGCACTCAAGGAACACAACTGCCGGTCCTGCTGTATCTGTTAGCTCTGAGTACTGATAGCATATACATATATTTATATTTATCTTTAATGTCTTATGCTTGGAAGGCATTGAAAATAGCACATTTTGCCTTTTTATGTGTTATACGCGACTTTTTCGAAGTTACATACATACAATGTCGATGGCCACATTAGATTTTTTACAGAATTCTTATTTTGTCAATTTAATTACATCGTAAAAATAAGAATGAAATTTATTGTCAATTCTTCTACTAAAAAATATGACAAATAATAAAAAATAAAATCTACGATATAAATATTTAAATAAAATATTATATAACATACCAAACAAATTTTATGAGGGTAACGCATAATATACAAATTATGTGAGCTAGTAAACGGTGAATTTTTCAGTAGATATATAAATAAAATCTCATAACTTACATAACAAAATATAAAATTTGAAATAAATTTTGTCAATTTTTTACAGTAGCAGAACTATTTTATCATACAAAGTATGTATCCTATGTGTTAAATTAAAAGCTTTTAAGTAAATTGCTTCCAACTTCGGTGAACTCTTCATATTTATGTTAAATGCAATTGGAAATTTGTATACCTTACGTCATTTATTATAATATACTAGTAATTTCCCAAATCCCAATATATAGCGAATATCAGAGTATTCTAAAATAATTATATTTTAATTTTTTAACTTAAAAATGTCCGTACAAAATGTTTTTTGCCAATACAAAATTTGAAACATTTCAAACAATGAAGATTAAAGTTTATACAATAGAAATAATAAAGTAAATGGAGGATCATTAGGTAATGAAAGTTAGAAATGATTGTGCGAGGAAATAATCAAGCGCTTCGAGCACAACCTTCTTGTCAAAAATTTTACGTATTGAAATTTCGAATAATATATTATAAGAGGATTTTTTTTATACAGTGGAACCCGCTTATTGGAACCACGGTTAACGTTATCATTTGGGTATTGTTATCAATTGAATTCTGGATTTTAGGTAGGAGGGCAGAGAGGTATCCCCACACGCACTTAGACCACAGATCTTTTGCGATGATCTTGTTTAGCCTAGCAGCAGCGGTGGTTGTCTCAACATCGCTGCAGAAGGCTCTCCACGACTGGCGTTGTTTCTTGCGGATTGCTCTCTTGAACTCTGACCGGTGCGCCTTAAACGCTGTCCAGTCGTCGTCCTTCTTGGAGTTTTGCGCTTTATTATAGAGCTTTCTTGTCGCTCTTATTAGCTGGTCGAGTTCTTCGCACCACCAAGGGCGTTGCTCGAACCCGCAGTCCAGCCGTTCTTAGCGGATATGACAGCTCATATGCGTTTATGAGGGAGTTTTGTAGCTCAGTAGCATACATCTCAATTTCCTCAGTAGTTGTTAACTCTTCTTTGTTGGAAAGTCCCTTCAATACTTCAGAATCCATGGATGTTGACAGGTGATCTAGAAAGACCATCCTGTTCGCATTCCTAGGATTCCTATTGTTGTGCTCTCTTTCTCTCTTATTAAAATGGTCGTTGGTTCTCGAAAATGGTTACATTCAAGAACAATAAAAAACTGACGATTAAAAGAACAATTTATTTTGCAACCTGTACAAAAAGAAACAAATTTTATAAAAAGCAGGACTCACACAAATCTTGCTGAGCAGCACGGTTCGGCTTCTTTCTTCCACACTCTCCTCGGCTTATTTTCAACGCCACACCAACTGTTGGACTCTCAATTTCACTAACTTCTTATTATTCTATTTTTAGCCTCTCGGACTGTAAATTTGCGACTCTCAGTTCCACTAACTTTTTATTTATCTTCCAGTTGTAAATTTTGCGACTTCTCGTTCTTTCATTTATTTACATTCTTTTGATTGTAAAATTTCCGACTCTCCGCAATTAACTTTTATTTTTCTTCTCTGATTGTAATTTTTGCGACTCTCCGCAATTAACTTTTATTTATATTCTCTGATTGTAATTTTTGCGACTCTCCGCAATTAACTTTTATTTATTCTACCTCCATCTCCTTGGTTTTTTTATTCTTCTTTTTTTTTTAAATCAAATCAAGATTCTCGCGTACTGCTCAGCTGCATTCGTGTGAGTCGCTAAACAACGAAAATTAAAAATACAAACATAAAAATTTAGAAAAAACAAACGAAATTACTGCAACAACAAACTTAAACCAAACTTAAACTAAACAATACAACTTAAACTAACGAACAAACTTAACACTAATAAAAACAATTTTGAAAACGAACGAACACAGAGTCCTGCCTTTATTGTTCCTCAGGTTGCAAAGTCAGTTCTTTATTTCTAAATTACGCAACTCACTTTTCATTACTTTATCAGAACACAACACTATATTGCTTGGGTTCCATTACTTTAGCCTCTAATTTAAAGGAAATCCATTTGTGACCTGACATGGTCAGTTGGTCGGACACTTGCCATTCTCATAAGTCATTAGAAATGCTTAATGACGCCACAGTAATATAAATTACCGATGTGCGGTGGGGTGACACGTAAAAAGTAGGGACATCCCCGCGATTAAGTATTACTAAATTTGTATCAATAAGATAGTCTAATAGAGGCTTACCACGATTGTTGCAATCTTTACTGCCCCATGCCTGATGATGGGAGTTGGAATCGCACCCAATGATGAGGTGTTTCTTTTCTTGCTCGCAATAGTTCACCAGATCCAACATCCTTCGAGAAGGTGGTAGTTCCGGCGAATCGATTGGGAGGTAGATAGATGCTAAAACGACATCCTTTGGGCCATCTCATAAGTCGCAGCTCGTCCGAACTGCTGTCAGGTCGCAGTCGCTGTACTGCGGCAAAAGGTTGGCTTGAATATTGCTAGGTATGTAGATACATGTCCTGCTTTTATATGTGGAACTACCTGTGAACATAGTCCCGTTTAGTTTTGTAAAACCTCGTATAGAAGATTTTACTAACCAGGGCTCTTATATTAGAGCAATAGTGTCCTTGCAGTTGTCAAGGTGGCGGCATAGTATTGCCACTGCCTCCCGACAATGCTGCAGGTTTGCTTGGAGAAAGCTCCACCCTACCAAGGAAGCCATTTGGCCTACCTTGAAAGGTTTATTGTTTCTCTACATTCACAGCCTGTTTCAGTTTCCTTGGATGCAGATTTGTCGTCGAACTTCTGCATCTTAACTTTGAAAGAGGTGAACTTATAGATCAACCTCTCCCCTCTTGTTTTGATGGCGGCGCTATCTGCCTGGCCAACGCCAAAGACAAGGAGTTTACCTTTCGGCTCATCCTTGCTCGCGTCGTGGAAGACGCACCATTACTTCAGTTTAGCCCAGGGGTTCTGGGCAGCAAGGCGCCGTGTGATCATCTCAGTGGGTTCCGGTTCCCCAGGAATCCAAAGAGTGACCTTAGTCAGCCTTGGCAAGTTGTCCACCTGGACTACATCCAATTTAGCACCCTGCCACGGTGGCGGCAAGTTTGCTATATTTGTTTGCAACCATTTCAAAGAGTTCTGGTCATTACAGACGATCCGAAGGATCTGCCCGAGTGATAGAACCCGTCGAAGTTGGGTGCTAGCTTTCCCTCATTTCCCGCTGCTGCTATAAAAGCATCCAGTGCAGCGGTGAGGTGATTTTTCACTATGGTCACTTGGGACTCATCAAGTTTGCCAAGGGGATTTGAGCGGTCTATCACCGCTACTCGGAGGTACTTTCCAGCGGCCTCTTTGTAGGTGACATTGCCCACCCGATTTGAACTCTTGTTCTCGGAAGTCGGCTTTGCCCTCTTCCCCTGATTGCTCGAGGGTGAAGGCAAAGAGTCCCGAGATCGGCGTCGCTTTTTAGCAGCTTTGGTTTTCAGCTGCTTGGTTTTGTTAACACCGTCGTCACGTGCAGGTGGTTTGGATAACCTGGCCTGCTCATGTGCGGTTTTGCTTGTCGAGGTGCCCTCGCCTGACTGCATTGCTGCCAGGCGGGCTTTCTTACGACGTTTTATCTCCGCTCCGCAGATCCTTTTTCTCCCAGTCTTGGGAGGTAGGTCTGTCCCGGAAGGAGGTGCTACTTGCGGTGTGTCCTTATTGAACGCATCTGCAGATTGAGACGGGGTATCCGAAGACGCACCCATCTGCTGGTTAGTAGCTGATACATCAGATGGTTTTTTAGGTTTAAATTCTGCCATGTAGAGAATTTAGTATTCATCCTTCAGAGCTCCCCACCCGCCATGGAGCCCGCAACGTTGGGGACGTTGAAAATCGACGCCAGGGTTACTCGGAGGATATAGCCCTCGGAAAGGTGCGGTGCTTGCACACTACATCCTTCCCTAAGGACTCGTCCTACTGAACCTCTGACGGAACAGCACAGCCGATTGATCAGGGTGGACTAGTCCTGACAGCCCGTTTGAGTGGAAATCCAGGCCAAAGTGGAGTGTTGTCAGACCCAGGAGAACTACTACCGCCCCCGAGCTGGCTCAGCCACCAGGACCCCTTCTTCCCACCTTACGGGTTACCGCGCACGGCACAAACACGCAGGTACCTGTATTCGTCTGGTTTCTCCACAGTGGCCGTCATCCCGTTTCTTTGACAAGCTAAGCTCGAGCACAAAGGTTTTTAAGCCCCGGCCCAAGCCAGCCTGACCAAACAGACCGAGCACGAGAGAGTTTTATGTCCCTGGCTCGAATCCTAGCAGGTACACGCCCACCGCTTCCTCAAAACACTCAAGCCCCCTAACCACGGCAAGGTTCAGGTACATTCGAAGAGGAAAATACACTTTTTCGTGGAAAGGGACGACGTATATGATTGCACACGAAAAACATCTCTTATAGTTCGGTTTATATTATCAAATTATTCTTGAGATTATTGTCACCCACGAGCAAAGGAGTTGGTTTTCTAAACCAAGTTACAAGCATTAAGTCAGGTGTTAGCAAGAAAATCTGTATAGGTTGCTGTTAATATCTAATGTAATTCAGTTCTACTTGAAAATTTAGGAATGTGTAACTTGAAGAAGAGACATGATTTGAGCGCTTGAAGTTTTGCGGTGGTGTGCAGATGAGGTGGTCAGATTTTCAAATGCATTATCAGTACGAACTTTTATAAACAATTTACTATCCCAAGTGCATTTAAATTGTCGACAATTTTTTTGAGCTCACAAATGCGTTTTTTGCCTTTGTGACAAAAATTGCAAAAGCAACAAACGCATTCGTGAGCTCAAAAAAATTGTCTACTAATTTGAAATGCACGAGAGGATATTTATTTAGACTATTTCACGAATAAAATAGGAGGTTAACAATAATTAATTCAAATTATAATTTGAGTTACTGCTAAAAGCACAATTTTTTCCATTTATTAAGTAGATAATATGTATTATTTAAATTTTGAAGTTAATAAAAAAAAGTGTCGCTTATATTTGCATTAAAATAAACTCGAAAAAATTGTCGATGCAATTCGATTGCTATTGGTTGAATGTTTCGTGTTTTTTCATTCCATTGGTCGAATGACAGCTGAGTAAAATAGTCAATAAAATTTTGTTTTGTTTTTGTTATCAATCGGTTTTTGTTATGAAAAACCCCAAGTCCCGATGTGATCAAATTAAGCGGGTTCCACTGTATTACAACAATAATTATTTATACAGCCGGCTGGAAAGTGGATTTGTACTAGACGAGTTGACCCAAAATTTAATTTTATCTAGTTGGTACATAATTGGAGGTTATTGCTGGAGGTACTGACATGCAAGCAGAGAATGTTCGATCACTCGCTGAGAGACACCGGTTTGATGTTTATCTTCGGCAATGATGCAGTTTGAAACGATCAATTTTAAGCAGCAGATAAATAGCAAAATGTATCTATGTATCTCATCTGAACTAACACTTCTACGGATGTTGTTAGTTGCTTTCAATGTCTTGACGCATTAAGGGTTGTTTAATCCTTTAAGGGGGTATTTTAGTCTAGAGGCATGAATTTCGGGCGGCTTTTGAAGCTCTGTACAAACAAAACAAAAAATATTTTTACTATACATTTTTTTATCATTTGTTTATTGATATTTTATGATTATATAAAAAATTAACAGAAAAAAAACTCAAAATTCACAAAGTTATGAGCTGGCAAAGTGGGAGGTCTAAAAAAAGGGTGTCCTGGCGTTCACGATATCTCAATTTCTAATGAATCGATTTATTTAAAATTTGGTGTGAATGTTCTTTATAGATACCCCTATAGCATAAACCTTAGAAAAGTAAAAAAATTCTTTTCACAAAATGGCAGCCTTTTGAAAAAAAAATTTATTTTTCGCATGTTTTATTAATTAATATTATTATTTTAAAACTAATAAAATTAAAAATTTTGATTTGAGCGTGTTTCAGGCGATAGAGGAATGTATAAAGTACATTCACACCAAATTTCAAATAAATCGGTTCATTAGAACTTGAGATATCGTGCACCTCAGTTTTCTTGAACCTCCTACATTGCCAACTCATAACTTTGTGAATTTTGAGTTTTTTGTTTTCGGTTAATTTTTTATGTAATCTTAAAATATCAATAAACAAATGATAAAAAACTGGATATTAAAAATATTTTTTGTTTCGTTTGTACAGAGCTTCAAAAACCACCCGAAAATTCATGCCTACTGCTCTAGACTAAGTAGAATACCCCCTTAAATATCAATAATTTCAAAGTGAAATCACATTTTTTGTGTTGTCTGTGTTTCGTGATTATTAATTTTGAAATTATGTTACTGATTGATTATAAAATAGAATTGTAATCAGGGCCGGCAACAGTTGTGTTGCTTGAGTGCTCGGGCACCACATTACGGGTTTTGACCACCACACGGGAAATTACAAAACAGTAATTTGGGAAAGAAAACACTAAATACTTGAAAAAATTGTATTTCACATCACATAATATTATGTGAGCACCACCCGGTAAATCTAAAAGATGCCGGCCCTAATAAATTATTATTTTACAACCTAGTTTATTACAGATGCTTCTTCTTATTTCTTTCATGTGCCGTGTCAGATTCTCCCGAGGTTGGCGATCACAGCTTGATTGAAGCCAAGATGACGTATTAGGAAATTTTAATTAACGGGCTAGTTTCTCGTTGCAATCCCATTTCTCCATAGATCTATGTATCTTAGACTTTAGATCACAGCAGTGCATACGATGCGACCAGGATTTGAACCGCGGTTACTTCGCCTCCTAGGCAGCCGGTATAGGTCTTACCCTATAGGGGAAAACAGGGTGGCTTCGTACAGTTTTTATTCTATGGCCAATGAAAAAAAAAACTTACAGATATTTTGACGTATTTTCTATGATACTACATTTCCTACACATCTGGGCATAAATTTAGACATTCACGAATTTTGATACAACATTAAACAACCGCAATAAGCTAAATTTTCCAAAAAGTGGAAAACGTACGAAAGCACTTCATAGTAGGGGTAGATTCGTACACAGTGTGAGGCATGTTCATACATAGTGGGGAGGCTTCGTAGACTAGAATAAAAACATTATTTTTATTGACTAATATGTTTATCATAAAAATTATAATGAAATAACATAATATGACATATGACAATTCTACAGATGAATAGTTTTTATTAAAATGAAATTACTAATGTCCAATTTCTTCACTTAGAGATATCCACCCGACAAGTATAAACATACCGATAACCAATCAAATTAATCAAATGACCATACAGACAACCGTTTTGATTGGTTATCGGTATGTTTATACTTGTCGGGTGGATATCTCTAAGTAATTAATCTTTAACTTAACTTTTAACTAATTTTTTTGAGTTTTTAAAAACTGAGTTTTTACCTCAATTATAACACTTGTTTTAAATATCTTAAAAATAAATTAATATCAAAACATAGTATGTAAATTATGCAGTACGAATGTACCCCGCGGTTTCATGTACGAAGGTACCCCGACCCATGCAACCGACAAAATTTAAAATAATAACAGAAAATATCAACAACTACTGTAAACTACTATAAGTTTAAATTATACAAACTATAACATAATATGTCAATCAATATATACTTATACACAATTGCAGCTAATTTTATTTGAACTAAATGAATTTGAAAAAAAAACAAAAAATTATTTAGCTAGAGCAAAAACATGTTTCGACTTGCTTTTTACTCATTTGCAGTCGCACTGCTGGAGCGACTTGCGAGAGATGGGGGCGTATAAATAAAAAGAAACACACATTATTTAAACTAAGCTAACGTATTTACATGCAGAGAAATTGACACTGTACGAATGCTCCCTCTGTACGAAGCCACCCTGTTTTCCCCTACTGCTGGCTATTAGAGATTATTATTTATTTATTTAAATATTTTATTATTATTTTTATCTCACTTCTTGTTATGTTTTTGTCAGGTTTTCTTTAATAAATTTTAAAAAAATGTAGATGTTTCTAAGTTTGGCACTCAAAGGGTTAAACTGCTGTTTTGGGAAATTTAGAAAATTGGTGATTTAATATCTACTCTGATTACAATAATAAAGATAAAATGTTGGTTACTTATATTAACATAGATATATACATACATATTATATTAGTTAGGTAATCTGACCAAACGAGTACAATCCACTACAGATTAAACTTTACCTGATATATCCTGAAACAATTTTTAAGTATTTTTAGATATACAGTAGAATCCGCTTAATGTGATCACGGATAATGTTATCAGTCGGTTATTGCGATCATTTTGACTAGGAACCGGCCGCTTTAATTAGTTTACATACAAAAACCACCGGATAATGTGATCAAAAAGCCGCTTATTATTATCACTTTCAAGGAATTTCCTACACAATAATCTCTTTTTTTGAGTTTCTTTTTCTGATTTGTCATTGAAATTTTATATATCTTTACAAAACACGTCACTCGTTTTAATTTCTATACAAAAACTAATGAAGTTTCCCGTTTCACGGTGTGTTTCTATTTTAATTTTGCTAAATTGCACTTTGATTTATGCATTTTAATTTAAGTTTAGTTTATTCTTGCTAAATTTACCTAATTCTTCTAAAATTTGCTTATTGTTATCAGTCGGTTAATGTTATCAAAATGTTCTTGGCCCAAAGTGATCACATTAAGCGGATTCTACTGTAGTTATAATAAATTAATTATGAAAGAATTATTTACGCCTAGCGAAGTCCCGTCATCTGGGGTGAAGGCGGACAGTAGGGGCGAAGCCGGACAGCACAGCAAGTTTACTTATTGTTTTATTTTTAATTATGATAACGCTTCTGTAGGGTGGCCGAGCTTGCCTTTGATTTTGGGGTTGGTGTACGCGAAATAAAAAAGTAGAAAATCTTTGTATTAGGATTTATTTTCTACTCTACATAAGTACATTGTTCAGTCATCCGAGGTTAATAATCAACTGCCCATTCCTATCTCGGCTATTAGCTATCCGAGAATTAGAAATGGTTATCATAATTTATTCTTGCATTTCTAGGAGTTCATCACACTTCATTATTTAGTTCGTGCAAGTTGATAAATTAGTTAGTAGTGAGTTATAGTTTATAGGAGAAGGTTATTGACTATTGAATATATCGTCTGTGCCATATTATAATAATAATAATAATAATAATAATACACATTTATTAAGAAAAAAAAAGTACAATTTCTTAATTGGATGATTTCTAATAAGATTAGATTTTCAAACCACCCATACATAAAAATAAAAGCAACATAAAAGCAGGCTATAAATATAATATTTATTGACAGATTACATTATTTGTAAGCGAAGTTCATCTGTTAGATTACGTCGGAAAGACACCACACTCGCTGAGTTTACAAAGAGTCCTCGATGCACTTCTATAAATCTGGGCGCCGAGCACGCGAAACACTGTTCAAACTTTGCTGTGGAATGAGAGGGTAGATCGAAGTTTCCCAAATCACGCAAAACCCGATCGTGGCATGTCGAACGGGGCCTAATCATGCTTCGTAGACAAACCGGTTCTCCACTTTTCCAGATTTTGAAAAGCAGAACTCCAAAAAGCAAAGAGAAGCGCTGGGCTACCTTTAGAATACCTAAATCTCGATAAAAACGGGTGACGTGATCATACCTTCGTAAGTCAAATGCAAAACGCAAACATGAATTCTGCAAGAGCTGGAGCTTGCGTCTATATTCTTGTGTGAGAAAACCGTAATACACTGTAGAACAATATTCGATGTTTGATAAAATCGTACTACTAACGATCGACCACTTTACGTGGGGAGGTAATATTGTTTTGAATTGATAAAGAGATCTTAGTTTAAAATAGCACAGTTTAAGCTTTCGGTCCACATGTTGACAAAACTTGAGCTCACTGTCCAAGATAAGCCCCAGACTCCGAGCGGAATCGACCACCCTGACGACCTCATCGCCAATCGTTACAGCTGACCTTGCAACACTCAAAGCCTTCCGTACAAGCCACGGTTTACCCAAAATTATGAGTTCCGACTTAGTCGGATTTAAAGTCAGACCATTAATCAACGACCACATACGCACTTGTTCAAGATTGCGGTTTAGCACATCAATTGCAGCATCAATGTCCGAGGGCAAACACGATACACGTATCCGAGAATCATCGGCATAGAGATCAAGATGGCATATTGACAAGCTTATTAGTAAACATCATTTTTGTTAAATTTTTAATGCCTTGAAAAGAAACTCTTGTACATACTGCATATAAAGAGATATCAAATTCATTCTAGCTTTAATATGTCGACTAGTTTATACTTAACACATGACCAAAAATTAACAGTTTTATCTTTTATAGTTTTTTTTTAAATAAATAGTTTATAAAAAATTGTCGTAGGTAGGAGCGACGTCGGACAACATAGTTCGCCATTACAAAAAGAAAATCGGCACACAGTTTATGAAATATGATAATGAATCATTGCAAAGGGCGCTAACTGATATTAAAAACCTTAAAAAACCGTATAAAAAGGCAGCTGACTATTATAAAATTCCAAAATCTACACTATATGACAAAATAATTTTTTTTTTTGTTATTTTTAATGTCTTTTTTATAAATATCATTAATAATTTTCAAAATGTTATTTTTGTTTTTTTTTTGCAAAATAAGCCTTAAAATTATAATTTTGTTCATTTTTAGCATTATTATTGGTCAATTTCATGAGTAAAAAGTTTATTTTTATTATTTTTTATTTTTTTTCTGGGGTCCCCTCGCAGTATATCAATGACCTTTTTTTTTTAGCTTTTTCGCGTTTTGCCAACTTTCAATGAAAATTACCAACATTTCCTTAAAAACCACAAATTTGCCAACTTTCTTACAATGTTGGCAGGGGAGGCTCTCCCCCATCCACCCCCCCGCCCTTAGGTATGTCCCTGAAAGTATGACTCAAGAGAAGTTGTACTCGAAATAAATAGGTGTCCGGGTTCACCCCGAACCATAGGGGCGACACCGGACAGTATAAACAAGAACAGGAGGAGTCCTGCGTTAAAATTATTACAATGTTTTTATCATTATAATGTAATACACATACTAGAGTACCTAAATTAATTTTTTCAATATTTAAAAAATTAATCTGAGAAAGTTATTAACAAAAAACTGCAAAAATCGTCCGCCTTCACCCCAAATGACGGTACTAATATTTAATTATAAATGTATAAATTGTACGACTTCGTAATAATTATTTTTTTCGTATGAAGGATCATACATCTTCAAGTGTCTACAGAAGAAATTAAAATATAATACAATTCTTTAAATAATTAATTTATATAATTTACAATAAGAAATAATTTATTGATAGCTACTATTGCATTATAATATTCTTCTACAAATCTACAATAATTATATAAATTCATTGAGAACGGCTACGGTTTAATGCTTAAGTGCTTCGACTACTAAGCAGAGATCTATGGTTCAAGGCCGAATGCAGCAAAAACTTTATTCTACAAGTTCTCTCTCGGCAGGCGATGGCAAACCGCCGAGTTCATAAAATAAACCCATTCTGGGTTGTAGCGCAAACGTTAATTTAAATGGAAAATTCAAATAAAACTGATACTGGCATACAGCTATCCGCTTCTCAATTCCTTCGTTTTTCTTCCACTAGTTATTCAACCTCAAAATGTAAAATTTTACAATAAATTAACCAATTAATATTTAATTATAATTTCACGTCTTATCCAATAAAATCTCATGTGCTTTCTTAATTTAATATCTGCGGCTTCCGCTTTAATTTTATTTTTTAATCAAACTCTTTTCAAATTATCCGATTCAATATTTAAATCAATTAAAACGCTGTTTAAATAAAAATATATATCAAATTATACAAAATCCAATCGCAAACTTGAATACGTAGTCCATCGATCATGTATTGGCAAAAGATTTGGTTTTGTCCAGTAGCGTAGTAGGCGCAAAAATTCACTAACTCGCAGCAAAAAATTTAAATTAAAAAATTTGAATAAAATTCAAATTTTCCTAATAAAAAAAAGTTATAGCAGTTAATTGGGCTTTGCAATGACGGTTCATAAATTTACTCAGTAGGATTAAATCAGCACCAATTATTTTTATAAATCGAATTTGTTTTATTGAGGTTTGAATCCAGGCCCGAATTGGCCCATC
The DNA here is from genome assembly GCA_949152465.1 of Cantharis flavilabris. Taxonomy (NCBI): domain Eukaryota; kingdom Metazoa; phylum Arthropoda; class Insecta; order Coleoptera; family Cantharidae; genus Cantharis; species Cantharis flavilabris. The sequence continues at coordinate 44,932,453 of OX424436.1, forward strand.
GGGAAATCGGGAAGTTGGCCTGTAATATTTCATATGTGATGGAGACCGGTGACCGTCTGCGAATCCCGGTAAATAATTTACTTCCAATCCGGCCCTGTTTGAATCCTTATCAATAATTTAAAGATTCGTATACATTGATAATAATTTTTTGTTTATGGGACGAACCAACGTATAATATTTATCACCAGCTCCATTTTCGATTGATAAGACACCATTTGAAGATGTCACCTAAACGAGTTTGGAGTTTTTTGAGTTAAACAGTGGTGCTGAAATGAGATACCGACAGCAGCAATGAGGTTTCTTGAGCAGTTAATTACGTAATTTGGCTATAGGGTGAGCAAAGTTATATTTATTTTGGTTTAGATTCGTCTTTTGTTATTTTGAAGTGCACATAGAGATGTACTTAAGTATCAGGGGCGGCAAGTTGTGAATTAAGAAGATTATTTGTTATTCTTCAAGTTATTCTGTATATTTGCAATAATTTTGAGTAATTTTGATAACTGAAAAACGAAACATATTTGTTTTAGCACTTTCGGGCAAAAAAAAGAGTATGGCGTCTGCTATATCTGCCTAAACACAAATAGACAATATAAATTAATAATTATAATAATAAATTGAATAAAAGGAAAGGAAGTATTTAGCAAAAGCAAACAATATTTTAGGTCATCTTTGAAAGAAAGTTAAGATTAAATAAGATATTAAAAAGTGAAATTGCGGATGATCATTATCGAAGCTGCAGTTTTACACTAGTTACATGTAACATGTTATATTGCTATGCAGTAAAATTGCGCCAACACAGTTTTTTGTAATCTACCTGATATAATCTTTAAAAGTTAGTTCATCAAATTGAAACAAATTTCAACTGCTCGAGTTGAACCGTTGAAATATCACCCATTAGAAAAAATATAACAAAAACATATTACATAAACAAAACTCCACTTATTTCGTAAAAAATTAACAAGAAATAGAGACAATAGTATATACATATTTTTATAATAAGACCTGAAACTGATCATTAAAGAGATATTTTATTGACCAATATTTATTATAGTAAGTCCAAGTGTCAGAAATAATCGCATTTTGGAAGGTCCCAAATAATTGTTCACTACAGGAAAACCGAAATGCTAGGCTGTTGCGTGATTCTGATAAATAACCATACATTGTTTTATTGACTTGTTAGATAGTTTAGGATGCCCCCAAAGGCCCAAGTATCGTACGCCTTTGGTACGTTTAACTGGCGCAGTCATAAGAACTACCCTGTTCCGCTCATACATAATTTTTATTTCAATTAATTTTAAATTATTAATAGGTAGAAAGCAGTTTATAATTAATTGAAAAATAAACTAAAAAAGAAATTCCAAACTTTTATTTATCTACTGATAGTTATCAGTATTTTAGTTTTTCGCTGACAAGATAATAACTAAACTATAATAACCAGAATAAATTATTAAAATAAAAATGCATTTGCTTATCTTAACAATAAAATAGAATATTATAAAAATCCCAAGCGAACTAATTATTTTAACATTTTGTCCATTTTTTTGGTAAAATTGTAATTAATTTCTGAATTGATTTAATATAAATATTTTTTTACTAATTAATCCACATTATACAGATTGTCTGAAAGGCATTGAAAACAGGTCATTGCCTCATTGATATAATTGGATAATTAATTAGTTTTAAAATAATTGTTTACCATTTTTTCATGGTTAATGTATTACGAACTATATTTTTAGACAAAATTGCAGGTTTTAATGTTAGCGCCCGCTAATGGCATTTAATAGGATAAAAGGATCTTCTAAGAAGAAAATTAATTGCACCGAATTAAGCATTCCAAATAAGTTCCTGTTTTCATGGAAAATTATAATGTTTGTGAATTTATTGGAAGTAATTTAGGAAAATTAGTACTTATATACTTCATTTGACCATTCAATGTGTGTTGTTGTGTTGTTAATTAAACCATTATTTTATTCTATAGTTCAAGGATAATTGTGAGAGTTTTAATAGTTTCTCGAGTATAATAATTCGTTAATTAAGTGAAGTAGTAATTTAGTATTTTTTTTGTTGATTAGATTAGATAGTAATTGTAATTTTTTTTTAAATCTAGTAGTTTGATTTTCTTTGTGTTGGTTTATAATATGCAGTGAGATACTACATCATGTTTACTTTTTAAAGCACTTAACATGCAATCTTGAGTGAAGAATTTATCGACTTGATAAAGGTAAGTTTCACAAATTCATGAAGCTGTAATTGATTAATGCTCGACTATTATATTTCGATATTTTATACAAAATAAGTTATGTAACATCAATCGTAAATTATAGAAAACAAAAGTGTCTGTCCAATCTCATTGTATTTTCGGCTAAGAAAATATTTTCAGTGGCAGATGAAAAATGACCGGTGAAGAGTGTTTTCAAAAGAGACGATTGACGTTTCTCGTTGTAAAAAAATTCTGCAACAAAAACTTAGTATAAAATTGTAATTATAATTCAAAATAAAAATGTAAATTTCTGTGGTAATTTTCTAAATACATAAGGTAATTCAATTCATTTTTAATGACAGCTTGATAAAATATTACGAATACAAAAGATTAACTTTTTATAATTTTTTTAATCCAAAAAAGTCTTATTTGAAATTTTAAAATCAAGTATCAAGCCTGACTAAAAAAGTCCGTAAGGAATATTGAATAATTAAATCTAATTGAAAAACTAGAAAATTATGAAAAAAAAAGAAAAATTTATTGGAAAGCAATTTTGGAAAGCGAAGAAAAATGTTGATATAACATTATGTCCGGAAATGTTCCGTTTGTGAGCTGTAGGCAACTTGAAAACTTGAAAAGTTTTTCTTTCCAATGTTCTTCCAATGGCTGACGGCTATAAAGCATTATTGTTTGCAGACCGATTTTAAAGATAAACAAATACATCAAAAACATGACGAGCGGCACTTTACTTCCACTTTACTGTCGCCTGTCATCTTTAGACTTTAAAACAATAGCGTTTAAAAAATTATATTTTAAGAACTTTGTTTCTGAATGAAAGATTTTAAATAATCCATCTAATTAAGTTTCAAATGTTATCATTTTGTCTAAATTTAATGGATCTTTTTGTATCCCAGGCAGGTAAATTATTTAAAATTAATTAAAAAAATTGAAAGGTTTCTTACCGTTTTAAATTTTTATGAACATATTTGTGAATTTTGATTTAAAATTGGTTCATCATATTGAAGAAAAATTAAAAAGAACAATTCGTAATATCGATGAAAAATTATTGTTTTGATTTTAAATCATTAGGTATATTAATTTTGTTCATCGGCGCAAAAATGATGAATTTTTTATGTACTTTTTTTAGTGTACACAAATCTACACTCCAAGTAGCGAGGGTATAATTTTTTACAGCGCGAATTATGGGTCTATTTTCTTTAAAGCTGAACAAGTAGAAATTTCTTTAAGAACAGAAGCCCAAATAATAGTAGGTTATAAACCCAGATTTGGCTTACTCGTACCTACATTATTTTGTATCAAAATTATATTCAAAAATGAATAAAATATATTAAAAAAAATCCGTCCGACAAATTGTTTGACTGGTCACTTAATTAATTTTCCGAGCGGATTCGTTATTCGGTAGATATCTCAAGTTGAAGAAATCGGACATTAATTCTATCCGCCAAAATATTCGTATTTTTGTCAGGAGATTTACTTCTCGGGTATGTAGAAGTAGTAAAATTTTAATTTCCAAAATTAAAATCGAAATTACGAATTTTTGATTAAACAAATATTGTGAATTTTTCCAACAAATAAATTTTAAATTTAATAAAGTAAACTTGATGTTTTCAAGGTATGGTATTAGATTGTGTAATAAATTTTTATTGTTGTAAATAAACTAGTTTGATGTAAGTGAATGGTTTTTTGCCAGTGTTGAATTCTTGATTTAATTTATTTGATTTCTTTTGTCCTTTGTTTCTAAAAGAATAGTTACTTATTTTGTTAGAGTCATTATATTTTTCGTTTAAGAAAAATTATAAAAGTAATTAGTGTTTGAATACAATTGCAATATAAAATTTACAAAGTGCGGCTATGAAACTTATACCTGAAAGTTTTCCAATATCATATTCACTAATTAGAATTACGTACAAAACTCACTGACTCTTTCACATCCTTCCTCGGTAACTTAAAAAAAAAAGTTTGGATAATATTACAGTATTTTCAATTTCTGTAATAATTTTGTATTCTATTGAAATCGATGCCATTCATAAAATATTATTACTTAATTCTATCCTTTTGCCATTAAATATTTTAATTTAACAATTACCGGTTTTATTATAATTAAATATATAATTAAATGGACACTTTCAGTACTTCTCAGCCTTGTAATTTTATATAGTAAGTAGGTAGATAAGTGTTGAATTTCACAATAGGGTACTTTAAATTTACATTTCTCTGAAAAACAACGTTTTACTTATTTTTAAATACAATCATCGAGGTACATTTTGAATTAACAAGTTTCTAAAATTTTATAAATGTGGGACCAATTCAACAAAGCCTAATGTTTAGAAATGGTTACTGATTTAAATAATTGAAGGAAACGAAAATATATTCAATTATTGTAATCAAATTCTAATAAGAATTTAAATATATAAATTAATAATGTTAAGTAAAAACTAATAAAAATCTATAGTATTATTTTTGAGTTTTCAGCAACTGCGACTGTTGAGAAGTTGAGATTAATAAGATTAATAATTATTATTAATATTAACAAGAATTTACTAATAACTTAGCAGATTCTGTGTGAATTCTACTGAATAAGTTGTTCTATTAGCGTAATATATGTATTTATGTTTCAATTCCTATAATCTCTTTGAAATTTGTCTGTCTGATGAAAAGCGTTAAAATTTTAATTAAGTTTGATCTCGTTTTCTTTTATAAATAACATCAAAGACAAATCGTAACTTGTTAAAAAAACTTATCAATTAAAATGAAAAATATGAATGTTTTATGTAATTTTTCTTACTTATATTTCAGAAAAATAATATTAATGACGGATGTAAGATTATCCAAAAGTATTCTCACTTGAGTTAGCTTACGCTCGTGCAGGAACCTATTCTAGTTACAAAATAAATTTGAAAAAACCAAAACTCCTTAATGGTTTCATTTGAGACGAGCAACTAACTCGAACTTGACAAAAATAATGTCGAGTTCTGCGACCTTTTAAGCCTAGCAGATTATAATTTTTGTAAATTGAACTAATCATATTTATGCGTTAAACATTTTTAACAATTAAAAGTTTGATCGTTTGTTCAACTCGTCAGGTCATCGTACATTTCATTTACATCTAATTAATATTAATGTAATCTTTCTCAATTAAATCCCAGTAGTAAATTAATTAATTAATTAGTACTGTATTAATAAGGTGACATTTTTCTCGCCAGTAGAGTGAACGCGATTGATATTTGCCTAAATTGGAAATAATAATAATTAGTAAAGGTTGATAAACGATTAACTAACTTGTGTCACAATAAAATTCTTGATCATTTCATGATGACATGGATGTGTACAGGAAAACATTTTGAAATTGTGAAAAGAACCATACGATTATTTGTGTATATTTGTAAACTGAAATGCATAACAATAGAAGTCGAAGTGATAAGCTAATTAAAGCAAACTATGGAAGGTAAATCACATACTGACATGTCGTTCGGCAGTATACGATTAAATACTCTCATTTACTGCTACTTATAATTACTCATTAAATTATAATACTAATATTAATGGTATAACTAACAACAACATAACATATAACCGAATACTGCACACTAGTTCCATTTACTGCCGATATTGTCACAGCTCAATTTCGCCAGCCCTCTCCCCATTTTGAATTCTGGTTCTAAAATAGTCTAAATCGTTTGTACCTTGCTTGTAGCTGTTTGTACCTATTATATTTTCGTTTTTACAAATTTTATTTTTGAGATATGTTAAAATGTCTAGTAATGGCATTTCGCTAAACCCCCTCCCGTTTCAAATTTTAGACAGAAAATTATCAAAATTGTTAGTATTTCGCTTGTATCGTTTTTAATTTTTGGTTGTATCAATTTTCATCAAAATATCTAATTAATTGAATTTTGAAAGTTACCTTTCCTTCATTTTGATTTTTTTATCGAAAAGAGGTTACCTAGATTATTTGTAGCTTGATTGTAGGTTCTACACTTTTATTTGTACCCATTTTTTATTCGAAATATTTCAATATATTTAAATTTTTTTAAAATCAATAATATTATTAGCTTATGTAGATTAAAAAAAATTGTAGATGCATTTTGAAAAATAATATAAAATTAAATATTGGGCTTAGTGGATTTTAGTCCACTAACGAGAACGACGAGAATTTTATTATTATATTTCCAAAAATGTTTTTTTCCACTACTAGTCGTATAGGCAATCATTATAACTTAGTCAAGTCGCACGTGAAGTGACGCATTTTAGACAAGTGGTAAATAATTTTTTCATTATTGACCACTGGTAAATAATGAACATATTGATATTTTTTCTACAGTTTAGCGACTATTTATAAGGCAAATTTTGTTAAAAAACGATTTTGTATAACCGAGAGATGCTATTTAATTACACTTAAACTATTCAAAACGGTTTTTTAATTGATTAATTTCATTTTAAACATTTCTAAAAAAAGTCGAATTAATTATGACAAGAGCGCTAGCGCCACCTCTTATTAATTTGAGAAACCACAAAATTACAAGTTTATTGAATAATTTCAGTATTTTAAGACGAATAAATGCAAAACAATGCTTTTGAATAACTTCGGAGATTTCTATCCATTATTTAAAACAGTAAAAATTCGCTGAACGACTTTGGAAAACTAAATTTGTCAACAACTGTCAAATCGACAAAACAAAGCTGTCATTGGAAATAAATATTTTAAATTTGAAATTTTTTTTATTAATAAGAATTTTAAAAAAATGGCAATAAATCTAGTAGTGGAAAAAATCGTATATAAACCACGGTTGTGAAGACCATTATAGCCTACGCGCCTTATATTCCTCGGCGCTTCGCACCTCGGAATATAATCTTGGCGCTAGGGCTATAATGGCTGTTTTTACAAGCTTGGCCTATAATCAAGGCTGGGCAAAATACATTTTTTTTAGTATTTGAAATACAAATACAAAATACTCTAAAGTCAAGTATTTGAAATACAAATACAAAATACATTTGAAAAAATGTATCAAGTAAAATATTGTATTTAGTATAAAGTATTGTATTTGAAATACATTTTTACTTTCCCATTTACGTAGTAAAGGAAAGTATTGTAATCGAGTAAAAAAAATTTTTGAACTAACATTTTTTCCGTAGTCTATGAGTCCGTACAAATCGTTTGAGACAAATTTTGCAATGATGTCCGGATGTGTATGTGAGTCCCTTTCTTTCGTTTACGATTTTTTCAAAACGCGTGAACCGATTTTATTTAAATTTTATATACTGGTTTCTAACAGCAATCTAGAGAGCTGATTAGATTTTGGTTGAAATCCATACGTTATTTTTTTATTTATTAAATTTTATTTAAAAAAAAATTTGTTTTTTAATTTTAATTATTATTAATTTAGTAATAAATGGGAAAGTTATGTGTTGTCACATCAGATTTTTGTATTTGAAATACATTTTTTGTATTTGAAATTCATTTGTATTAAAAATATTTTATTAAAATGCATTATATACATTATTTAACATCATAATTGTTCCCTTTAAAAAAAACAATCTCTTGAATTGTAAATCGGAAAGCGAACCTCTTGTTGGAGAACAAAAACGTGCAGATTCGGCGGTAAATTTAAAAAATTTTATTTTATAATTTAAAAAAACTAATTAAATTAATGGCTACAAAATGTAATTGAGTAAAGTATTTGAAAAATACAAAAACATTTTTATTGTATTTCAAATACAATTACAAAAATACATGTAGAAAATCATCGAAAATACATGTAACGAAATACATTTGTATTTCAAATACGTATTTGAAATACATGTAATTGAAATACTGCCCAGCCCTACCTATAATATACTATTTCGCAAACTCAAAAATAATATTTGCAATTTCAATGTACAAATTTCAAGTTTATTAGTGACATTTATAATATTTGAAATGCGCGCCAAAATGCACGCTTCAATTTTAGTTCACGCACTTTGGCGCTGCAATATGTCCCCAAAAAAATGCGAAGAGTTGGCCATCTATATTACTCTTTCTTATCTATGGTTGGACACAGTGGCGTATTTAGAAGGGGGCAAAGGGGCAGATGCCCCCCCCAACGGATGACTCAGATTGTACCACTAAAGCCCCCCCTGATAAAAATAATGATTACCACGAAGTTTTAAAATTTAAAGTTTTAAACTTTAAATTATTTTTATTTGTTTGTTTATAAATTTATTTACTAGCTGGAAAGCCCGTCCGCGGACGGGTAGCTAGACGGTGGATCTGTTTTTTAGTTGTATAATATTTAATTTAATTTTTTTTTCCGCTACTGGGTGATTCCCGTTTTTCTATATTTTCAATTAAAATTTTTTTTTTATAATATAACATTAAATATTCTTTTTTTTTCCAGCTTTTTCCGACGAAATTTATATAATTATTCTGTCTTCTGTAGGTATTCTACAAGAGTGGGAATTTTATTATATGTACTCCTCCAGACCACCCGGTTTAGACTTTTGACTATAATTTTGATAGTTAACTTTCAAAGTAACGTAAAAGTTGCTACTAAGCTCTGAGCAGTAATACACTTAAATAAATGTTTTTCCAAGCTTTAATATTCTCTAGCCAAAGTTTAAATTTCCCTAATTTTTGCTTAAAAATTCTAATTTCCAGGTTTTTCCTGACGAAATCTCCTATCTTCTCCGAGTATTCTAAAAGAGTGGAAATCCTGCTATATGTACTGGAGGGTACATAGACCCCCAGACCCCCCGGTTTACAATTTTTAAAATTTTGACTTTACATTTTTATATTATTTTTATAATTAACTTTCAAAGTAACACAGAAAGTTGCTGCTAAACTCCGTGATCAGTAAGGTAATTAAATAAATATGCTTTCCAATTTTTAATTTTTTCTAGCGGAAGGTTAAACTTCCTTCATTTTTGCTTAAAAGTTCAAATTTCCCGGTTTGGATTAATATTGGATAAATATTTTTAGTCCTAATATTAGTTTAATATATTGTTTGGTTGGTAAAAAAAATCAGCCAACCAGAATGTTTTTTCTACTAAGAAATGACACGTTGTAGCATGAGCAGTAAAATCGTGCTGGAATTTTATGTATTAGGATTAGTTCCAACTGACGCGCATGAATGGATTAACGAGATTCTAAAAATCTTTAATCTACCCCCCCCCCAAAAGCATTTTCTAAATACGCCACTGGTTGGACACGTTTTGTGGAAATCATTTATAAATCATTAAAAATCACCGAAGTACTTAGGTAGGTACCTCTTAAACAATAAAAAGTGGAAAAGCAAAGAAATCGTTGTCAAAATTTCGGACAGGAAAATCAAATTTGTCATAAATCAAATTAGGAATTAATTATCTATATTTTATTGCACTAATTTTAGAATTATTGATTTATAAATTTTGAATAAATATTGGAACTTCAGAAATATTTATGGTAAATAGGGATCCCGCCTATTTTAAAGATCTAAGAATAATTTTTCATTATACCTCCACCCCCGCTCTATTTTGTTTTAAGATCGAAAACACTTCCACCTTAAACAAGTTTTTAAATTTATTTCAACTTATCTTTGAGTTAATTAATTGTAAAGTACAAACAATTTAGATTATTTTCTATCTAAAATTCGAAATGGGGAAGGGCTGTCGAAATGCCATTATTAGACGTTTTGAAATATCTCCAAAACAAAATGAGTACAAACGAAAATAAAGAAGGTACAAACAAGTACAAACGATATACATACGATTAAGACTATTTTGTATCCAAAATTTAAAATGGGGAAGGGGGGGGGGCGGAGAAATGCATCTGTCTAATATTGCCGTTTACTGCTTAATGCCGTTTATTGTCTATGTTGCCTTTTACTGCTTATGCCAAATAGTATAGTAGTGCTTAATACTGCTCTTAACTGTCGTACTGTCTGCGATGACCAAAAAAATTGGAAATGGATGAAAGTTAACTATTAAAGAATTTTGGAAGTTCAGTAAAATTTTAAAATTAACCACAGTTCAAATTTTATGTCAATAATTATTGTTGAAGTAGGTATTTAGATGTTTAATTTTTGGTCTTTTTATTTTGGCTCATAAGCGTAAGGATGTGGAAGAATCTGTAAATTGGCTGATTTTATGATTTGTTTCTCTAATAGTTATTTATGCTGATTTCGAAGATGTCTCTGACGATTTTAGAGTCATAATTATCTGCTTTGCAGATTGCAATGACCAATTCAACAATTAAATTAAGAGAATTTGTTAGTAAACTGTCAACAACTGTAATATTGAATTTAAAATAAATCAGTGTTTATTTTAAAAATCAACCACTTCCAATTAGTGGTCTATCAAGAGGAAACTTGCCGTATTCATTAAAACTTGCTAGTCGAAAAAAATTGGAACTAAAAGAGGGTTGACGGTTGATTTAAGCTGTGGTCGGCTGAATATTTCAAATTAATATTACATTTTTTCCAACAGAAACTTCCAATAAATTGGCATATAAAGTAAAAAGTACGCATTGTTTGTTAGAAACGCGTAGCAAAAGTTTCAATCTTTTCAAGATAACTTTGATAAAAAAATAAAAAAAACTTTGCTCTGTAAAATTTGTAATTTATATTTTTTCGAGCGTCGACTGCGCTACAAAATTAATTAAAATAGAAACTTATGTTTATGAATTAAAAGTTTATTTTCGTTCTAATTAATATAGAAAAAAATTGTTTAACTACATATTTTTAGTATAGAACATTAATTGAAGATCTGTTAAGATCATAATATTTCATTCAATTCACATCGACACTTCAATATATTGTCGGCCATGTACCTTCAATTTTTTACATGGCTCATGGTTAAGCCTTCAGATTGCTGAGCGATAAATATTCAATTTGAATCTAAATGAAGATAAAATTATAATTTATAAATACCATAAACCTCATAAACAAATCGAGAACGTTTCTCATTATAAAAAATTAGAGTATACTACTTAATATTTAAAAATTAATTAAAAATTGTTTACTTTCGACGCCAGTTTCATTGTCCGGCCAAAAATAAGAAAAATAATTCAAGGTTATTGTCACAGCAGGACGATTAAAACAGAATTAAAATTTTGCCTTGACTTTGTAGAGAGTCTCCCAACATGAATGATTCATGTAAATAAAAGGAAGTGTTATGAATTACCGGTAGTAATGAATGCCATCATTGTTCCTTTCTCCAATCATCCAAACATAACACTGCAAGTATACACTCGCATCACTCGTAACGCGTAACTTTTAACATTTGTATACGAATTTTGAATTTCTTCGAGTGCACCAGGCTATTGCAAAATTGTGAAGTGAAACTAATTAAAGTGTTCTTTTTTTGGAATAAATTTCTTAATTTAGAAGAGTATTGATGTGAGTACAAGTGCAAGAAAATTTTCTATAGTGCAATTTTCGCGACTTTAAAGTTTTTCGTTACCTTTTTGGATTACTAAGTTTTCAATTGTGCGTTTTTATTAATTAATATTCAAAAATATAAAAAAAATAGTCTTACTTAAAAGTTGCAAAATATTTTTGTACAATTGGTGAAAGCAATATTTTTGTAAGGTTATAAGAAAGTAAAATCTACCTACTTTGTAAGTATATTTTTAATTTTGGTTTTGGCTAATTAATATAATTAATACCTATAATATAAATTAGTTAAAAACCAAAGAAATGTTTGGCTTAACAAAATCTACTGAATAGATTATTATTTCTGCATTCAATTAGTTGGTTGTGCATTTGCATAACACAATATATTTAATTCAAATTTTGGTAACAACATTATAGTTAGGAATGCTAATATTACAATAATACACGAAGTATTTGATTTGGCTGTATTAATATTTGGTGAAATAATTACACGTACAATAGGGTATGGCGATTAGCAAAAATAGTGTTTTAAACACAAGAAAACCACATAATCTATTTTTATTAATTTAAATGTGTAAAATTAATAATATAATAAATAAAAGTATATTGAGTCAAAATATTGATAAACAAATTCCATAAGATCATAAAGTAAATTTATTCTTAATTTAATACAATATAATCAGAGTGAAGTGCAGCTCAATTAAATAAACATATTAATTATTGCTAAAACAAATTATGTAGCTATTATAAAAATTTTACTTGCAAATTTTAATACATAATATTTATAAGAAAGAAAGAAAGCTAACTAAAACTAAAATATAATTACAACATTATTTGATCCACTAAACAATGTAATTTTGACAAAATATTTTTAAACTTTGTGCAGCATGTTTGCAGAGCAGGGTGGGCAGCATCATACTAGAAGGAAGTAATAATTTGAAGTTTAGGCTACACCACTGCAACAATAATAAAATTATCTAAAATCCAGTGAAGTAAAAACTAAATACTAAAAAACGTTAAGTTAAAAATTTGTAAATGCATAATACTTATGTTAATAGTGTATATAACTTATTATTATTCGCAAGTAATAAATCATTTAAATTACATATTTATGCACAGGTTTCTAAACTAGTTTAATGGACGGTTATACTAAAATTAAGTAACAAATAATGATAAAATGCTAAAAGTTGAATTAAGCAAAAGTGGTATTTCTTAATTAATTATTCCACTTAGCGATGTTGTAAATTGATTTCCATATCTGTCAGTCATGTTTATATTATATTCAAAAGTAAATTTTATTACTGCGCTAATCAAGTCGTTTGAGGAAGTGCGTTCTGAAATACTGTGTTATCATCACAACCATAATTTAAAGTTCAAGATAGCAAGAAGTAATGGAAATGTAAATACTCACAACATTGTTATTTTATCTTAAATTGTTTAGGTATTCGTGTTTCTAACTTTCTAAATTTTGTTTATAATCGAAAATGGCATTTACATAAGAAATCTTGATGTACATAGGTACATTACACTGTTATTTATCTCATAATTACTTGGGTAATTTTAAATGCTTTTTCAGATATACTCACTATTGATTTAATGTTCTAAATCAAGCTTGTGCTGGTAGGCTTTTCAAGGTACGGATATATTGCCCATATCAAATTGCGTTTTATACAAGGCTCCTTGACCCGCTATTTCACAAAAATTTTTTTTACGGTTGTTATTTAACTATTATTCTTTTGTAATTATAGTAATTTTGGTATTATTTGAAAAGATAAATTTTTATTCTTATATTGAATGACCTACTCCTAAATTGGGGTAATCACAAACATCTTCTCATCTATAAAATAGCTTTATCATCACCGATTGAATGCTTTATTAAGTTTTTAGTTCCACTTCAATACTCGATTGAAAATGAAAAATTTTTCTCCTCCGGAGTCCTCCGGTTAACGAGTGCGATGCGCTTCTAAAGAATTGAATTAATACTCACAAAAGAAACAGATTACTGAATTACTTATTTAGTTATCCAATTGATTTTATTCAGCAATCCCAAACACACGGTTGGTTAAAAAACTACGAGTGATCTTCAAGTCAGAAATAATTACAGAATTTATTAAAAATAAAATTAACCCTTATGTAAATATCCGGGTACCCGGGTACCCACCTTGTATTTGCAGCTCTCGGATCATCCTTATTTAGCTCAAAAGCAAGCAAATCGTGAATTCAAGTTATTATTATTTTTTAAAAATTAGTTTAAACTTCAGTAGTAACAACAGTATTTGTACCAAATACATTTAAAATTATTTATGTTAACGCAAGTAAGTAAACTTTATTGTAAAAATAGAGAAACATAACAGTTATTTCAATATTATTTATTGCATTCCATACATTTTATAATATTTGTTGAATGTTCATTACAAACTATGGCAGTTGACATTCATTGCATATATTTAATAGCTCTTGCATGTTTTTCGTCGCCTTTTTACTTTCCGAACTCCTTAGTAAGGAAGGTATTGTTATCTGAAATTGAAAAGAAATTGAACTGCCATATTTTTAATAAAATTTTATGTTTCGAGGTTCCTTAATCCAATTTATGTATGAGTGCGTGATAGCATCCAAACAAAGTAACGAAATCACTCCAAATTTTAAATTTAAGTTTGGATTTGTTTGAATGAAATCGTATAGGGGTAACGGGGGGGGGGGGGGTTTACTTCAAGCGATAAAACCTAATCCATCATAATTTCGAAACGCAATGAAATAGGTAAAAATTATCACTATCAATTTCAACTATCAAACTATCAAATTTAACACTATCAAAACAGATATATTTTTTAAATTATATTAAATCTTGCACACGAAGATAAACCAAATATCACTATCTAATTACTTATAACTTTTGTCTATAAAATAAAAAATAAAAAAAATTATTCAGTATAAATGGTTTCTCGCCGGTGTGAATTTTCAGAAAATGGTACAGTAACACGAATTACTGCATACATTTTTATCTAGTTAGCTATAAACAAGATTTTCAGTTTGGATTGCTCTTACAAAATAGAAAATATTTGACTGCAAGATAAACAATTTCATCGAATAAATCGACTTGCTAGGCTAAATCAGATATTCATTCATCATTTATCTATAGCTTACCTGAAGCAAATCACACATTTTGTCACAATGTTGTTAGCATGAAGTCGACAAAACTTAAATTCAAGTGAAAAACGAATCGCATTAGCAAAGCAGGTATCAAAGTCGGTGTTTGAATTTTTATTTTTCTATCAAAATTATCCATTTTCGGACTCATTCCAATTTAATATTTAAAAAAATTTAGTTTCGTAATTTTGAAATAAATTGTACAAAAAAGTATAGTTTCTTCACACGCGTAAATGAAAAGCATGTAGATCACGACAAAACCTTGGACATATTATAATATGTAAATCACTGCGGCCAATCTACTACGTTTTGTCGATTATCCTTCGTATAATTTAATTTTTGATCAATTGAGTTGTAATTACCAAAGGGCGTTTGAGTATAGTAAATTATGGTGTTAGGTTGTTCGACAATATACCAATCAAAACTTCGTATAACATCTTTTTATTATATGAATTAAGCTATAATACTAAAGCTTTCGATTTAATTATACTAAATCCATAAAGTAAACTAAATATTATAAATTGTTTATACAAGAATATTTTTATTATGTTCTATAATATGTAGATGTAACGTGCAAAACGTGCCATGGCACGTTGTCGTGCAAATTTTCATCAGATCCTAAATAAATGTTTTTTCGTTTAATAATATATTCCGTATGAAAAGACAAATGTTGATAAAAGCAATAGTAAGGTATGGATACAAGGGGGGGGGGGTAAAATTGTCAATTGCCCCCCCCTAACAAAATCCTGTATCTGCGCCTGAATGGAATTTATCGTTAAAAAAGAACAATATAAATAGCTTCTTCAGTGTACAAAAAACCAAAAGTTATCTTTAGCTGAAAAAATATATTGATCAGACTTAAACAATAACTTCGGTTGCAGTCGGATGATTCTTATTATTATATCGAAATTTAATTAGAAACAAGGCAAATATTCTAATATAGCTTGCTTAAATTTTTCGAGATATTTGCTTCTCCCCCAAGTGAAAGTGACATCAATTAACTCCAAAATGTCTTCATTAACCTTGGAATTATCTCCATTGAAATATTTCAAAGTCTAAAATTTATTTAAAAAATAAAAGTGTTGATAGCTAATCAATCACGCCAGTTATTGCCCTACATCTTCAACACAAAAAGTAAAAGAATTCCCAAATTTTATTTTATCTATGTGCATAAATAGCAACAAATTCTAATCTAATGGACAATAATATAATTTTAATATTTATGACAATAGAAATTATAATAGTCGTGAATTGTTAATTTTATAGTAGAAGTTTATGTAATCAGTGCTGAAAGTTAGTCATCGTACGAAAACGTCACGTTTCTACAAGTGTAAGATATACAATTTTGTCTTACCGCATTTGTTTTTTGAAAATTGTTGATTTTTATTTGAATTGACGCTGATGATTGAATTTGAAGCTATTTAAATAGTAAAATATTTATGTTTACGTCAACAAACGTAAAGTACAGCGAGCTTACTTTCAACATCTGTGTTGAACATAAATCACTTTCCGCACTAGTGCGTAAAAGGAGCTTGTTGGTGAGCTACTTAACAATAGTAGATGTCATACTTTATTAAAAATATTAATACTTCAAGTTTATTTAAATAGATTTTATTCTTTTTGGTAATTTTCGTTCTTTTACATATCTTATTTTTCTATATCGACAAAAAAAGAGGAATAAAAATACTAAATTATAATATAATTACGAATAGTTATTCCTATCTACTTTTTTGATAATATACTTTTATGTACATATTTTAAAATAACCTTGTTGGCTAACATTGTTCATTTTAATTTAGGCCAAGCTTTAAGAAGCATATGGCTACTGTAATTGGGTGTGCGTACTCGAACTGAAACCTGAATTTGCATTAATTGTGCAAATTAAACGGTAAGAGCTTTGATAATTTTTTTTATTATATTCAGCCGAGTAGATAAGGCAGTTTTTTGCCTGATGATGACCACTTAGTACGTGAAAAATTCTAAACTACTTTCAACAATTCAAATTTATTTTTTAATTTTTAAATTTGTCAGAGGAAAAATGATATTATCTTCTTTAGGTTTAAATAATCTTGAAACAAATCCAGTGCAATTGCTAGGGTGTGGATTTGCCGACGCAAATCATTTGAATATCTTGACGGATTGAAGCATGTCTGAGTTCCTTTTACTCTGAGACAGCATAGAATCTGGCTTTCCGATTTGTTCAAATCGAGTGTTACGTCACCGTAGTGTTGTAATTAACTTGAAATACTTTTAAGGTAAAAGTTATAATTAATCTTTCAAATTTGCAATTAGTAATAATTTTGTAGGTTCACCTGCATTACTTTCCAAAAATAAAAATGCTTTACGGATGGTATGTAATGATATTAAAAATTTGAAAGCAAAATTGTTGTAGACTTGTGGTAAGCTGTAGTATTTTATTTAAAATAAAAGAAATGTTGTTAAATATTTATATAAAAGTTGCCAAAATAAATAAGTTTTTGTAACCGGCTGCGGCTTAATAAATAAATTGTTACATTAATGACAAGCAACATCTATAATAAAAGAAAACTTTAATATACCTAAGTATTAACTATAGTGCGATAACTTTTGTTACTTATATTCAACTTATGGGTAATAAATTTTATTTGCAATTAAAAACTAATTTTTTAGAGTATTTTTCTTTAATGGTGCAAGAAAAATGTTCTCAGGAATAGTTAATTCTACAATAACATTTTCTTTAAAATGCTCACAAAAATCTAAAACTAATTTTTGTAGGTTGGTAATTTAAGCAATTTCTTAAACTATATTTTAAAAAATGATTCTTTGTATTAGTGAAACAAAAATCGCGATTTCTGTGCCGACGAACAAAATTCATCATATTGATGAAAAAGTTCATAGTATTCATGAAAAACGTCATTGAATTTATAAATTTGTTAATTAATGTAATGAATATTGTTCATCGGTGCACAAATGGGCATTTTTTAATCAATATAATAAATCATATTGTCAGGGTACTTTGGTTTCACTGTATTGGATTCACTGCTGTGATCTAATATCTTAATACCGATTTGTGGGCTATTGGGAAGGCTTTAGCTAAGTTGATCACTTACACTATTATTAATTATTGTTATTAACATCTACATTCGTGTTATGGAATTATTTTTTAACTAATTACATTATCATTATAATAAGTCCTGATAGACTAATAATTTTATAAATACATATGAAAGTAAACAATACGCGAATCATTGAAAGAACTTAAAATATTGAAGTAATAAAAAATTTTTCTTGTGTTCTTATTATGTAAGTACTATAAAAATTTAATTACTTTTCATTATCTAGGTTATTCCAAAGCTTTAGTTTTCGCTTACGATATTTAAGTTTTTATGATAAAGTTAATTTTGCAATCAAGTGATGCGAACTAAAATGCTTTTAATTAACAATCGAAACAAAAACAAAATAACGAAAATAACAACTTTGAATAATGCATTTTTTACGCCGTCGTAGAAAATATAGCAATAAGTGCCCATAACCATTTATTATAAAGCTTTTAATCCTAAACAGTACTTATACAGGGTGACCGGAGTGAACTGTAACATTTAAACCTAATATAAAATGTATATTTTTTCAGCAACTAAAGTAAATCTTGACTTAATTTTTGTAGTAAATTATGGGACTTTCTAGAGTCCATTCTAAGATACAATCAGTATAATATTCGGAAGTCGGTAATACTTTAAATCTACCACCATGTAAACCATATAAAACCAAGTTTATTCTCAATGATACTACTAAAAAATAAAGTTTCTTTGAATGTATATATATAGCTTACAATATTGTGCTACAAATTTTCTGATACATAAATTTTGGTAGTAACTTTGATCTTTTCTTTTCTCCAAGATATAGCTTTCAGGGTATTGGTAAAAATATTACATTACACTTCTAAAGAAACTTAAAAACCGCTAGCCCACACTATAACATAAGATTTTCGATTTCCAGTGATATATTTTGTTATGACGATATACAATTTTTAATAAACTTAGCAATTTTCTCTGAAATACTGGGAATGTTTTTTCAGCAAAAATTTTATTTAAATTAATTTAAGTGCTGTAATGCCACTTCGATTTTAGTTTTTATTAGGTAGAGTAGCCCTTTAGTTATTTGTAACAATTGCTTTCTTGGTTGATATTTGCCGGAGGGTCGAAATTCCATAAAGTTCACAACTCGACCAGTGAACACACCGAACCATTGCTAGCTACGAACAAGTTGAAATTGAAATTTCCTTCAAGAAGTATTTGCAAAAAAATATAAAGGAATTTCAATTTAATTTGTGCCAATAAAAAATATAATCTACAAACTAAAGTAATTTAGTATTTTTCAAAGTATAAAAAATTTTAAAACTTTAATAAAAACTTAAGTATTCTTACTTTCAGGCAACGAACATAGAAGGGAAATTGGTTTCACATGTTCAAATTGTAACAAATGCTAAGTTCGATTTACATAGGTATTCAAACTTAACCGAGTAATGAACACTTAAACTTAATTAGGAAATGTAAAATGATCTGATAGATCGAAGAATTCAATTAATGATACAAGAAAATTAAACCTTTCTTATGTGATATGCTAATGAAGCAAGTACTAATTTACATTATGATGTAAAACTGAGACTAAATTTTTAATAATTCAGTGTATTTCCTAACATTTGAAATGGTTTTTCTTTTATTTTTCATTTTTCAAGTAAGCAGTATTTTATAAGTTCTGACTGTTCTTCAGTAACAAAGACGTTAGCAGCTATAGTCCCAACAGAGTTTTTTTTGCTGCTACAACAGGCTACTATAATACTACTAATACTACTTTAATTATTTATGTGTACCTACCAAGTTCTGGAGTCAGACAAATATTTGCTGACTTGACGATTAATTCGCATTAACAATTTCGCTTTTGCATATGATCAAATTACCTCAATCGTGTAATTAAGTAAAAAAAACGAGTTTTTCTGTACTAGCAGGTATGTCATTAATTCATTATGCTTCCTTCTCCTAAACCACCTCCGATTGGTTCATTTTAAGTGATCAACCTGGAAAATATTAGACAATCTTGATATTTTAACTAATTTTGTAATTTTTTTAAATAATTTTTGAAATTTAGAAAGAATTAAAAAAAAATATTATCATATGAATTTATAATATATGATAAAATTAGAAAAATCTGAGATAATTCAAAGTATTTTCAAAGTAGGTTAAAGGTTAGTAGGTATATAGTTCAAAATGGATCAATTTTTACAACTCAGTAACGAAGAGGATAATAATATAAAATGTCTATACTGAAATAAAAAGAATTGCGCAAATTACAGTTGAAATCACGTAAGATGAGCTTTATGATATGATTATCTGAATTTAACAGACAACTAAGAATTTTAAGTGATAAGTTGTATTAATATCAAATATAACAAAGAGAAGAGTAATCTTACATTTTTTTGTATTGTTAATATTGAAAATGTATTGAAATAATAAATGATATAACAAATTATGTAATATACTTAATATTTAATATTAATAAATTATTGAAGAAAAATAAATAAATAAAAATTGTTATATGATTTATTATTACAATATTAGTGAAACATTGGGAATAAATTTAGATAACACAGATAACGCGTTTTAATCTTATCTATACTTAACGATAGCTTTCATCTCATCAGGCCCAGCAGACAAAACGAGGCTTTTTGCCAAGAGTATGCTTTGATCAAATTTTAATTTTTAAGTGTTTTAATTACAACTATTTGAAATATTTACTATAATTTTCATTAAAAATTGGTTTACTATATTTTAGAATTGTATCGATAGAATGGACTGTATTTTTATTAAATAGCTAGAAAATTGACATTGACAAATTGCTATGAAAAACTGAATTAAATTAAATTAAAAATAATAATATCGTAACTTGGTAAGATACTCCCCGCATTGAACACTGAAGGGGGTTCAATAACAATAAGAGAATTGATTGAACAATAATAGTGAATGAATAAAAATAGTGAATAAACATTAATAATAATAGGTCAATATAATAACTGCTAATAAATAAATTAAAATTGAAATAAAGAATGTCACTTTTCGGGCATAGGAAGAGGACACACTTTTGCTACCGCACGTTTATAAACTCCCTTTGTAGTCTTAATTGTAACAACACGAACTACGCCTTCCTTGTCGGGATGAAGTTCTATAATTCTTCCTAATGGCCAATTGCACGGTGGTAAATTGTCGTTTCGGATGACTACCAAGGAAGCAATTGCTAGATTTTCCGATGGAAGTTTCCACTTGCGTCTTTGTTGTAATTGAGATAAATATTCGTTTGACCACCTTTTCCAGAAACTCTGGTTAATATTTTGAAGAAGTTGTTGACGATATAGTCTTCCCATTGGTATTTCCAATAAATTTGGATCTGGTACTGCCACCAATGGACGTCCAATAAGAAAATGTGCGGGTGTCAAGGATTCATAATCGTTTGGGTCGGATGATAATGCACATAGAGGACGTGAATTAACAATTGCTTCAATTTGCACAAGAATTGTGTTGAATTCTTCGTAAACAAATTTGGTTTCACCAATAGCTCGGAATAAGTGGTGTTTAACAGTTTTCACTCCGGCTTCCGACAACCTTCCAAAATGAGGTGAGTTAGGCGGAATAAAATGCCAAACAGTGCCTTCGTTAGCACAAAAGTTCGCGATTTCATCGTTAGAAGAAGCCAGAACTTCTTGCAAACCTTGTAACTGTTTCTTTGCACCAACAAAGTTAGTTCCGTTATCAGAGTATATGTAACTTGGTTTTCCCCTGGGGGCGGAAAACCGTCATAAAGCAGCAATAAAACCTTCACTGGTAAGATTTGTGAGCAATTCAAGATGTATCGCTTTACTAGCATAGCATATAAATAAACATATATAAGCCTTAACTAACTTACATCCCGGACCCCTTTTGTTTTTAATTAAAAAGGGACCAGCATAATCAACACCAGTTGTATTGAATGGGTTTGTGATGCTGACTCTACTTGCAGGAAGATTTGCCATTATTGGATTAATAGATTTAGGTTTGAACCTGAAACAGCGTATGCAATTATGTACAACTTTCTTGGCAATGCTGATACCTGCTGTTGGCCAATATTCTTGCCGTATTGTAGCTAACAGCAATTGAGGTGGAGCATGACATAAATTACGATGTTTGTGTTCAAAAATCAATTTAGTCAGGTGGTGCTTACCGTCTAAAAGTAGGGGATGTTTAGTCTTAAATTGTAGCTACTCCCTCTTTAATTCTTGTGGTATTGGGTCATCCCAATCAAGGCGGAAAGTCCATAATATTTGTATTATGCTCTTTGTTAATAAAATGCATGGACTAACTAGACCTAGTGGATCGAAAATAGACGCAATCTCTGATAAAATGGTGCGTTTTGTAGGGTTGCTATTATTATCCATTGTCTTATTTTTATAAGTTAATGTATCCGAAGTTGTTAATCAAGGTATACCGAGGGTTTTCGTTTGTCCTTCTTTTCCTATTAAAACGGAGGTGTTTGATTGACTCTCTTGTTTCAAATAGACTTACAAAGTCTAAAAATGGCGCAGCAGATGTTCCATTCGTAACGGTATTAAGTTTGTAGATATCGATTTTTTTATTTGGGTTGTCTCTCTATACATTTTTTTGAAATCGTCTATCGTCTGGATGGATTACTAGTTGACCATACATTTTTTCCACATCAGCACATACCACGTAAGGATGTTGCCTGAATCGTAATAAAATTGAAAAGAGGTTATTGAGTATATTTGGACCGGTTGATAGCAAATTGTTTAATGAGTAGCCTGTGTCAGTTGAATCTGAGCCGTCAAAAACGACCCTCAATTTTGTTGTCGTACTATCCGGTCTCAAAACTCCATG
Organism: Cantharis flavilabris; assembly: GCA_949152465.1. Classification (NCBI taxonomy): domain Eukaryota; kingdom Metazoa; phylum Arthropoda; class Insecta; order Coleoptera; family Cantharidae; genus Cantharis; species Cantharis flavilabris. The sequence continues at coordinate 44,955,066 of OX424436.1, forward strand.
GTGGGGTAAAAAATAAGACTCTTCTTGGTATTCGTGTTCGGGTTGAATAGTCATATGTGCCATGTCGATGTATTCTTGCATAAAGTTAACATATTGTTCTTTGAATTCCTTGTTGTTTGCAAATCGCTTTTCTATATAGAGAAGACGTTTAATTGCTGCAGATTTTGAATTGCCTAAATGTTAAGAAGGGTGCTTAAAAGGTAGTCGCACCACAAATCGTCCTTCATTATCCTTCGAAAAAGTGTTTGTAAAGTGCTCTTCACATATTTAATCTTCGTTGGATAATGGCAATATAGAATTGCTGCATTCTTCAATTTCCCAAAATCTTTGTAAATCTACTTCCAAAGTCGACATGTTACAGATGGTTTTGTTGTTTGGTTTGCTAATAGAACCAGCTACAATCCAACCAAAGGCCGTTTCTTGTAGACTTGGAAGGTGCTTTGCCAATCTCATTGTTCTGTTGTTTAATAGGTTCCAAAAATGACCTGCCCCGATTAAAATGTCTACTTCGCTAGGTACATTGAAACCTTTGTCTGCTAACTTTAAATGAACTGGAATTTTCCAGGTTTCTATATCTATCTCAAAAAATGGTAAATTGTCAGTCAATTTTGGTAAAACAAAACAAGAAATTGTAATTGAAAAATTGTTGTAAATAGAATTAATTGTTACCGTAACCTTTGAATTTAACTTTGAAGTAGACATGTTAATTCCGCTTATGGTTGTATTTGTTGATTGCTTCTGTAAATGAAGTTTTTTGCATAATTTTTCTGAGATGTAGTTAGATTGAGAACCGCAGTCAAATAGAGCTCTTGCATTATGTGTATTTCCGCTAGAATCTAACGCGCTAACAATTGCTGTTGATAATAAAACGTAATTTGGTTGAGTAACGCACGTTAGTGAAACTTCAGGTTGGCTCTCTACCTTTTGATCTTGAGGTAGTAGACTGTTATGTTTGATTTTGCACTTTCTGCAATTCCCAAATTTGCAACTATTTTCTTTGTGGCCAGTGCGCAAGCAATTGAGACATAAATTGTGTTCTTTAAGCCCTTGTAATACGCATTGGAATATCTAAGTTTAAAAATCTTCACATACATAAATTGGGTGATCCTTTTTGCAATAATTGCGTTTTGCATTTGACGATAGTAAGGAAATTTGTCTTGACTTGTTATTCATCTCATGAGAAGCTTTACCTGCATTAATTTCCAAGGTTTCTAACCAATCGGCTCTTGATTTTAGAAAAGTTTCTAAATCAATCATTGTGGTTGATTCGCTTGTGATCTTATGTTTCTCCCATTCTTTACTAGTGTTTTGTCTAGTTTCGTGGAAATCATAAAATTAATAGTGTGTCCCAATGTTCGATTGGTTGTTTTAACGCCTGTAATGCTTGTAGATGTTGATAAGTTGTATTAATTAAATTGCGTAAACCAAATGATGTTTCTTTTGATAATGCATCCATATCAAACAACGCTTTAATATGATTGGGAACTAAGAGACGTGAATTATTATGCCTATTGCAGAAAAGGTTCCATGCAACATCGTAATTATTGGCGGAAAACTCTATTTTTTGAATTAATTTGCATGCTTCACCTTGAAGTGAAGCTTTCAAATAGTGAAACTTTTGAATCTTGTTAATTGTTCTGTTTGTATGAATTAAAGATTCAAAAATGTCTTTGTACTCCAGCCAATTATGGTATTGACCTTTGTAAATTGGTAACGAAATTTTTGGCAATTTGATACCCTGAAATGTTTGTTGTCGATGAATTGAACTACCTGAATGTTGCTAGTCAGCAATACTGGTGCCATGATCATCTACAATTTTGGTATTAAAAGCTTGCAAAATTGTTTTTGAATTGGCGATTGTTTCAGAAAATAAATCAGTAAATTGATCGCGCGCTCTTTATATTCATTTTCAAGACTATCATCATCACAAACGCATTCAATTGCTGACTGGACATCTTCAAATTCACTGTTAATTATTTCAGTGTTAGTGGTTCTAAATTGTAATTCGTTGGTTACCTTGAGTTTAATTGTTTCATGATTATTAAAGGAAACTTGAATTGGTTCGAGATGCTTGATGAAATTGGTTAGTTTGCGTTTAATGGTACCTCGTTTGCGTCTTAAATCTGACAAATTGATTGCTGGAACAGTTACTTCGATTGACATTATTTTTAAATAGTATTATAATGCGCGCTAAATTGGTAATAGTATTAATGGAGGAGTTTCCTTAGAAATAATTTTTTGAAATAATATATAAACATGAAACTGTAATAAAAATGCCACATGTTGATGTAATTGGTTGGTCTTAAAACTCAGCGTACAATTTAAAAAAAATTTTTGAATTTCAAAAAAATATTTAATCTGCCCGCCATAGCTAACCAATAAGATTTAAACATGGCCGTTCGATGTTGTCAGTTCTTAATTGCGGGTTATTATTGACAGCTATCATATGTTAATTAAAATTCTTTATTTTTCATTTAATGCTATTGATTATTTCGTCACATCAATGCTGATCAATGCTTTAACGGACAAAATTGGTGCACTCTTTTTAAGAACTCTATAAGCTGGATGGTAGCTTCTGGTAAGCTTCTGGCGAAAAGCCATATACGTGTGGCATTTAAAATCTCTTAAACTGTGGATGCAAAGCTCTTGTAAAAGTATTATTGATGTTTTAAATGGTTCATATAATATATTTATGTAAAATATACAAAGAATTATCTTGTTTGTAAATAAATAATGCAACATTGTCGACATGTGAATCTTACCGAAACACAACCGATCAACAAATTATAACCCAACAGAATAACCAAATGTAACGAACTTCAAATATTACATTAAGAATGCATGTTAAACCAATTCACTAACAAAATTTGTTCCATTTTTGAAAAACTCTACAAACTGGGTTAATTTGATGAAAATCGCCAGAAGGCGAAATGCCGTTTACGTGTGGCATTTAAAATCTCTTAAACTGTGGATGCAAAGCTCTTTTAAGTTGTCGAGATCTTTATAAAACTAAAGTATTTGTTTTCATTAAATAAAAATTGTGAATCTTAAGTAATCCATAATCACTCATATAAAATAAAAAAGTAACCACGAAATACACGGCGGCCATTACTTGTCATCAGGTAGGCATCTACATTTTAACATTTTAATAGAAGAAAGTACGGCAACATAGTACAGTTGTCTAAAATCCTATAGGTTTATCCATTCCCACTCAAAGAAGGGTTATGACGTCATAACCCTAACAATGTCAAATTTCATTAATTTTTTTCTGATACTTAACGCACTCAAAAAAATCTGAAAAAAAAACTGATGGCTCCGTTTGATCTCTACTTTCAAATAAAAAAATAAAAAAAAGTAGGAAACTCCTCCATTGTAGCTAACGAAAGCACTGTTTGCATAAATTGAGTAAATTGATTAATTGTAATTTTGATCAGAATCGTACTTAAATTGTGACACTTAGAAGAAAAAATAGGAAGCGGAAGTTAAATTGCAAAATTCTCACTTTTTTTCTTCAGAAATGTTGTACGTGTTTATCTAATACTTTCTTGTTCTTGAATCCGGCTCGAAGGACCACTTTGTATCGATAGAATGGACTGTATTTTTATTAAATAGCTAGAAAATTGACATTGACAAATTGTTATGAAAAACTGAATTAAATTAAATTAAAAATAATAATATCGTAACTTGGTAACAAGAATGGTTAGAGAATGGAAGCAGTAGTTAGATAATCTGAAATAGAAGAGATAATAATAAGAAGTTTGATTTGGAATAATAATTAAAATTGGAATAAAAATATAACAATTAAAGTGATTAGAAAATTCTATTCGATATGAGTACAGATGGGCAAGTTATCTATATAGTAACATATCTAATATCTAATAGTAACATTACTATTTTAATACAAAAGCGATTGAAATTTGTAGGCATCGTACACCATCAATAACATTGCCAATATTTGAAAATATGAAGGTGAAAAATCGATAAATATTGAAAGGGTATTATTTCATAATTGGAAAAGAGGGGGGAGATTAGCTGAATGGATTTTCTGAATCTTTGACTTGTGTTCATCCATTCATGCGCGCGTCACTCATAGCTACTTATACGAAAGTGTTCCTATTGCTACCCTCTCAAAATCCAATATTCTGTTTTTGCATTTTGAATGATATTTTCATTTCGGGGAGAGGGGTGCCCCAGGGCCTCAGCATATTTGCTTATTTGTATTTACGCCATGCAAAGCGAATTTAAAGTAAACATAATATTATATAGTCTCAAATTCGACAGATGGTAGATATTGAATTTACACAAATGTTTTCAATTATGCAAAGGAAATGTATGTAGTATGTAGATTTGTTCCAATTATTCTAGTTATTGCAACTACCAGATGTAAAGCACTGAAACATTTAATGTAGAGTAGTTGATGTAAAATATACTAGGTTCGAAAGAAAAACTATAATTTATCTTAATCAATGTGTAATGTTTAGTAGCATCATTTGGAAAACACTTGTATTAAAATTGTCAGAAATTTGACCGACAATTAAAAATCGGATAGGTTTGCAGACCCTATTCAGAACATACTGCAGTTCAAATTTTATTAAAAATCGATCTGTGCATTTCATCAGACAATATTTTTGCCGCGTCGTACCCTCATCTGTCTCGACATTTGAAACGTTTTTATTGCTCCAAACATAAGCTCGTCACCATAGCATTTCGTTTACTTAGATTTTTTTTTAAATATACCTAACAATTTATCACATGTGCCTCGAGACATTTCGAGGTAATTGAAATGTATTTCAATGGAATAAAGTACAATGTATGTATATAAAACAACCTTTTTGTGATTTGATCTCGCGATTGGTTGAGCTGTTCTGAAAAATTAGGAATGTTTTATCTTCGTTTTTGTTATAATTATAACATAATATGTGTAATATATCTTAATTTGGTAGTCGTTTTCAGAGTTTCTCCAGTTTTCTATTATTGCTCCAACAGAATAGAATTAGTATTACGTAAACTGTAGGTAAGGCGTTTTAGACAGCCGTAAGAATTAAGTCGTAGTGATTTAAATTAATACTCCATTCTTTTCAAAAATCAAATAATTTATTAAAATAATAGCTAACAAGTAATTTGCATAATTTTTACCAAAAACGCCAAAGGTCTTGTAAAACATATACTACATATATTATTAATTTTATATAGGAATGGTTGTGATAATTCGAAATGCCGCTTTATCGTCATTGCGAATAAAACATTTTTAAAATTTAATAAAAGTACCTCATTATTAAAAGTACATTCGTAAAAGCTTTAACTATAAACCACAAAATCCTGCCAATTAGTAAAAAACCAAAATGCATTATTAAACTGTTCAATTTTAACCGAACTTGAATACAAAATGTTATTTTATATATTTATAACTGGCCAATTCAAATTAATTAAAATTTTTGGTGACTATTGTAAACTTTTAATTGGTTTAAAAACTCCCGTTAATTAACAAATCATTTTTTTTTAATAAATTAATATTTTTGTGATTTATAAAAATTATGCATTGATTAATAAAGAAATTCGTACAAAAAAATTCCACGTTATGCTCCGGCAAAATAAGCATACAGTCTTTGATACGGCATGGAAATGTTGAAAAACCATGTTTGCAGAAAGTGTGGAACAATATTGTGTACTTTATGCTAAGAAAATTAATTCAGAAGCATTAATTTAATTTTCAATTCCGAAAAAACTGTTAAATATTTCTCTACAATGATCTTTTTACTTAAATAAACGACTTTAGCGATTATGTTGACATTAATAAATGACAGGAATAATTGATTATCTTGATTTTATAACAATAATAGGAAATAAAATAAAAATTATGTATTTTTAAAGTACTTCTTTATTTTATTCATGTATTTGTTTAAAAAGTGTGATTTATGTGAAGTCTCTTTTGTGGACATACGAGTTCATCTGTGCTAAAAACCTCTTGCTAAGGGTTAATTTATTTTAAAATTTCATATTCTTTGACAGTGAAAAATTACCTATCGGGTTATTCTTGTTTAAAGGATTAAAGAAAAGCATTTTGGCGATTCTACAGTTATATTAAAGGTGAATTAAAGAAACGATTGAAACCGTTAATTACTTTACATTACAGTTAATAATTAGGTAAAAAAAAATTTACCCTTAAAACCTTTTTTCTCGAATTACATTTTATTTTACTGTCGGAGAGAATTAAAAAGAAACTAATCCATCAATTGCCTCACAATTTTATCAACACATTCGCCACACACATGATACCTACCCTATTGTATGTTACGTTATCAATGCCCAATGTTGAAACACTCTTAATTTTCAAACGTATGTGTTTTAATCAATTTTGAACTTTTTAATCTTCAAATGCGAAAGAAAACTCTTTTCATCGATATCATTTTCATTCCTATTCGTATCAATGTAAAACAAAATTTTTAGAAATATCATAAGGGTACACCTACATATACCCATTCTATAATATGAATATAAGCTGATAACGAAAGGTTCATTATTCTGATTTTAATTTTCAGGAAATTTTTACGAGATGGGTGCGTATTTTCCTGCGGGGATTTTTATAGTATTGACTGCATCTCTAATATCAACAGTAGTAGGCGATTATCGTGTAGGAATTGGAATAGCAGATACGACAGGTCCTGTTGCTGAAGTTATATTTGTAAGTATTGAATGTTTTTTTTTAGAAAATAAAACTGTTGATATATTTTTGTTCGGTTAAGTTATTTATGAAATTTTTTATCTTCAATATTTTTAATTTATTTAATTTATTTCTTACAATTATTTGTTTTATGCCATAATATCTCTGGTTTCGGGATTAGGGTGTTTGTTTTTATTTTCCTTCAACCCGCGCTGTGAAGTGACGCCAACACAATACGGCTTTTTAAATTGATATTTAAAATATCATATTTCGACTGTTTTTTTTGCAAGCGATTTTAAAATGGGCTTTAAAATGGTCAACTGCCCAAACGCACAATAATATTGGAACTTGAAATTTCAACAGAGCATAAATTTATTCATTCGTATAAGTCACAGTTTTAAATCCTCTTCGATATGATATATCGTTCTCATATTGTTACATTTATTGTAAAAAAAAACAAAAACTGTCTCTATATTTATGTAGATAAAGGTGATTTGTTGAATGGCTTGATAAAAGGGTAAAATAGCATTGTTTGCGTGTTACGCATATTGTAACGCCTAAATTAGTTTTTATGATTTAATTTTTTAGACCGACAAAAATAATTTAACTATAAATTCAAGTTTTATTAAATTTATATTTTATTTAATTCAAAGATTATTGAGATATTTTCAAACAATAAAGTTGTCATTTAGTTTTAGAATTTAATTTTATACAATTTACAAATTAAGAAGTTTTGAATTCAAAAGCGTTTTTTCTACATGTGACAAAATTGAATTTTATGCAACGCTTATGCAAATCACTGATAATTATTTCATTTTATTAAAATTTCCAATTAAAACTAAATACGATTTTAATCTTCAGTCTCTTAAGCGGTTACATCCATCTTTGTAAACGACCAGCCGCAAATATTGATATAACTTTTTAACACCAAATAAACTAACTAGAGGTTAATGATCAGTTATTAGACAAAAGGATTTACAGAAAATATACTGATGAAACTTGGTAAGTCTATAGGTATATTATATTTGAATAAATTTGAACTTCTAATACGAGGTTCTTAAAATATATAAAAGGATAAAGGTCCTTATAATAAAATTTTATTTTATTACGGGGATAAACCTTGAACCTTTTTTTTTAAATAAAATTTCTTTATCTAAGTATTTAAATGTAAATTTTCTTTGATGTCGAAAACGTATAAGTGATGTACTCGAATTTGGATTACTCTTATCCCAGAGTGCTTGCACTAACCGCATCAAAAAGCATAATTTATGTTGTCGTTTCCTTTTATTCAGATTATATATGCAATAATAAAATGACAAATTAGTTATTATCATTAGTATGAAAATAGTGCTACAGACAATTAATATACAAAGTCCAACGATTTAAATTTGCTTAAATTTCCGACTGACATTTTTACTAATTTAATCACTTACCTAATTTAACTGCGATTTTAATCAATTTTTTTAACAATTTATACGTCGCGTCGTCTGCAAGTGAACTATGTGGTAACTTTGTCTCAGTTTTTAGTAATAATAATTCAATCCCAGATAACACGTAAGCTTACGACAAGGTTGTCGTTTGCTTGTCGTTGGCTTGCCATGACAAGGTTTACAAAATAAAGCTTGTGAAAAGCTTGCAGCAAGGCTTTCGGCAACAAGCTTGACATAAAATACTTGTCACAAGCTTACCGCAAGGTTTTCGACTACAACCTTAAAATGACACACTTGTCAAAAGCTTTACATACGGTTCACATCGGCAAGCTTAAAATAAAACCCTTGTCAAAAGCTTTACATAAGGTTTACATCGGCAACCTTGTCACGTAAAGGGAAAAACAAGACAAATTATAAAAAACAAAATGGCGTCTTTTTGCTTGTCGTTGGCTTGTCACGAAAAGGTTTATGCAATAAGCTTAAGAAAAGCTAGCCGCAAGCATTTCAGTGACAAGCGTAACATGAAGCCCTTGTCAAAAGCTTTACATCGGCAAGCTTGTTACGTAAAGGAAAAAACAAGACAAATAATATAAAACAAAATGGTGTCCTTTTGCTTGTTCTTGGCTTGACATGACAAGGTTTACGCAATAAGCCTGAGAAAAGCTTGCCGCAAGGATTTCAGCAACAAGGTTAACATGAAACTATTGTCAAAAGCTCTACACTAGGTTTACATCGGCAAGCTTGTCACATAGATAGATGGTGAAAGGTAGATGGTGCAAAGAGTTTTGTAATGACCGGATTTTCTAGCTCAAATTGTGCAGATAGATGGCACGACCCTTTTTTCGTGTTGTGCGATGTTACAAAAACCAATTAGATAAACTGTCAAAATTCCACTTACTTCTTGTAATTTTGTCCTTTTTGTATTTTTTGTAATTTTGTAATTTTTGTAATTTTGTATTTTTTGTAATTTTGTAATTTTTGTAATTTTGTAATTTTTGTAATTTTTTTAGTTTTATAAATTATTTGTAGGTATTAATTTTTAGACTTATATAATAAAAACACAAATAATTAGAATCCAAAATTTTAAATTTATTTTTCTTCTCTCAGAGGCCTGTAAACGACAACCGTGAAAAAAGCCATAAATAAGCTTATTCTGACAAGCAAATATAATATAAAAGCTTGCATACGACAAGCTTACGTTTAACAAGGTTGCGACAAGCTTTCACATGACAAATTGCGACAAGCTAGCGTATACAAAGTTGCGACAAGTTTGCGTATACAAAGTTGCGTCAAGCAAGATTGCAACAAGTTTCTACATGATAAGGTTGCGACAAGCTTTCACATGACAAGGTTGCGATAAGGTTAATATAAGCTTGTAGAGTGTCAACTAGCATTCCTTTAGCAAGCTTACACAACAACCTTAAAAAAAGCTTGCACATGACAAGGTTGCAACAAGCTTGTAAATGACAAGCCTATGAAAAGCCATTTGCCTTGTCACGACAAGGTTATACTAAGGTTAATGCAAGTTTGTTGACCGTCAACTAGCACCCTTGTGATAAGCTTTTTGTAAGCTTACAGCTTGTCATCGACAAGGTTGCTGCAAGCTTATGAAAACCTTGCATTGCTATCTGGGATTATTAATTTAATTTTATTAGTTGGTATTTCAGCAACAGTTTCGAATGGCTATTAACAGCTTCAACTACTTCAATAGCAATATAATTTGTTTTTCTGGTTCTTTGTTATGTCTAATACATTTCCATCGAAGCAATTATAATTTCTACGTTTCTACTATGTATTGTAAATTTCGACGACGATCCAGATATTTCATGCATTTGGCTAAGGAAACTCTGTAATTATGTACAGATTAATTTTTAATTTTTTTAAATTAATCAGCGTGTCAGGCGCATTTCTTGACAAGAAATGTTTAAATTGTTTATTTCAAAACCGTTAGGTTATCATTGTAATTGCATAATATATACTATGCATGTGGGTAAGCTATTCAAATTTAATTCCCTTGTGAATAGCGATAACAGTTTAATATTTTATTTTTTACAATAAATTAAAATATTTTTATTATGCCCGCTTTTAAGTAAATCTTCTGGAAAGTATAACATACTACATAAATTAATATAAAGAAACCAAAAAAATTGTAATTTAGTAGCATTCAATAAATTTAATAGTAAATCTATTTCCATTTATTCAGCCCATTTCTTGTAGCTACTTCCATATTTTACAGTTTATGTTCGAGCTGCAAGCGAACCCTTCACCTAAAGGACTTAACGTTAATGGAAATGATCATAATATAAATATATTCATAGTTGAAATAACCGTATTTTTTACAACAAAAATTCATTGTTGCGACATTGTTGAAAATCCTCAATCATAGATTAATTTTGCCTTTGTGAAACCGGGCACTTGTCTCATAAGCTTTTGTTGTTTTAAATTGTGAAAGATAAATATAATTACGTTTGTTGTATGTCTGTCAGCTTGTTTGTCTGTAACTTCATAACTTTTCAACAGAAGGTCGAAGTTACATAGCTTTTTTGCTATTTATTCGTTTTCCGTTTCTTGTAATATTTAATATTTATTTTTTATGAATTATGTTGTTTCTGTAACGAACAATTTATTCAAATTGGCGTGTTTATTTCAAAATTAATAAAATGAAATAAAATCAACATTTTTATAAAAACCCCGGTCTAAAAAATAAACCATAATAAGGAAAATAGAATTCCACCAACTAGTTTTCTATAAGTATTCTGTACCTCATCAATTTCGGTTTCATTTCATAAAATTTTTTTTTTACAGATGGGTTATGCCAAATCTACTCAAGTAGGAGCAGGACTTCATCTAAGACAGTTTTCAAGAGCTTTTATAATTGAAGACGACAATGCCCGAATATTATTTGTAAGCGTTGATGCCCCTATGGTAGGACATGGTCTCAGAAAACAAGTAATAAGAATTAATTATAGAAATTTGTAAACCTTTTAAAATACCTCAAATTATAGATACTAGATAATTTACAAAAGAATTATAATGATACGTACACGGAAAAAAATTTTATATTAAGTGCTACACATACACATTCAACACCTGGAGGAGCTATGATGGATCTCTTATTTGATTTTACAACTTTTGGGTTTGTACGAGAAACTTTTCAAGCTTTATCTGAAGGAATAACTAGGGTTAGTATATAATAATTATGTTTATGTTATTAAAATGTGCAATTATTATTGTAATATGCGTAGGAGGGATAAAGTCATCAATTTTAACGAGTTTCATTCTGTTGATTTTAAAATTAAAACGTTATGGAAATTTCCACTTTATTTATAATATTTTTATAACAGCAAATATCTATCAATATTAATTTTTTTAGGCTATAATGAGAGCACACGAATCGATGCAAAATGCTAAAATATTCTATAATTCCGGAGAGCTGTTAAATGCAAATATTAATAGAAGTCCATTGGCTTATTTACTTAATCCGCACGAAGAGCGACAAAGGTAATTTCTAAAATGTAATATAACAGAAATCGTTTGCAATAGTAGTTTATACAACAAGTTGAAAATGGGACAAATTACCGAACAAGTAGACAGTTTACGTATGGATTTTTATGCATAAAAAGGACCCATTCTTCTCCTATTTTTCATAAAAATCATAATTTTTATGTAAATAAACTGTTTAGTACTCGTAAAATTATCACATAAAATAATTTTAATCAAAATTATTCAAATTATGAACACACAGCATTTAAAGCCAAGACGTAGTTCAATAAATAGAACAATTGAAGCAGATCTATTTCATTCCAAGTTTTATTACAAAACTTTATATTTTGTATTGCAAACAAAACTAAATTTAATTAGGATGAACAATTATCTGCTTTATATTCAATTAGTCAACTAAATCAAAACTTAATACAAATTTATTGACACAAATAATTGTTAATTGCGAACTAATTATACATTTAGCGAAATCACAAAATAATAAAATCAAATATAAAACGAATTCTAGTATCAAGTATAATTATTATAGTAGTATTGTGTTTCATTATTTATAAACTACTTAATTTATTGTTAAGTTTTAGTTTTTCATTCCTGTAGCCACTTAATTTAAAGTAAAATATATGGTTAAACATAAAATAGTTGTACTCTTTCTTTAAATGTCACGAAAGCAATCCACCTTATAACATTCAGGTGTAAAAATTCAAGTTTCTCGCCACTGACTGAAGTACTAGGTACTTAAGGGCCGCCCCTCGCCGACACTAAAAATAATGTTAATTATACCTAATAATTTCTATTTTACGTTTGAACGAATCAACATGTTTTATTCGGAGCAAACATACTTTTTGTGACTCGTCTGTAATTGAGTGCCGCTTGCTACGTTTTCGTTTAATTTATTTTTTTTTATGGTAAGGGAAATCAACTCTCAGTGCTTACTAAGTACATTCAAATTCAAATGAATCCTTTCGTCTGCTGCCTTTGGGCTGCGCTTTCGTGAAAGCAATACTCAGACCTGTCCTCATACCTTCGTTTAACTAAATATTTTCAATTTAACTTGCTTGCTTTTGATTGTAAACTGTAATTGTAAACTGAAACTAATTATTTCAATTTACCAAATTATACAAAATTGTAATTAATTTTTATGACATTATTAAATTGAATTTGTCCGTATGTCAATTTTGGCAAACTAGCGAAAACTACAAATATTTACAATTTAAATAAAATTTTCGAAGTTAAAAAAATGTTTATAAATAAATAAAATTTAGAAAATTACCAACCTCTCTTACATAAAATAACACGACATCTATCAGCTGTTCGTGTATTTTAATATGAAAATTGAAATCATTTTAAAATCGGGCAAATTATTAATTTTTCAAACAAAACGAAACCTAAATAAGTTTTCATAGTTTTTAAATTTTGAATTAAAATAATTTCCAAATTTATAAAAAATAACACAGTGTTACAAAATTGAACTTTTGCAAGCTTCTAGAATGGACGGGGGTGATTCTCATAAATTTTTTTGAGCTGAAAACGAATCTAACTTTGAAATTGTTCCATCACGTCAGGTTTTTTTGAAATTGTAGCTTAAATAGTCCAAAAATGGCTATTTTAACAATTTTCATGATTTTTTTCAGTGAACCTCAATTTTTTTTCAATTTTCCACAAGTGCATCGCGTAGTACTACTACTTAGCTTTAAAATTCTTTTTTCAAAATCGTTCTACAATTTTTGAAAGTAAAGATATACAATTCTTTAGTCAAGAGGTTTAGTCATGCAAAATCACCCGTTTTACCACGCTGAACTTACTTTATGACAAGTTCTTTAGTATTCTACCTACACAAGGGTTCTTGAGGTCGCTAAATAATTAATACTAAAGATCTTGTCAAAAAGTAAGTTCAGCGCGGTAAAACGGGTTACTTTGCATGACTAAACCTCTTGACTTAAAAATGGTATATCTTCACTTTAAAAAATCGTAGATCGATTTTGAAAAAAGGATTTTAAAGCTAAGTAGTAGTACTACGCGATGCACTTGTGGAAAATTGAAAAAAAAAAATTGAGGTTCCCTGAAAAAAATCATGAAAATGGTTAACCCTTAAATGCATACCGTTGCAAATTTACAACATACCGTTCTCGACGTTGTAGTTATAGTTGGGTAAACTTTTAAAGGCATACAACTGACATCGGGACATTTATGTAATATTGCCCTTTCATTTCTTTCCATTTTGTTAAAAATTTGGTTTAAAATTGTGTTTTAATAAGAAAAACAACTGCTTCAAACAACTTCATTCTGAAATATAACTGAAATTACCTTCCGACTACATATAAATTACATAATCACCAATAATATTTTTACAACTTTTAATTATATAGGATTGCAAAATCCATATAATAAGATTTATTTGTATCTTTTAGCTCATTATTGATAATCATATTTATTGTATTTTCAAGAGCTAATAATTTTAATTAATATAAATTACATATACACAACATATTTTTGTTAGCTATTTTGATAACCCCCAACTTGAAAAAATTTTTTTTGGTATTTTTTATGAATAAAGGATATAAATATATTCAACATATATTTTTTTTATTACTTTTAAAAAAATCATGCATTAAAGGGTTAAAATAGCCATATTTTGACTATTTAAGCTACAATTTCAAAAAAACCTGACGTGATAGAACAATTTCAAAGTCAGAATCGTTTTCAGCGCAAAAATTTTTTATTAGAATCATCTTCACCCATTTTAGAAGCTGGCAGAAGTTCAATTTTGTAACACTGTGTAATTAAATCAAATTTTTATATTTAATTATTTAAATGAGCGTTCTAAAACCATTATAATTTGTTCTTGATTTAAGGTTTCTTTTGATATCCATTCAACTTATTCATTTCCATCTCTTCTGTGATTTAAAATTTTTTTTGTCCAGGAAATTCTCCTGTTTTCAGATGTTTAAAACTTTTTATTTTTCCTGCCTTTCATTTTATCTTCATATTTTTGAATCTTTATTAATAGCAAACCATTAGTTTATTTTAAATCTTCTTTTATTTATTCTATTTTTCAATCTAACTACGTTTTTCTGAACTATTTAATTGCTCAATTTTCTCAATAATAATTGTTTCGTTCATTTTTTATTGATTTGTTTAATGCTGTTTTCTTCCAAGCTATTTTTGTTAAATCTGTTTACTGTAATATCTTCTTATTGGATGTTTTCGTTTTGTTTTTCAATTTTTTATAATTTATGTTTAGTTTCATTTCGTTTAGTTTCAACAATGTTTTTGTTATTACTATCAGTTTTTGTTGCTGTTTGGAATAAGTATTATATTTTTTATTTATTCTTAATCTTCCTTTCTGTTTGCTTCCATGTTTTCTTTAGTATGTTTACTAAAAAATAATTCTGTTCTTTGTTTCTTTATCTTCATACACCTAATTACTGCCCGTTTTATTATCTTTTTAAAATCATTAAATCACACTGACATTATTGTACAGTTCATATATTAAAATTTTTTGTTTTTTTTTGTTTTTAAAGCATTGAAAAGAATGAAGAAAAAAGATTGTTTAGCATAAAAAGGAGAGAAAGAGGAAATAAATTTAGAATTAATATTTTAAAAACAAACATGATTTTCGCTGTTCATTGTTTCGAGACTAGACAGTATACTCATATATATATTTTTTTTTTATTATCAGATACAAAGTAAAAATGGAATAAACAAAAAAGTGCATCAACATAGGTTATTAGCACTACTTAATAACACAATTAATTAAATAACTATAAAAAACTAAATAACATATTTGAACTGAATTAACAATGAGATAATAAAAAGATTAAATTTTAAATTTTGCTAAATAAACCCGATGACTGTAGAAACTTCAGTAACTTTCGTACGTTGCATCTTGTGTTTGATAGGATGTCTTCTAGGCTATCAGGCAGTTCCGCAAAATGTCTTGCTGCCTGAATTATTGTAATCTCAAAATAATAATTTTTATTTTAAAATCACAATTTATTTTATTTCACAAATTATATAAAATTTTCAATTAATTTTCAGGACTTATAAAATTGGACCTCTTATTTATACATATTTTTGGCAACAAAAGTCCTTTATTTAATGCTAATCAGCGCATAATAAATCAACTGGTGCAAATTGCACAGAATAATTTGTAATTTGAATAAAAATTTCAAATTTTTTGTTACTATACGAGTTAACCAGAAACTGCGGTTATTCGAGTTCCACCCCACCTTGTTTAATATTAATAAATTACGTTAATTAATATTAAACATTTTTGAATTTTTTAAATTAAAAAAAAAGTTCATTGACTTTTCATTAAGTAAAGCTAAATTTATTCTGTTAAAGAATATTGTCATATAACGTTTGACTAATTATTTTCATTTTTTGAGTGTTTACTGCTTATTACAAGTTAGTGACACACAATGTACAAAACATTGTTCTCGGTGTTGTTGCCGATGTAAAAATTGATTACGTTTTTTATTTTTTAGCAAATCTAACATAAATTTCAGCCAAAGCATCACAATTTTATATCAACGTCATTTCAGTTCATTTTCTCGCTCTATCGCGTGGATACGCGAATATTTTTTCATCAAAATGAAAATCATAATTTAAATTAATGATATTTACGATATTTATGATTCCAAGGTGTCGCATTTGTAATTCAGTGAAGATCGCTGGCAAGCCACAGACGCCACAATTGATAAACCTTTCAGTGATGCTTTGATAACAATTTCGATAGGAAAACCTACATTTTTCAATCGCTTATAGTTTCAAGAGTAACGAATTTTTTTGAATGAATGAAATGAATAAACCTCTGATTTTTTTTTAATCAAAATTATGACAAAAATAATTTTTCAACGTAAATTCAAAATATCAATTTGTATTCACACCGTGGATAGCTTTATCTGACATTTCTTAATTATAAATGGAACGAAATTAAATAATCGATTTTAATAAAGTAGGCAGGTATTTAAATTACGAATGGCTTTTCTGAAACATGAAATTAAGCAATATTCTGGCTACTCTTTGAAATACAAAATTATAAAAATTATTAAAAAAATATTCAATATGAGAAAACGTCAGTATAGAAAATCAAAAATTGTGAGTTTGACTTTTTTTATTTTATTAACAGTGCATAATACCTTGTCAGGAACATAAATAAATAGCAGCTTAGTAAGAAGTTGCGGCGGTAGGTATATGTAATTTGAATGGTTTCGGTTGACAGTTTTCAGATTAAATACTGTTTATTTAAAATTTCAATAATGTTAGCTTCTATGGTTTTCTTGTAAGATTTGTTTTTCGTCACGAAAACATTTTTTTTTATCAAAATCTGCATAGAATAAAAGAATTTTTAATTCATTCTGAAAGAACAGTTGGACTTAAGCTAAAAGCTGAAAGTGTGTTCGGGGCCTTTGATGGACACTGCGAGTGGCATTTTGATTGTATATTATTTTATAAGCAAAAATATTTTTGAAATAATATGAAAAATTTGCTTAAATTCATTACAGTTTTTTTAAAGTCTTAATCAAATGAGAATTTATATTCGCTATGAGTTTCTCTAGAGTCTGTCTAGACCTAATAACAAAACACAAGGTCCACTGCGTTCTTTAGTATAATTACTACTTTTGTATTTGGACAATTCTTAGTCTCATTTTTATTTATTCTATTTTGTTTGACTTGATTTCATCCAAGTCTCTACTGCTCCAGTTTTTATTACATAATATTAAGAAACAGTGTTTGTATTGTTTTACTTTCATTTTAAAATTTTTTATATTACAGGATAGAATGCTTTAACCGTACATATCAGAAAAAAATATTTTACAATATTGAGGCAACTTATGTTTATACAGTTTTTTTGGTAGAAAAATATGAAATTTAATGATGAGAGCTTACATTTTCTTTGTAAGACTGCTTTTAAAATGAACTATATTTTTAAACTACGTCCTAGCTAACAGGACCTGATGACCGTTTGTAAGCTCCTTGGACTGGATGCTCATCATTAAAAGCATTTAGCTAGAAATACATTTTAACTTTGATATGATTCGAAAAATCCGAATTGGGTCTCTATAAACCCACGATTGTATCAATTTGCAGTCTGTCCAGAATCACTTAGTCATAATTTGTAGTAAAAAAATTGTTTTATCCAATTTCAGCTGTTTATCTTTCTTTTATTTTAGGTATCAATATAATACGGATAAAGAAATGAGCCAACTTAAATTTCTAGCAGCATCGAATAATAAACTATTAGGATCTATACAGTGGTTTCCAGTGCATCCAACTTCTATGAACAACACAAACAATTTAGTGTCAAGTGATAATGTTGGATATGCTTCTATCTTACTTGAAGAACATATAAACAACGGTACGTTGCCCGGGAAGGTAAGAGATTATATCGATGTGAGTTTTACACAGGGTTAATTCGTCGGATTACGGCCGTTTAACAGAAATTTTGTGATTGAAAAGTTGTAAAACTAGTAATTTTCTTTATTTAAAATCTTGTTTCAGCTAAAAAATTCTAAAAGCACACAATTATTCTTTTTTTGGCCGGAATGTCTAAATACTAAACAACAGACAAACTCACTATATAATATGTACATATTAGATTTTTGCGTGGGAAACATTATAATTTATATATATTTTTAAAATTTTTAATTTAATAGAACAACGACCGGTAGCACCTTGTTACAAATTACGGTAGGATTATTATTATTTAAATTGAATTCCAGGGAGATATTTGGTTAAAAGTTTTATCTGCCTACGCGTATTATGATGTGCATAAAATTTAATGACAATCCTCCTTGTGTTACCTAATAGAAGATATCAAAACCACGTGAGGAACGAAGAGAACAACGGGGTCGAAATGAAAGCTTTTTAGCTTTACTTACAATAAAGTTTATGATTGAGCGTTGCATTGAATAAAAACACCGAACAACATGGCAATTTATCTCGCATGTATATGCTGTTTAGGATATCTTTGTTTGACATTGTCTCATTTTCTAATGTCGATTAACTGTTGAAGATGAAAAATGATATAATTCGAGTAAGGCTAAAAGCAATGAAAACAATTTATTTCAAAAGTATTACAAGAATATCAATCTTTAGTTTTTGAACTGGAATAAAAAAAGCAAAAAATCTATCTATTGCAAAATATATACTATATAAAAGATAATTTAGTTTAAAAAAGTAAATATTACGTTCTGTTCATAAATACGGCTTTCACGATATATATAAAAAAGCTCTGAGGTATTAAAGAAAACCCTGAAAATTAGTGGCTGAAACCCAACGTAACAGCCTTTCATTGAAATAATCGAGCTTATTTTTGAAATTGTAGTGTAACATGTTTATTGTGAATAATTCTTTAATATAAAAATAAAATGTTTTTTTATCTGCTGAAAAACAAATTTTTTATGGTGAAAAAAACAACATCACAAAGAGACGAATAACTTTTTAATAAACTAAAGTATAATTTTAATTACAAAACATTTAATATAAGATGTTATTTAAATTATGTTGCTATTTAATTGCAAATTAATTTGTTAATTACCACACTTTTTCAGTTCTTTTGTATCTGAACTAATATAAAAGAAAGTTGTCAAAGACTTGATAAAAAAAAAAGATTTCCTTTTGTAAAAAAATTGCACAATGTAACAATAGGCGCGTATTATTAACCCAAAAGCTCAGATATACTAACCTGACTGCCATATACCTATGATAACGCCTTCTGTTTACAACTTACTAACTTACACGAAGTTTAGATTTTATGCTTGTTTTGCAATTTCCCTTTACCTCTTACGCAAACTTAGTGTCTAACTTTATTTACTAAGTTTACAAGTAATTTTGTTTCGAATTTTATCAAAGTATCAAATTAAATCAAAATTTGTCCAAGGAAGTTAAATTAGCTATGTGTGTTTCTTACCTCAGGCTAAGCTATAGGTAGTAAAGCAGTATTGACTGAATAAAATCAATAGTTGACAAAAATTCATTAATAACTAATGTAGTATAATAGTTTCTTGGGTTTGATGTTAGTTAGTGAGTGCTAAGTTGAGATAGTGTTAGAAAGTTAAAATACCTAACAATAAATTATGGGATCTTAAGTACCACTTGGTGTAAATGTGTTGGTGGCTTTAATAAATCAGTAAAGTGGATCGTTTTTCGAATGTTTATTTTCCATTAGAAATTTTCACAAAAGCACAACTTTAGTTGTTCAGTAATTCGAGAATTAAGGACCAAAATAGTTAATTAAAGCTATTATTTTGTTCACGATGGCTTCGAGTAAACAAATGCCCTGTTTTTGTATTTATATAAGTACCTAAAGAGATCAATCAGATTTTTACCCTAATACCTTAATTTTACACTAAATTTTGGTAGTTTTTCATTTTAATTTTAATTCTCTGTAGTGATCTACATCGATCATATTAAGTACTTCGACGTGAATGTATTTTGGTATTTTATAAACACAAAATAAACATCGCAAATGGCAAATTAAGTTCTGAGTGGATATTCCTGAAATATGATAGCAGGATATCGCTTTGGTAATTGGTTAGATTTTTAGGTAAATATAATCCATTTCAAACCACATTAGCGTTCACCGCAGAACCGAATTAAAAAATGTTCGTGCTGTGGTAGATATATATAGATATACATATTATAATCGTAATGATAATCTGCTTTGCTACTATCATCTAAGTTGGTGTCTGAATCGGACATCTCGTGAACGTATAATAAAATAATCTTTTAAAAATTTGACAACAAAATATTCATTTAAAAAAGCTAACTTTTAGATTTTTCAACATTTTCCTTTGTTAATTCTACTTTAAACATTTTTTTATTTTAATTAATTTCTTTTTTATGAAAAGTAATAACTCTAAATGAAGCAATTGTGCATTTTATTCTATTTAATGGAATTTTATCTAAAAAAAATGTTTTGATTCGGTTCTGTTGTGTTTTTTATAGAAATTTGTTCCAAGAGCCCGTGATTTCACCTTGGAACAATACTATTTTAGAATTTTTTACGTCCCATAGAAAAAAAAAAAACATTTATTTTGTAAAGAAATCATCTACCTGGATTCTCGCAAAAAAGATATACAAATATATGTTTGCCTAGTTTTACTTCAGTTATGATAACCTATTTTTTTACAGAGAAAAAATTCCTTTTATAAAGGAACGTAGTGCTCGTGGTGAATTTCAAAAATTTTAAGACAAATTTTAGCAATTTTCAGCAAAATATGAAACAATTTGAATATTTTTCTCCAATAAATTAACGAGACACCAATCCACTACAGAGAATTTAAATACAATGATTATATAAACAACTAATTTAATCGTCAATGAATCAATGAATTGCTGGTTTATACAAAATTGTTACGTCATGAACAAGTTTATCAAATTTAAGGTTTCTCTATAAAAACATTCTGTGGTTGCACTTACTCGTAAGTTTAAATTTAAATAATAATTATTATATTTTTTATGTACCTAACATAATTCATACAAATTTAGTCAAGCTGAATTTATCAGTCAAATTTTTTACACCGCATGGATAAATAAGAAATTAAAGAATAAAATTCTTAAGTAAAAAGTTTTGATCAAAAATATTGTTGATTATTATCAAATGATAATTCACATAATGAAACATCAAGGGAATGCAATCGTTTGGTTTATAAACAAAACTTTTTATACCAACTATACGTATTAGATTAACTTAGTATATTTCCGCGTGGTGGCGTTTGCTAAATCACGAATAGCCGCTATTTAATTAAACCGATAGGGCAATAGAATTTTTTAACAAACTGGTCACTAAAATTGCCAAATGCGTAAGACCGGCTTTGATCTTCCTGTTTAGTATAAAATGTTTTTCAGAGGTAAAAGTTTAATTACATTTACTTAAAACTTTCTGAGAATATTTTCCAAATGTTGTACTTTACTTTTACAGAAAATTTAATAAAAAAATAACGAAAGGATTTTTTAAAATCTATCGTTCATTCGTTAATTATGCAAAAGTTCATATTATTTAATTCCCACGTTAAATAAAAGCCTTTTCAGAATTTTTTGAACTGGAAGATATTCTAAGTTGAATTAGTCTCCGAGAACGATGTTAGCTTCCGGTTACGACTGTAGTACGTTACTTCCGGAAGGTTTTAATTATTTTTATTTTTAAATTTGAAAAGCAAACCAAAATGTTATCAGAATCAAATAATGTACATATTTCTAAATCGGCTGAATGCCGTAAGCGCGGCTATATGTTATATTTGATTTCATTCAGATGATACCGCCTTGATTACATTTTTTGTAATTTTTTAATTGTACATCCTATTATGCGATATTAATTATGTTTTTACATATTTATTTAATTCAGTTTACAGATTAATAATTTATTTAATGTTGCTTGTAGTTTCTCGGATCATATTACATTTGAATTTTGTAACACACGTAAATTCAACATTCTTTCACTTTTATTGTTCTGCTCTTCATTAGGAAATTAACTGAAAAATTAATTTTTTTTAGTTAACTACACAATTTATTCATTTTAATGCTTTCAGTACTCGAAAAGAATACCTCAAATGAGAATTTGTAAAAACATATTTTTTTATAAACTTATTTAGGTTGTCGGTGTTACAATGCGAATATCGCTCGAATTTTAATACATTATTACTTTTATAATATACGTGAATGATATTTAATTTAATTTTAAATTAACCCTTTGTCGAACGGGTGAGGCCTATCAGTCTATGCAATATACAAATTTAGAAAAATCGATTGGATAACTTTTTTTAAAGGTTTTTGCTTGTGACTGTATTTATATATTTCAGAAATGCATAACAAAATATATGTACATATGTATTATAATCACATTTTGCAAAATTTATAAAGCACCATTACTTTGCAAAAAAAGTAAATGTTCTGATAGGCCTCATCCGTCCATTGGAAGAGCCACATACAAAAATATTACGAAATAATATATTCTAAAGTAAAATGCTATATCGATTCAGTTGTTGAAGAAAAGTATTTTTAAATAATATTATTTAATAATTATTATTAGGTACCTAACTGAAAATATACAACTTTTCCAATTTATCAAGATTATCAACACGTTGGTTGCACGATTAGCGCTAAACAACAAATTGATTTATAATTATAATGGTTGACTTATTTTGTTTTGCATAAAATTGCGATATTTACGAGACTAAACTGCGAGGATGGTAATTTATTTGAAATTTCTAAATATAATCCGCGGATAACACGAATTAAGATCTTAATTAATCAAATTCCAAGAAAAGTTACAAAAAAAATTCAATGAAATCCATATTTAGGAAATTGTCTTTTCAAATACACTTGGACAAACAAATTTCTTTTTAAAACGTTTGTTTACCTTTTCTCATTTATCAATTTATTAAATGCTTGGCTTTATGAAAGCTATTTTAAGTTAACCATAAGCAAATTAATGTCGTACTGAAATTATCTTAAAATCCAAATATAACTTTAAATTATAATACTTTTTGAATTGTTCAAAACACATTAGGAATTCTTAAATGAAACCTTAGATTTTCACGAAATTGATTTCAGCAGATGCGTTTAATTCAATTTTGAATAATCCTTATAGTGAAAGACATATATAATAATAGTACGTAATATGTTTCAAAGTCGCTCTCAGATTCGCATACAAATGTGTATTATTAACTCATAGCGCTACACATAATATACGCATATTGCCTAAAAGTTGAGGGGTTGCTCACTCGATAATCATGCAAAAGTACTTCAGGTCTGGATAATTTATGACAAATCCTAAATAAAATTTTTATATTTCTAAATAGCATAACGAACAAATTCAAATAACGTTAATGTCCAATATAATATTAAATAATTTTAAATAATATTTAATTATCATGTAATAAATAATTGTGTATTCGAGCTATTGGTATTCGTAAAAACGTTTTCAAG
The DNA here is from genome assembly GCA_949152465.1 of Cantharis flavilabris. Classification (NCBI taxonomy): domain Eukaryota; kingdom Metazoa; phylum Arthropoda; class Insecta; order Coleoptera; family Cantharidae; genus Cantharis; species Cantharis flavilabris. The sequence continues at coordinate 44,978,592 of OX424436.1, forward strand.
TTTGTTGAATATATTTTGAGCTGTAACAATAAACAATAAAGATTAATTTTTTATGACTCATATAATTTGATGATTCATACGTAATGTTTGCTCTTCAATTTGTAGGCTTAGTAACATTTTAATATAATATGAATATGAATACATATAATACTTATAGGTAATTTCTAAGTGCCTAACTTAACATCTTGATAGTACATAATTACATATACTATATGTACATATATTTAGTTAACTATACGTAGGACTGATAAACTTTATTAAGTGCTTACGTTTTAATATAACTATGTACCAGTTCTAGTACGTTTCTATTTCCTTATCCCGAATACCCTATAGGATAGCTAATAGCTTAATAAATCATTACAAGTAATTTGACAATCTGGGCGTTTTCTTTTCAGTTCATGCTGCTGACATGAGGACACTAACGAACTTAAATAAATGACAACTTCTGAATTTTATGTTTTTAAAATAAAATAGTCATTATTTATTTTTTGTGACTTTTTTATTCAAATATCCCGAAATTAAAATGTTCTTCAACATATTTGTTGAAGTCAATAATAATCATTATAAATATAATGATTGTTGTAATCTACATAATATAGAACCCCTACCTCAAAATTTAAAATTTCCTGTAAGGATAATATTCTGAACAGTAATTATTTAATATACCGAATTAAATTTCTTTACAATTTTTAAAAAAATTCGTTTTCTTTCTAAATTAGCAAAATAAGTTACTCAAAAAACTTGTAATATAAAAATATCAATTTATATTTTCAAAATTTACTTAAAGAATAAGAATTTCAAGTAAAATCTTTGTGGTATTTAGTATCTACTGTGGAATGTAAACTATAATATTCAACAAAACTTAACAGAAATTTTTGAAATGCAGCCTGTGGAAGTAAATACGTGGAATGTTTTTTAAATTACTTTTTAGAATTCACTACATATTGCAGTTCAAAGAGGCCGTGTACCTAATGTATTTTTTCAGATATTTTTAGTTCTAACCTGCCAAAAGTGGTAAATATCTTTTGAGCATCTTTTAAATTAATTTTCTACGTAAGTAATCTTCATTTTACTAACACAAATTCCATTATCTTAACATTGCTTTTAGTTTTATTAAATATTTAATTAATATTTTAATATAAATAATGTAAGAATTTCGCCTACAGACACACATTTCTTTTTCAAACAAAAATGTTACTTGAAGTTTCGATAGAAACGTTAATTGGAAAAAGGTTATTATTTTATTTTTACGGTCACAAAGTATTATAATGTAAAATTTTACTTAACTTTTTGATTAATTGTTTAATTAAAATGATGTCAGCATTTTTAATTATTTTTTTTATAATTTGTTTCGTTTGTGTTTCCTATTAATTACTTCGAGTAATTTTTAGGGAAGCTTTGTTGGAGCTTTTGCTTCGAGCAATTTGGGTGACGTTTCCCCCAACATCCGAGGACCTCATTGCTTAAATAATGGATTACCATGTGACGATGTGACAAGTACATGCGATGGCGATGCAAAAATTTGTGTTGCATCCGGTCCAGGTTCAAATATGTTTGGAAGTACCAAAATAATTGGCGAGAGGTTGTACGGCAAAGCTTTGGTATGATACAAATTTTGTTTCACGTCGTATAAGACTTATATTTTTCTATTTGATAGGAATTGTTGGAAGATAACAATGCTCGCGAGGTGACAGGCAAATTAAGAATTGGTCACCAGTATGTGCATATGCCAAGTCAGGTGATCAAGGAGAAGTTGGATAACGGCACAGAGGTTACGGTAAACATATATAAACATTTTTTTTCCGACATTTTACAGGGCAAAATTTTTTACAGTTAAGAGGATGCATTTCTGCAATGGGATACAGTTTTGCTGCAGGGACGACAGATGGTCCAGGCGAATTTGATTTTAAACAAGGCACTGTGAACGATAATATGTTATGGAACATACTTCGAAATGCTATTGCAGTCCCGACCGCTGACGACATTGCTTGCCATCATCCAAAACCTATTCTTCTGTTAACTGGAAGAGTAAGTCTTCTACGATTTATTATATTTGTTTGAGCAAATTTTTTCGAGTTCTTTTTGATTTGATATTTTATAGTAATCCCGGAGTGCTTTTAAAATTGTTTTTAAAATTCAATCCTCATCCACGTACAATTTTCAGTTAATTAAGTTTCCAAGTTTATGTTTATTTTCATTTAAATATTTTAAAATGATACCAAGTTAAAGGTCACATCCCAAAATACGCAGGAATATATTTAATTTTATATTTGCAAATTCAAAATTTTATAATCTGCAAAGTGAGAATTACAGTACCATTTTAATGGAAATCATTTCAACAGATGTTTAATATGATTGCAGCCATTTTAATAATAAGTTAAATTAGACCTACAGAGATGAAATTTTACGTTTAGTTAGCTCTGATGGCTTAAATTAACCTAATACAATTTGATGGATTAAGTTTTCAACCAAAAGCAAAGTTCTTGAAAGCTTTTCTTTCTGTTTGCTGTCTAAATTTACGAATCTAATTAAGATTTTGGTTGATATTATTGTTGGATTATATCAAATTTAAATCATAAAATTAGATTTTTTAGACAAACTCTAATCCAAACATAAAATATACCTAAAAAGTTGTACCAGAAGATGCGCAAAGTCAGTATAATGTAAAAAGTTTATATAGTATTGTTGTGTTTGACAATTTTGAGATTCAACAGAAAGATATAAAACGACATTACGTACTATATGACTTTTTGATGTTTTACGTTTAGAAATAAAAAAAAATCTATCAAGACAAAGCATTATCAGAAATCTAACTCAAACACAAAGAGATAAAAAGCATTTTTTAAATGCTTTCAAGTCGGGTTGTAAAAAGTAATAAAATTTTCTGTTTAGTTCTCTATTTTAATTTTTGTATAATACAATTTAACTTTAATTGTATTAAAACTGCGTGCAGATGAAAAGATTAGTAAATGAAACAAATTGGCTCTCCAACGAAGGGACAAGGAATTTGTTTCAGTGTTTGAAATTTAAATTATATTTGTTATTATTTTATAATCTAGCTTTCATCCGTCTTTGAACTATGTAATTAAATCGCGCCGGTAGACAAAATTAAATTGTTAACTTAATTAGGTTAGACGTGAAAATTTGCTTTACATGATTATGTTAAAATTAAAATTAGAAGCTCCCGTATTATAGTTTGTTTTTAAAGATTAAATATCCTTACGAATGGCAACCTCAAACGATAGCAATCCAAACAGCAGTAATTGGAAATGTTGTGTTGGCTGCCGTACCGGGTGAGTTTACAACTATGGCTGGAAGAAGATTAAGGGATTCAATAAAAAAAACAGTTAAACAATATGCTGGAGATGAAAATGTGGAAGTTATAATATCTGGTTTAAGCAATATTTACAGCGACTACGTCGTTACTCCTGAAGAGTATCAGGTAAACAATAATTTGGCCTTTCACTTAAAGTATTATTTTAAAAATTAAATTTTTCAGTTGCAACGATACGAAGGTGCTTCGACAATTTATGGTCCGAGTACACTACCAATTTATTTAAATTTGTACAACGAATTAATAGGATCCCTGTATAGTGTACGAGCTTTAAGGATAAAAATTTAAATATATTAAAATTTTTATTGCAGGAAGATGTAAAATTACCAGATGACCAACCCACTCCTCCAGATTTATCAAAAAATTTGATTTCGCTTATACCACCAGTGATATACGATTGGTCTGGATTTAAACTTGATTTCGGAGATTGCTTGCAACAGCCTCCTTCTGTTGCAGCTCACGGAGACGTGGTTGTAGCTAAATTTGTATGTATTTTGGGTTAATTAAAAAAAATATTAATTAATCTTATTCAAGGTTGCCGGTCATCCCAGGAATAATGTAATGCAAGAGAAAACGTTTTTAAATATTGAGAGACATAGCGAAGACGACGAGTGGGAAGTTATTGCTTCAGATGCCAATTGGGAAACAAAGTAAATAAATGTAATAATCACCTAAAGGTTATTGGTACAATGAATAATTTCAGGTTCCATTGGGAGCGTACATCCGTTATAAAGGGATCCAGTACTGCTACCATTGAATGGACAATTACCGAGAAAGTTAAACCTGGAGTGTATCGAATTCGACATTTTGGTTTCTATAAGTACATATTGGGAGGAATCTTTCCTTATGAAGGTTTATCTGATAATTTCCGAGTTCTCTGATTGAACCAAATTGTAAATTTATAAGACTGCATAAAGAAAACTTTTCTTGCCGTGCGTAATGTTACCATAATTATATTTATTATTATTTAATAAATAAATTAGTTTAAAATTTTTTTTTTATTTAAATAAATTATCTCGGCGATTTACACCTTCTTATTTTGTTTTAATAAAAATGTAGGTTGTTATTCGACTGGCAGGTATTATAATAATGGTAAAAAAAAATTAATGTATAAAATTATAATTTTTCATTCTTGTCATGGTTGTTTAGCGGTTTGATTAATTGTGATTATATTAGCAGGTTCTTCTGCGTCTCCAATGCAAAACAATAAATTTAAAGCGTTTAATTACAAAATTTAGAAATTCGAAAATGTTTTAAGCTAACTTGAAAAAGCAAAAAAAGTTTAAGATATGGCCTATCAGAATCATCGCTCATGTTAAGACGGGAAAGTTTCCTATGAAAAACTTGAAAATAGATAAGATAATGTGTTCAATCCGCACGCGTATACGGAAAACTTTCTTTGAATTTTAAGGCCGCATGTACGTCACTTGCAAAATCTAATAAAAAACAAAAACTTTATGATTTCGAAGTTGTTTATTCTGTCAGTGGCCGACAAATACCACAAAACTTGTTCGTCGTTGATTGGCATCACACATTACCTATTCCAAAAGCGCGCGCGCAAATAAGTTTCTAAGCGCAAATTTCTTTAGTTTCAAACTGTTGCTGATCTCAGTTCTGGCGAATTTGCCGGGAAAGCTCAACGGAAAATTGGAATGACTTTACGCACTTGAAGAAAATTAATTTCTACTAGTTAACATTTTGTAAACCGCATCGGTGTTTAGTTATAGTAAAATAATACAAACAATGCTGACTTGAAATTTTTGAGACAATGGAATCGTTGACCGAAAATTATCGTGTGGTAAATGTGACAAACTTTCAAAATGTAGCTTCTGTAGAGACGTTGTTAGGGCCTAAAAGTGATACCTTCTATATAGTTATACCGATAACCGTTATTTACGTAACAATTTTTATCACCGGATTAATAGGTAACATCAGTACGTGTGTTGTGATTTCTCGTAATAAATCAATGCATACTGCCACTAATTATTACCTGTGCAGCTTAGCAATATCAGATTTATTGCTGTTAATTTCTGGACTACCTCAAGAGATGTATTCGATTTGGTCCAGATATCCGTATATTTTCGGACACACTTTTTGCATACTCAGAGGATTATTTTCGGAAACTTCAGCTAATGCGACAGTCTTAACAATTACCGCTTTCACTGTTGAGCGATACTTAGCAATTTGTCATCCGTTTTTGTCGCATACTATGTCAAAGCTGTCGAGAGCTATTAAATTTATTTTAATGATCTGGATGATTTCAATTTGTTTTGCCATACCGCAAGCGTTGCAATTTGAAGTGAGTTCTATGATCGAAGGCATTCCTGAATCTGATATGTGTCACGTTGCACGCATTATCATACCGCACTCTTTCGAATTTTCTACGTTCGTATTTTTTATTGGACCCATGAGCTTAATTACCATATTATATGCTTTGATTGGATTTCGTTTAAGAAGTTCTAATAGAATGAAAAACTCGTCGGGATGTGCTTCGAGAACTACGGTCTTGATAACATCCAGTAACGGCAGAAGCGGAACGTTGAAACAAAAGCAAGGACAGTCTTCAAGAAGAGTTTTAAAAATGTTAGGTAAGTACGAATTTAATTTTCCACTGCTTTAATACACAATATATATTTTTACGTCGAATTTGAAATTAATAATCAAAGTTCAAGGATGTACACAAGAATAACAATTACAAATTGTTATCACTTTTTTTTTCTATTTATTCAAGTCGCATAATTATACATTAAGATACAATTAAAATTACCATTATAATTTGAATGTAATTACGATACTTTAGAAATTAATTAAGCGAAACAAAGAAATTTTAAATTCGTTAAAAAATAAAGTGATGGATTAGTAACCCAATAATTTTATTTAAATCTGCACGGGTTAAGAATTAATTAACTACTTTATTTTTGTATTTGTTTATTAATTAGAAAAATTTGCTGCCGCTATTCAAATGCTTATTTTATTTATTCACTTGGTCAGCTTTCAGATACCTAAATTAAATAATGGACTTCTAAAACTACATTTTAAATGAAATGATCAAAAATAATTTACACGTTAGGTATAATGCATTGCAACTGCAATTCACAATAAATATTTTTTCCAGCAATAATTAATTATAATTAATAGAAATATTATACATTTCCAATTACACAATTAGAAACAGTTTTCATTTTATATAATTATTACGTTAACATTGAAAGATAACATATTTATACCATTTCTTTGTAAAAAAAATTTCAATAGAAAAAGGTTGGAATATTTTCTAAACCTTTGTTACATAAATATATTGTAACATGATATATTTTTCCAAGATTAGGAGTATACAAGCAACTTTTTACTTTTATAAAATGCTATGCGGGAAAGCATTGTGTATTCCTAATAGTAGTTATTAAATTTATATGAATACAAAGTGCAAAATAAAAAAAAAAACTATTGCACTGATGGGGTCAATAAAATACAAACAAATTAAATATTGCTTAGCCGATGCAGCAAGGTTGTTGCCTGTCTAGATTTCCTTCAACCTAGGTTATATTTAATAAAATGCATAATAAAATTTCCAATATTTTTTAAATTTTGTTCTGTTGCATAGATAATAACTACAAGCTGGTATTTAATTAAATTCTCGATGGAACTATGTTTCCATTCCAAAAAGGCTATAACTTCAAAGGACGAAATTTTCTTTCCATTTTGATCAAATTTAATGGAAATTATTGCTTTGTATTACAATTTATTAATACAAAGAAATCATAATCAACAAATATGAAAGCATTTACAGTAAATTAAGAAAAAGATCCAAATACAAAAGTTTAATCCAAGAAAGTGCTGTTTATTGTTGAAAAATGAATCTATAACAATTTCGATATTTCCTTTCAAAAATGACTAATATGTACTTGGTACTTTATAGCAAAGTTAAAAATTACAGGATACCGACAATTTGTAAATATGTATAACATTTTAAGTTTATTATTAGTTTCTTCGAGTTTCAGTGAAAGTTCCAATAAGATAATGAAAATATAAAATTAGTTAAAATGTAAAATAAAAATTACTTTTTAACAAATGATACCAATTTACATTAGTTTAAAAAGCCATTAGTGTAGGGCTATTAAAAAAACCAATAAAGTGAAATACTCTTTACAATTTCGGTTATTAGAAAATTTACAGAAAATTCAATTTTCAATTTTAGGAAAAATGTGTAAAGAGATAAAAAGTATGATATTTATTACTTGGAGATAATATTATATAAAATGTTCGATTGGCAGTAATTATGCTGTTAACTACTATACAATGCAATATAAAATAAAATTGAAATTCGATATTTATGTTTTTGATACAAATACAAGTTTAATTCTGATATTTTGTGTTTACTTATTAGAAAAAAACAAAATATTTTAAGTTTTCACAAATAATATACACTATAAGTATAATTATCGCAAACATTTAATCATACATACTATGGCATCCTCAGGCGATGAACTATGTATTTGATCATTAGGTTCAACGTTTCTCACGTAATATCAATAAGAAGTGGTGATCTAATTTTATGTCAATTTTAAGTTAATAATATACTTATAAATAATTTAAAATTTTACTATGAAATATTAATGTTAATAAAATTTTGTATAAAAATGTTTAAATATGAAAGATACTTGCTGAATTTCTTATCTGTTATTTCAACACTCTAGGTCTTCTTCATTACTTCTTCCAGGCCAGTTATTTTGAAATTTTTTAAAGTTCTTTTGAAATCAACCATTTCATTGCTTGCTCTGCAACCATAAGAGTTTTGGCATTAATCTTCAACTACCTCCATGTTTTGAACATCCATTTGAGTGAAATTGGTGATTGTTAGTCTACTAAAACTTCATTAGCTCAGTTTTGTTTTTTTCAGTTACCAGTTGTTAAGGATATTATATTGCTATGAACTCATTGTTTATTTTAATACTATTAAAATTATAAGTTAATTAAATTAAACTGACAATGCAGCGGAAAACCGAGGTTTTAATCCTGAGTTGGATATACTGCCAAGATCAATTTTTGAAATCCGCTCATTAATTCTATTCCCTAGCAAGTCATTATGGCTTGTACTATACAATTATGAAAAGGTTTTTATGAAATACTTTAAATTACAAATTTATCAAAATTTTACTTTTAAATTTAAAGTTGATGCAAATTTTTTATGTTCAGACGCCGACCTTCATTAATATATGACCAACGTCAATGTAAATTTGGATTATTTTTTTAATATTCCAAACTCTAGACCCCAGTTAGTTCAATCTCAATTTGCTTCTTGTCAATTTTGTTTTCTTTATTAGTTTACTTCCTTCTATAATCAAAACGTAAAATAAGATCCGGTCACTTTTTGATCCTGAGTGTGACTCTACAAAATCTCACAATCAACTAATTATCTGCCAAGACATTGGGATTATTTTTCTCTAAAATTAAATTCTTGTTATTAGGTTCATAACCTCCCCATTTATTTATTTTGGAGTTTCTACTGTTATTACTATTAATAACCAAGCTTCTTCACTCGACACCAATGGTTATGTGAGCACTTGAATAATATTTTAGCAGGGTGCTAACCTTGCTAGATGCATCACATAAAGTTATAAACTGCAGGTATAATTTTATTTATTTAAATATTTGTACGATGTTTATTTTAAATTAATAAGATTGTTATTGTTTACTAGTTTCGATTTTATTCAAATCATCACCGGACAAAGTGTCAATATCTGCATCAACTTTCCAAGTTTTTCAAATTAATTTGCTGTAATTGTCAAATATATTAAGTACAGCCTCGTTATTCCGGACAGATATAGTTTTGAGTTTGTTCGGATAACCGAGTTTTCCGGATTAGCGAAATATTTTTTTTTTTACAGATTTTATTGATTACAACCCGTGGATACGTATGTATTACTCAATTATTTTATTTTATATAGGTAGTTTACCGAAAATCGTCATCAAAACAACACTTCCCTGCTTATATAAGCGAAGGGAAATTGAATTTTAATGACTAGTCCGGTAATAATTAGTAATTACTGTAATAAAATAAAAGAGACGTCGTTCTTTTCGTTATTACTTTTATTGTTTTGACAGTAACTATCTATGGTAACTATGTAATCAACAAATTGCCAAACTTGATTTTGGTTCATTATAAAAATGTTGTTCAATAATGTTTTAAAATTTCGACTTTTTACGATTTTCGGTAAAATTTAATACCATACTTGTCAGGAAAATGTCTCACTTTACTCGCAGCTTTAAAATACTCGGCACAAAGTGACTCGTATTTCAACATTGCTCCTCGTCAGTAATGTATCATTTTCTTGACTTTTAGGTAAATAACTATTACATTAATAAAACTAAACTAAACAAAATTAACAAATAATAAAAGAGTAAAAATAAAACTTTCATCAAACAATCATACTATGATTTTTTTAAGAAACAATTAATTTTTGATAGGGTTGTTTGTTTGTTTTCTTTGTTTTCTTTACTACCAAACTTCGAGCCATATTTTTCATTCTTCTTAATAAGAGTAGATTTTGTGATAACAGATTTATTTTTTCAGTTTTTGAAAGCGGGCAGTGTTCTGAACAAAGCTGAATTTACAGTTGTCGATCTTTGAATAGCAGTTAACAAATCGGAATTGCAGTTGATAATTTCTAAATGTATCAGTTGACAAATCTGAATTAAAGTTGACGATGTCTGATTGCCTAGGTTGTGCGGCTTGAAGGCCGCACTGATCTTTTAATAATTTTTTTTTGTTTAATTAAAATTCCCATTTGACCTGGGTATTGAATCAAAGCAAGGTCTTTGGAAGTATCTAACTTCAACAATTTCAACGCCAATCGTGAAAGGTTGAACGTAATTCCTATTAATGTTGGATAAATTAAATTTCCGATAGAAAATTTTTAGTCTGATCTTTTTGCCCCTTTCAGAAAATTCTGGAACCGCCCCGATTAAGCAACGACTTGTAGTTGGGGGGGGGGGCAAAATATTAAAAATTAGAGCAAATGTTTAAGCAGGATTTTCACTTGCAAAAGTAAAAGAATTGAGAATTACACAAATTTGGTCAGGGAAAGTCGAGGAATTTTTTATTTTTAGGGAAAATTCGTGGAAATTTAGACTAGGAGGCAAAGACTTGGAAAAGTTAGGAATTTTATTTTTAAAAGTTTGAAACAAAACATACACAAGTTTTCAGTTTTTAAAACCGGGGGGTCTGGGGGGGGGGGGGTGTAGAACGCCCTCCAGTACACTTAAACAAAATTGGTCCCAGAATCTTGCTTTATATAGATTTTTCCAAATGTCTTTTGTAACCTAGATCCAGTAATGTTCAGTGGAATCACAACTTTAAAACTGGAAGCGAAAACTGTTTGCTACTTGTGTTTTTTAACACACTTACAGGTATACCGGAGGGTGTTCCACACCCCCCAGAACCCCCGATTGTATAAACTGAAAACTTGCATATAATGTATATGTAAGGTATGTGTTCTGTGTGATTGCTTTATGTTTTGCTGAAATAAACGGCAAGAATAAGTGAAAAAATTAAGCAGAAAAACGGAAAATTCTTTAATGATTTTTTTACAATTTCAGGGCGCAAATCTTCTCTCAAATCAACTTTATAGCTACAAATATTAACTTTTCACCTTTCTAGTTTACCAGAAAAAATGTAAAGGATAAAATAAATAATTGTTAAAAAAATAATAAAATAGATGGGGGGGGGGGGCGCTATCCCCCGATAGCGCTGGATGATGGGGAAAAATGGAGGTCATATTCGGATAGAGGAGGTTAATTTACATAAGAATCAGGAGGAATGGTATCAGGGCTCGAAAAAAAAATTTGATTTGCAGACCTGTGTGTTATCATTAGGTGACGTTCGTTAATTACGTGGGCGTTTAAAGGAGGGGGAGATCAAGGATTAAAAAAAACAAATATTACGATATCTCACCAGTGGGAGAGGGGGTCGAAAAATCGCCTCAGGTGGCCGCCCCCTACTTATTTAACTTTACCAATTAAATCAAAGAAAATAGGAATTAAATCACAATTCGTGACTTCTCGCTTAGCATTTTGAGTATTATTGATTTGCTATGGCCGTTCAGATATTTTTTTTATTCAAAATTTATAGAAAATTAAATTAAAACGCTCAATTTTAGCCTTCTGAATTTTAGAGCTAGGTGCAGCGGCTCCATTGCATCCATGGCTTATCCGGCGCCGGCGATGAGTGATGTCATAGTTTAGTCTTATAAAAAGAGTACTGATGAATTGTATTAATATGAAATTGCGACTAGAAATTCGTCCGGATTGCAGAGGTAAAAAATATAAAATGTCCGAAGAGCCGGAGTGTCCGGATTACTGGAGTGTCCAGAATCAAGTGTGTCCGGATAAGCGAGGTTGTACTGTACTATAGAACAAACTTTTAAATTGACTATTATTTAATAAATCTCTCATTTTATTAATTTTCAAGATGTTTATCCTTTAGAAAACAGATTGCGTGTAATAAAAACTTCAATTTGAAACTCGTTTATAATATACCATTACAACATTGTCTAATGCCAGAAATACCGTATAATGCATATTTGTTAATTATTATTTAATGTAAAATTAATTCATTTTTTCAAAAATGATATAATAATTTAAAAATTATAAATGAAAACGCAAAAGCAAATGACTTATGTAATATAGGTAGAAAATGCTTTACAATAAAAATCGGAAAAATTTTAATTTGTTTTAAATTTCTTCATTTATTTATATTTATAAGTTTTTGGCGAAGTAATTTAATTAACCAAAATATTTACATAACTATTTTAAAGAAACATCTCTAGCATGCAATATTTAAATTGAATTTAATTTGTGAATAAAATCCAATCAACAGTCACATAGATTATCTGGGAATTATTACATAACCTGTTTTGGAGTTACTCAATAAATTACCCTTATGATGAAGGCACTTGTTTAATTCGTTTGAACTTGAGTTCATTTTCCAGATTTTCCTATTTAATTGCAGGTGTTATAAAGCTTGTAAAATTAATTTTGTTGATTTTAAGTACATATTCAAGTCTTTGAACCAAGTTTCTCTGTAAATTCTCTGTATATTTTGTGCATAGAATGCATATTGCATTTGCTTCTGTTTCAAACCAAACTGGATTTAGATATCATTAAAAGCTGATTTCTAGGGATAAACCAAATAGTTGAAACTAAAGATAAATCTCATATCGGAGATCTTATCTATTTTAAGAGTTTGAAAATGTTTATTTCGGTTCGCCGCAGCAACATAATGGCAATATGCGACTTGATGGGAAACCCATCACAGTTTTATTTACTGAAGATGTACTTACTTTAAACATTTGTACTTCTTTTATTTCTCTATTTCTAATTCCACCTTAATAATTAAATTCTAGTGTTATTAAGTACTCTTTTCTCTAAGAATCCATTAAACTACTCTCAATCGATGCAATTATACAATTTAGTCAATTAAGTTCAGACATGGCGAACTAAAGCAGTTTAATCCGCAATTAGTATGCGCTTAAAACAAAAAAAATTGGCGTTGTTGAAAAATAATTCTAGATTTGTGTGTGTTCTTTGTCACCGAGTTTTCTTGAAGAACTTAGGTGGAGATATGAACTATTATTTTTTAGAATCTATTGAAACTACTATCCATCTACGTGCAATTAATTAAAGATTTTAATTCTGGACGCCCACTGTCAATGAAGTGCAAACTTGACGATCTATAGCAGTTTAGTCAGCAAAAGAAAACGAATTTATGTTGTTGAAAAACGATTCTAGATGATTTATGTACTTACATAATACCAGTGGAAATGGTTTATAGTTGTTTGGTGTTTAACGACGGACAATGCGACACACTTAAACATTTTCGTGACACACCAGTGTGTCGCATTACAGCAGAAGAGAACTGCGGCTAATTATACATAATATATAGCTAACATTGTTTAGGTATTGGCTATTTTTTAACTTCTATTTTATTGAAAACAGAGATTTTAGATTTAGGGTTGCTTCGAGAGATTTGGAAAAGTTGTTTGTATAATATGTATATATGTATGAGTACTTGGGATTTCCAACATTTTCAATTTTATACCAAGTAGGTACCAACAATTTTAAAGTTAATTATTTTTATGATTTAACTAATTTGATTGTGATTTCCGAGGTACTTGGCTATGTAATATTGCAATTAACGCAAATGATTACAATATTTTATTATTTATTGTAATGTTTTGAAATTAATACTGGTTAACCTTGTTTTTTTTGGAACATTAAATTTGCTATTAAATATACGTTTAAGTAATTCATTTCAATTAAATAAAAACATAGTGGAACGCGAAACAGGAAATACTAGAATTGTACGATTTAGTTCATGATAATCGATTTCTATGCAATTGTAATTTTATTACATGTATTATCTTTGCATAAATGATTACTTCAGTAAGTACTTACTATACTGTTTCTGCAAAACAACTATGCCAAGTGTTATTCGAACTTTAGTATTTATGTAGGATATTTATTATTAATCTATAATCTGGCTACCTATCGTTTAAATAAATTACGTAGCAAAATTATTGTGTTTCCTCATACACAATGAATTTAATAAAACCTCAATTACAACGACTCGCATTGCAGGTATGTGTTAAGAAGTACTAGCTCTTTCCTAGACTGGACTATTTATTATATAATTAATACCAATTCAACTATCAATCACAAGTTCTTTAAAAAAAAATACCCTGTTTTTATGTTTTGTAATCTGCTCTATAAAGGGTTAAATAACTAAAACATAAATTGAATATTAAGACAATAATAAAAATTCTATGATTCTCTACTGATAATTTAAATCTGAAATTTTCAACATTTTTACAAATTAAATGATTATATCTGATCTTATAAGTTTAATTAAAAACTAAATATTAATAATCGTTTACGTTAAATCTATTAGATTATTTTTTATTTAAAATAATTTAGATTTATTTAAGTTTTGTAGTTTTTTATACAAGAATATCTAAAATTATGCAAATTATAATATTTTACCATTAAAATAAAAAATTATATTGACTATTATCGCTAATAATTTAACCACTTTGTAAGCAATTTTATTTTATGATTAATTACATAAACACTCATTTTAATTATTGTTAAACACTTTTTTTTGTTTAATTTTCAACAATTAAAATATACTTAGTTTCATAAAAAAGTACATTATATTTAATTAAATAGTTATACATAGTAGATAACACATTAATAATAATATTATTAATAGATCGGTGTGTGATAAGCCTTTCCAAATTAGAATATTTCGGAACTATTACAGTCGATTATATTACTTTAATCTTCCAGTTCGTGCTGCTAAGTTGGCTGTTATCTACCACAATTTTTTGTAATTTTGCAAAGCTTTTGTTGCTGGTTTCTAGGAAATATCTTTTTTGTAATATAAAATAGAAAAATTCAGAAATAATAATTTTGTAATATTCATATTTTATAAATAATGATATTTATATTAAATTGTAATAATTTAAATAACGACGATTTTTCGACGCTTTGTTTGAATAATACGCAATTAAACTTTTTTTTTAAATAAAAAATTTAATATTTTACGCTAAGCTTAACTCAACGATTTTATTTGCCATTCATATCATTTTTTAGCTTAATATCAATTTCTTTTTTTCCAAATTGGGGATTATTATGAAATTTTTCTTCCTTATACAATATTATTTAATTTTACGTTATCAAAAATGTGTTGCACAGGTTGGAAATTTCGCTTTAGAATAATATCTGATTAAATGATGTTTCTTAGCTTAGCTAAATTTTTCAAAAGTATTATAAATCAAATCAGGGACGAACCGAACCGATACTTTTGAGGGAGAACAGTCTTGAATTTGGCAATTGATTTGCTCTTCGCATCATACAATCGAACTTTTCTGTAACAATTTGTGACAACTACTAGTTTTGCAACCGTTCGGTAAATTTGTTAACTTGGTAAATTTATATACCAACTTATGGCAATAATTACCGAATATATTAAGGGGAGGAATACTTTTAATAAGTTTCAAGTATTTTCATACGCCTACATCTGTGGCAGTCGTCATATTGAATTCCTATTTGTAATTTTTGCTTTGATGAAAATCTGATATTTTATTAACATCTAACTTATTTCTTTATAGAAAGCAATCTTATTCAGTTCAGGCAAAAATTTACTTTTCAATATTTGTCAGAATTAAAATATCATATATTATTTTGATTGAATCTGGGATACAAAATAAAAATTAAATTAAATTTTTTAAACTAAAATAAAGCACCTTTGTCAAAATCCAATAAATAGTTTCCCAAAAAAAAAGGAAAGGTTGTTGCGCTGCTTTTCAATATTTTCCAAATATCTGAATTTTTATTATTATTGCATATTTTAAAAATATTTAATAAAATTAAAATGTAAATATTAATAATAAAGCAATACCTGAAGGTTATACAATAATATTAATATTAAAAATTTAAAGCTAGCGATATTGCGAAGCAAGACATCAATAACTTGAAATAACAGTTGATTTACTTTGATAGAGAATGATCAACTAAATGTATATCTACACTATGATTAAATAAAATACGTATGTTCCAATAAATTCTTGTTAATGATAGATATTTGGCCGTTGCGCAAGCATCGATTTAATTTTTATATGAATCAAAGAACCAACAATAAGAATATTACAAAGAGTAATTTTTCGTTACATAATAATGACTAGTTTGTCATTGGTCATTTCTTCTTCTTCTTAAAATATCTAAACTTTTAATTTTACTTTTTATAAGTTTTATGGTGAATTCAACGCCCGAACTGAATGGACATCAAAAATATTTCATTGTTTACTCGTTTAAAATATATAGCACCCTGTATTTAACCTGAATACCTTGTAACAATTAGTTTTGACTGCTCGGTATATTTTCATGTGACTTTCCAAAAACGCGTTTTGAGCAGGCGCGACGGCTGAGCGATAACGAAAAGGAAATACACTACACTTTCTGTCAAACCTTTAAAGAGTCAACTGACACTTATATTTTTGGAAATTCCTTAGTTGTCTTAAATTTTCATTCCAGAGAACCGACCATCAGGTAATTCAATTTATAGTTTGATGGTTTGTGATTTATTTCCAATTTTCCTTTTCGTAGGTTCTCAGTAGAGTTTCTTGTATGACATCAAATTCATTTTATCCGAGTCATATGTGGGGGAAAGTCATTACATCGAGTATCTTTTCCAAGGTTTAGTCCGGGATTGGTTTGGATGTAGCAGCAATTGTTTCTTCTGGACTTATTTTTTTGGTTCCATGATTGCTGAGTGCCAATATAAGAGTACTTATCAATCCGTTATTCAACCTGTTACCGACTCCGAGTATTCAAAAGGTCGTATATTTAATTTAATTACTCATAGAAGAGATTTGGTTTTGGCGTACTTGTGTGGTCGTAAAACTTGTCAAATCATTAGTTGGAAGATTAACTGCGAAATTTGTATATTTACGGGTACTACGTTTGATGATTTAAACAGAATTGAATTCGTTGCGGCAGAAGAAGATAAATATAGTAGTTCGAGAATTTTTGTTGGATTTATTACATCAATTTTTATATTTTGTAAGATTAATGAAAACCACAGGTATATAGCTATATACGCGTTAGGTAAATTAAAATCCTGTATATTTTGTTCTTTGTTTATTCGGCTTTTGAAGACGCCGTATTCTTCTGTTAAGATTTATTTAATCTGTTTATCTATTAAAAGATTAGTCCTTTCTGACTTGAGGGTTTATTCTATTACCTTTTTGCTCGTAAATAGTAAAACATTTGTTTGTCTAATTGAGTCAGTGGCGCCGTATAAATTTTTAAGACAATCAATTCAGTAAGATCAAAGCTTCAATTTCTTTTTGGAACCTGCGACTCGCTCTCCCATTTACCACAGAGCTACCGGCCGGCATTGTGTGAACGGGAGGACTTAGGAGAGTTGATTCCGTTACAACCTAAAAATGATCTATTTTACAATACAATGTCACTGGTAAGTTTCGAATAGTTTGGAATAATTTCAGAACTATTTACTACAGTGATTAAATAAGTACGAAAATTCTAATTAATAATTTTATGTTATGCTATTAATAACTTTTAATAACAAAATTAGAAATGTGTTATTAAATGATATATTGTAATAATTTCCATAGATATTGCAGTAATTAATCATTTAAACGAAATTTGAACCAATATTAATCTCACCATTTAAAAGCTTGGGCAGATTTTTGAAACTCGTCTGTTATGAAAGGATCCTTTACAATGTGCGTGAAGTTAACCCCCCTTTTGTCGAAAACTAAAATGTTTTCTTTCGTATTGTGTTTCATTCAGTTTGTATTGTTTGTATTGTAAATCTTTTTTTCATTTCGCTAAGCATAAAATTATAAATCGCGAAAAACCATTTTATGCGCTGGCCCCCCTTTTTTGAAAATTTTGAAATTTTTTGTTTGTTTTGTGTTGTATTCAATTTGTACTGTTTGTATTGTTAAAAATTAAAGTTTTAAGTTTAATATTAACCTCGTAAATCACAAAACAAAATTTAGCTCTGGCCCACTGCCTAAGCTGACTCAAAGTTTCTAAATTATTTTTGTATTTGTATGCAATTTGTTTTGTGTTGCAATGCAATTTGTATCGTAAAAATTAAATCCTCCTCTCTGGCCGTACAATCATTATTTTGTTAAATTATATACTTCAAAACAAATTTTATTTGTACAGTAATAAAATTATGTAGGTACATTACTTATCATTATCAAAAACTATATTTCCGTGCCGAAATGGCTTGCGGTCGAACCGTCTTTGCTCCGAACGTCAGCGTCGATACGTCCGTCCCGAGAAGTCCCTATACCCAAGAATTTCAAATTAGTGGGACAATACAGCAACATTTCTTCTTTTTCAAGTGCCATACACTATGCAGTGCGTAGACCAGCGGTTCCCAATTAGTTTTGGCCGCGGAACCCTTGGGCGAAGAAAAAAATTTGGCAAAATTTATTTTTCGCCATTTTGAAATTTTTTTTGGCGGAACCCTTGGATTGTTTTGCGGACCCCTAAGGGTTTCGCGGAACCCCATTAGGGAACCGCTGCCTTAGAGTCCCCTGCAAAATTCGCATTCTAACGAAACACTCCCATAAGAAAACATGGAGAGCAGTTACTGCGACTTCAGTCGCAGAGTCCCAGCCGCAGCTAAGGAATCACACCTTTAGCTAGTCATCTTAAGGTTCCTTAGCTGCGGCTGGGGCTCTGCGACTGCAGTTGCAGTGACTGCTCTCTACACTTCCTTATGATACAATCGCATTCTAAGGAAACACTCCCATAAGAAAGCATTGTTGATATAAAAGTATGAAAGATATGAATCTTTAGCTGCGGTAGGGACTCTGCGACTGAAGTCGCAGAGGATGCTCTCCATGCTTTTTTATGAGACTGTTACCTTACAGTCCCCTGCAAAGATCGCATTCTTAGAAAACATTCCTATAAGAAAGCATGGAAAGCAGTCACTGCGACTTCAGTCGCAGAGCCCCAGCCGCAGCTGAGGAATCACACCTTTAGCTGTGCAAAATTTTCTTTACCAACACTATGGGCTAGTTATAGGGGAAAGGCTTGCAGGTTTCCACCCCATAGCTTTTTTGGTCATAACTCGTAATACAATCAACGTATTGTTGATATAATAACATATACAGGAAAGGGGAAGTATAAAGCCACGATCCAGCGCAAAAAATCATTTTAAGTCACAAAAACTAAAAATTTACAGCAAATTGACAAGAAAAAAAAAAGTTAAAATTGAAAAAAAAATTTAATTTTTTTTTCATTTAAATCTAAAAATATCTAAAAAAAAATGCATCAATTATTGGTTAATAATTATTTATATTAATTTTTGAAATATTTAAGAAGCGTTTACGTCAATAGGTACATAAAATATGCAATGGGGGGGTTAAACCTCCCCCCCCCTTTGCGCGGGAACCTGTCCTGGGCCGATTTAGGGGCTTATGTTGCCACTGTCCTTAAGCAGTCACTGTAGTATACGTCACAATGTAAAATAAGAGGGGTGGCAACCTGCAAGCCAAAAAAGGTGGCAACCTGCATTTTTACACCACTTTAGAATATACAGGAAAAAAAACTTCCAACTCATGATATGTTTAGAATTATTTAAGAATAATAAAAATTGAATGAAAAAGCAACACAGCAAAAATATTTCCCTTAAATTTTCGTTGAAAATGTTCAATTTATGGGCACAGAAGAAAAACACAATTTTAATTTTTAATTTTTTTACAAATAAAATTTCACATTTTGTTTACCAAACACCCTGTTATTGTGTTTGAGTGCATCACAATTACATTAAAAGCGACAACTACTCGTTTGTATTCGATGTCCGTCGAAATTTAGGGGATGACAATGTTAGAATATCAAAATCCAGCAGGGGTGGCAACCTGCAAGCAGTGGCAACCTGCAAGCCTCTCCCCTATGTTATGTAAAAGCCGCAGTTAAAAAATCACACCTTAAGCTGGTCATCTTAAGGTTCCTTAGCTACGGCTGGAGCTCTGCGACTGCAGTCGCAGGGACTGCTTTCTACGCTTTCTTAGAATGATAAAATCACATTCTAAGGAAACACTCTCATACGAAAGCATGATTGATATAAAAGTAGGAAAGATATGAATCTTTAGCTGCGGCTGGGGCTCTGCGACTAAAGTCGCGGTGGATGCTCTCCATGCTATTATATAAGACAGTTACCTTAGAGCAGCGGTTCCCAATTAGTTTTGGCCGCGGAACCCTTGGGCGAAGTAAAAAATTTTGCAAAATTTATATTTCGCTATTTTGAAATTCTATTTGGCGGAACCCATTTGGGAACCGCTGACGTAGTTTCATTGTTGTAATAGTCAACAATTTAATTTTTACGATACAAGTTACATTGCAACACAATACAAATTGCATACAAATAGAAAAATAATTTTAAAATTTTGAGTCAGCTAAGCAGCGGGTCAGAGCAAAATTTTGTTTTGCGATTTACGCGGTTAATACTAAACTTAAGACTTTAATTTTTAACAATACAAAAAAATAATACAAATTGAATATAACACAATACAAACAAAAAATTTCAAAATTTTCAAAATAGGGGGGCCAGCGCATAAAATGGTTTTTCGCAATTTATAACCTTATGCTTCAAAAATGAAAAAAAGATTTACAATACAAACAATATAAACTGAATACAACACAATACAAAAAAACAATTTTTAGTTCTCGACAAAAGGGGGGCTAACTTCACGCACATTCTTTTACACGATAAAATTTAGATTGCTCCCAAAATTTTTACGTGGAAACCCAACTTGACTTCTCGTAAAAATATCCTTTCATACAGGATGAGTTACAAAATATCCACCTTTAGGCTTTTATTATATAACTTCTAACTTATGAAAAGATTATTTCACAAGGTTTAGGATACTCAGCTAAGGCTTGTAATAACTCGTCCTTTCACAAAAAGTTAAGTTAAGTTCCTACGTAAAATGACATAATATAATATACAAAAATATAAAACATACATTCAATTTAATATTGTTATTATGATAGCTTTTAGAATGGTTAATGTTGCCTTTGGGGAGGGCACAATTTCGTATCTGATACTAGAGTTATATACTCGTAGAAATGTATTATATAAAAATTTTCATAAGTAAAATAAAGCCCAGAGAGGCAAAAGTATTTGAACATTTTTTTTATAAAACAAACAAAATAATTTATCCAATTCCGACAACTGACACACTTCCAAAACAATTGCGCCAGTTTTGTATTTCTTATTTGAAGCGTTGGAAATGTCATTTTTATAAGATTTGAAAATTATGTAACAGAAGATTACAGCTGAGAGTTCCACGTCATGTTTTAGAATGACATATTAGAGAGGATTATACGACTTCCGATAGCCTGATAGCCTGAAAATCTTCTACCTGTGTTAGGTATTAGGGTTATATGACGTTATGAGTTCCACATAGTAGTCATTATGTTGAGATCCAGTCGACGATCTTCTACGGATGTAAAGGAGAAACACCTCTCGTAATAAAATTTGTCAGTTATGCTGTAGATTTCGAATATAATCAGTCTTGTCTGGTTATATGTATATTTCACAATATAGTATTTCTCTAGAGAAATTTCATATCATTATATTATATTTATTTTTATATACTAGGTACATGCAAAAGAAATGTAAGAGTTTTTATAGTTATATGAAAAGATCTAAATAAATGATCTACCCATCTAAGAATGGATAGGTCCCTTATGGATGGGTGTAAGGTGAACAATAAATTACTTTGCGATATCAAATTGAGTTATAGTCAATATAGATTGATCCTATATATTTACACTGCTACCGTAGGAATTTTCTTTTAAAATTAAATTTATGTAAAAACTAAATTATAATTTTACAAAACAAAATTGATAACAAAGTAACTGAGAAAGGTAATACGAGTATCATAATGTTCACGTTAACCATTATGTGATCAGGATCACCTATGTGATATAGACTAGTATAATTATGTCAAAACAATTTGAACACATAGGCTTAAGAGAAAATAGGTTAGGAAAAATAAAATATGTTATAGGCTGTAAAAAATATTAATGTTTTGTGATAAAATTTAAATTTGAATTTTATGTAATTTCTTCTGTTTTATAATATTATTTAGTAGTTCGAAGTAAACCTTATGACACTTAAAAATGAACGCTGCTTTCTGCGGAAAATTGAAGCGTTTATATATTATACCAAAAGTTTTAAAAGCATTTTAGCGACAAAAGTTTTTTTTAAATATATTATTCTTCTGACGAGAATTTAACAATCAAATGAGACATGTTATACTGAAAAATGTCAATAAAATTAGATAAGTTACAATAAGTAGAATAGCAAAAAATACAACATTTTCAAGATTTTGTTCTTATGAATGAAACGAGAAGAGCTGTTAAAATATTTTCCAACATTTAGTCAGTTTTCCGTTCTTAAAGATTATCTACATGTTTCTTAAGTTGGCTCTTAGTGTTAATTTCTCTTTGCTAATTATACAAATCAACGTCCTAATTATACAAATCAACGTTCTAATTAATATGAAAGGCAGGTAAGTTCTACCTTTTCTTCAGTTCAAGTGCCCTTCCAAGGAATAGCTGCTTGTTTAATTCAATTAATTAAATTAGCCAAACCAATTTATTAAGCCAAAAATACATTTTATTAAAACAATGAATGTTTTCCTATAATAAATTAAACATTAATATTACGGAAAATAATTAAGGTATTCCAATTAAAATAATTTTATCCTATTTATAATCAAAAAACATGTAACTAGAATAATATTCCTGTAAAATGGTGCAAAATCAAATCCCATTATTTTCTGCTTTGATCACAAACTAAACAGTTGCAAAAAGTTTAATAAAACTTTTAAATTCAATATTCTGGCACACCTGAAAAATTGAAGCTAAAAGCTCAAAAAGGAAATTTTTATTAAAATAATCTATATAAACATGAAACTGTAATGAAAATGTTGCATGTTGATATACAGTGAAACTTCACTAACTCGAATTTCAAGGGACCATCAAAAAAATTGGAGATATAAAGATAAAATAAAAAAATAAAAATATGTAGGATAATTCGAGTTTTAGCAGTTCGAGTTAGGGAAATTTCACTGTAATTGATGACTTGATAGTCTTAAAACTTATCGTAAAATTTTAAAAAAATTTGTAACTTTCAAAAAATATTTAATCTGCCCGTTAGTTGGTTTGGCAGTAAAACTTTGGAGCAGAAAAAAAATTGTTTTTAATATACTATATTTTTTTTATAAATATATACAATATTTATTATATAAAATATATAAAAATATGCACAATAAATAGATATTATGTTACTTTTTCATTTTGTTTTTGATTGGTTGTGTTTCGACATTAAAAGACAATGTTTTAGTATTTATTTACAAACAAGATCATTCTTTCGTATTTTCGTATTTTACAGAAAGTATTAAATTTATATTAAGGTTGTTTATTAATCTGGTACTTTATATCCAGCAACTTTCTTTTCCTTTAATTAGGGGCATCAAAAACGTCATTGCCTATAGGCGGCAAAAGTATATCAACCTGTTTGTGAATATAGGAATTTTCTAGAGAAAAGCCATTTACGAGTGACATTTAAAATCTCTGTTATTGCGGAAGGAATGCTATTATAAATATATAATATAATGCTATACCTAGGTATAATATTGTATATTTCTGTAAAATATAGAAATGATGATCTTGTTTGTAAATAAATACTAAAACATTGTCTTTTAATGTCGAATCACAACCAATCAAAAACAAAATAAAAAAGTAACATAATATTATAACCCAACAGAGTAACCTAGGGTAACGAAGTTATATTATTACACAAAGTTCACAAGTTAAGCTCAAATAAACATTTCAATTTAAAGTTAAAATTTTTTATATTTTATATTTTTTTAAAACGAAATCACTAAAACTTCTGTATCTACTTTTCATCTGAAAATAATCAGACAGAAACTGTTTTTTCTATTTATATTTACGAATATTGTTTAAATATGAACCTTTATAATTTTCATTTCCAATTCAATAAAAATTCTAAATCTAATCCGTAATCGGCTGGTATATTATCCATTACTACAAAAGCACTATTCATTTGTTTAAAGCTACTTAGATACTATTATAATGTATATTTTTTTTATATTAAATATATTTATAAAATATACAATAAATCAGTTCGAGGGTTTAGAGTCAGAAGGATGTTACTACAAAAATAACTTTTTCAGTACTCATTATTTCTATGTTAAATTTAATCAACATTATATCAAATTACTTAGGAGTTTACTATCTAAACAACCCATAAGATATTTTGTTACCTTAAAAAAGAAATTAAGAATTCCTTATGTCGTTTTTTTTTCAATAGTCAAGTTTGTCTGAAATGTTTTTGGTTTATCCATTCCCGCTGATGTCAGTGTTTTGACGTCAAAACTTTGGAGATTTAAAATTTCAATAATGTTTTTCTTATAGATACTAAACGCACTAAAAATTTTTTTAAAGAAATTGAAGGCTTCGTTTGACCTCTACTTTCAATTAAAAAAAGAAAAGATAAACTCCTGTGTTTGAGATATTCCAGACATTATATAAACATTAAAATATGAATTTTTTATTATTTGTTAATCCCACCGACGTGGGAAATCCGACTTTTACGTAAATTTATATTGTCTGTATTTGCAGATTAACCTTTAAAATAACATTCATGATGATTTTTTACATTCTCAACTTCAACTTTAGTGTAAACAAACAAATTTAAAAAGAAATAGAGTACCATTTGCATTTCATGCAAAATTTCACAAATATTCCAATTATAAAATATTTGCAGTGCCTCACTGAATACCATTATTCAATATAGGCAAAAAATCACAAAGTAAGAATCTTGTTAATTTAATCGTGCGCGTCACTAATTACATCGCTATTGCACACTACAATGGATTTTTTATTAGTAGCATTATCTAACCGTACATCATATTTCAACTTGGTATTTCATCTGTAAATCGGTTTTCTTTCAGTTTCTTTTAAGCTTCCCATCAGATTTTGTATAATAAACGTAAAAATTATTTTGATTCTCTTTCGTATTATAAATTTTAATAATTGGAACCGCACTTTCCAATACAAACTTCAATTTCAAAGTAACTAAAGCATTCTTGTAAATTCAAATTCCATTTTGTTGTTGATGATATCTTCAAGTTACCATAAATAGTACAAGCAGTGCTCGTACGTCAAAACGTTCCGAGTAAGAATACCGTTAAAAATGTCAAACTTTAAACTACCAGATGACAGCAATAGGATTGCTCAATCCCGAAACTTAAAGGGCAACCCTCGTATTTAGCGTTTAAATTAGTTTAGTATCTGTAAGTTTAGTTATCTCATTTTTAGTGCAACCTTTTTTACGATTTCGATTATGTTTGGCGATCCAGAAGAAGATGAGAAACTTTGCAAAAACTCTTACCGATAACGAAAGTCGAGCTTAGAAAACATATTTCCAAATGTCAGGTAACAGTTGAGTCCCCAGTAAAAAATGTATGTCACCGCCTACAATCTTCCAGCACAGAGCGATTTTTTGACGACTTACGAAATTTTCCTTTGTATAGTTTTGGAGAAAAAAATTTTGAGCCGCAGTGAACTCTATTAAAAAATTTGTGATAAATCTTATTTGATGTTACATTGTTGAAATATAAAAGAAATTTGTGAAAAACGATTGAATTATTTTACATATTTTGTACGATTTTAATATTAAATTTAAAATTCAGAAATTACTAATATTACAGACTAAAGTCCACAAGGTTTATGACGTGGGTGGTTGAGATATGTTTTATATTCATGCACAAAAACAGTTAACATGATGTTTTATTTACATACAAATATAATGTTGTATTAGAGTAGGGTTTGAAATTTGTGAAAAGTTACAATAAATTATGATTTAATGTAACGAACCGATTTTAATTAATAAAGTTTAATAAAACACATCGAAAGACGAAGATGATGATTATATAAATGTGAAAGATTTTATTTAGATATGGTTAAGAAATCAGATTTAATCAAGATATAGAAATATTTAATATATAGATGTAGTTAAAACTTAAAGAGCAACAATGTTGTTCTACTATATGTTACATTTTAGATATATTTATCTCCTTTTAATATAAATTCTTGTTCCTTAACAAAATTCCCCAGATTCTCTAATAAGGATACAGCAGTTGAATTTAGTCATCAAGACTAATAAATATTCTGAAAATGTAAGGAAAACCATCGGAATAAAAGGGTTAGGGCCGGCACGCAGTAATTTTTAGGACAAACACTGGTTTTGCTGCCCACTTCTAACCTTGCAGTTTTCATAGATGTTCTTGTTTTGTGTTTTCAATTGTATATATTTTACTATATTCCGAACAAAGCTCAAGTTTTATATCAAACTTATTAAATAAATTTAATATCGTAGTTTACAAAAAAAAAAAAAATTTTGGCCAAGAATCAAAGCAACATTTAACCTTTATACAGCTTCCTCTATCAAACTGGCATAATACAGCTACAATTTATAATAAGTACCTACGAGTGAAGTAAATTTTAAAATGTATTATTGATTCTATAAAACAAAAAATTTAACAAACAAAGTAAATTATTATTACAGTTACATAAATAATTATTTTTATACCCCAAATATTGAAATTAAATTAATTTATTTTCCAATTAAAACTGAAAATTTTAATTGTTGGTTAGATTAGTTTAATAAGTAAAATTTAAGTTTAACAGTAGCATTTAGCTTTTTATCACTAACAAAGTTTATATTAATCGAAATTGATTTTCCTAAAGTTAGAACTGATATTTTCATTGAGTAAACTTGAATTACCTACTGAAATCACTAAAATGTCGTGAATCTCTGTAATGTGTACTTTATAGAACCAACATAAAGTAAAAAATATTTTTTACCTACAGTGCTAATTGAATATAAACAACAAACAAATAAACAATTTAATTATTTCGGATTATTAAGTCTGGATTATATTCTCATCATTTTTTAATTTTTAAATTTGAAATAGTTTATTTCTGAAAGCGCAGGTTTTCAATATCCGGCTATCTATAACGAAAAGATGATAATATCAAGAGAAATAATTATTATTGTAAGGATTGTATTCATGTCAATAATCTTTTGGTTAGGGTTAACCGGAGATTGAAAACTAAACATAAATATAGGTAATAATAAACGAATAAATGAATAAATTAGAGAAACCGGTCTACAATCCAACAGAAGTTATATTATTTTGTTGATATAATTAGCTTATTCCTTGTAAAATTTCAAATTATTTTTGAAAAAACTTTTTATTTTGACAACAATAAATTACATCATGAATTTGAATTAGAAAAATCACCAATGTCGCGCAGTGTATAAAATAATTTTTTTTTTACTTTTTTGTATTTACTACTATTGATTTACAAAACAAAATTAAATATTTTTTAAATAAAACAAAAAGAGTTAAACAGCAGAAGTCTCCAAATTAAGACTATTTGCGCCGAAATTGTAACAAAATATATATTATTATTATGTAATTAATCTCGAGGTGGATGTGTGTCACGAGTCGATTAGCCGAGTAATACTATCAAATGCTGTGTAGTTTTCAGATGTGAAAAAAATCCTTTTAGATTGAAACTATTTTGATACCGATCTGTTCCAAAAAGGAGCAAATATCAAAAATAAATCGATTTACGGTATAATTTAGTACAGACATGTTCGGCAAGATTGTGTTAAATTCGTAGATATTTGTAAAAACGGTTTAATTTTTAATAATCTTAACCCAAACATAATCACATTTTCCAAAACAGGGTTTTATAAGATATGTTTATAAATGATACGTAGTAGATATTTACCTACATAATTTAAAGGGGAATAAATTGGATATTATTAGCGGTAACGTAGGCAAAATTGCGTATCTCATTTTTATCATATAATATTCCGGAACGCAACGGGGTGAACGTATTAGATTATTTATTCATTTTATGGCACTACATTAACTTGGTTAGTTGGTATATTAGAGGGCCATAAACAAAATCAGATTATATGCTTAAGAATAATGTGATATAACCTGCTGACTTACTAACTTACTAAACATATGTTTTTATCAGTTTTTAGATAATATATTATTTTTAATTTTTTTATCTATTTGAAAGATAGACACAACATACATAAAAGGTCGAAATATATAAAATTTAATTTAAAGTTTTATTCGAGTCGTTGAAGAGAAAAGCTTCTCGTAATCAGTGGAGTGGGAACGCGATGATTTAAAAAAATTTTGATAATTTGGAAAATGAAAAGAAAAGAGAAGAAAGTCCAGAAAAATTAAATTAAAACAGGGAAAGTTAATAATGAAAAATAATAATTATTTGGTGTTAAATTAAATTTTTTAATTGGTTTAGAAAGGAAAAATTTAAACACCTAATGCGTAAGTTTAGAGCTTAAGGTGGTGCCATCTTATTTGCAACATTTAGACGCATAAGAGATGTTAAGGGATGTTTATGGAAAAATCGAAACTTAATACAATTTCACTAAACAGCATGTTCGTAAGATAAATTTTGTCATAAAAAAATATCACGACTATTTAACTGTGAACTCCTACCAATATAATAATTACTTCACTAATAATTATTTTAAACTTTCTTAAGAGATCGAGTTTTATTAAGTTTTAAATTTTGCTTTGGCTGTCCAATTTATAAGAAAAATTTTCGATTTATTTAGGTTGGAAAATTTCTCTCTTGAAATCGATTCAAGTATCGTAGTATGCTACAAAATTATAATACTAAAATAGATTACCAATAAAAGGTACTTTGTTCAATGAAAATTTTAAATTACTTCATTAAATTAAATCACATTATTTTGCATTATCCTTACAATTTTTAATTATCTGGAGTGATTTTAGAGTATCAACAATACCTATACTGTAATATCAACGTCATACTATAAAATGTGCGTGCATACAATCCGATTTAACCAGTTGAAATACGCAAATATTTTAAACCAAACTGATGCTTGTTTTTTAGCGGTTAATCAGAAAATTGAAAATCCAAAAAACTTATTTTTTATCGGGGTCACCATTTTAGAATATGGTTAGAAACATCTCTAACAACCGGTTAGCCATACCACACACATATTACGTTAAGAACTTTAACTATATATTTAAAATTTTGTTTGGTTTACTCCACATACTCGTATAGGTACTTGTTATGTGCCACAATTCATTACGTTTACCTTATACTTTAAATTGGGTTAGTTTGCATGCAAATTGCTTAACATATTTCTAAGGGCACTTGATTTATTGATATGTACAAAGGTATTATTTAAAAATAAAAATGTCTAAAATATGTAGGAGATGCTAAATATGTACAATTAGTTTTTAAAAATATATAAATACCCTTGACAGATCAGATTTTGAAAAAGGAAATGCATCAAAATGAAAAATGAAAAATTGTATTTTTAATAAAATGATAGACCATATTTATTTTCATTTATAATTGGCAATTACCTTAGTAATACTTTTATGTCATCCCTCATAATAATTCAATATCAGAAAGTTTATATATCATTGCAAACTGCATGTAGCATTTTGATTGGATTGTTTTTTTCGTAGCTTAACATATCAGGTTTCTGAAAGTTATCAAATGAAAATGTTGAATGTTCAATATCAGAAATAATATGTAGTTTATTGTCAACAAAGTATGCTTTACTTGTGACTTTTTCAATTATTAAACCGTTTCCAGGAACGACTTTGTTCAAAATCTTGAATGCATGGAAACTTAAAAATAACTATTGAAGATGGAAAGAAAAGGAATCTAAAAATAACTTTCTCTTTCGGGTCAGGTCAAGTTGAGTAAGCTCGTATGTTATAATAAAAGTTCCAGATACTGATTCAATTAATTACTTTAATTTAACGAAGATCTTTCCATACTTTCGGTTTTCTCATATTTGTTTCAGTTTTACCGTGATTAAATATAAATCGCCGAAGTAAATCAGAAACTCGGTTTTGGATGCAGTACCGAGCTGGCTACTACAACAGTAAGCTCTGGATAAAGAAGTCACCTGGCTTAAATAAAGTCGCATTTCACGATGATTGCTTCAAAATCATAAACTCTAAAATCCAAATTATACATTATCTGGAATTAAACACTAAGCATGCCCTTAGCTTCTTATTAAGCTATTACGAAAAACAAAATTCTTTATCGATTGATACAAATTTTATTTGTATCATTCGCTGCAATTTCAAAATCAGGCGTAAGCCTGTTCACTTGGAATGTGCTATAAACAGATAAGATAAACAAAATTAATTCACGTAAAACTACATTTAATTTGAAAATAACAGCATCAAACATCATACGAAAGAGCAGATTAACAATTTTCTTAGGTCGTCGTTTTGAATGTCCTCTATTATCGTTGCATGAAAAATCTGGAATGTCATCATAGCTAAAATATAACCTTTCTATGTTGTAGTTGTGTCTGGTGCTTTTCCAGTTTCATGCTTTTATCACAAGCAGTACAATTTCACCAAACATTTTGTTTGCTATTAGTACTATTACTCGTAATTAACTTTAGTATAGCAAAGGAGGAAGGTATTTATAACTCTAAAAACAATTTCTTAAAAAATCAATTAACTGATATATCTGGAGAAATTTTTGTAACATTTTTCGTCATTGATGTGGGAGAGGAGGTGAATTGTAGAATTGTATAGCGATCCGTTTCCCTATCTCACTAGTTAGTAAGGGTGGATCGTCTTGGTTGGGCCACTCTGTATATTATTAATAACTTCAAAATTTATTGTATTACAAATATTTGTTCAATTACTTTAAAGTACGGAACAAGTTACAAGTTTAACTTTCAGTTAACTTCATTTGCAATTCTGTTTATTGAACTTGCAGAACAAACAATAATCTTAAACGAAATGAAATTGTCTTGTATAATTCTTGTTTATAATTAAAAATAGTCATTCGTATAATGCATTTCATTATTTTAGCGCAAAAATACGAAAATGTTTACTTTGACAATAAAAGCATCTACTCGCGTAGCTGAACTTGATGTTTCAACCTTGTTTACATTGTTTCTTGCCAGTACTGAATTTCTTAGAGATTTATTTGATTTAAATTTGATAAAAAAGCAGAAAATTTTCTAATTTTTAATACTATAGTGAAGAACTTTTCGTAAATGTAACCAACTCATCCTGAAGCGTTGTTAGGTTTTTCTCATTTTTTAAAATAAATTATATATAATCTGAGTAACTCATTTTTTATGTTATCCAGAGTAGATACTTTATCTAATTATTTTTTAAAACAATAAATTTTCCAGAATCACTTTCAATTGATCTTGTTGGTAATTTATTTCTCTCTTGCTTGATCAATATTGACAATCGAGGTGCATTACACCTGATCGATTTTGCAACAATCGAATATAACATAATAAGTTGTAGGTACTCGTATATTAATATCTAAGTAATAAGTGTCACTGTATGATTAATATTATTTGTGATGAAGTTAATGTGATATTAATTGAGTCTGATAAATTGATAATCGATAGCTTCTGCTGTAGTAAATAAACAATGTTAAAAAATTACGAACTAGGAAGTTTAAGTAAGAGTAGAAGCTGTTTTCAAATTTGTTAAATTATTTGTAATCTTCTGGTATTTAGCATTTTGTTTAATGGAAAACTTAAAATATTATGATTTATGAGTCGAATTTTGAGGTTTGCTACGTAGTAGAGCGCTAGAATATACCAAAGTGATATTAGCAGATTATTAAAAATAATATGAAACTAATGCTGCCATCAAATGCACGCAATTCCCAAATGCGATGTAAGTAATTGTGAGGTCCAAGTGCTTAAATTACCTTTCTGCAACATTATTGTACAGAATCAATGCTAAACGGCATACTCTAGTATATTCAACTTCAGCATTAAAAAAGGCAATGGCTGCTCTTGAGATAACCAGATGTGAAGCATATGGAAGTTATTGAATATACTATTTTTTATTAAATAATGATCAGGTTCAAATTATGAGGAGAATTTTGCTCTAATTTTTTAAATATACATTTTTTATTTTACAGTTGAAAGCATGGCACTCACGCAAAATTGTTCCCGATTTTTAAAATATTTTTCTATTTAATAAAACTAAAATAAATTTGGCTTGGTGAGGCAGTGCCTCAATTGCCTCCCTTATAAGACTCCACTGCCTATGTAGCCGATAAGGAAGGTTTTTTCTCGAGAGTTATACTAAACTCTGCTCCTTTATAGCAGAGATGAACGCTGTATATCCGAGAGATAATGCTATCAACAGCTGAAGAGAAATGAGTGAATAAACAAGGGTTATGTTGTGTTTTCGAATATAAACACAATAAACACTTACTTTTAAGTCTTTACGATCTAATAAATTTTATTGTAGGTTTTAGAAGTTAAGCAATAATGCCAATGGTAAATTTTACGATGTTTTGTTTTATTTGTTTAACTTAAGATTTTACTAGAGGGATATTTAGTCTGAATAAGTTTATTTTCAGTATAAAATATTTTGTAATACAGAACCTCTTTGTAAATTTGTTATAACAATTATTTTTACGTCATCCGGTAGGCATTCAGTTTATTTAATCAATTTCCCTCTTTCAATTGTAGACTGACTTCGCGATTACCGAGAAGAAGCCCTTGACTTCACTTTCTGTTAAATCTGTTGAGTTGACCTATTAGCCTTATTTTGGAAAATTTTAGCTTCCAAAACATTTCTTCTAGATTGGATAGTTAGTTATCTACTTTTAATTTATGCTTGCTATATCTCAGTTTTGTATAATTCGAAAGTTTGTAACAGTGGTTTTTCTTCATCTTCATCCAAGGTTTTATTTTGGATTGATTTTGTATGACGCAGCAATTGGTTTATTTGGAATTTCATTGTTTCTAAGATTGATATTTGCCAATAATGGAGCATCCATAATAATTTAACTTGATATCGACTCGAGAAAAATTAAAAATTGTATATTTAACAACTTTATTTGCGCAAAAGAGGGAATTAGTTCCTGAATAGTATGTGTTTATAAAATTATATGGTTACGAGAATAATTTTTATTAAAACTAAATTGAATTCGTTACAGCAGAGGAAATTTGAGATAACAAAGTTTTTTTCGTTTTATTAAATTGAATTTTTTGTAAATAGATTAGTGAAAGCCAACAGGTAAATAGTTAAATAAATATAAATTTAAATAAAGTTAAGAATAATATACTACGTAGAAAAGCAAAAGTTCAAAAAATCAAATATTTCAAAGTATGAAAAAATTCATAATACGATATAATTTTTTGATTACTTTGATTTTTTTAATTTTTGATCAAATTTTTAAAATTTTTATTTTGGGTTCATTTTCTATATATATAGCTATAGCTACTATATATTAATAAATATAATTATTAGTATATTGAATTTTATATTGAATTTCTTTCAGTTTTTCCGGTATACAATTTAGTTACAGAAGAAACTAATTTTATAGTTAAAAAACTTAATTTAAAACAACTTGAAATTCAATTTCATTTCATTATATTTATGTAAGTAACCATAACAGCAATTGAAATTTGATTTTGCAATACATATTGCTGTTAAATCGATGTTTAGCTCCAATTCAGTTTGTAAAATAAAAAAACTTTCTGTGGAGTAAGTTAAAACTTAAAATAAATTAATATCTAGATTATTTGAGTTTGATATTTAAAAACTTTTGGATTCTTTGATTTTACGATTGATGTTGTAAGTTATTAAATTAGTATAAACATAAATTTCCTTCCATTAGAAAATAATTTTTTAATACTACACAATAATTACGGTGCAGAGTTTACACAACAAAGCTTTTATGCAGTAATAGCCTTTGCTTATACGATAATAATTTTATTATAAATCGTTAAATAAAAAATAAATTAATTTTTTCAATAAGTACTTCCTTAGTATATGGTAATAATAAATTTATTATAAATCTATACTTATAAACCTAAATACAAATTAATAAAAATACTTAAATGTAATATAACTGAAGTAAAAAGGCAAATACACGGAAAAAAAGGATTTCTTAAATGAAGAATAAACATTTTCTTGAAATTATTTATTTCATTTAAAAATATAATTTCTTCGAGCAATAAAATATGCTTGTATTAAAAATATCGAATTTCTTCCAGAAAGAATATTTTTTTAGTTGAAATATTTTTTTTCTTACAAAAAGAAAATATTTTCGTGCGGCTATTGAAAACAGAGAATTTCTTAATTCAAATGGTACTTATTTAAACCAAGTAATTTTTTTTCCGTGTATTACACCAAAGCAATATTACGTAGGTTTTAAAAGAATTCTGTAGGTTTAGGTATAATGAAATGTAAAAAAAAACGGTAAAGTAATTTGGTTTTAATTTAAATATATGAATTTCAATTTATTGTAAAGTGAACATTTTTTTAAAGTTATAACGTAGGTAATATAAATTGTTGACGCTCTTTAAAATTTCAGGCTTTCAGTTGTTACACTATTACACTAATTTTGCAACAAATTTTAATAAGAGCCACCAGGTTAATAAGTTAGGACCAGACTCCTACGTAGATTTACTACCCAAATTTGTAAATTAAAATTTTTTTAACCCCAGGGTTTAAATTTGAACTCTAAACACAAAGTTTAGGTAGCCCACTCCGTAACTCCTTAAGCCGGCTGCTCTTACTAATATTTGTTACAAAATTTTTGTATGTGGATTACTGATATAATAAATATACCATGTGATATACAAAGTATTCCATATTTGACTATAATATACAAAATCTTATAAACCCATAATTCAATATTAAAGCGGAGAAGTCAATAAAATTATTGTTTGTTTTGAAAACGATAACGTAAAATTAAGATATACAATAGTAATAAAAATATTTCTTTTTATTAAAAACATGTTTGTATTATAAATACAAACATAATTTTTACATGAAAGCAAGGAAAATCTTTTAGATATTTAATTAACATTACTTTAACTACAGAAATATAGGTTGCACGAAAATAAAGGAGTGACGGCACTCGCGGGCAGTAAAGTAAAACAAAAATTGCTTTCCTAAAAAATAATTTGTAACTTCGTTTATTGAATTACATAATTTTTTCTGAATCGTTGATTGGATTCCGGACGGTTTGTAGAGGTTGATGATGATTGAAACTAACAAACCTTATAAGTTATAAATATAAAATCGAAACAATAAATTGTCATAAACTTCTCTTTTCAAATTTAATAATTTTGTATCTGAAACTACCTTGAAAATTCAAATCTCCATTGTTTAAATTTTAATTTTTCCTTACTAGAACTTCACCAGTATTGTAGTTTTGGATACCTTTTTAAATTATTATATATAAATTGTAATTAAATTATTAATTTTTTAATTAAGTACTTATATAATTTATTAATTAATAAATAACAATTTAAATAAGTAAGTAACTTTTAAAAAATAATTAAATGCTATAGAACGAAACCTGACATAAATTTCATTTCAAGAAATAATAATCTTATGATGTTTTATATTTAAGTATAAATTTTATTTAAAAAACACTTCATCTGATGTCAAGATGTGAGTATAAAGACTGCTTTAAAGTAAATATATAATTTTATATGCTTTTGTAATCGACTTTATTTTAAAATACCGAGAAACTAATTTGTATTAATATTTTTTCGGAACTCAAATGGTTTCTTTATACAATGCAGCGGAGCAGCACTTCTTAGGTCGGAATACAACATATTATTATTGCTAAATCTGTGATAGAAAATATAGCCAATTTGGAAACATTGTTAAGTTATGTAGCTTGGGCTAGTACAATCAATTCCGCTGTATTTCCGAAACCATAAAGCTAAAAAGCGATTTCAAGCCATACTAATATTTTTTTACTTTCAAAGTTAATGTTTTTGTAATTTCGTTTATGAAAAGCCTGCAGCATTCGGAAACGCTTACAAAGTAATCGCCTGAGGAGCAATATTGTATAATTTTATTACATTTAGCTATAATTATACACATACGATATACTGTAGTGTTGTGTATTTTTCCAGCCCTTTAATAATTTCCAATTAGCATCCGCCAGAAAAACAAACATTTTTAATTTTCAGCCCACTTTAAATTTAACGAAATTTTGTATTTAAAATTCGAATGTTAAATAAACTGATACGGCATATGTTTGCCAATCGGTAAATTTCATAATGAAAACTTCTTTTTTCGGACTAACAAAATTTTACTTCTTGTCCGTCGGCCATCTTTTTCCAAACAAAAAATTTTGGTTAAATAAATTAAAATAATTAAATCTAAATTTACAAATAACCGTTTATACCTCTATTTTAACCAAATAGTACATCACAATATATACATCAAATTTTTCGTTTGTAATTCGCGATTTTGAGTTTGATACTGATTTATTTTATCGTAAAACCGCGGTGAAATGATAATTCACAAAATAGAACACCAAAAGAATGCAAACGTTTGATTTATAACCAAAACTTTCTATAACAACTATACGCTTTACATTAACTCAATATTTTTCCGCGTGATGGCGTTCGCTTAATATAAATTGATAATAGTTAGAATAATATCTTAGAATAATATTCATTTGATTTCGAGCGTTTATTGTCTTTATTACATTACTGAACCAAAAACGTGTCAGCAAATGATTTAAATATTTACATGAGAGAAGTTTGTGATAAATGACAACAAAATATGTATATTTTATGTAAATTCATTGTCTTACCAATAGAGCTTTCTGCTTCAAAAGGTAAAAAATGTTTAAAGAACATTTAAATATAATCATCATACCTCCTCTTTATTTTAAATACAGCTGTCAGAGTGAAAATGTTTGTTTACAATGAGTAAATTTTAATTACATTGAAGGTAAATGGGGAACTCTGAACTTCTGGCAATTTTCTTTACCTTTTGATTCACGTCAGCTTAATTTCAAAAATGATAACCAGATATTAAAAAGCAAAATAATTTTGAAATTATGATCCAATATAGTATAATGTTATAATATCAAAAAAAAAACTATTTTAAATTATACCACATACAACTTTATTTTCTATATAAAAAAATTTGGGATTGATATTTACTTAGTAAAGAAATGCAATCAAGAAAGGAAATTAATATACTAATAGAAAATAATTTGTAAAAAATAATTTTTAATATAACTCAACAAAATGTTAAAATAATAGAATTTTAACAGTAGGTTAAAGTGAATAAATACATACAATACGTAGACAAATATTATTTATAAACTTAAAAGACACATTAATTCACACTTGACAGGTTCGGATTAAAAATATTAATTTGAAAAGCAAGATAAGTGAATTTAGACTATAACATTTTTTTATAAAAAATAAATAATTAATTTCATTTTTGAATTTCAGTCCCGTATAATTAAGAAAATTAAAAAAATGTAAGAAAACAAAATAACATATTCGAACCAAATTAAAAAATGTACAAACAATAACTAAAAAATTAAAATTTGACTAAAAAATTATTTACCGTGCACACAAAAATATCAAATCCAAGAAAAGCCTCGAGTTAAACTGAATTTTAAAAAATATTAAAACAATAGGTACTATTTGTTTACTACATATTTACTGCTCAAAGTAATGTCCTGGTGGATTAAGTTCAAATCAATAGCGAAAGGAAACAAAAATATATTTTACTTGTTTTATTAATAATAACTAATAGTTACATAACATTGAATTACACAACTAGTTATATAAAGAAAATAAATTAAATTGAAATGGTGATTCAT
Organism: Cantharis flavilabris; assembly: GCA_949152465.1. Classification (NCBI taxonomy): domain Eukaryota; kingdom Metazoa; phylum Arthropoda; class Insecta; order Coleoptera; family Cantharidae; genus Cantharis; species Cantharis flavilabris. The sequence continues at coordinate 45,016,270 of OX424436.1, forward strand.
TTGAATTACGAAATCTAATCAAAATTAAAATTACTAAGTTATTAAATTTAAGAGTTTTAGAAGCTATAAACAAAAACTGGGGAGCTAAAAAGCTTTCTCTTACTATTAATAAATTCGCACGCGTTGAACAAAATGTCACGTTGTATTGCTGGTGAAATAATAGCTATTTACTGATTGATACGGGTAAAAGTAAATCTTTTCATCGAAATAAAAAAGTGCGACTAGAACTTATAATCACTAAATAATGAAAATTTAATAAATTAATTTTTTATGAAAAAGTATTTGTAAATTATTGCTAAAAAATCCCCTTGAGGCGAATATATAAATATGTAAATGGCTTAACAACACCTTACCATACATCACATAATTTGATCCAGGTTGGAGAATTAAAAATAGGAAAGACGCGGTTACAAAGCTAACGGAAGTTGAATTGGATGGAAGTGAAATACTAATCTCGCTAGATGTCACCAACCTTTACCCCTCAGTGCCGATGCCGGTTACAGAAGCGCTTAACATCATAAATAGTGAGTTGGAGCAAAAATCATCCAATCCGGAGACACATGAGGATATCATGAAAATATTAAAGATCGCAGTTGAACAAAAATTTTTTGTATTTAATGGTGAGTACCACGAGGGCACTGGGCTGGCAATGGGCTCCCCTATTGCAAAACTCGTGGCGGAATTCTACATGAACGATTTCGAGAGTAAACTGCTCAGCGAAACCAACGAGTTTAGTAGCAAAATCAAGTTTTGGGGAAGGCATGTAGACGATGTGGTCTGTATATGGAACGGCACGAGGGAGGAAGCTTAGCGATTTTTGGAATTTTTAAATTCCAGAAATAACAGTACACAGTTTACACTTGAAATCCAGACCAATGATGGAACACTTAATTTCCTTGATTTGTCAATGAAGATAAAGAACAGGAATATTGAATTTGGAATCTTCCGGAAACTCACGGCCACCGACCTTGTGATACCCAAATCTTCTAACCACTCGAGTAAACATAAGATGTCAGCGTTTAAATCATACATAGATCGAATAATGGACACACCAGTATGCACCGCTGAAAAGAAGAAGGAAATGAACATCATAAAGACAATTGCCAGGAACAACGGATACAGCAGTGAAATAATAACAAAACTTGTGAGCAATAGAAATAAAAAGAAAGAAAGAGCTAATAAACCAGATATGTTAGCGGGATACAATGGGATTTCCTACCTGGGCCCAATTACCTATAAAATAACGCGCATACTGCATGGATGTAAACTGCTAACAACAGTCAAGAGCAACAATACCATAAAACAAGCATTAGTCAACAACAAGGACAAGATTAATAAACTTGAAAAGAGCGGGGTTTAAAAATCAAGTGTGGGAATTGCGATGCTAAATATATTGGGCAAACGGGCAGAAACCTAAGAACCAGGCTGACGGAACATAAAAATAAAAACAAGTTCTCTGCTATATCACAACATCTGGTAGAAACTGACCATACCATCAATAAGGAAAATATTGTGCTGCTTCACAGAGCAAACAAAGGAAGAAAACTGGACTTATTGGAACATCTGGAAATTAGAAGGTCCCAAAAGGAAACAGGAACAACTCTTCTCAACGAACAAGAAAATCTTAACTACGTCCCTGTATTTGATGTATTTTAACAAGAATGATAACAACGAAAGATAGGTATATATAGATATAAACGCGAAACTACGCATGTTTGTTACTTTATTTGAGAAATTTTACAATTTGTTATGTTTGAATGCGTGTTATTTATGAAATTTTATGACGATTATGCATGTTGGTTTCTTTGTTGCGTCTCTGAGTTTTTTTGACGGTTTGTTGGATTTTTTTTGAATTGAATGCAACTTGATGTTTTTTCTGAATTGTAGATTATGCTGATGAAGGCAGAAGTCGAAACTAGTACATAAGATATAAATACAAGCTTGAGGAAAGTGTTTTCTTTTTATTTATTTATACAGTAAATCCGCTTAATATGATCACGGATAATGTTATCAGTCGGTTATTGCAATAATTTTGACTGGGAACCGGCCGCTTTAAATAGTTTACATACAAAAACCACCGGATAATGTGATCAAAAACCCGCTTATTATTATCACTTTCAAGCAATTTCCTACACAATAATCTCTTTTTCTGATTTGTCATTGAAATTTTATGTATCTTTACACAACACGTCACCCGTTTCATGACGTGTTTCTATTTTTATTTTATTAAATTTGCATTTTGCTTTACTGCCCAGTCAGAATCATGTTAATGTTAACGTAATGTTAACGAAAGGAAGCTTTGGATTGGTAGATCAGCAGAAATATGGCTTTTGATTGGAGCATTTGTTAACATTACGTTAACGTTAACATGATTCTGACAGTGCAGTTATGCATTTTAATTTAAGTTTAGTTTATTTCTGTTAAATTTACCTAATTATTCTAAAATTCGTTTTTTTCTAAAATTTGCTTATTGTTATCGGTCGGTTAATGTTATCAAAATGTTCTTGACCCAAATTGATCACATTAAGCGGATTCTACTGTATTTGTAAATTAGCTTAAGTACTTATAGGTAAAACGGTTTCTCAATATTTATCTTGGAGCATCTTAAAGCTTTAGAAAGTGATCATGTTGAAGTATCTTGATAACTCATCATTACGTCAGATATGTCGTTAAGTTATCCAAGTGTATCAGACGCTCTTCCTCTTTACAACACGATTTGAAAATAGTGCAAGATAGCTAAACTCAGAATTACTATAGAATCTATGATAAACCTTGCATTGATATAGTCATCAACATTTCAATCGATCCATCCTTCAAAACTAATTTGTTTAGTATGAAATACTTTGCAAAGTGATTTATCACAAAATAAAAACAACTTTGCCTATATGCATCTTCAATTTCATACAAATTTGTTTAGATTTAGAAAAGTAATTAATATTGCAATTAGCAGAATTCAAATGAAACTATTGCATGTCACCTCAAATTAGAGAAATCCTATCAAGCAGAGCATTAAGTAGACAAAGTGTTGGATTACTTATCACGAGGTCTGCAAAGTATTTCTAGTATGATTATCATACGATAAACATTTTGGATTATGGATTATAATACAGGATTCCCCATAAAAAAATCCTACGCATTTTGATATTTGAGTACAATTCATGCGACCCAATGAAATTAATCTTGTTTAAATACAATTTAATAGAAAGTAAAGTTTAAAGATTTTAAAGAGGAAAAGGATATTTGCAGGTACCACTTAAACTCGTTATGCCTTATGGGAGTCGATTTAAATTGTAAGTTAATCCCAGCTTCGAGTTCAATTCGTGGTTATCTTCGAAAAACATCAATACTACAAAACTTTCTGTACATTTAAGTTTAGGGAAAATAAACTAAGCCTACATAATAATTTTAAGGCAAGAAAATTATAAATTGATAGGAATTTATTTTTAGGATAGAATGAAACTTGTGAGACCTAGTGACGGAAATAATTTATCTGTTTTCTAAGACAAAAAATGTATCTCTCTCTTTAGATTAACAGAAGATATATTGAGGTTTTTAATTGAGAAATTAAGGGCGCATTCTTCAGAAAACGGAAAAGTGGTTGTAATAGTGTTTCTCATTCCTATTCTAAAAAATAACCTTTAAGGCTGAAGAATATATTTCTTACTTTTTAAAAAGACTAGAAGAATTAATTTAAAATTGACTTAAATTTCTATGGAATATTTTGTATATAGAAAAAAACATATTTTATATCAAAATCTCTTCTAGAAATACATAAATATTCATAAATCTAAAAGCCTTGAAAATGTGCTTTAAGCTCGTGAATTATTAAAAATATTAAAAACTTTTATTTGGTTTAATAACGACAAAGTTGTTAAAAAAAATTTCCAGCAACAATATCATTTTTACCTTAAAAAATTTCTTTTACAATTTAATATTTGCATACTTTGTAGAAATTAAATTAAATAAAAATTTAACTCAAATTTAATACAATTTATTCTATTCACGCAAAACAAAATAAAATACATACAGCTGTTACGCAAATGATACTTGTGCTGTACGCATTATAAATTATTTATTTTCTTCTCGTCCAGCAGGAACAAAGATATTTTCCAATTATCCGTAATATAATCCTGGAAAATCTCTCCTCTATTATGATGCTAAAAGTTAATCACACAGAAACTAGTATTTGTTCTAGCGTAAGCTATATATAAGGTTGCATAGGAAAAGCTAACGACGACGTTTACAGCTACCGTAGTAATCTTATCTCTTAAGTTTGACTTTTCTTTTGATTTACAAATGTTTTAATTCCGTCTGGGAAAACCCACAGTAGTCAATAAATGTAACCTTGCGAGAGAAGGAAATTAGAGGTTCAAATCTAGGTCTAAAATATTAATATCCTTTAAATAATAAATTACTTTGTTGCAGTTGCCGTTGTTGTTGCATTCTTCGTATGCTGGGCGCCGTTTCATGTACAGCGACTAATGGCCATCTATGGGACAATACCAGCCAATCACAAAGATCGTAAAAAGTTTTTTAAAATTTACGAAATAGTAACATATATTAGTGGAGTATTCTACTATCTATCTACAACTATAAATCCGTTACTCTACAACATAATGTCGAACAAATTTCGAGAAGCATTTAAGGTAAGTTACCACCATGTAGTAGTAGCTACATATAAAATTATCATTAAAAACAACAATTAAATATTTTACAAAAATGAAGTTTGAGTTCTCACGTAAACTTTATTAATAAATTATACTGTTTAGTTTAGTGCTAATATAAAAAGGTCTATCTACTACATTATTTTTCTTTCCTTTCAATTAGGAAAAAGTTTATTATATATTTTGTCGAAAAAGTTATCGTTTTAAATTATCAATATTCTTAATTCTACTTTTGGTATTTGTGCATCCATTAATTTACAAGATTACGAAAGGGTTTGAAATTTAAGTTAATTAGATAAACTTTATAACGTAATAATCTATCCCTATCACCACTATCATCAATCTCTACAAGTATAATATTAATTAATAGTATATAAAATATTTATCTCATTATTTTACTTTGAAAATTATTAATATGGTACTACTTCTTTGTATGCAATTTATGTTTGTCATTTTAATTTGTTCCCATATTTTAGACCCTTTTCTTTATTAATATACTCTGACCTTAGTACGTAAACTACCCAGTCGATATAACTCAATTACTGTTAAAATTTTACAGAAAACTTTAGGTAATTTAACATTAAAAGTTAACTAGTAATATTAATATTAAATGTGCAGGCTGGCAATAATGTTTATTATTGGTATTAATAGCCCAGGGTTCGCTTATTATATATATAAATAATATTTTCGTTAGCGGCAGGAAGAAATACATTAGTTGAATATTATTTTCTAAACAAAATAAGCTCAAATCAAATAAATATAAAAATTTTTATTTCTCACGTCCGAATATACCCAATATCTGAAATTTTCCTTTTAACTGTATATTGTTAAAAATGGGAATTTGTCGATGTTTAGCTGGAAATTCTTTTTAATATTACTCTTGTGAGATAAGAAAGACTAAGGTTACTTGTTGATGTTTTAACGAGTTTTTCAGTTTTCAGTTTTAGCAAAAATATCTAAAAAAAGCTTTGATCTGTTTAGAAATTATAGAGTTGCCGACAATAATTACATATTTATGTTATAATTTAAAGTGGATCACTCCACTTACCTAATTAGCAGAACCTGTAATATAGCAAAACTTCTATAAAACTATAATGCAAAGAAACGTAATGTAATTAAGTTTTAGAAATGTTAGTAAATAATTAAATCGTAACATGTTAACAAAACTCCTGAAGTAAGAGAGTCATTTTACACATTAATTTCGAAACTGGGTTGATCAATTAATTCCCAATTAGTTAGTTTTCCTAACTTAGAAAACTGGGTGAGGATATTGATCGGATATCACATAATTTTTATGAAAAATTAAGCACGCAAGTTAAAATTTTGTTTTACTTTAAAACTTTACTTATCGAGCAGGGATATAACTCAAAGGAAATTTTAACAAAATTAACGAAAACAAAGAAAACTTGGCAGACCACAAAATCATTTTAGACGTTTGTGAATTAGCCTACTTCGGATTATTGTTCATTTCGACAAAGGTAAATCCGAGTTTCTTGATAACTCTAAAAAAAATTTACAGCGCAGACATCATCTAATGAAACTAATATGTTTGACGACAAAAAAGATCAATACTGAGTTACCCAAGGCTTAATGGTTTATTTATCAACTCCAGAGTAACATTTTAAGGACGAGAGATAATGCTGTACGGGAAATTCGAATTGTATGGAAGTTGTCCATGTCAAAACCTGCTCCAACTTCCCCTACTATATATTTTTTTAATTTGTGCTTTAAATGTACTATTTTATATCTTATTTTCTTTTTAAAACTTTTTGGTAATACCAGGTAATACCTGAGCAAAGGCCCTTTTAGTTATTATAAATATTACAGTTAAATATGTCTGCAAACTTTACCAACTGGGATGAGGTTGACTAATAATTATTAAAAAAAAATATTTTATTTACAAAAATTGTAAAACTTTTCTATATAACGTATAGTTTATTTCTAGCTAAATAGAATTGAAAAAAGGAATATATTAAATTACTTTGATATAAGAACGTAAAAACGTTTCCGCAATAACGTACTATAGAGATAAGGTGAATTCAAATGGTACTTATTTGAACCAAGTAATTTTTTTTTCCGTGAACACAATTAAATATTAAATTAATTATTTAAAAATCAAATAGAGAATTTGGACCACAACAAGATGTGTACTTTTAATAATAAGTTCAGTTTTTACAAAATCGGGTGACTATCTATTGAATTAATGAAATTAATGAAAATTGTTATTAATTTTGATGCATTTGAACAACTACGAATTTTCTAAAATTTTATCAATTTGTTTTGCGGATAAATATTTAATTTTCATATATCAAAATAAAATATATATCACTTAATAAAATAACAAATAAAAACTTTGTAAATAAACATACACACATTAGCTAGAGAAAAACTAGGAATACTACCATTTCGAAATGTTAAAAACTAGTGTGGAAATAAAATTTAAAATTCAATAACTTGAATAAAACAACAATGAAAGGTCGATTTAAATATCGCTTTATGAATCTAATGAATTATTTTCTTTCCTCTAATAGCAACGAAGTATATTTAACTATTTATTTGCATCAATTTAATACTTCAGTACATTAGATCAAAAACAATCGGAAAAATATAAATTAATTGTATTTTTTTATGTTTTCTAAATATTTTGCTTTTTTCACATTATCTAGAATTAATTAGTACCTACCTACTAATGTTTTGTATACATTCAGATTTTTAACGGAGTTTGTTAATTTTAAAACTGTTAATCTTCTTGTGTAGTATAAAAACAGTATAATTCGAGAGCTAAAGGAAATTAGAAAATTTTTTTTAAATATAAAAAGACACTTATTTTTGGTTTTCAATTGTCAAAGTTTCACTTTTTTGAGAATGCAATTGTTTTAATTTACTATCGGCGATGAGCTTCTTCAAAATGCTTTTGCGCCGTTTGCCATCTCTTTGATTACAGCCTGGATTACAAATCATTGCAGTAGGAAATTGAAATCCAGCTTCTGTAAAATTAATTTTATTATTATAATTCAATAATTTCAAGTTTTTAAATTTTAATTTGAAATAAAATAATTTGAATTGTTTGCCGTTGTTTCCTGTGCGATCGTTTATAAAACTTCAAGTCTCCGTTCATAAATAAATTTTTTTAATTAAAACAGCTGACTATTCTGCATGGATAGTGGACAAACCTTTTTTATCTCTGATCTTTGTTCGCATATATTCAATTTTGTTTTTCACAAAAATACGAAAATTTGCATTACAAAAATATAATTTAATTTGAGGAACAACAAAAAATAAATTTATTGCATTTGGCAAAAACTCTTTAAATAATTTCTAAAAAGTCAAGGATCAATAATTATGCAGAAACATACCTACCATTTGTAATTATTTATAAAGATGCTATTACTTTTTCTTCAAAAAGTAATTAAAAAAAATTTAGATATACTATTATAGTATGTAATGGACATTTTTCAAAATAAGTATTCTTAACTCAACGAACAAATTGTTTTGATGTACAGTTACTAAAAATGTAATTTCTTTTGCAAACTATGTATCTATCTCTATATCTATTGTTTTTCTGTAACCATATTCTTATTAGTGAAATCTTAACAGATCGCAACCAATCGAATTTTAACCAATCAGACAAAGTCTTCTAGTAAATTATAATTAATATAGTCCAGTGACGAGATTATCAGTAAGCAATAGTCGTCAGTTGCAATTAACCAAAATACTAAGATATAAAACGCACTGCTACCTCATTTCGTACTTCTTTTTATGGTTTTAAATAATGATTTGAAAAGGTTGTTTGAACGACAAAAAGTTACTTGTTTAACTGATGCGTACTACCGACTATTTATAATAAATTTTGATTATCGTAGCTAATCAATCAATTATGATTACGTAATGTTTTACATACAAACTAGCGTGTAGGACTTATAAATCAATAATTATTTAGCTGCATTGTTCTCGATACGCAGACACACGCACAAACACCTATGTGCATGTGTGTTGCAAACAAAGCTTTAATAATAAAAATAAAACACAGCAATTTCTAGATCACATGAAAAATACAATAATAGCTTATGCTAATACATCCCATTTAGAATAAAGGTTTTCTATTTGATATAAAAACCTTGAAAATATTTTACAGCTTTTAATAATATACATAAATATTGTTATCATTTTACTGCTGAACGATTTTAAAACATAAACAAATAGCATTTGACAAAAAAGTTTACCACATTGATAAAATAACCAAATTTTAAGTACCTAATGTTTTTTTTATAACACCTACTTATAAAACAATCAATTCTTAAATTTGATATAATAATAAAAAAAAAATTCATTTCTAGCAGGATCTACATAATTGTAGAATAAAAGCACCTTAGCAAGTTGCGAGATGTGTTTCTTAAATCTGAGAATATTACTTTTGTTCTACACTTGCATTCACTCCTGTTAGAAGTTTTTTTAACTTGGTGAAATCTAAAAACTTCATTGTTTGTTGGTAACAGGATTTGAACGGATCTAATTTCTTTTAGTTTAACATGAAACAGGGCATAAGTTCTAATGAAATGTATTGAAATAGAAGACAAACTTTCTCAGGTTTACCTGTTAAACTTCAACATCCATCTTACGAAGCTTTACTGGGTTTATCTTAAGTTTTAATAATAATTTATGAGGAATAAAAAGTGGGTGAAACATTTAACCCTTCAACATGCTAAACGGTCGTCGGGGTCTTTCATATTTGTTAACCATATCAGGGAATTGTGATCCAAACAGTGAAATTTGTACTTTTAACATAAAGTGTTTGCTGAAATTTTTTTTTAAAATCAATTTTGTCTTGTTTAGTTCCAGAGTTGAAACAAAACAAAGCCATGTGACGAGAAAATTGAAGAATTTTACCAAAACTAACAATTCTTCCTATTCCTGTTTTCCTTAATCAGCTTAAATTTTGAGTGCGTACTTCTCATTAATCAAATTTTAAGTATCTGAAAGCAGGATTATAGCAAAAGTAAAATCTTGTTACTAGCTAATCAAATTACGCATTAAGTGCTCACAAATAACCTTAAACGAGAAATGAAATGCGTGCAGGTGTCAAATTTTACATTTTAAATATACTTATCTTACAAATGCGGGTACACGCCGTTTGTTATCGCGCATAAATAAATGATTTATTGTTAATCTTGTATAACTTCAAAACGCAAGAGAATTTGCCTATGTTTGCAAAGGTTGGGTAAAGAGGTGTATTAGTATATATTTATTAACCCGTCGTTGGTACACATGTGAGCGCGTCGCTCACATAAAAAATGACATTATACGAACGTCCATCATATAAACGATGTCGAATTAATCGGATACTAGTAATACCTTCAAATGACATTCCCTCATAGTTATCGTTTTACTAAGTTGACAGCACCGATAAAGTGAGCGTCGCGTTAACTGCGCAATATTTTTATCAACGCCGTACGTACACGTGTTTTTATTTTTTCCATGCATCATGGCCAATAAGTTAATTTCGTAGTTGGAGGAGGCCAAAGAATAATTTTTGTCAGTCTAATAGTGATATTTCGTAAGTAATTTTTCGTCGGAGAATAGCACAAAATTGTTTATAGTACATATAAATTTTAATTTGTATTTTTAATAAAAAGTAAAAATATAGTTCGAAGTTGATCGAGCAATTAATAGTGCTATAAAAATAACGCGTGAGCGCGTTGCTCCTAGTGTACCAACCACGTTGAGAAATTAAGTGTACCAACGACGGGTTAATATCAACTTGCCTGGTCATACGTAACAGGGATCGATGATAAACGTATTTTTTACTTAACATGCAATTCTTATTTAATTTTTCTCTGTTATGGTTTTTATTATTCAACTTCGCTTATTTTTGCTGTTGAAATTCGCAGCTGCTTTCCAGCTTTGATTGATTAAATTGCGAAGCAATACTTATACAATTTTACATACATATTATATAAAATCAAAAATTGCTTTCGTATGGCCGCTCTTTATACTTTATAAAAACTAATCAGAAACTTTCGTAATGTCGTTTAGGAAGCATACAAATTTTACAGAGATTTTATAAAATCTGTAAAGGTTATTAGGAAAACTTGCTTCTTGCACTAATTTTTTTTTTTTTAATTAAAGTTGACAAGAAATATCACTAGTCATTTTTATTTTAAATTTTCAATAAATAAATGTTGTTTAATCTTGATGAACATCAATTTAAATTCCACCATGGGCGACACTTTTTAAGTTTCATTTTAATGAAAATTTAAATCGAATTGTTTTTATCAATTAAATTTTTGAAGCTTGACAGTTTACTAAATATAATATATTAATTATTAAAAAAAAAAAATTTCGTTTATGAAAATTCAATGTAACTGTCGGTCGCATAAAAATATTATATTAAAACAGTAAAACTAAACTGCTCAGCGGCGGATCTACATAGCGGCTAAACTTTGGGCCCCGTTTAAATCATGTAAATAATTCAACATTTTCTAGATCGATGTCGCTCATTTGTACCGTATTGTTACAGAATACAACTATACAAGGGATTCCATAACATATTTAGCTTCGGGTTCCAATTAAGCTAGATCCGCTACTGCAAGTTCTCAAAGTGGTAATTGAACTTTCTTAAAATAAATTAATTATTTTAGTTATTTATAAATTATTATTATAATTGACTACAAATTATTAATTCGCGTTTTCAAAATTATTAATTAATTAAATAATTTTTGCTATCAACTGCCTTTTATATCTTAAATTGTTGTTTAACCTGTGCTATATGAGGTTACTTACTTAAGTTACCTCGAGTGCATGTTCAAGTTTATTTCAACTCACTGATGAGTTTCGTGCGCTAAAACTTGAGCTGAAAGCTTTTAAAAACTTGTGAAAACGTTAGAAGAAAACATTCCTTTCAATAATCTTTAAAACCGTCATCGATCTCGCTATCAAGTATAAAGTTTCTAAATATATTTTTGTGTAGTGCAGTCGAAGCATATAGTTTGCTTGTCGTTTGAGTGGTTGAACTATTGGCAAAGCAAAATTTGAATCACTCAAAACGAAAAGGAAAAGTTTAATATTAATACTGAACAAACTTGTAAAACTAATATTGTGCTTCAGCAAAGCAAATAAGATATCACATAAAATGCGATGCTCTGTATATTATTGTTGAGCCCTGCTCTAAATACATGCATATTTAATAATATGTAAATCCTTATATCTTCTAGCAATTTTAGATTACGTTAACATTTTAGGACTTAAAGAAATTATGTGAAATGATAAATTAAATTTATTAATTTTTTTCGTTCTGTTTTGCAACCTTCACTAATGCAAATTTAGTCTGCGTTTGCCCCCAACGATCGGTAAATAGTTTTATCTGCTGCAGGAACTTTTAAAATTGAGGATATAATGGTGATTAATTTGGCTGGTAGCTATAAAATTATGCACGGATAGGGATAAATGATAATAAAAACATTAGAAAAAGTTTAATTAACAATAAATTAAAGGTTTCAGTTTACCTGTAAGTTTTAATTACTTTCATTAATTACCTATAGTGTAGTTGTTATTATTACCGTCAAAACTTTCTAACTTTACTCATTATTAGTTGTTAGAAAATTTTGCCTTATTAAGTATATAAAAACAAACTTTTTGTACATCCAGGAAGTTCTGGTAAATTTTGGCGTGTGAGCCTCAGATGGAACTCTAGCTCAATATTTTTATTAGGAGGCTGGAAAATAAATACTTTGCTTCTCTATGGAATAAAAAGACATCAATCTTGTGAATTCTATAGTAGATTGGATAATTAAATTTAACTGTACACAAACGTAAATCACTCACAATATAAATGAAATGTTGGTCAAATGTGATAAGAGTAAAATGGAATAACAGAAAAAATATAATTTTATTTATAGTACTGTTAGTAATTACGAAATTGTATCTTATGTATAATTATTCTAAGTATATCTTACAAAAAATATATTGCAGCCTCTAGAAGATGTGCATCTTAGGGTAAGAGTGATCTTTAGAGTAACTCCGAAACCGGTTATGCACTGAACCGTACAATCCATCACAATAAACGAGCTCAGCTCTTACTTTCAATTTGCCAAAAGAAAGAAACTAAAATGTTGTGATAAAACCAAACACTACCTGAATTTTATACATATTTTTATATTAAATTGCTTTTAAATGAAAATATTTAAGGAGTACTTCAAAGGCATTGATAGACGCTAACTAGTGTAATAACTATTCAATTAAGTATATGTATAACGTAGGTTATACAATTTCCTTTGATATCTGACAGAATTTCTTTTTAAAGTTAGATCAAAAGCTTTGTTGATGACTGACGAAGTAATTCTGTATCAAGTGCAATTTACTTCTTGTTTAATTACCTTAATTAGTTAAGTTTGTAGATTGCGGATCCGATGTTCATACGTTAGTAGTTTTAAGTAAACCGTATGTACGCTGACTCCCATAACGTTAATAATAATGCTTCTTTTAATTCCAGCAACGTTCTCATGTTGTACTATCAAAACGTTCGTGGTCTTCGTACAAAGACTATTGAATTCTATAATGCGGTTCTTTCGGAAAATTATCAAATTATTGTATTGACTGAGGCGTGGCTGAATGATGGTTTCTTGAGTTCAGAATTTTTTGATTGCCGTTATAATGTGTTTCGTGGAGACAGATCTCCGGCGGTCACTCAGAAATCACGCGGAGGAGGAGTGCTGATAGCAGTACAAAATTCTTTGAAGTCATCTTTGGTTCATGTACATACCTCGATCAGGGAGGAAATTTGGGTAAGCTTGTGTGTTGGGTCTTCTCTTCTGCTGATATGCGCCGTTTACATTCCACCCAATAGCAGTTCAGCTTCATACGTTGAATTTACTACTTCTGTTAACGAAATATCAGCTAATAATCCTGATTGCCATGTTTGCATCACTGGCGATTTTAATCTCCCTAGCATAAATTGGTCCGCTGTTGATGATGATCATTGTCTCACACCTTACTGTGAGAATGAGTGTAGCAGTTTATTCTGCGATAATATTTTTTCTTGCGACTTAATGCAGTATAATTCGACTCCGAATATAACTGGTGGCATCTTGGACTTGATTTTCTATAACTCTTCCGATATCAGGGTGACTAATATTAGTAGAGGCACGTTAATAAAATGTGATCCTTACCATCCTTCATTGTCTGTTGAATTGATGGAGGTTGGCACTTCCTGTCTTTCTCAGGGTAATGACTTTTACTATGATTTCAGATCAAGCAATTACAGTGCTATTAATGCTGCTCTGTCAGCTACTGATTGGACGTTTTTATCGTGTGACCTCACTATCGATGAATGCGTCGACCGTTTCTATGGAATTCTTTTCTCTGTATTTGATGGATTAGTGAGAATTCGTGCCGTGGCTTCAGGTTCATTTCCTTCATGGTTTTCCGGCATTACGCGCGAGTTGATCCGGAAAAAGAAATTAGCTCACAGGCTATACAAACATTATCGATCGGAGATGCATTATAGAGAGTTTTCTGATTTGAGGCGCGAAATAAAGCTTAATATTACCACAGATAGAGCGGCCTACTTGGAAAAAGTACAGCATGATTTGACCCAAAACCCTTCTTGCTTTTGGAGATACATAAATTCCTATAAGAAGGCCAATTGCGTTCCAAGTGTTTTGAAATTTAATGATGTTGTTGCTAGTGATGGTGAATCTATTTCGAACCTATTTGCTGACTATTTTGAATCTGTTTACACAGATGATAGACACACCGATCTTCCATTCACTTATGAGAATCGTACAAATACTATTTTGTCTGACATAAGCATAACCGAGACTGTTGTTTTGAATAAGATAAATTCCCTTTGTTCATCGAATTCTTGTGGTCCAGACAAGATTACTGCATTTTTTGTTAAAAACTGCCCTTCGCTGGCACAGCCTTTGTCTTTAATCTTTCAGAAATCAATGTCTCTCGGAGCATTTCCCACAGTATGGAAAACAACCAAAGTTATTCCAATACATAAGTCTGGTAACCGCAACAGGGTCGAAAATTATCGTGCAGTCTGTATTGCAGCCATGTTTGCCAAAATATTTGAATCCATTGTTGCTGATGCCATTACCGATCACACCAAAGTCTCTGTGATTAATAACCAACATGGCTTTGTGTCTGGACGCTCCACCTGTACAAATCTGTTTTCTTTTACTAGCTTTGTTTCTTCTGCTATTGAGAACGGTAAGACGGTAGATTGTATATTTACCGATCTGTCAAAAGCGTTTGATCAAATTCCTGTTAATCTGCTTTTGTTAAAACTTAATAAAATGTACTCCATTTCTTATCCGTTGATTAACTGGTTGGAGTCCTACCTTACTGATAGAAAGCAGATTATAATTATGAATGGTCATGCTTCTCGCAGCTTTTGTGTTACGTCTGGAGTTGGTCAGGGATCCCATCTGGGTCCTATTTTTTTCTTGCTGTACATTAATGACGTAGACTCCGTGATAAGATTTTGCGAATTTCTGTTATTCGCTGATGATTTGAAATTATTTCGTCTAGTTTGTTCCGATAGAGATTGTGAACTTATACAGAGTGATCTTGTAAGACTCCAAGAATGGTGTGATCTCAGTGGTCTCAAACTTAATGTCAAGAAGTGCAAGGCTATGAAATTTACAAGGAAAAAATGTAACACATACCGCTCTTACTCGATCAACGATGTGATCCTTGATTGTGTTTATGAATACAAGGACCTTGGTGTTATTCTTGATCCTGCTCTGTCATACCATCGTCACTTGGACTTCATTGTATCGAAAGCCAATAAAATGTTGGGATTTATCAGTAGGGCTACTTGCGAGTTTGGCGACATTCGTGCTCTGACCACATTGTATTCATCATTCATAAGATCAATCCTTGACTACTGTTCTGTGATCTGGTGTCCATCGTATTCTTCGCGTGTTGGCAGGCTAGAGAGGATACAGCAAAAGTTTGTTAAAATCCTGTGTTTTAGAAGTCGCATTCAGTATTCCTCCGAAGCTTATGAAATGCTTTTGAAGTATTTTGGGTTGATGACGCTGTCTGCTAGAAGGTGTGTCTCAGATTTAATGTTTGTGTACAGACTGCTCAACAATGTTACCAACTGTCCGGAGCTGTTGGTACTATTCCAATTTCATGTACCTGTGAGAAGTCTGAGGAATAATCCAATTTTTATCGAGATTTTTCACAGGTCTACCTTTGGTCAGCATTCAGCCATGTCCAGATTGTGCCGTTTTGCAAATAATGTTTCTGCGAGTAACGGAAATTTTGATTTTTTTCATGGAAGTATGACTCGTTTTAGAAGGGAGTTAGTGTTATATTTGGAGTCGGTTTAGTCTTGTACACTGTACTTCACTATTGTTTTTTTTTGTACCCATGTTAGCTTATGCTGTTCAGTCTTTTTTTTTTTTTTTGTATTTTGTTTTTTCCGTTGTATTGCTTGGTAATGGTATAGTTATACCGTAAATGTAAATAAATAAATAAATAAATAAATAAGTAATCGATTGATCAAAACTCAACTGCGTTAGTATAGATTACAATGCTAAAATTAAAATAATTTTAAATAAATTTACCAAGGCTAGTAGACTGTTTCACAAGGAAAAAAATAATTACTTTTGTGGTAAGTTCGTTAATTACGAATTACAAATCAGTCACAAGAAAGTTTTTCTCAAAATAAAGCGTGATTTTTTGTAAAGAAACAAAATCATTTAAAAAAACATTATAAAGTAGAATTATTAAATTCATTCTTGAAAAACTATTATGAAGAAAACCGGGCAATCGAAAGTTGAATTAATAAAGAAAATTCTCCATGTGTCAAGTTAGAAATGATCATATAACGATGTAGGAGTGATGAAGAAGACCTGGGTTAGCGTATTTTATTTCATTGAAGGTAAAGTGAATCAATATGTGAAAATTGACATAAAGAATAAATTGGAAGCCATTTAAAAAAAAATTTGTTTTATATTTTATATTTTAACAAGACTATTATCTCAGCATTGCGATAGAAACTTTAGAAAACGTAGGAATAGCTAGGGACACCTCTTTAGTTTCCAAACATGAACCTTATTAAACTTTTATGATAGGCACTGAAGAGGTGGAGAAAACTATTGAAAATTGAAATTTATTCAATTTCATTTTTATTTTTATTTTTAAAATATATTATTGGCAACTAGTTCAGCGCACACAGTTGGTGTTTCAATTGAAACTGTTAATAAAGTTATAAAAGAAAAATTTATGATCAACTTCAAGCTAAGATAAAATTGACTGAATTTGAATTACGGGAATTCATAATAATATAAGCTTCTCATTATAAGAAGTGAAAATTTAAATCGACGTAGATTCATTCGATAAATCTTCATTTTTATCTAATTTTACATAAAATCTGTAGAACTTATTAAGGATTTTTCCAATATCAAATTTCAAGTAGGATTATTGTAATACCCGCCATAAAATATCACAGAACATCAAATCATTTAAATTTTCGTTAAAACTGAAATAGAAAATTAGTTAACTTGAATTATGGGTCGTCAGTTCTTTAAATTTTTTCATTAACATGCGTTGAACTTGTAAATTCCAAAATTATATTAATCTATATGTAAATGTAATTCACGACAATCCAATTAAACAAATAAGAGTAGAAAAAAATTCAACTATTGCGGTTATGTCGGTTTAACCATTTGAAATTGAAACTTAATATTATAGTTTTAGTTAACTTTTGTTAACTAACTTAGGCCGCTGCGCTGTCGGATTTAACTTTTTACGTTATATTAATAAATTACACGCGCGCACACAGAATTTATTCCCGAATGAAATTTATTTTAGTATAAGTATTTATTACATCCCTGGAGAGCGTCGATCCGTACTTATTGGATTGCCTAATTAATTATAAGATTATAATAAGCATGACAGATTTAACCTTTTTATTGAATCAAATTAGACGTTGTTTTTTAGGAAACATTTACTCACTGCTGCGGAAATGGCCGCATCAAAATCGAGGAACCGCAGTCTCGCAACCAGGTCCTCTCACGGTCTCTCAAATGGAGATGCGAGTCTACTACCGATTCAACAAGTCGAGACTACCCTAGTTGTCAAACCAATACAACTCTTACACACAAGAATTCACAAGATTCAATGAATATTCAACTTTATTCTTCTCAAAGGTAAATATCGAC
This sequence comes from Cantharis flavilabris, assembly GCA_949152465.1. Lineage (NCBI taxonomy): Eukaryota > Metazoa > Arthropoda > Insecta > Coleoptera > Cantharidae > Cantharis > Cantharis flavilabris. The sequence continues at coordinate 45,034,112 of OX424436.1, forward strand.
ATTTTCATATTTTATAGGTAAATCAAATTTTATCCGATTGAGCTGGAAGAGTTGAATTACAATTTTGTAGGCAAATTTACATTTTTTGATGACATGAAAGCATAGGACAACCACAAAAAATAAATTACTTCCGCTTTTTAACTAGGTGTATAATTAAATACGGCGCTGGTACCTGTTTAAGCAGGCTACACACTTACGGTATCATGATATATAATATGTATTTCATGATGTATAGGAGTTTGTGGAATTTGTCCACATGTGAACGTTCGTAACAGAGTCACGCATTCAATGGGAGACAATACTTGCCGAATCACGCATCGTGTGGATCCAGCATTAGAGGCATATCGATTGATACCTGGAAATGGTATCCGGATACATATCTCGGTATGTGTAGGGTCTTTTAATAGAGATATGTTAGAAGTTTTAACAAAAGCACCGGTTATGAGTTCACTTCAGGGTATACTCTGAAAACCGGAGCGCGGGGATCCGAAGAAAAGTGCTTGTAAGTGAGATTTTCACCCCTATTCAATATCTAAAATGTTAAGCGTAATGATTGTTACGAACCATAAAGTTTGCTTTTACGGTTTTTAACAATCATTATCATTACATTTAACTACTTGGTACACAGGGATGCTGGTCTTTGACCCTGGTTTTAAACTGTCAGACAAAGCCGACACTTAACATTTATTTGCTTCATTACGTCGAAGTTGCTAATTAAAATTTCCAAGTTGATAAGTCCTGAATTTTGATAATATTAGATAATGGCTAATTAACGGAGCAATAAATTAAAATTTTTTAAAATTAATTTTAAATAAAAAAATGCTGCAGTTTACAAATTAAAAATTTCTATCTTACATTATTTTAAAACTTTTCGACGATAAAAATTATTTCGTGGCTTTTCCACGCCTTCGTTTAAATTATTTCCTATACAAAATTTCTTTTATTTGTGGAGAACTTCTTTATTCACCGAGAGAAATTTTGTGAAGTGACCTTCGGATTTTTGTTGCATAATCTAACTCAAGTATTATTATTTAGATATTCTGCTATGTGCAAGATATGAAGAATTAGCTTTATTCGGCTTTGTTTTTTGCTACATTAACCCTCCAGTCTACGCGGTGAAGCCTGTCAACTGTCAGAATTTACTTATATGAAACAATATTTTATGTAATATATTTCACCCGTTGACCGAAGAGTTAAGTTTGCTTTTTAATTGTAGTAAAAAAGAAACAAGAATAATTTTTCGCAGAAATAGCGCTGCTGTGCGGTTTGAAAATTTTTGTTTAGAATTTTTCCACCGTAACTTTCATTTCCTTATAGCTGTTCGATACTTGTTAAATTCTAAACAAAGGACAGCCACAAAAATTTTGCACAAGATTTGGTATACGTGCAAGTTTTACTGTGGTTACAAAGCTTCTCATTCAAAAGAAACTTTCAATTCAGGTTTTTGTCACGGAACTTGGGTGTTCGTCATTGTTTGTGATTATAATATCTCAATTATAATATATATTCCTTTTAAATATTTAATTTCTAGAATTTCGTGGTAAAGATTTGAACAATACAGAGCAACGATATTTATTTCCAATTCAATTTTGTTTTCAAGATGAAGTAAATTCAAGAAATATAAAAATTGTTTCTTACCACAGTTTTGTTTATTGTGAAATTTTATTTATAATTGCTCTTAATTAAATGAAAAGTTAACAACATCCTTATACAACTAAACTTTGCTGTGCTACAGTCAGCTATGTGGAAATTTAACTTGAAATGAAAAGATCGTTCAAACGTGAAAATAATTAATATGTTTAATTAACACATTTTTAACCTAGACAAAGGTTAATTTCAGGATATGTTTGTATGTTTATAGAATTTGCCTTCATAACTTCAGAACGTATGCACCAACTTAGATGTTGTGGTTTCAACCAACTATTGCACAAATAATTTAAAATACCACATAATTGTATATACTTTTTCTTTCATTTTAAATGAATTAGTGATCATATGTAGTAGATGTGGTATAATCTGGATCTGCGACGGCAAAACCGGTTTTTAAAATCCTTTCTACTAAATTTAAATAAACGTTTAGGATCATTATTGTGTTGAAAATAAAATTGGATCATCTTTTCAATATGCTAGATTGAAATTAAACCTCTGATTGTATTGCCACTGTTTATGACAGCGTTAACATGTTTAACCAAAACCACCGATATTGCTTAGTTTGAAGCAATAGAGCACCGTCACAAAGCTTCATCTGTTGTGTCTGATAAGTGAAATGATTAGCATTGGATTTCAAAGGTTTGTTTTGAAAACCACCCCTATGCTATGACTTGCAAAATTGCGTATTTATTTAAAAGTACAACGGTAAGAAAAATAAAATGAGAAAAAACAAGTGGAAATTCCATAGGTTAATGAGCCCAGGTGTGATGACGTTGGACGCAGACACAGAAAAAATTGTACTACATATCAGGGTAGCTAAACTTTTCCAAGACAATTTTCATTAGAAACTAACCCGTACAGTTTCTTGTTAAGCAAATCCACTAAGTTTTATTTGTTCAAAATATTCACTTGAATACCTTCCAGAATATAACGTACTGATCCAAGTGATTTTATTTAACTGTAAAAATAATTAACTGTCAATTTTTATTGTTTATTTTTACAGATAATTTGAGTAGCCTGAAAAGTTTTTCATTGTAGAACAATTATTACCGATGATCACTGAAAAATGTAAATAATCTGATTGGCAAACCTTTAAATTTTATCTCAAATTATTTGTGTGGGTAGTAATAAATTAACTTTCTAATAATTGTTTTTCTTATTTTTAGGAACAAAACGAAGTATACACTGAACAATATAGAAGTAAATATGTGTAAGAAAAGTAATCAGCAGAATGGCAGAACATCGACGCAAGATAACGAATTTCCCGAAGCACGTGACACAATTTTAAATTCATTTTCGGTGAAAAACACAAAGAATGATTTTATTCCAATTTGGAATTACATATTTTGTAATGCACGACGTCTTTCGGATTCGGGAATCACTACACACGTTTCATCGCCAGTGCAAGAATTATACAAAGATAAGAAAAGAACATCATGTGATATTAGTAATAGTAGTTTGAAAGATGTAGATAGTGCTGTACTGAAAGATGAGTTGGAAAATTATTTATTTATAACCAAGTATCAACACTAGCGTGCTGTATTCCATTTTCTGTGCAATAAAATATGTCTAATTTGATATTTATGTAAAATAGATTGTCAAGTTAGATATACTTATTTATTAAATTGGAACGAGTGGAGACTTTTCCATTTAACGGATGTAAATGCTAAATGCCAATGTATGTAACTAGCTGCAGGGACCAATATTGAACGAACAGCTTTTCACATATCACTTTGAGGGTTTCTTTATTTTTCGGTCGACTTTCTACAAAAAATGCAATAAAAAATATTGCAAAGATACAAATTGATATGTGAAAAGCACTTGGGTCAATAGGCCCCCGGTAGCAATTTTTATTTTATAAAATGGTTTGTTAAATAATGATTAATTGATTGAAGTTTAAAGATTTTTGAGATGCAGCTCGTGCCTGTTCAATGGCACAGTAGTACTTGCAAAATTATTTTGTACAGTAATTATTATTAATTTAGGTAAGTTTTTTCAAGTAAATTGAAAAAATTAATTATTATTACACTTACATAGTATAATTAATGAATTGCTATGTATGTAAATGGGATGTTAAGGTTAATTTGACCTTCCGTTTCTCCCACAATTCTTAAATTTTTAAATTTCTTAAAATTCTCAAACTGATAAAACTACCTACAGAATAATAAATTGGTTCAATATGCATTAACAAACCTTTATTCTCCGACTGAATTCTTTCGGCCCGGCAATCGCTGTGCCTGATTAATCCTTGTATCTACTATTTATTATTAGATTACTATATTTTTATAAAAGGATATTGTTGTTCATATATATAGCATAATTATTATTCTTTGTTTTTAACAATGTCATTGTTCATCGTTGTGTAAAATAAACATGTTTTTATTAATAATAAGAAACTTCCGAAGTAAGTTGAATTACTACTATGTCCAATTGTACCGAAGTGATTAGGCATTATTGAAAATTGCCAGTAATGCTTTGTGTCTTGGAAACGTACCAACTTTGATCTTACAAATGCAGAGTAAAACAGGTCCACTTCTTTTTTTAAAGCTATTATTCTGTGGTCACATAAAGCCATGTTCACACGATCTTCCAGATTATCTATTTTGGTGACGTGATTGAGTAATATTTTGTAGCCTATTGATTAAATGGAGAATTTACAACAGTCAAAATTAATATTGTTATTTTTAACTACCGACATTTTAAGTTTTTTTGTTCAAATAATAGTATTGGTAAAACTTAATTTTAGAGTACATCATGACGTCATTAGACGCTATGCAAGACGTAGCAACGAAATAAACGTCAAATAATTGAAACGAAAATACAAAAAAAAGAATTTGAAAAATATTTAAAGACTATTAAATAAAATCTCTACTTATGTGCCCTCATTTATTTAAAACTTTTTGAGATTTTCAATATTTTGATTGAAAATAATCTTTATCTACAAATTTTTAAAAATTTTTTAAATAATAGAGTTCAGTTTGGTGGTTTACCATTGGCTTCCATGAAAAGACGTCCATAATATAATTCTTATTTTGTTTGTTATTACCTCGGTGTTAGCAGTCAATGCTCTGTCTCTCTCTTTATTTACAGAACTTTGTTAATTCGACAGGTTAAACTAAACGCATTTTACTCTAAATATCTGCTTGGTAAACTAATTTAGTTTGAAATAAAATTCTTTTATGTTGTTTTATAATACTGTACTTGACTACTCCAGTGAAACTTCGCTCATCACTCAAAATTGTTACCGTGATAACGAGAGTAATCGTGCGGTTTGACATTTTCCTGGTCTCGAATCGCATATTAAACTTGTCAGGAGCTTAACATGACTTTGACCTGAAACAATAATGATTAATTGCACGAGAAACAAACTGTTATTATGTACCACAAATTGTAAAGCATTATGAATCTCAGAAAGTTAAGATTTAGGGAGAGCAAGTTCCTGTAGACGTTATTTTTCCGCTACCCTGCGCGGAATAACTGCTTAGCAATATAATAAAAATTTATACTGCAAGCGTTTCTATTGAAAGCAATTACTTAGAGATACCTTTTACTTATTTATTTAAGCTAACTTTACTAAAATTTCTACAGAGATTTTTTAAGTCACATATAAACAAAAAACGATTCGTATTAAATTTGAAGTCATGTTTTCAAAAGGTACAATTTACATTGCTCACATAGTACTGTACACTTATTTTTGTGAGATACTGTATACAACACTGTGTCGTCTATCCCTGCTTTTCTTGTGAATTTATTTAGTTTGTATATTTTATTATTTTCTTCAATACAATTTTAAAGCTCCCTAATTATAATATTATATTCCTTCTATTTATTTATACATTACATGAGAATAACAAATTTCAAGAAAGGATTTCCTGGTAAGTTTTACCTAAATAATCCAGCTTAGTAAACATATATAATTAATAATAACTGTTGACAACTTCGAAAGAAAATAAGAGGTTTTACGCAATAAGGTACAAAAGTTCTATGTAGAATTTTCAGCTTTTATTAATGGCTTTCAGGTTGTATGCGAAATGGTAAACTTCAAACAATAATTATTCATGCATATTATTCAACGTTGTTTAGCTATAAAAGCTTATGATAAAATGTATTAATATCAGTCACAACTTCCAATTTTAACATGTAAACATATTTTGATGAGTCAAAATTGATAAAATTACTACTACAAAAAGTAGTAGGTAGTTTTGCTGAAAGGAGTAAACTAGAACAGTGGTAACTGGTAAAATAAACCGTATTAAGAATAAGAACTACGAAAAGATAAAAATAATAATAGGCAGTGGTGTTGTGGTACAACAAGATAACGACTCGAAGCACAGTTCCCTACTTTGCCGTTGGTACCTATGTAAGTAAATATATAATTTAGTATTTATTAATGTTATAGAAATAATTGTTAAATAAATAAACTCTTACAACATAATATAAACATAATCAACAAATAATCTCAAGCCTATACTTTGCAACAGAGATAAATTCTTTCTTCTAATATAAAACAAATATTATTTCTTCTGATATACTAAAACATTGTTACATACAGCTTCATAATATTTAGCAATCATACATTTATCAAAAAGAACTCAACTGAAACGTTCAAATTAAATACATGCAAATGTAAGCGAAAAATACAATCAAAGATGTTATAGAGTACGCAAATGTCGATCCCTTTATCATTTTAAATGAGAAAGGCTGGAAAATAAAATGAACAAATGAATGAATGATCGTCAACAAAGAAATTGAAATAATATTAATCTCAACAAAAATATAATAAATTGTAGCTTCTTTATAACATTGTTAAATTAAAAACCTTGAAAAAAAATGCTTTCAGGAATTTTGAGTAAATTGTTCTAGCGAAGTTGATCAAATTGTTAACATTCTAAAAATTCATTTCATAAAATTCTTGAGGTCTCGAATTTATTTTAGTGACAACTTTGAAAACATTGCAATCTATTATAGGTTATTAAACCTCTCCATATTATTATTGTTGTCTCTTTTTAAGGTATTTTACTTTACTTTAATTACTTTAGGGTCATTTATAAATATATTTAATATTACAGAATTAAACAATTAAACTTTAAATAACAAGTGAAATAAAATAATATAATCAAATTATATTTTTTTTGAGCTTTCGACGAGGTTTATATTAAATAAATTCTGAAGAAGGCGACAAAAATCGTCGAAAGCTCAAAAAATATATAATTTGATTATATTATTTTATTAAACTTGTTATTTAAAGTTTAATTGTTTATTTTCTCACAAGTTAAGATTTATATATTTAAATATTACAGAATTATAATCATATTACTATATAATATATAATCAGCTAATACATTCTAAATAGAATATCGCTATCTCATTTGAGATTTACAAATCCTTTTATTGAGGTGGATTAATCCCCGTCTTACAAAATGTTAAGTTACGTTGTTTATATTTTTCTGCTTCATCTTTTGTCCATTTCTTCTCCAGTTCGGTCCTTCTTACATGTCTTCACAGTCTCGGGTGGTTCGCGGCTCTCTTCACCACATCCCTCCATCCCTGCCTACCGAAGGCCCTTTCCGCCCGGTCGGCGATCCCCATTTCTCTCAAGTCACGTTTCACCTGGTCCAACCATCTAATCCTCGGTCTTCCCCGCGGTCTACTATCTCCAGGTTTCCATTGTGTTATCACTTTTATCGCCGCTGCGTTCTCCGATCTCATGACGTGACCCAACCATCTAATGCGTTGAGACTTCACATATTTGACAATGTCTTCTCCGTTGTTCAATCTTGTTATTTCATGGTTCTTGGTCCCAATATAGATCTCATTACTCCTCGCTCAAAGACTCGGAGTTTCTCTTCGTCGTCTGCAGACATACACATTGTTTCCGACGCGTACGTGACCGCCGGCCTTACCAAAGTCTGATAGATTTTCATCTTTGTTCTTTTTGTCAGCTGTTTACTTGTCAACATAATTTTGTTTGCGTAATAGGCTCTGTTTCCGAAGTTTATTCTTCTTTTAATTTCTTCGTGCCTTTCTCCTTTTCTGTTTATTAGTACTCCAAGGTAGGTGAGACTTTCTACTTTTTCAAATTTGTACTTATCGATCTTGAATTTTTGTCCTTGGTAGTATTTACTTCTATCACATTTCATGTACTTGGTTTTTCTTTCACTCACCAACAGCCCCATCGTATACGCTTCTCTCTCTATTGCCTCAAACATTTCTCTAATTTTTCTTTGTGATCTCGCGATCAACACTACATCGTCCGCATATATAAGCATTTGTCCTTCTTTGGTTGTTATCAAACCATTGGAGTTAACTTTTCTGATTATTTTTGCAATCATAATGTTAAAGAGGGTTGCTGAGAAATGCATCGCCCTGCCTTACTCCGCTATTATATTCGAATTCTTCAGTCATTCCTGTCTCTGTTCTAATGTATGCAGTCGTTTTCTCCAGCGTCATCACAATCAGACGAATCAGCTTCGCTGGCAGACCGCTCTCTACCACTGCTTGGATCAATTCACGCCTGTCCACCCTGTCGAAAGCTGAAAGTCGATAAACAGGAGATGCATGGCTGTATCGTGTTCATAAAGTTTCCCTTGTGCTTGTTTAACAACATGTATTGCGTCTACTGTAGAGCGTCCTTCTACAAATCCGTATTGGCATTCTTCTAATAGCTCTTTCGTGTGTTCAATTAAACGGCCATGTATCGGCGTTGTTAATATCCCATATGCTATGTTGAGCAACGTAATGCCTCTGTAGTTTTCACATTCTTCCGGACTGCCCTTTTTCTTCAATGTTATTATTACCCCTTCGCTCCATTCCTTGGGCATCACCTCTTTGTTCCAAACCTGCATTATAAGCTTGCTGATTCTTTCACGTAACATGTCGCCCCCATACTTGATCAGTTCTGCACAGATCGACACCGTCCAGTATCTATTGCCTTCATGATTTCGCATTGGGTTAGGTTTGCTATTTCTTGTTCGTTTTCAGTCGTCTGTATTGTATTGACATTATCCATTTCGTATTTTTTATTTAGCAACTTTCTGAAATGTTTCACCCATAGTTGTCCAAATTTCTCTGTGTTGTATTCCACCACTCCATTTTCGTTTTTTATGCCTCTTGGACGTATCTTGTGTGTCTTTTTCTAGACTTTCATAAGTTGATAAAACATTCTTGATTTGTTTCTGTTGTTGCATGTTTCTATCAATTTCATCTTCTCTTGTATCCAATTGTCTTTCTTTTTTCTATACAATTTACTCGCTTCTTTTATGTTTCTTTTGTGGGCCTCGGGGTCTTCTTGTTTTCCAGTTTTCAACCAATTTTGTCTTGAGGTTGCTTTTCTTTCGCTGAATTTTATGCATTCCTCATCGAACCATATTTTACTTTTCTTTATCTTCCGTTCGAACCCGATTTCTGCTTCAGCAACTTCTTTCAAGCTTGCTATTATGTTGTTCCATTCTTGTTGTATATCATTATCAATTTTTCTCTTCTCCATTTCCTTGTTCATTCTATCTTGGTATTTTTCTCTTCGTTCAGTTTTGCGAAGTTCCTCTATTGCCAATCTTTTGTTTTGTTTTTCACATCTGTTAAATTTTGGTATTTTTAGTTTTACCTTGGCGATTAGTAGATAATGGTCTGAGTCCGCATCGGCGACCATGTATGATCTTACATCTTTTATCATTGTTGATGCTCTTTTGGGCACCATTACATGGTCGATTTGGTTTCCGTCATTATTTTTTCCTCTATTACTAGAGTATGGAATTTATGCACTAAAAAGTACCACATATATGCACTTACATTCATATGCAGCAATAAATGTCTGAAATATGAATGTATACACTGTTAAAAATTTATGAAAAATTACAATCATTTTTAATGTTAAAGGGCATAGGAGGATAAGCATGGCGAAACTGCCCCCGGGAAATATTTAATCTCCACTTTGGGCATATGTTAGTACTAATAATACTAAGATCTTGAAATTTTTAGATCTCTAACTCAAAGGGGCTTCGAGAAAATCAAAAAATACTAAAAAATAGAAAAAAAATTTTTACTCCAGAACGGCTTAATCAATTTTGATGAAATTTTAGAATATTAAAGAGGTGTATAAAGGTCACCTTTGGACAAAATAACAGCCGTATTGGATTTCATTATCCAGTGAAAACAAATTTTTTTATTTAAAAATATTTTTTTAAACTGTTGTGATTTGGGCAAAATTATAAAATAATTTAAACTTAAATAGCAAATTTATTATATTTTAATACAAAAGTGAGGTCCTAAATACGCAATTAATATTGCAACAACCCCGAGGCACGTATCTACCCCAAACACATCAAAGCTCGAGCATAGGTAAGAAACCATCCAACAATGCAGAAACCATACATAATACGGCAAAAATTCAATTATTTCCTGGTGCTAACAGTTCCTCTTACTCGTGTCCTACTCTAATGGAAACACAACACCCACAACCTAACGCAACAACATACTATGGAAACCATCCAATGCAGTATCCTATGCAACCGGTAGCTACACAATATCCCCTACAACTGCAACAACATCAGATGTGGATGCCTACAGCAAACACATTCAGTAGTTTTACTGAGGAAATACCCAATCCAAATGAATGGAAACGTGTTCGGTATAACAAACGTGGTCGAAACGACAGTCCAGATAAGAAAACTAGAAGACCAAAGCAGGTTACACTAGCTGATTACTGGCAAAAGCACTTGAGCTAAAACATTGAGTTGAATTATTTATCATAACTGCTGATCCCATCATGGTCCCACTTTGAAATTTTTATGAAGTATTCACCAAGTCACCATTATAAATATAAATTATTTTTATAATTTTCAAAAACACTAACTCAAACATTTTTTCAAAAGCACTTTTTGAGCTAAATTCAAAAAATATAAGAATAATACAATACGTAGAAAATCAAAAATTCAAAAAATTTAAAAAAAGAGACAATTTAACACATAACAGGTCCGAATTAAGAAAAATATTTGAAAAAATGAAAAATTCGTAATACGATAGTACAATATAACGTTATTTCATGGTTATTGCCATTCTTCAGTTGCACGCAATCGCTTACATTGTAAAATAAGAAACAAATTTTCAAACTAAACAAAAATATCGACTAAATTGTACAAAATTGACTTACCATAACCTCCAAAGATTATCAAAAATAAACTTGTTACCTGAAGTATGAATAATTTAAAAATGATTTGAACTAAGAAATTCGTTTACCTAGCACTGCTAGTATGAAATCCGAAGGCACTGCCCTCTTAATATGATTTCTAAAAACTTTGAAAAAATTTCAAAATTAAAAATTTTACCACGTTTTTTAACCGTGAGGCGTAAAACTAGAAAAAGAACTCAAAATAAAAAATTGTAAGTAAATTTGTGGTTTTTAGTATGTATTTATGGCTAAATTCAAAAAATATAAGAATAATACAATACGTAGAAAATCAAAAATTCAAAAAATTTAAAAAAAGAGACAATTTAATACTCCCCACTTTTTGAGCTTTCCAAAAAAATTTATTTTTATTACAAAATAATCAAGATTAGTATCAAATTAAAACCCTTTAAATCCTCTTTAAAATGAGCTACAGCACAGCTCTGTATGACTTATAGAACTGAAGTTATAACATTTTGTATGATTGAGCGTAAGCTAAAAAAGTATCGTTTTTTGCGATTTTTAGAATTAAATAACTCAAAAACTATAAAAGTTAGAATTTTTTAAAAATAACATTGGAATTCAGGATGTTGAAGAGTATAATTTATCAAAGTTTCAAAAAAATCTGTGATGGTCAATTTGAAAGCTATCTATTTTTGGTTGATTTCATATGGAATGACCCAGTTCTAAAATACATTACATTACTCAACTAACACCCAAAAAATAAAAACGGAAATTGAAAAGCACGGCCATATAGTTACAAATGTATGTAATATCAGGGATAGGAATACTAAAAACCCACTTCCAATGTTCTACATCGAATTGAAACCACAAGATAATAATAAAGATATTTATAAGTTGAAAACAATCAACAGCAGTCAAATACACTTCGAACTACCTCAACAAAGAAGAGAAATTCCACAATGCACTAAATGCCAACGATATCGGCACACAAAACGGTTTTGCTATCACACCCCGCGCTGTGTTAAATGTGCGGGAAGTCATGCCACCATTAGCTGTCAGATAAAATAGAAGACCAATCTGGTTAAATGTGTTTCATGTGATGGCAACCACCCAGCAAATTACAAGGGGTGCACCATATATAAACACCCACAAAATAAGAAATATCCTGCACTTACAACACAAACACACTGCAATCACAAGAACAGTCTAGTCAAGAAGCACAACTCCCAAACATACATAATCAACAACAATTTGCAGATGCACAGCTAACAAATGATATTGTGCAAGAACTGAAAAACATGAAAAGCCTTATTGAGCAAATGGGGACAATACTAAATCTGTTGACAATGTTCCTGACAAAAAATCAAACTGTTGGAACAAATTAAAATAGCACACTGGAACGCTAATGACCTAGCGCAACACGGCCAAACCATAAAAGCATTTATTGCTGAAAACAACATTGATATAATCCTAATCTCAGAAACGCAGAAGCCACGGACTACTCACTTTGGAGGGCAACAAAGAAATTAAAGCAGCCACAAGACACCTAAGAGTGATAGTGAAAAAGCTGTGCTGTTTGCAAGACACTTGACTAATGTTTATTTATAATTAACCAAAAAGTCGGACGTTATTAGCAAAAGCTCTCAACCATCGATCAAGGCATCTAATAATGCTTCCAATATTACTAAATCTAATCTTTTGCCTAATGTACAGATGTTAGAAGAAACTAGGATCGACAATGCTTCATTAACTGTTGGGGATCAACCAACAAACGTGACTAATGCTGGCAAGAAATCTGATGCTACAATCATTAATAGTACGGTAAGTGCTTTAGTAGATGGACAACCAGCGGAGCAGGTCTTCGTAGACAACTTACGAAATACTACAAGTGGCACTCGAAATAATTTGTTAGTTACAGTTGGCTCTAAACCCTTAATTAGAAAAATAAATGGTCGTGGTGTGGATGTGAATTCTTTGTTGACTGCCCCTGCAAAGATTAATCGTCGATGGGTATTTATCTCTGGTGTAGATGTTAATACTTCTTACCGTTCATTATCCAAGTATATTGCTTAATAAGCTTAATGTTAATGATGTTTGTTTCAAGGTCTTTTCGACCTTGAGTACAGCTCTAGTTTTAAAGTGGGGGTGCTCGATAAGGATTTCGATATGTTATTCAACGAAGATGCATGGCCACGAGGTGTCTCACTTCGGGAATTTGTAATAAAGAAACAACACCCTTCCGAAAATTTTCTGTGAGTTGGGTTGGAACTAGAAAGATCATAAACAATTTAACCATTTACTTTCAAAGCTGTGGTGGTATTAAAACCAAGATTGCAGATATCAGTAAGAATGTTAATTGCTTTTCTTATGACGTTATTATTTTAATTGAAACTTTTTTGGATGACAAAATTGCATCCAGTGAACTTGGTTATCGTGACCACAGTGTTTATCGTTGTGACAGGTCGACTTATTCCAGTAATAAGACTAGTGGAGGGGGAGTGCTAATTGCGGTTCGTAATAATCTTGGCTTATGCAGATTGATTGGCACAACCGGCATAATTCAAAATGTCTTTGTTCAAGTATGCAATGTTATTATTGGAGCAGTATATTTGCGTCCAAGTAGTGAAGTTTCATCATATGAAACGTTTGGTAAAGTAGTCGATGGGATTTGTGACTGATTTCCTCAGGCAAAGCTTTTGATTTGTGGTGATTTCAATCTTCCCAAAGCTAAGTGGTCATACGATGGCACTAATGTGATTTCTACGATTAATTCATGTACTAAAACACTAGCGCTAAGTGATTGTTTAGCCTTTCATGGGTTATTTCAACTTAATCAGCTTTCCAATTGTCGGGGAGTTTTGTTAGATTTAATGATGGTTAACTTTGACATTGAAATTGATATTGCTGTTGACTTGCTGTGTGGTACATCGGTTCACCATGAAGCTTATTCGCATGGCATTTCGGTTCACAATGTACTTAATACCATTCTCTCAGTCGATAAATTTATTTTTTTGATTTCAAAGCAGCGGACTATGGTCGAATTAATGATTGTCTTCTATCAGTGGATTGGTCGACAGTCTGGGAGTTATGCAACATAGATATGATAGTTGATGCATTTTACCGGATATTGTGGGACGTTATTGGTGCCTTTGTTCCTATGAAAAAGGTTTGGGTATCAAAATATCCAGCTTGGTTCTCAGGTGATCTACGCCAAATGATCAAAGAGAAAAAAATGGCGCACAAAACGTATAAGCAAACTCGTAGTAGAGTGGATTACTTAGTGTTCTGTAATCTTGGTGAACAAGTAAAGACACTCCACTCGGAGCTCTATCTTAGGTATCTAGCTAAAATGGAGAACGATATTCATGCTTGCCCAAGAGCCTTTTGGAAACATGTTAATAATTCCAAAAGCAGTAAAGAGTTTCCGATCTTAATGTTTTTAACGGATAATGTCTCCAACTCAGGTCAGCACTGTGTAGATCTTTTTGCGGATTATTTCTCTAATGTTTATAAGAATTATAGCCACTCAATACACACATACACTTCTGAGAGGACAACTGATTTTAATTTTGTTAATTTATCCGAATGCACGGTTTTTGAAGCTATATGTAAACTACCTGATAGCTTCAATTCTGGACCTGATGGTATTCCGTCTCATTTCATTAAGAACTGCTTATTCTCTCTCTGTAAACCCATTTTCATTTTATTTAAACGGTCTCTAGATGGTGGTTGCTTTATTAATCCAATTTTCAAGAAGGGCGATAGAAGTATAATATCTCGAACTACAGAGGAGTATCTATTCAGTCAACGATACCAAAAATTCTTGACAAATTAGTGTCTGATCAATTGAGAGACGCTTGTAAGTCTCTCATTGTTGAGCAACAGCATGGCTTTTACCCGGGTTGTTCTACATCGACCAATCTACTTTCTTTTGTGTCATATACTCTCGAGGCATTTGAACAGCATAAGCAGGTTGATGCCGTTTACACCAACTTCTCTACGGCTTTTGATCTGGTGTCTCATGTTGCGCTTCTGGCGAAACTCTCTTCTCTTGGCTTTAAATCAACTGTGTTAAAATGGTTTAGCAGTTTTTGGATTGGAAGAACTCAAAAAGTAAGAATTGATAACTTTATATCATCGTCTATCCAGGTTACATCTAGCGTTTCGCAAGAATCTCATTGCGGTCCAATTCTGTTTTTGTTATTTATTAACGATAAAGGAAAATTTTTATTGTATTCTCATTTCTTACTGTTTGCCGATGACTTGAGAATTTTCAAAAATATCACTTCCGTAAGAGATTTTTTACTTTTGCAACAAGATATTAATAATCTAACCGAATGGTGTACATTGAATAATCTCGAATTAAATTTTGAAAATTGTTGTGTTTCAAAATCTCCATTAGATTTTTTACTTTGTTTTGTAAATTTATATTATGCTTAAATTTGTAAATATTTAAATTTTTATCGTATTCCAGCTAAGTAATTGGGCTCAAAACAGTTCCATTGATTTTAGAACGATTTTGCAATTTTGTTTTTGTGTTTTGCGAATAAATTTTGTTTTAAAATTTTTTAAAGTTGATTTTTGCTTATTATAATTATATTTTTTATAAAATTATTTGAATATTTGAAATTGAACAGTATTGGAAATTTTTTTGAATGATTTTGGTAAGTGTTTTTTGGATGTTTTTTTTTTCAAGAATTGAAACCATAAATATTATTTGAATTGAATTAGATTATGGAAAAAGTTGTTAAATTGGAATTAAAAGTTCAAGTTCAAGTTATCATGAATTAAAATATCTATTCGAGTTATTTACCCATTTCAAAATAGAAAAGTTTGTTGAAATTGAATATTTAAATTTTTAAGCAGATTTTGAAGCATTGGAAATTTTTTTCTAATTTTTCTATTTTCTAACTGACCTGGTTTTCTGGATTTCTAGAATCCGGAAAAATACAGCTCAATATAATAATTCGCTTCGTAGATCTCTAGCAATTTGGTTTTTATTTTGAAATTTTGAGTCTTCTAGTATTAATGTTCTCGTAAGATAAGCCGATCTGTACAATTCACCTACGACCACTAAAAATGGTAGTTTTAACAGCATAAGTACTTAAACAAAAATTATTGTTGGTGCAGGTAATGAAAAGATCACAAATATCGAAAACCTAATTAACTTTTTCAATAAAAAAAAATGTTTCTTCAGCTATCATTGAATTGAAAAAAACAAGATAGAAATTCTTTTATTAAACCACTTTGTCCTATCCTTACAATATCAAATAACTCTTTCATTATTGGGTTATTACTGTTGGGATTTAATATTATTTAATATAGCGGATTGTTTTAATTAAAAAGTGAAAAGTCTGTAATTTAAACATGATGTCCTAAAATTGTGCATTTCAGAGTTATATGAGTAAGTATTAATATTTTTATATTATTTTTCTTTGGTTTCAGTATTATATGAAATATTCATTAGATATAAGTAACTTTTTCAGTTTGAATTTCAAAAATAATTGAATAATTTCAACGGGTAAACATTAATTATGTTTGCAGCGCACCCTTGACGAAAAGTTTAGAAGTTGGAAAATCATTACCTACTTCCTGAAAATTTTCCGGAAAAGCTCTACCTACTAAAATATAGGAGATAGTAGATATCTTATAATAATACAAATTTTATTGTATAAAAGCTATTCCCTGTAATAAACTTACATCATTTCAAGCTTTGAATTTTAATTAAAGAGTTAATCAATAGGTGAGGTTACATGGGTTTAAATAAATTAATAAAATATAGTATAAATTAATACAAATTAAAAATTTCAATTTTTACTTTAATTTCAAAGCAATAATTAATTATTTACAATACAAACATAATTAACAAATACAATAAATTATATTTTCCAATATGGAAAAAAGATTATTAGGTGAATAATAATAAATAAGAATAAACAATTGTTTCTCTTTTGATCTGGATGTTCTGTCTATGCCCATATTGACTGCTAAACTATATAAAAATATATGTAAAACATAAAATAGGGTGCCCAACTAGCACAATTAGTCGCCGGAACGTAGCAGTATGACTACTATAGGGAACCGCGAAGTCGTCGATACTAGAGATGGGCACGTAATAGGCACGTGCTTATTACGTGCCTGCTACCAAAATGGGGAACACTTTTGTGGTAACCATAACGTCCCGGGGTCGTTCCGGCGACTTCTACCGCTACGTTCTAATAACGTTACCGTTACGTCTCGAGGACCACCCGGGGTGGTAACTACGACTTGAATGGGAACTACACATTTTATTTAGGGTTTTGGTTTTGTACCTGCTTTGTTCATTGTCGTAAAACTTCTTTTGTAAAACTTATATTTCTTACCTTCATGATCCTTGTCTATTTCTTTAACAGATAAACAAGATGGATTACTTAAGAAGTACCTAAATATTATACTACGTATGGAAATACTATAAGAGAATATAAAATTACATTATTTTTCAATGGATATGGTGATAAAATTGAAACAAATGCAAGTTTATTGTGAAATATATTAATTGTACATCGAAATTTAACCATGCGTCATTGAAATTCGTATTTTTTTAATTAAATTATTTTATTTCAAATATTTGTCATTTAACAATCTGACAGGGTCCGTTACTTTGGCCCCCCCCAGTTAAAATTTTTGGCCAAAAAGCTAGCTCCCGAATCGATATAGCTAGCACCGGCTAGCACCCTAATATTAAAGCTAGCACCATTACAGTTTTTTCACAAATCCACATTGAAACTGGGGGGGGCTAAAGTAACGCTAGCCCCCCCCAGTTAATATTTTGGCTCCAAAAGCTAGCTCCCTAATCTATATAGCTAGCACCAGCTAGCACCCAAATATTAGAGCTAGCACCATTACAGTTTTTTCACAAATCCACATTGAAACCGGGGGGGGCTAAAGTAACGCTAGCCCCCCCCCCGTTAATATTTTGGCTCCAAAAGCTAGCTCCTTAATCTACATAGCTAGCACCAGCTAGCACCAAAATATTAGAGCTAGCACCATTACAATTTCTTTACAAATTAGTATTTGATAAAAATGATAAAAATGTTTAAATGTTTCATTCCACTGCGCATGATCCGATATATTTCACACGCTCCGCCCATTCTAAACTTGACTAACAATTTTTTAACAGCTATGGCTTATTGTTAATCTATATTATGTCATTTATTTAAGAACAAAACGATAAAGTTAATAAATACAACCTTAATTATCATAATATATCGCTTTGTATATATTCTTCCTTTTCTTTATCATGTAGCTTTCCCATAACGTCTTCTTCTGCAAAATTTTCCTCATCCATCATCTTGTTTAGCTCAACTGTCCCTGTAGATATACGTCCAATAAGCCACTTTTTATTAATTTCGCAAATTGTCGGGTTGCCATTGTAGTGCCCTTCTGTATCGGAATAAGCAACAATAAACATAGCATCTAATAATAACTGCAAATCTTCTATTCCTTGACATTGTACAACTTGTCCCATACATCGAAGATAAAATGTTCTTGTTAGTTTATGCTGATTTCTAAGACTAGGCCATCTAGTAACGAGCTTTATAAAATGGGCCACGTCAAAACGAAGAAAACATTTAAAAATTTTATCATCATTTCTAAATAGTACCTTGTAACATTGTTCAATGTATTGGTTGAGGTTCTTATACTGAGTAAATGTGTTTGCGCACGAATGCATTAAAGCAAGAGACATATCAGTTACTACTTCTGACGGAGTACATCCTGCGCTTCTAAACCAAACGGATAGCCAATGCGTTATTTCTTCTGTGTTTTGCGAATCACTAAGCATTGATCCAACGGAATATTGTTTTTGATTTGGATACAATATTACAATATCATATAAAAAGATATGCCTTGATTTGCTTCCATCGGTGTAGATAATACGTTTTACAACTGATCCTGTGGCATCGATAGCTATTCTACTATAATTGTTTTCACAATATCGACGATACACAAGAAGCTGAGAATTTGACCACCAAAATACAAAAAAAGGGGAATAGCCAATATTGCGAATAACATTAGAAAATTCTTGAACGTTTTTCATTTCGTAAAGAGAATCAATAGGTTTTTCATTAATTCTTTTTCTTTTCTTTACATTTTGCAGCTCTAAGTGTACTGAGTTCAGGCATCATTTTTCCTGTTTCTAATTCGTTATTAATAATCATACTTTGAATTCTACTAGATGAAAACTTCTCATTCACCATTTTATTTACATAGTGAGATCGCAGGTCACCCCGAAGTGGACGTCTGAAATTTAATGTGTGCTTCTTGCTAAAATTTCCTTGAACAGTACAATTCAGTTCCGAAATTTCATTTTGTTGTGGTTCGTTAATCAAAACGCATGTAATTCTTGATTTGCATTCTTTGCAAACTGCCCAAATCTTTAAAAACAGTGGACCAAACGGAAACAATCTGTGCCTGTCAAATGTTAACGTACATGTAAGTGACGAATTTTCTATTAATTTCTTGTGTATTATATTTGTCCAATTTGAATTTGCGAAAACATATGTATTTCTAATTTCACCAGTGTGCTTTGATTTTCTCACAGACTTATCCTTTCTTTTGTATGTAACAAGTTTTTTATCAAAACTTACATATTCAGTCCATGTCAAAGCAATATTAAACCGATAAGTAGTTTCCAGTTCGTCAACACAGTCTTCTTCAATATCAGTGCTAGTATCACTGTTACTGTTAGTATTACTGCATGATATATTACCGATAGAAACTTCTTCGTATATTGCTTGTACATCTTTAACATCATCCGGATAAATTTGTAGAACATTCCATAAATCATAATAATTTTTTGAAACTGCCGTGTAAATTCCAAGTTTTGATATGTTCAGATTATAAAGTATCATAAAATCTTCCGATATTTTCTGCCAAATTGCATTGTGTTTTGAAACAAAACATTTTTTCTCTCTATCGTACAGTGATTCTAATGGAAACTTCAGCAATCCTTCTACAATTGTGTGAATATCAGATTCAGAACGTTTTTTTCCCATTTTAAGTTATATTTGGTATAATTTTTGTTACTTTTCCTTCCCAAATCTCCTATATAGACTAATCCCATTATCTGTTAAGTAGATAATTCCCTAAGCGTATTATCCTTTTTAATCATAACTCGGGGGGGGGGTGATAAGAAGTAAATCTTCAATCTTGCTTGTAGCGCCAGTCCTGGCTATTATCGAGACCGAAATTATCTTATTTATGACGTAGTCTTATAATTATAAATAATAAATAAATGATGTCACCCAAGTACGGACCTGATAAGTGAATATTTGAACCTTTCCATACAGGGCGGTTAAATTAAATAAAATTTATTTTACTTTGTCCACTATTATAGTATATCTACGTATTTACTATTTATTTCATATTATACGATATTAGTGTATTACAATTTGATATAGAGAAACCGTGTCGATGTACAAAGCGATATATTATGATAATTAAGGTTGTATTTATTAACTTTATCGTTTTGTTCTTAAATAAATGACATAATATAGATTAACAATAAGCCATAGCTGTTAAAAAATTGTTAGTCAAGTTTAGAATGGGCGGAGCGTGTGAAATATATCGGATCATGCGCAGTGGAATGAAACATTTAAACATTTTTATCATTTTTATCAAATACTAATTTGTAAAGAAATTGTAATGGTGCTAGCTCTAATATTTTGGTGCTAGCTGGTGCTAGCTATGTAGATTAAGGAGCTAGCTTTTGGAGCCAAAATATTAACGGGGGGGGCTAGCGTTACTTTAGCCCCCCCCGGTTTCAATGTGGATTTGTGAAAAAACTGTAATGGTGCTAGCTCTAATATTTGGGTGCTAGCTGGTGCTAGCTATATAGATTAGGGAGCTAGCTTTTGGAGCCAAAATATTAACTGGGGGGGGCTAGCGTTACTTTAGCCCCCCCCAGTTTCAATGTGGATTTGTGAAAAAACTGTAATGGTGCTAGCTTTAATATTAGGGTGCTAGCCGGTGCTAGCTATATCGATTCGGGAGCTAGCTTTTTGGCCAAAAATTTTAACTGGGGGGGCTAAAGTAACGGACCCAATCTGACACCGGTATACATAGTAACAATTTGATTATTATTCTTTGGGTCTTAAAACTACTTTTTATGCATTAATATATTACATTTGATGCAAAAATTATGTTTGTTCGTTATTCTGATTCAAGGTTCATATTTTACAATAATGGCTGCCATCAATAAAATATATAAAAATGGCGTGTGATTGAAAAAATAACTTTAAAGTCGTCATCACCCAAAACTGTGACCTTAAAGTAATGACTACCTTGACCCTAGTGACGAGGTGGTCGCCGCACTGCAAAGTTATAACTTTAAAGTTATTGTTACTGCAAAGTCTCGAAAGCGACTTTAAAGTAACCGACATTATGATGGTGGGGTAAGTTTTACAACCCAAACAAAACCCTACTATACCCATATAACTGTACAAACGTTTCTGTTGAAACTGCGCGGTTGCATTGCAAATTGATTTATTTATTTAAAACAAAATATTTCATATTAATGGAAATATGATTAGAACCAATTTCAAAAACATTATTATATGTTTATTATATTATTTTAATTATTAAATATTATTTTATAGGCATCAAATAATACGGGACAGTGACGGCGCCAGGGGTGGACCAGAGTGGGCACTTACCCACCCTGTTCATTGGAGTGCCCACTCGAATTTTTAAGGTGTGCTTATTTCAATAATGTATTTTTTTGAGTTTATTTATAAATTTTGTATGCTCCTGCCCACCCCAAATATATTGGGCCCAATTTGTGCCCACCCATTTCAAAAATGCTGGCGCCGTCGCTGATACGAGATGTTCCAGGTTTGGACTCCTACTGAGAGTTATCATAAGATAATTATAAAATATCCACCCCCCAATAATAAAAGATATTGTTCTTCTAAAATTTGAAACACATATTGGTACTAGAAGGGAGGTGTAAGAATATAATCCAAAGCTATATTTGATAGCGATATAAGTTGTGAGTTAAAAGGTGACAACAAAAAAAGAGGGGGTATATTATTGTAAATTATATATTATTTTATAGGCTCCAAATACGAGATGATTCAGGTCTTAGAGTCCTACTGAAAATTATCGTATGATAATATTAAATATTATCCAAATATTAAAAAATATAATTTTTCTAAAATTTGAAATACAAATTGGTACTAGAAGGGGGGGGGGTGTAAAAATACATATAATGTAAAGTTGTATTTGACAGCGATATAATAAGTTGTACGATGAAAATGAAAACAAAAAAAAGGGGGTGGGGCGTTTATTATATTATTATAATAAATTATATAATACTATTTTATAGGCACCAAATATAAAATGTTTCAGGTCTTGGAGTCCTACTGAGAATAATCATATGAATTTTAAAAGATATTGTATCTCTAAAATTTGAAATACATATTTACTAGAAGGGGAGTACAAGAATATAATGTAATATTTTTGTAACGTTGTGTATTACGATAATACGAAACGAGAATATCAGTAATAAGTCACATTATTGGTTTAAAACGCTGGTCTGAACACAGCAGTGGCACATATGCCCCCCCCCCTTATGGCCACCTACTCTTTTATTTCTCTCTTCTCTCTCTTTCTTTACAGGGGTAGGTTTACAAAAATAAAGCGCTCTAATAGGTTCAAATAGGGGGGGTACTTATTTATTAAAGATGTTTAATAATGATGAGTTTTTTAAATCAGATTTACAGTTTAATAACAGGGATGATTGTTTTAATTCATTGATTTCCAAAAGAAATGTAACTAACGTTACATCGGCAAAATATTTAATTAAAAAAAAAATTTAGGAAAGAGCCAGGGGGGACAGCTGCCCCTTTTGGCCTAACAATGGACGCCTATGAATAACATACAATTATTTATTTAAATATTTAAAAATCCTGATCGATTTTTAAATTCTGATTGAATTAATAAATTAATTTAGGTCAAAAAATTAATTATTAATTAAATTAATAAAAAAAAGAACGAAAACTAATTTTAGAAAATTTTTTTTTTTGTATTTCGTATTTTAAATTTTCATTAGAGCGCGTGAAGTACCAATTTAAAAATAACTTACAATGTTAGTATAGCGACATAACTATAATTTGCGGTATTGCGGTTAATTTAAAGAAAAGAAAACAGTCGAAAAATAAGTTAGAAGTGTAGTAGAAGCCGAAATTGTAAAAAATATAATTTTTATGATTGGTATAAACCGGGACCAGTCGGCACTAATTAGTAAAATTTACCTATTGGTGAATTTTAGAGGTGATATTCACCAAGTAGTAACCGTTGATAGGTAGCGGGAATGCCATTAACATTAATAAATATTACTTAC
Source organism: Cantharis flavilabris (assembly GCA_949152465.1). Lineage (NCBI taxonomy): Eukaryota > Metazoa > Arthropoda > Insecta > Coleoptera > Cantharidae > Cantharis > Cantharis flavilabris. The sequence continues at coordinate 45,057,271 of OX424436.1, forward strand.
AAGTTCCACGACTTCAAAGTATTGGTCAAGGTCCCCAGAATGTCGCGGCGACTACCAATGCTACTTAAAAGTGGTGGTAACTTTGAAGTCGCTGTTTAGTAATCTAAGTTAGTCACCGTTACTACCATTTGCCACCACTAAGTTGCGAAAACTTTATGGTCGTCGAATAGGTAATTACGACGTCCCCACTACCAGTAAAGTTACTTCGAAGTAATGTAACTTCAATGTAATCACCATTGGTAACAATGACGTAGCAGCGACTAAAAATTTCTCCAATTAAGTAATTTATACATCAAAGTCGTACATTTAGTAGCGGTTACGTAATAGTTACTCAAAGAAGGTTCCCGTCTCAGTTGCTGCTACTTTGGTGCTAGTTGGGATGGTTATTCCCTTTGTAAGGTCGTAGAAGTTTTGGTATCAGCATGAACATCGAATTCTAACCTTGAGGATTATATTTCCATTTACAATAGGAAGTTTGCTTTCAGTATAATCCGTTATAATACACACCAGAGATACCATCATGGGTAATGAATTTGATTTAATTGTGAGATTTCCATTTTGATTTTTTAGTGCTAAATTAACAAATCAAGTAACAACTACTAAATGTTATTATGGATTCCTATACATCCTAAATGTAATATTGTAAAATCTCACATTGGTAGTTTGTGTTTTTTATAATTTTGTTTTCTACGAGAATTCACGACTTTCGCTCACAGACTGATAAAAAATTATATGTGAAAGGGAATTAATTAAGGTAGTTTAAAACAGGTAGAAATATAACTTAGTTTACAATTTAGACTTCATAATTACCGTTAATAAATGGATAGCCGAAAATGTAACAACTTATGTAAATACAAAACATAACACCAGTGGCGTAACTTCAAAAATTGGACCTGGGGTCAATGATTTTCGCAAGGACCTTTGTGGTTAGTAAATAAAATATAGGTAGCTTAAAGTGCATAGTATGTAACATTTTTCTTTATGTAGTTGAATTTGTGCAGCTTTGAAATAAAATAAATAATTAACAATATATTTAATTAATATTAATGAACGAAGGATTGTAAAAAATTGTGATTTTTAGAAAATACTAGCAGTTCATGTTTTCCGACATAAAATTTCCTAGATGGAAACCTTATTCTGGGCCCTGCATATGTATTCATTCGAATGGAAAGCATTATAATGTAACCTCTCAGGGCTCCCAAAACCTTGCAGGCGTTACTGAGCGTCGCGTTGTAAGCCTCGATGAAATATAAATTACGACGAGTCTGCTACAAACCCGTCTCACTAGAAGAGCCAATTTGCTTTGATGGTGCGTCAAAATACTGACAGAAAGTGGCTCGCAGCAAATATTCTTCGCACGGAGTGTGATATACTCGCGAGCTTCGTACAAATATGAAGAATTAGACTCGTTGTTGCCGCGACTCAGGCGCGACCCATATTTATACGCACCTTAAGATAATAAATTGAACATTACATTAAATAAAATTCATTCATTTAATTCAATTTTATTGGAAGCATAAATTAATATTTTTACGTTTACTTAGAAAATTATAATTTTAAAGAAGAAATGGTTTCAGGTTAAAGCAAATTCTGTAAAATACTTCCACCGATTTCTTATCGGAAAATATAAATTTTCTTTATTGCTTTCAAGATTTCAATGGACTTACCGAGATAAAACGACTAAATTTGAAATTATTTAAATAAAAATATTCGGTAATGCGACGCCACTTTAACAGCCAATAAGAAACTTGTTAGATTTTATCAAATCGATAGTTAAATCTAGCTGAAAATTCACTTACGGATTAATGTCATAGTTTAGTTACAATCATTGTGATACAAATTTTTTTTCTGATTTTTTTTTATAAAGATCAACAAGTTGTAGTTTTGTTTCGCAATTACAAACATTTCCTAGTGATTGCGATACGCTTTATTATCTTGAACTTCTTTTTGAGATTATAAACTGTGAAAGTAAGAAATCGATATGTAAAAAATTTTTAAAAGACAAAATAAATAATCTAATCAGTTATTTTCCAACATCCTATAATATGGTATAAATTTATTAAGCTGTCTAAAACTTTACGTGAAGTCAGCCTAAAGAAAAATTAGAATATAATACATAATAGGATTGTGCGTATTTTGGATAAAAACCTGCAATTTAGCAATGCTAAATTTTGCTTGATTAGCTACTGAGATTTATTGAAATTCGCTACTTTACTTTAAAATATTATTAAACCAACAATCATTTATTTGCTATAATTTAAGCAATTTGTAAAGATATAGTATCAGAACTGACGTTAGTAATTTTTTTTTAAGCTTTTGACCTGCCGATTTTGTGTGGGTTAACAACTTACTGTGCGTAGTAGGTTATTATTTGTTTTCAGAGTGGATTCGGTTTCACTCCTGATTTCGCACTTTCTCTGAATTGGTTTTCGTTGAGCTAAGTTACCATCGTTCTGAAAGCTATGCTTCTAGCATTTTATAAAATCTTTACATGGATAAACAGATGATGCATAATGGTAAATGTTGAAAATAAAATTGGGAAACACCGAGGAATTATGCAAAGAAAGCATATAAAACCTTCACTACGTTTCTGTTTAGAGCAAAAATTATTTCCCCAATTGGAAGTTTGGCTTTTTGGTTCAAGAGTTTGGGTCTTATTTTCAATAATCTTTTTACTTTTATGAATTAATTTTGTTAGGTTGCCAATTCTCTTGAGAAAATTTTTTACTGGTTTACTTTTATAATAAAACAAATTAAATTTTATCAAAAAGATCAATTATGCGAATCTGTCTTTTTGCTGCACCTTTAAATTTAAATAGCTGAATAACAAATATTCATAACGAAATGATCATTTATCATGGTAAAGACTGCATATTGCATAATAATTGAACAATTAAATAAAATTTTTATACAAAAACTAACATTTTTTTATTTTAAAAAATCTAGAAAAAAGTTATTAAGGAGGTAGATCAATTTTTCAAGCTTAAATCGTAAATATAACGGATAACCGAATATTGTACGTTTATGGGGATGTATTTGACAAATAGAGGTAACAAATCGCATTTTGATCAATTCCAGTGATTTGCCTTCAACAGATAAAATTTATTATAATGGTGGTATAAAACTTGGATTATAAAAGTTCTTTCTGTGTGAAGAAATTTTATTCTCAGTTTAAAACTGATTTCATTAAAGGCGTATTGGAAATTAACATATCAACATCAATAATGTATTCATGTTCATGACAGTAACATTAAGTTGCACGAGAAAATTTTTTTGTTTTATTCTTTTAGCAAGGGATTACTTTTAAAGTATGTAAGTACTTTTTGTAGTAAAAAACTTTTTTTGCACTGCGATGCTGTCAAGTAGTTTTTCAATATTTTATTCCAGACTTTTAAAGACTACGGTGTCACTTTTTGTTATCTATACATTAATATATTGCATATGAGTATTTATATAACATTTAAGTAATATTTGTATGATTACTTACTGTAGAGTTATTACAAAGCATTGTGTTGTTTGTTTGACAAACAAGAAATGTTTTGCATTTTCAAGGCGAAGCATAGCTGAGACATTAGTATACTGCGTGTAGTTGAGTTTTATGGTTTTTGTTCAAATATTTAAAAGTTTTAAAAATTTAGAAAGGAAGGAGACAAAGCAACTTTATTGCTTATAGATTTTTGATTCGATTGTACGAATGCGGCTTTACTGGTAAATTACGCATAAATATTTTTTATTTAGGAACTTTTACTATTATTGGCGCAAAATTATAGTAAATAAAGTTGTAACTCAGCAAACATTAAGTATCTTATTTACATACATTGGTTTTACCATATAATAATATAAAAACAAACTTTATTTTTATCGTAAAATAAATTATTGTAAAAGTTAGTTTTTAGAAAATTAAAAGTTTTATTTTCATTAGGATTGAAAGGAGAAAGGGAGCGTAAAACTGTGGTTCTAGCCGTGGTAGCACCGACTACACTGCTGCGATCTAAGAGTTTACAGGATATAATATCTTCAACTCTTTTAGTATTAAATAATAATAACAAAATAGTAATATGAGAGAGAAATCTAAGCTTGCTTTAAATTTTCGGATTTTATGCTAATTCTGAAAAAAATTAATACGATATCTAGGTATGTATGCTATAGGTAATTCAAGTACAGTACAGCTTCGTTATTCCGGACAGATATAGTTTTGAGTTTGATCGGATAACCGAATTTTCCGGATTAACGAGATTTTTTTTTACTTATTTTATTGATTAAAAACCGTTGATACGTATTATTCAATACGTATATTCAATTGTTTTATTCTATATAGTAGTTTACAGGTGTCGATCATTGAATAGCACTTTTTGCAGAATAGCACTCAATTGCAGTGGACAATTTCTAAATGTATCAGTTGACAAATCTGTATTAAATTTGACGATGTCTGATTGCCTAGGTCGTGCGACCTGAAGGCGGCACTGATCCATCACTCCCCCGCTATTTAATCACGATTTTCACTTAAAAAAGTAAAGGAATTAAACATTACACAAATTTGGTCAGGGAAAGTCGAGGAATTTTTTATTTTTAAAGAAAAGTCGTGGAAATTAAGACTGGAAGGCAGGAAAAATTCTTGGAAAATTCGACAAATAATAAATTTACAATTTTTAAAATTTGCTAAGGTTTGAAAAATGTTTAATTTTGATCTAGAGCAGGGGTCGGCAACCTTTTGAAACGGAAGATCTAAAAGTTACAATTTTCAAAATTTCCCAGTTTTTAAAGAGCCACTAACATTTTTATTTCAATATTATGGTATTTTATCCTGTTTTTATCTTGTATTTTTATCCTGTTTAAAGTTTTTTTTGCAGAATAATATTTTTTATGGGTTTTGAAAATAAAATAATATAATTATTAGGTAATATTTGTGCATGGACCTGGAGAACGGCATCTTGACAAGACAAGACTAGGAAAAGTTAGGAATTTTATTTTTGAAAGTTTGAAAGAAAACATACACAAGTTTTCAGTTTTTAAAACCGGGGGGTCTGGGGGGTGTGGAACACCTTCCAGTACACCTAAACAAAATTGGTCCCAGAATCTAGCTTTATATAGATTTTTTCAAATAAGTCTATTGTAACCTAGATCCAGTAATGCCCAGTGGAATCACAACTTTAAAACTGGAATCAAAATCTGTTTGCTATTTGTGTTTTTTAACACACTTGCAGGTATACTGGAGGGTGTTCCGGTGCCCCCCCCCCCGGGGTAAAAAATGAAAACGTGCGTATATATCTACATGTTCTGTGTGATTGATTTACTTTTTGCCGAAATAAACAGCAAGAATAAGTAAAAAACTTAAACAGAAAAATCTGATGTGGACACCACATAACTTCCTTGTAATTTTTATAATAATTGGACAGGAATCTCGTTAATCTATTCATGCGCGTCATTAATTACAACTTTTGGCATGGACAATCGCAACCAAAAATAGGAGGTGCACAACTAGATGCTATAAGTGTCTCAAATCCAAAATTTCAACTTTCTACGACCTACCGTATTTGAGTTATGCGACATACAGACGTCCGTACATACGTACGTACGTACGTACGTACAGACGTCACAACGAAAATAGTCAAAATGGATTCAGGGAAGGTCAAAACGGATATTTCCGTCAAAATCTGGAAATCGAAAAAAATCGGTATCACAATACTTCCTTGTTTTACAAGAAAGTAAAAACGGAAACTTCGATCATCTTTAATGATTTTTTTTTATTTCAGGAGACAAATCAACTTTCTTGCTGAAAATATTAACTTTTCACCTTTCTAGTTTACCAGAAATAATGTAAAGACTAAAATAATCGTTAAAAAAATTATAAAATAGATGGGGGGGGGGCATCCTCCGATAGCGGTGGATGATGGGGAAAACGGAGGTCATATTCGGATTCAGGAGGTTAATTTACATAGGAATCAGGAGGAATGGTATCAGGGCTCAAAAAAACCTTTGATTTGCAGACCTGTGTTATCATTAAGGGACGTTCGTTAATTACGTGGTCGTTTAGGGTAGGAGGAGATCAAGGAGTCTCGGTAAATATCACGTAATTTAAGAACTACTTATTTAACTTTAACAATTAAATCTCAATTCGTGACTTCTTGCTTAGCGTTTTGTGTGATTCATTTGCTATCGCGTTCAGATATTCTTTTATTTCAAAATTTAATATTTTATAGAAAATTAAATTAAAAACGCATAATTTTAGAGCTTTCTGAATTTTTTGCGCTGGGTGCGGTGGCTCCATTGCACCCATGGTTTTTCCTGCTCTGAGTGATGTTATAGTTTAGTCTTATAAAAGAATACTGATGAATTGCAACTAGAAATTCGTCCGGATTGCAGAGGAAAAAAATATAAAATGTCCGAAGAGCCGGAGTGTCCAGAATAAAGTGTGTCCGGATAAGCGAGGCTGTACTGTATTTGGACCACTAACTATTTTGTCAGCACTATTTGTAATCATTTTAATTGTCTTCTTTTTTTTAATTTGTGTCTTATTGTTTAATTTCTTTTTTGTTGAAGTTGTTACTTTTGTTTAATATTTCTTGTGTAGGTATTTAAAGAACAAATAAATAGTAAAAATATTACTAATTATACATTATAACGAACTCATTTATTTATTGAAAAATAGGTTTTTATTAATTAATAATTGATTAAACTTGTTATTTGAGTGGAACAAGAAAATACAATGCTACCATACTGAGTTTCTGCTAAAAGGGGCCTAGGAGTCTAACATTTATTGCATTTTCTTGGCTAAAACTTAAAAGGACATAATTCAATAACCACAAAGGAAACTGATCGTTTAGTATTTAGTATTTAGTAAAAGTAAATTGATAGATTTACAGAAGTGTAAAATTACAAAATTTAACCGGCGATCTCCGGCGATCGATCTTGTAATCAGCATAATGAAACTTTATTTATTTTAAATAAAATTTTAATCTATGTGACAAGAACTGCAAATATGCGTCGCTATCGGACCAGGTGCCACGGCGTGCAACAAACTTTGTATTGCTTTAATTTTCAAACTTAAATTTTATATTCGTCAATTTAACCAATTATCTTTAAAAACCAATTATATTATTTTGATCATCCAGTTTTCTAATTTTACTTTTACCATTTTTCAAATTTTTAAAATATTCAAATTTTGTCCAAACTCGGACAATATTTAATTCAAACTTTAAGTAATTAAATAAAATCATTTACGTACAACTCAACTGACTTTATTCACAAATTTAAATTAACAATTTCAAATCTGAGAAGCAAAATTAATACTTTTTAAGTGACCTCTCGCAAAAGCGTAAGTCTACTTAAGCGGATCTCGATAAATGGTTCCAAATGCTGTTCAATGTCGTGCCAACTTAAAAATTAAATATATTCAAATATTTTCAAAATTTACACTAAAATTTTCTACAAAATCAAGTTGCAATACACAAATAAATTTAAATTCAGATTTACAAAACAAATTCAGAATCACAAAAATATTCAAATCTCAAAATGGTTCATAAAACATTAAAATTTCAAAATATGAAAATTAAAAAAAATAATTTTGGAATACTATACACAATATATAAAAATAGAGATGTCAACTTTTATTTTACAATACAATGTTTTTCTGCCTAAGCAATAGATGGTTAACATCTAGTTTGAAAGAAGAAGTAATATTTCCTAATTTAATTTTATTTATTTATTATTTCCTTTCTTATCTCTATATTTGAATCTAAACGAAGGATGACTTTACTTACTTTTTAATTCTTTTTACTAGACAAACAATCTTTTCAACTCTTCTAGCTTTTATGCCAGTAGCTAGTGATGCTGTAATCCTGCTATTATTCTGTAACTGGTAGGTACTAAATTGAATTTGCTTGAATTTCACCAGATCAACCAACAAGCTATAACTCTTGTTTTCGAGAGTTCGATGATGAGTGTGGTTGCTTTCTAACATACAGAGAATGAGAGAACAATGCTGCGTTCTATTTATCACAAATCTAACATAATCTAACCTATGCAGACGATTTGAAATTTATTTCATAATTTTATCAAATTTAACATGTAAACTTAGACTATAGCATAAGTTTCGTGCATCAAATTAATTATCTATAAACATATAATTATATTGTATTTTAATAATAAAAAAATATTTTAAGTTGGACAGTTCCCACAATAGTTTATATATATATTTTAAGAAACTAGTTTCGTAATCGACGTTTTTATCTCACGCAAACTTTTGAAAACAAAACGTGCGTATCATAATAACATCCATGTCGATACGCGATTAGGTTTTAAAATTACTTTTCTTTAGACACAAAATAGAAAAAAATATATTCTGCTACAATCCAAAATTCATTCTGCGTTGTGCTTACTTTAGTGTTGAAATAGAATCTAACCTCACCATGTAATTTTAGAGTAAAATCTAAGTCCAAAAATTTACATTAATTTATTTACAAATTACAGAAAACATTTTACACAACATTTTTTTTACTGTTCCAAGTAACATTTTAAGCTTGGGTAAACTCCAGCCAGTACCTGCCAGGTAAAATTTCACAAGTACTTGTATCGGTCACAAGCAAAGATTTGAAAGATTAATTTTCAAAGAAACTTATTATGATTTATTAAAATAAATTAAACATAAATAAAACATAATGTACTTATTTCCAATTAATTATTTGTACATACATTTATCTTTTCAAAATTTAGTACAAAAATATCAATTTATTTAAAATATTATCTTTACATATTTCATTTAACATCAACAATTTTTCAAGTAGCATGTAAGTGAGAATAACAAGATGTGCGCTTATTATAAATTAAAAACAATTTTTGAATATTTGTCAATTAGTATAAATAGTTATTTATTATACAAGTGTATTATTAGGCCCCTAAAACACGAAAGAAAAGTTTAAACACGAGACCGCAGGTCGAGTGTTTAATTTCTTGAGTGTTTTGGATGCCAATAAGACACGTGTGTAATACAAAGTTTTATCCAATATCTCGTAATAATAGTTTAAAATGTAATTAAAAGTTTTGACATTTGACGTTTTAAAATATCAAATTGAAATTATGAAAACTATTAAGTAGTAGGTGTACTCATAATTTACATATAAGTCATTAGTGTGTAATTATGAATTCATAAGTCCACTAGTGTTTTATAGACCCCATAAGATATGTCAAATCGGCATTATTATGCCTTCATAAGACAGAGGTATTGGATAAATTAATAAATTGCACAATAAAATAATGAAGTACCATGGCAATTGAACCACATACCGTCTGACTTATTAGTCCCGAGCACAGCCAACTGAGTTTTTTTTTAAACTTAAATTTCTCGAATCTGTCTAGGTATTTGACATTGTTATTTGATTCTTGACCTTCGTGTACTATAAGTATAAGAATTTTTAAAATTCTGATAACGAAATTTGGATATAGACAGGCAATTGCTAAGTAAAAATGTTACTTACTGGGGGTGTACCTAACCAATATTACCCTTATAAGTTATAAACAACAAACTAAAAATAACAAAAAAGATAATAATGCAGTATTATGATTTTTGGTTATTAAACTCACTAAGTTTGTTAAAAAAATATTCTGCAATGATGCTGTTGTATTCGGGATAATATCACACCAACCTCTCGCGCAGTTTACGTGTTTTTGTAACCAAATCACAAAAAACAGTTAGTAAAAAATATTAAGCACTGGCGCAATTTACATGTGGCCAAAAAACACTTTATTTGATTTGTGAATTATTTATGCAAGTCGAAATACATACTCTATTAACGTTTTATAAATACTATTTAAGCAAACCAGTAATTTTCAAATTTTACAATGAATATATAAATTTAATTCAATATTGTAGTTTTTTGCAAGAAGGTGATTGTTATAACGTTTATTTGCATGGATTCGATTTTATTAAATTATTTTATTGGTTTTTAATAAAAATAATTATAAAAATTATTATAATTTTACTTCAAGGTAGAAAATCATCAGTTACACGAAAAGGAACTAAAAATCGAACATTGAAAATGAAGTTAGAAATAAAATTCAAATATATTTTCTTGGCCTCTGTGGGTTACTAGTTCTTTAAAAAAAAAACGTAGCCCAAGTTCTAATAAGAAATTTTTCTAAGTTAAACTATAAATCCCATCTACCTAATAATTGCTTTACTTTCGCAAGTTACTTTGCCAGAAATTTTTTGCTTTTCAAATTACATTTATTTTTATAGCAATGCGGTTGTGTAATAAAATTTTATTTTGATATTAATCAAGCCAATAATAAGTATTAGGTATTTCAAATGTATGTAACAAAGTTTTAAAATTTGTAATCTTTTCTAAATAAACTTGAAAACCAAACTGGATTACTTAATCTCCTAAATCCAGTTTAGGTTCTATATTATCTCTATAAGCACACTCGACATAGTTTTAAGGTGGATTTCTTCTCACAAGCGCCAAAGCTATAAAATGCAAATATTGATTAAGTTTTATTGTTAATTAAGTAATTAAAACAATAATTTAGTAATTTAATTCACTAAATGTTATTTTAATCGTATTATTTAGATAGAAGTAATGGAAAGTAGAGGTTTTCATGATAATCCTGCTACTTACATTATACCTTTGAAAATTAAAAATTACAAGTGAGAAAAGGGTGCAAGCTCAAAAATCTTATTTTGTAAAATTATAGAAAAAACTTTGTGAAAATGTTAGTTTGAACTTACGCCTCTTTCTCACTCAGCGATTCAAGTAGGTAAGGGAAAGGTATTTTTATTAAATCTGAAACAAGAAGTTAAGAAATTAATTAAAATAATTAAACATTTATAACATCCGAAAATTTTACTTTTAATGAAATAGTGTTTACGTTTATTACATCTCTTAAAATTGATAACCATTTATTTTACAATTAAATTACAATAACTTTAAGAAAATTTACAGCTTTTTATATTTGGGCTAAATTGTTAATGTCCGGCATAGTACACGATTTTGTCAACATATGGTTGTCTTTTTCGCAATTGCATGATGTGTACTGATTAAAATTTAATTTACAGTAGCTTCTCTTTGTGTTATTTAATTTGAGTTGCTGTTGACGAATTAATTCTATGTCTGTCTTGGAACAATTTTGCCATTTGGCCGTAAGTATGCCATTTGAAGGAAGCCTAGATGACGACTGCAAGTTATGAAGCTCTATAAGCCCAAAGTCAGGATTTAAAGTACTCCACGAGGACCTTTGATGTTCTGCAATATCGTTGTATTTCTTACTGTTACGTGACACCCTTTGAAAACGAGTTTCTTTATCAATTTTTGTCGATTCTTCGCTTAAACTGTCTAATGCTTTTTGTAATTCTATATCTAAAACTGTAACTCGTTTAACTTTCTGCACGGAAGGTTGTTTACGACGAAACGAGACAACTAATGGCCTACGAGAATCTCTTAATCGCCTCATTTCAGTTTCTAAATATCTTATGGAACTTTGTTGGCTACAAGAATCTGTATTACTGTGACTATTAACTTGGGACGATCTTCCTGATAAAGCGGAGTAACACCTTTCGTCGTTTGTACTTGACTTTCTCCTCAGAAACCGCATTATTGTGTCCTAAAAATTAAAAATTATTTAATTTTTTTAAAGCAAACACAACTATCGAAATCAAATATTGTTAATACAGTAAATAAACTTCTCGTAAAATTTAATTAAAATTGAAAATTAATTTAATTTAATTTATCATCGACAAGTTTTAAATTAAATCAACACGAAAAACTTTTATTCAAATTAGATTGGAACTCTAGTTCTAGAAAATATAATTTTATAATTATTCTTCTTCTTCTTCGCTTCACGGTGTAGGCGGTATTGCCTTTGTTTTATATCCAAAAAGAGCAATATCGTCTTGTTCCAGTTAAATTACTGCTGTAGTAATTAATTTAACAACAGCAAAATTAAATTTTTTCCAATAAATATCTGTACACATAAATATAGGTATACATAGCTCCAACATTTTTACGATCATTTTTATAACGAAATTTATCAATTGCATGCATATCGGTTTAATGGGTATCAAATTTAGTTTGCTTAACCCGAAGGACCTCATAAATATTTATTGTATCTACGCTGATAAAATTTTAACTGTGTGAATAAAAAGTAGCAAAATTTAACTCTCTTGCATATAAATAATTTAAACGTTTTAATTGTCTTTTTTTGTGAGCCAATTGACAGAAATTGTTGTGTTACAAAAATAACTTACATAAAATATTGTTTTACCATTTTTAGCCTTCATAATTGGTAATTAATTGTATGAGCATTCTAAAATAACATAATACAACTAAAAATAATATATGATTTGCTGAGAAATGCTAAGTAAATAACCATTAATTTTGTTTAATTTGAAGGAAATGTTTTCTACTTTTGTAAAAATAATTGCACTTGTATAAATATTATTTATTATACTGTTTTGCGATATTTTTGTAGTGTAATTTTTTTTCAAACCAACAAACTTGAAAGCAATTTCTAAAAAAAATACATTAATGTAAGTAAGTACCTACTCTTACTAAACAAAATTCTCTTGGCGAGCATTTTATGATTACTTATTTGGTTAAATAAAAATTGTTTCACAAAAAATTATTAATTTATTTTTCATAAATCGCTAAATAGTAAAACTGCAAAATTATATTTTTCTTTATAGAAAATAATTCGAGCAGTGCTTACATTCCTCTTTAATAACACTTCGTAATTTTACCTTGAGTTGTTCAAGCTTAACCATCTTAATAGAAACATTATAAAGGATAAGGCTGTTTAACAATTTAATGCAAAGTTATCTTAGTCCTTGAAAATTGTTTAATTATTTTATTAAAATTAACAGTTACTAATTTTCATTCCAATAATTAAAGAATGAATCGGTTTGTTTCCCATTTTAGCAATGTCATTATAGCTTTAGATGCTCGAAACAATTTTTCATAATTTATTGTTGAATTAAGTTGCTACCTAGCATTTAGTTCACTGTCGTGTCGGAGAGCTATTAATTATAAAGAGCTGTTAGTCTGCTTATCAACAGTTTGTTTCAAGACAGATTTAAATTTTATAAGTAAATAATTTTTGTTTACCTTTATTTTATTACTTATTAATTGTAAAAAATAATAACTTAAAATAAACTTTCAATTCATAAAATGATAGCATTTCAAATATTATTTAGATCAAAATAAAAATATTCAATTAAATGCAACCGGCGATTAGTAATAACTATGAAATACAGCTTTTTATATTACTCTCACCAACTAAATGTTTTAAAAGTGTCTTTTAATAAAATTTCTGCGTATTGATTTACACTTAGGTACCTGTAATAATTAAAATTCAAATCGGTTCGCGTGTTTGTTAAAATTTTAAATTTTTACATTTTGTATAATTTCAATACAGAATATATTGATATTGATTAAAACGTTAACTTTTTTTATAGCAAATAGTTAGAATTTATACAAAGCAGTGAGATTAAATTGCTTACTCTGTGTGAACGTAATTTTCAAAAATTAGCTCAAGAGGAGCGGCCGCTAGATACCTACAACGTAAACGAGTCGAATGGTATAAATCCATTAAACAATTAAACTTTTATTTTTTCAAGAGCTAATTCCGACGTATAACGATTAAAACTTGATTAATATACTGCATTAGCAGCTTAAAAAAATTATTTTGATTGTATTTAAATATAACGAAAAACTGCTTTGCATTCAAATATGAATAAGATTTCATTAATAATAATTGATCTTAATAAATATTCGTGAATTCTGTTTTTTTAAGTTTGGCTATTATAGCAGAAAATTTGTTTTTCAAATATAAAAGTCGAAATAAATAGCAGGTTGTGAGCCCAGTTTAGCCATTATGTTAAGCAATAATTGACGTAATTTGGTCAAATTACTTCAGGGGTTAAAGATTTTGAACAAAAAGACGATCAATAATAAACGAGAACGTAAGAGAAAAGTTACTTAAAATTGAATTTTGAGAATTGTAAAAGTTTTTAACAACTGTTGAAATCAAAATTCGTTTGTCAAGAATAATCGCTAGCAGTCGCTCCAATCTGGAACGATCGTTTATTTTCAACAGTTATTTACAATAAATTCAAATTAACTTACTATTAGTCTTTCTTGTTTAACAAAACGAACATAATTGATAAACTTACTTCACAACTTAAAATTCGAAACTGACAAAAAATGTCTGACACAAATTACCGTCAAACAAAAGTTCTAACGTTCGACCCTAGGGGTCACACTTGCGTTGTAGGGTGTCAAGCTGCAGCGTACAGATGCGTCGACTTCCAACATTCTCCCCCCTGGTCAATGGATGGTTACATCTTTTGACCATCTGGCTCGACGTCCAACTTAGCAAGCTTTACGGATGGCCTAGTGTACAGTCCCGTAGCAGTTCGGACCACTGCACTTCGCACCTGCAGGTCAGCTCCTCTGGTTACGTCTACTATGCGTCCCCTTGGCCATGTTCCACGCACGTTCCGTTCGTCGACTATGAGTACGAGGTCCCCAATTTCTAGAGGCTTAACCGGTTCGTACCACTTGGATCTTCTAGCGAGTTCTGGTAAATATTCGCGTATAAATCGTTTCCAGAACTGTTGCCCGATGTACTCAATGAACCTCCAGTCCTTGTAGGTCGGCTCATAATCGTCCACGGTGTTGCAGAGTGGTTTGTGTCCGTTTGATGAACTGTGAATAAAATGATTGGGCGTTAGCGCCTCGGCCTCATCCGCATCGATTGGTATATGCGTCAGGGGACGAGTATTAACAAGCGCTTCAACCTCACATAAACACGTTCTCATTACTTCCTCCTTTGGTCTCTTTTCTTTGAGGATCTCGTACAGGTTGGATTTGACGGTTCTAATTAGCCTTTCCCACCCTCCACCGAAATGGGGAGCGGCTGGTGGAATAAACCGCCACTCAATTTGCGCGAATCGGTCCACGAGTGTATCCTTGTGCAATTTTTTCAATTCTGCGGCCAGCACGTTGTTCGCACCACGAAAATTCGTGGCATTGTCGCAGTAAATACGACTTGGCGTTCCCCTACGTGCCATAAATCTCATCAGACCACGGATACAGGAATCGGTAGATAGGCTATCAACGAGCTCAAGATGAATTGCCCTGACAGATAGGTACGTGTAAAGAGCAACCCATCGCTTTTCGTGACGTCTTCCAATAGTGATCTCGAGTGGGCCGAAAAAGTCTAGACCTACATTTGTAAATGCACGAATGTTAGTTTTAATCCGGTCCGCGGGAAGATTAGCCATCAGAGGTGGATTCGGCTTGGCTAATTTCACTTTGCACGATGAACACTCTTTCCTCACCTTTCGATACAAAACACGTATTTTTGGAATGGCGTATTTTTGCCGCATCTCATTGATGATGGTTTCATGATTCTGATGTAGAAAGCGACGATGATACGCATGAACAACCAAGTACGTGATCCAGTGATCGGTTGGGAGTATCACCGGTCGTTTGAATGAGTCTGGAATCTGCGTCGAGTTTAAGAGGCGGCTACCCATTCGTAAGAGGCCATTCTGATCGAGATGTGGTGAGAATGTGTAGAGACGGCTAGATTTGTCGACACATTGGTTTGGCTTTGTTGACAGCAGTGCGACTTCTTCTTTGAATGTATCGAATTGAGCTCGTCGAAACAGAGTGCATTTGGCTTTGACAATTTCATCGTTGCTGAGTGGTCCGCTTCTCTTTGACTTACACTTTTGTTTAAAGTTATTCACCGCCCTTTCGAAAAACGCCTGTACTCTGACGAGTTTAGACCATCTCGAAAAATTTTCCGGTTTGGGTGTAACTATGTCGGATTTGGTGCCACCAATGAATAGAACAGCTGGACGAATTTCATCAGTCTCGTCACTTGAGCCAACAGCGCATTTTGGCCATTCAGTTTTGGCTTTCCAAAGAAAGTCCGGTCCACGCAGCCATCGTGAAGATGATTCATTCATGTCCCTACTCGACAACCACTTCGTACATATGTCGGCTACATTTAATGTGGTAGGAACGTACCGCCACTGTTTGCTGTCTGTCAGTTCCAAACATTCGCTGACTCGGAACGCAACAAATTGTTTGTATCGTCGAGCGTCCGAATGCAGCCAGTTCAGGACAGTTGTGGAATCCGACCACAATGTTACATTATCGAATCTCAACGTATGTGACTCAATCACAGTTTTTGAGAGGCGAGCAGCTAGTACAGCAGCGAATAATTCAAGCCTCGGTACTGAGAGCAGCTGTTTTGGATTTACTCTTGTTTTTGACGATATCAGGCTGACATGGACAGTACCGTCCAGAACACATCTCAAGTATGCACATGCCGCATGAGCGTCGCCTCCAGCGTCGCATAATACGTGCAATTCAAACGTAGGTTGAGTATCCCGTTCATGTTTCGGTAAGTATGCACGAGGAATTTCTAGGTTTTCGATCGATAAGAACTGTTGTCCCCATTGCTTCCATTTCACATATTGTTCATTGGTCACTTGTTGATCCCAATCAACTCCTGACTTCCACACTTCCTGGAGTATGATTTTTCCGTGTACAATAAATGGAGATAGAAGTCCGATTGGGTCGAAAACGCTCATTATCGTGCTCAGAATCTGTCTTTTGGTTGGTATTTTGGTCCCATTCAGGATGTTCATGTCGATACGCCGGGTGTTGACTCTAAAGACAATAGTGTCTTGGTCGGTTCGCCACCACATTCCCAGAACTTTATCAGCAAGAACTTGGAATTCGGAGATGCTTTTGTTTTTCGAGTCTAGTGATTGCGTCACGGATTCAAGCACGCTTTCATCATTCGAGCGCCAGCTTCGAATTTCGAATCCAGCAGCAGCGTGTATTTTAGTGACTTGGTGAATCACCTCGATAGCTTCATCTGGCGAGTCAAAGCTATCCAGCCAATCGTCCACATAGTGATTGGACTGGATTGCGTACGTAGCACGTGGACACTCCTCACTGAATTCCTGGGCGTTTACGTTTTTGACATGCTGTGCAAGACTAGGTGAGCATGTAGCCCCAAATGACATCACACGAAGCATATACACGTCTGGTTCCACGGACTGATTGCAATTCCTCCACAAAAAACGTTGAGCATCGCGATCCTGTTCCTTTACTTCTACTTGGTGGAACATCTCACGGATATCCCCCGTGATAGCGATTCTCCGCTCCCGAAATTTGAAAAGAACCCCCAATAGTGGTGCCAATCCGTCTGGGCCTTTTAGTAGAAAGTCGTTCAGTGCGGCGCCATGTGATTTGGCTGCGGCGTCCCACACAAGTCTGATCTTTCTTTCTACCTTATTAGGGTTTTGTACACAAAATATCGGCATGTACCACGTTTTGTCGCCGTGTTGTTTTTCCGTTTCATTTAACTTTTTTGCGTAGTTCTTCGTGAGGTAATCGTTTATTTTGTCGTTGACAGCATTCTTTAGGATGGGATCCTTTAGGAGTTTGTTCTCAAAGCAAACCAGGCGTCTTTGTGCCATTTCGAAACTTTCTGGCATGGCAAAACTGTCGAATCTCCAAAGGAGACCAACCTCATAACGGCCGTTAACTCGCCGAGTAGTTTCGCTCATGATTTGTCGCGCACGCTGATCGTCTTTACTCTCAATAGGTGTTCCCGTTCTCACACCAAAACTGTCCAACGAGAAAAAATCATCTACCAACTCATGCAAGTTCTGATCCGAGATACCATTGTGCATACACTCACATCGATGATAATTTATTCTCGCTTCACGCGAATCTTTTTCTTGGGCGCCATACACTGTCCAACCTAGTTCCGTTTTGGTCGCAATTGGTTCGTTCCACTTTCCCGAACGTGTCTTCTGGGAAGCTACCAATTTATAGTAATCAAGGCCAATGATTAACGTCGGTTGACAGTTGTCGTAACAGCAGATATCTAGCCCTTCAAGATGCTTGTAGGCACTTAGCAATTCGGAGCTCACAGTTTGGCTAGGTAGATTCAACTCTTTTACTGTACTCACGCCCGCTAAGTGAAATTTCTGATTATCCGAAGCGATACCTGAAATGTCGAACGAGACGAGTTTTGAATTTTCCTCGACTCGCGAGATATCACCTGTCCACTTCAAACAAAGTTCGGACGGTGGTCCATCTAATTCCAGGTCTCGCGCTATGTCCTCTTCCAGCAGTGTTATCGAGGACCCTTCATCTATGAAGGAGTATGTCCTGACACGCTTGTTGGCACCATACAGGTACACAGGGACGATTCGATATAAAATTGATTTAATGGACTGATGATGGGTCAGTGTTCCCTTATTCTGAGTCGCGACTGAATTGTTTGGTTGGTACACTTCTTTGGATATATCAGGATTATGTAATAGTGGATGATGGAACTTGGTACAACCATCAACTCCACATGGTTTCATCAAATGACAACGTCTGTAGTGTGATTGTAGACAGGTTCGGCAAAGCCGTTTACTTCGAATGATATCCCAACGGTCCCGCTTTGACGTCTCCTTAAACCGAGTGCAACTTTCAAGCACATGTGTACTGACTCCGCAGATGGCACACATCGCGTTCGTTGATGCTATTGTTTCAGCTACGGCAGTTCCATGAGTAGCCAAAGTACGTGTCAACTTCCTTTTGAATTTATTACTTTTCAGTTCATTGGCACCTGGATGGACAGCTGACTTTGGCAGCAGACTGGCTGCGTTTGCCAATCTAACAACCCAATCTCTGAAATTGATTAAATTGGCCTTTTTCATATTTTCAATATGCAGCTTCCAATTCAATTGATAATTGCCTGGCAATTTCAGAAGCATTTTATTCAAAAGGACTGAGTTGTACAAGTGTCCTTCTTCCATACTGTCCTCAACAGTTGAGCAAATTTCTTCGACCAATGCTGAATACCGTAATAGCAGATCCAATTTTTCATTCGTGATTTTGGGATACCGTTCAACGGCTTCCATTAATTCATCCAAAACTATTTCGTCCTGTCCGAAATGTCTGCGAAGGGTTTCGATGATTGAGGCAACTGCAGATGGTTTCATCAATCTAGCTTTCACCAATAATCTCGCTTCACCATTCAAAGCACTTTCCAGTCGATCTAGATTTTCTTCGTCGGTGTACCCGCAGTTCTTTGTTGTCCGACGGTAAACGTTGAAAAATATTGACCATTCCCCTGGTTTTCCACTAAAAGATGGGAGCTTCTTCTTTTCCAATCTAGCAGCGATTTGACTTTCCGTCAGTAGGCGAGCGTTTCCGAAACGCGGATATGACTGCGTAAAGGTCCCCGTCATTTGTCCAGGAGGTGCAATATTTTCGTTGTAGTTGCGTGGTACTGCACCGAGATTGATATGTTGGTTAAATGTATCATTAATAGCAGCACCCTTGACATCATCACAACCATTGTCGACCATCGACAACGAAGCTAATGATTGCACGTCCATATCCATGACCCATTTTTTTGTTCTTTTCTTTATCGCGGTATAACTGGAATGGAACTCTGATGATGTACTTGTGGCCTCAAGAATGTTGTGTTTTTTGGCCAAAAACTCCTCCTCGATTCGCTTCAGTTCTTCCAGATGTTTTTGTTCGATTTCGAGCTTCCGTTGCGCAATTTTGTTCTTCATTTGTTTTTCAGCCTCAAGTTTGGCGAGCGCAAGTTCGACGGACTTGCCCGTTTTGTTCGTTCTAGAACGAATCGTTTTTGGTGAACAATTTTCGCACACCCAATCCTCGTCTTCAATTGTTTGGTCCACTCCGACACAGTTAAAGTGGAACCATTTGTCGCATTTATCACAAGCGACCATTTGTTTGGTATCTGGGTGAATGCACTTCCCACAATGTCCTTTTTTGGTTTTAGCACGTTTTTGTATGCCTTTAGCTGTTGGCATAACCTCACCACCAGGTCGATTTTTAGCAAGCAGATTTCCCGTTGTCTGTTCCGTAGTAGCGACACCTTCATTGTCGCCGGAATTACTATTACCGGTAAACGGCAATACCCCAGACGCATCTCCGCATGCAGAACCTGGTTGACCCTCAAGGTATCCGTCAGTTGAACGTGTAACAATTGGCATTTTCGGCATATCCAGTATTCAAGATGGCGGATTTAATCACGACACCAACGAGTTATAATAATTAGAGATTGTTGAAATCAAAATTCGTTTGTCAAGAATAATCGCTAGCAGTCGCTCCAATCTGGAACGATCGTTTATTTTCAACAGTTATTTACAATAAATTCAAATTAACTTACTATTAGTCTTTCTTGTTTAACAAAACGAACATAATTGATAAACTTACTTCACAACTTAAAATTCGAAACTGACAAAAAATGTCTGACACAAATTACCGTCAAACAAAAGTTCTAACGTTCGACCCTAGGGGTCACACTTGCGTTGTAGGGTGTCAAGCTGCAGCGTACAGATGCGTCGACTTCCAACAACAACAAATCAGTTATTTATATCAATACAAAGACTGAAGCTGCTATTATGAAACTGATCGTTATCGACACAAAACGCAGCTGTAAATCCGAGTATAGAGCACTCCTCGATATTATATTTTTCTTATTAAGGTCCGCTTTTACAATAGTCTGTTAAGCATTATTTATCGGGGGGTGTAACCTTATACGGATATTTATTGGTTTATTGTGTTTATCGT
Source organism: Cantharis flavilabris (assembly GCA_949152465.1). Lineage (NCBI taxonomy): Eukaryota > Metazoa > Arthropoda > Insecta > Coleoptera > Cantharidae > Cantharis > Cantharis flavilabris. Next base: position 45,077,898 of record OX424436.1, read on the forward strand.
TGATTGGTTTAATTGCTATAGGTTCCGACTATTGTAAAAGTGGGCCTTAGCCGATCCTAGGCTGTGAAAATGTTACATTTTGAAGAAAATAGTTTATTTATAGTTTTTTTGAATTTCACCATCAGTCACCATCGGTGTTGCCAATGTATGAATAATTTTTCAGATTCCTCGATAAAAGTAATTGTGAGTAATTCAGAGTAATAAGGAATTTTGAGGAAATGAAAAAAAATTGAATTTAAATTTTGGTGCTTTTAAGTTAGCATATTGGATAGATAGTCTAAAGTGGAAACAGTAAATAAAATGAAAAAAACAAAAGAAAGGTCTTTTCTCGCGCATCGAACGTATTAATAATTTTTTTTTATTTACGAAATTTGATTTTTATTTTATTTTATTTACTATTTACGAATTTAAGCAATATTACTGATGAATATTGTACTAAAGTATTGGTAGCACAACTTTAGTTAGAAAATTATTCTGTCAAGGGGTTTAAAAGTTTAAAATTGGATTAACTGTTGATCAATAAAAAAATAGTATAATATAAAGTAAAATTATAATTAAATTATAATAATTTGTAAGCTGTTGATAGTTTGTCCTAATACATTTTCATAAGTTCTCAATTGAATTGAAATTTGGTGAACGTACCAACCATTCTTTTGTAATCATAAGTAGTGTTTCGGATCATTACCCTGTTAAAATATCTTCTTTTGTATTGGAGATTGTTTGAATTTGAAATATCTCAATACAAATTAATTGAGTTGACTGAGTTTTGCACTATGGTTGCAATTATGTGCCATACCTACTCTTTGGTTCACCACTGTATTTTTTTAAAAATTTAATTGGATGAATCGAACAAAGATTTTTCCAACTGTTTAGTCCAAACAAAAGTTTTTAAGTTAAAAACGTCAAAATTTAATATTTTACTTATAACACGATATTATTTAAGACTAACTTATTAAGACTAACTTCCAAAATATTTCAACAATAAAATTTTTAATCAAGAATAAAATACTTAAACAAGTCAATAAAGCACTAAAATGCGCAGTGCTATTCTTATTGTAAGTAGGATTTTGTTTTAACGTTTGGAAAGCCTCAGGTCACAACTTTAGTGTAATTTATTTTTGCCTGTGGATTTTTTATTCTTTAGTGTTATCGATGTAATGCGTTGGTTTAGTCCAGGACCGTAATTACGGATTTAATATTTCTTCTGTTTTGTTGTTATTCGCACAGATTAAATCCCATGGATGTAAATACTGAGTCATTATTAAATTTTAAAAATTAAACTGTTAACCACAAGCTTGATTCTGTTGATGTACATTTCTCATGTACCCATAAGTTTTAAGTTTTGTTATAATTATTTTTCACATTTTAAGAAAAAATAGCAAGTTTTATTAAGAGCAAATGTACCTACTTTTGGTGGCTCATCTGCAATTGTCGGACTTCCTCCACTGACTCGTCAATCGTAAAAACTCAACACGAGAAATCTAATATTTGCTCCTAATAAAACAATATACTATATTTTAAATTGTAAATAAAATAAGTTTTAAAGTCTAAATTTAGTAGTAATTCGTAAAATGATCTGGGATGCAATATACATCCTTACCTGAAATGCTACTCGAAATTTGTGTGACATGATGTGGTAGAGCAACGGATTTATCGATGTAGAGAGATAATAGAAAACTCCACTCACGTAAGTCAGGATATTAAAAATTGTTATCATATTAGGCGAATCTGGTTGTGCATAAATTGCCAGAAGACGTTGAGCATGGAATGGAGCCCAACATATGAAGAACGCCGAGACAACAGCAACTGAAATTTTAATAAAAGAATTAAACATTATTTTTATTGCAAAAAATAATAAATTAATATTCTTCTCACTGCGTGTAAATTCCGTCGTTTTTTGGAATTGTTTTACTAAAATTTAATAATGCTTCTAACCTCTACTACGCAGAACGTGATATTTTTAAATTTAATTTGAGGTTGTATATAATTTTAATAACTACTACGTATTACGATTACAAATGAACAAATTTAATTAGTAACTAATTTTATTAATTTTTTAATAACACATTTTCAATCTAATTAACCAACAAAATGATTTAATTTCTTATGACGAAAATCTCATCAAATTAGAATTTCTCTCTAATGAAAAGCAATTGCTTAAGAAGTTAATAATAATTAGAATTAAACATAGCTTTGTTTAATTACTGCTGTTGGATAATTATCATGTAGATGATATTATGCACTTGAAATTAATTTCAATATTTACCTGTGAATGCAATTAGAATATTATTGAAATAAAATATTGCGTTTCATTAAAATTTTTAGATTATCTACATAAGTTTTTTAATTTAGCTTATTGAATTTATTGATTATTGTAATGTTAAGTCGTTATTATTGTTGTTGTAGTACTTACGAATATTCGCATATGATCAGTTTTTAATTTTGTTGCACTTCTTCGAACGTTTCAATAGTGGGACAAACATTTTAATAAAACTTGAATTTTCCCTATATATTTATAAATTTTCCTATATTTCCTTGACGGGATATTGCAGTTTTACAATTTAACAGGTGTCAAAAACAAAATAACTTAATCCCTATTTATCCGATCAACGTGAAATTAAATACATTTATTTTTAACAAACAGGTTACAAGGTTGCTCTTTAGACATTTTCATCTAACTAGGAGATGACCACTTAGGGGCATTTTTGTAAATTTTGCCACTTTTGGTGCTGGAAGGTCAGCCTTCCAATAACAATTTCCCAAAGTTGTAGAGAGAGATGGCTAGAAGTTTTCGAGAAAATCGAGTTTTAAAATATTCACACCGAGGTATAAAGACTAGAAATATAGGAGTTGGCAATAAGGAGCGTAAATTTTTAAAAATTTTAAAAGGAATACAATTTAATGACGATCGGCAGCTTTTTTTTATTACCGAAATTTTTAAATTTAAAATTTTTTTTTTTTTCACTCTCTAACCTCTAGACCACGCTCCTTATTGCCAACTCCTATATTTCTAGTCTTTATACCTCGGTGTGAATATTTTAAAACTCGCTTTTCTCGAAAACTTCTGGCCATCTCCCTCTACAACTTTGGGAAATTGTTATTGCAAGGCCGACCTTCCAGCACCATAATTGGCAAAATTTACAAAAATGCCGATAAGTGGTCATCTCCTAGTAAATGTAATCCCATAAAATTCCTTCTTAAACTAAACTACATTTTTCTTTCAAATTCCAACCTACTCCTATTTTTTAAAGTTCTCAGAATTTCAAAATTTTACAAACCACAATCTAACTTGACTATTTTGTTTGTACAATCTGTTTCATGGATTATATAAATCCATGTTATTTTGTTATTTAGTTTCATAAAGCAATAAAGTGAAATAAAGATAAGTAAAAAAAAATAAATAGTAATAAATACAAAATTTATATTTTATTGACTTGCTATTTTGAGTTATATTTAACTTATGTACTTACTTATATGCATAAATTGAATTCGAGTTGGCTTTCCACGTCTACCACTTAAAGTTTTACACTAGTAAATATAGTTTTGTCCTATCGGGAAATGTACTTAATTATATTCATGTCATATGAAGTAATATGAAGGCAATTTTAGTAGCTTGAAAATTTGTAGAATGAAATTGTGTGAACTTTGTTTTAATTTATACTGAATCTCTGAAAGGTATACAGTTCAAAGGTGCAGAAAGTGCATTATACTTTCCAAAACTATTCTTATTATTTCATTCCGAGCAGAAAATCAAGATTAAATGTGGAAAATAACAGAATATTGTTAATTGAATCTGAATTTCCTTCGCTTTATCCGGTGGAATAATTTATGTTCATATTTTGAGTAAATTAAAAAAAAAGCATATTTCTTGCATGATTGTGCTGAATATTAAACCAATTATTATGGTTTGTATAACTTTGCAAAAACAAAAATATTTCTTTTAATATATAATTAGCATATGAGTTAATTAATAGGTAATTAAATAAAAGATTAAGTTAAGTAATAATACAAGATTTTATTTGAGATTTCGTATTATTATTATTAGACAGACAATATTAATTAATTATCGAACTAAAGTGCAGTTTACGTTATGCGATTTTGTTTACGATTTTAAATACGATTTCTCTTGTATGACTGTTTTTGGTGGTTTTCTGTTCACGACTTTGTTTGCGAGTTCATCTTCGGGTCGAATTGTATAAGGTGAACTTCGAAAAATTTGCTTACCGCAACTTGGAAGCAAAATCGTAAGCAAAACCTGAGACAAAATAAATTTAGTCAGATCTGTTCGATAATCAAAACACCAAAAATTTTCTTTAAAAACCTCCAAAATAAGACCAAAATCAAACAGTTAGGAGTTTGCTTCGAAAACTATTGAAGAAAACCTCGTTTCAACAGTAAGCGTTAAGAACAGAAAATGGGCTTGTAATCCTCCTTCACGAAAATCATCAAAAGTTTGCTTCGCAGCCCACAAATCAAAACCAACTTATTGTAGTAGAATTAACACTTTTCAAGCTGAGATTTACTTGTGAACATAGAGCCTCAATCCAAAATCTTCTCAATGTTATACTAACACCGCTCGAAGTGACTTCAACTTGAAAACTGGTTAAAACGAATCGAATCGTGAATTTTAATATGAGATACCACGGCACAGCCATATACTCCCCATTTTGTCAGATTTTTTGGAATGACAGCGACCCAGTGCTTTAAGTGGAAACATAACGTACTAGCCATTTTACCTTACTAGCCATATTACCCTACAGCCATGTTACCCTAATATAAAAAATAAACCGAACATAACCGAATAAACATAACCGAAGAAATAATGTCGATTTTAGTAAGTTTATTTTTTTCTTCAATTATGAATAATTTGTTCATTATTTTGTTCTAATTGAACAAATCCATATATTTTTTTGTTATGTTTTGTACTTAATTATCGACATGTCTTGTGGTTTACTTTATGTCAGAAACGTATTTACTTTCAACGCTTTCATATTTGCATTGGTAGTGAGTTGTTATAAAAATTATGTACTGCGTTTGAGCTGCTTTTTCATATACTTCGGTGGAGATAGAATAGTAAAATACAAAATACAAACGATTTTCCGTTTATAATTTTAATTTCCTTTGTACACTTGGAGACGACAAATGCAGTTTTTACTTAAATTGGATCTGATGTATCCAAGTATACTACTAAACTTAATAATATTATAATTGGAGGACGGATTCTTAGGAAATTTGCTATATATGTCTAAATATTGATAGCAGAACTGTAATTGTTATAAATGTCCATGAATTTGATAAAAATAAGACATCTGGCGCCATTTTTTTATGCTTATATGCTTATTTTGATACTTTTATGCTTAGATTTACGTTTTAAGCTTTTTTAGTGCTTATTTTAACACATTTCGGTAAATTAAAAATTTTTTTTTAATTTTTAGGGGGAGAACTTTTGCGACCAATGTAAAAATTTCTAATAATCAAATTTGAACTTTTGGAATTTTTTTTGAAAAAAAGCAAATAACTAGTTGAAATACTGACCTTATTGTGAAATTTAAGAACGCCCCAACTATTAGTGTGGAGGTAGAAGTCAGTTTTTTCATATTTAAACATGGGTTAAGGATTGTCGCAATATATTTTTATTGAAAAATTTAGAAAAACATTTAATAATCACATTTTTTTACAAAGATGTACAGTAATTTTTTTATTGTGGTACTTTTCAAATCAATTTTATTTTAGAAAAGGTTTTTTAATGCTCATCATGCATATTTTTATGCATATAATGGCGATTTTTTGTGCTATTTTAAACTGTAGTTTTACGATTTTTTATGCTTAAACTCCTTACTTTAATTATAATAAATAGTTTTGAGTTATCGTATATAAGTACGTTTGCATCGAATTTTAAAGATAAAACTTGTTATTACTTCGGGTGACTGAATGTATTTATTTTTTTTGCTCAATGCCAAGCAATTTATATTTAGTTAGAGATTTTAAAATGAAAATTAGAATAAAATAATTTAAATGAATATTTTAATGTTTTTTATAAGTCGCAGACTTAAATCGGTAATTCAGTTTAAAAAACAAATTATCATGCACAGCACAAAAATTTTCCAAACTTTCATTAAAGTATTTTTGTATTTCTCTAAACCTTGTGTACCAAATTAATAACGTAACAAGTTATCTTCATTTATCATCATTAATCAAAAACCGCAATGTTAAATTATAACCTGCCAGAAACGCAACAATTTTTTATAACTTTATTGCGTAATATTGTTTTTTCATCAAAAATTTAAAGGAAAATGTATGTTTTGTGGAAGTAAACCAAGGATCCATTAATGGAAGTGTTAAGTAAACAATAAATTTAAAGTCTAAAATATTTAGTGCTGAAGCTTTTTCAAGCAGACAATTAAAATATTTAACAGGCATTAACTTTCAATAAAGGGTATATTCTAATACGAGCTGGATAATTTGTATTTTGAACGAATACAAAACAATTGAAATATTTATCTTTTGTTTACTTCAAATTTTGACTTTTAGATTATTGAACACAATAAACACAATGTTAAAAACTGACCTACTACTTTCAAATTCATTATTTTAAAGTGTATAAATCTAAACTTGTGAGAATTAATAATATTACAAACTTCAATATATAACAAGTTAATTCAATTAATAAAACAAAAATAAAATAATAAATAAATTTGCTGAAATCTCAAATAAACTCAAAGTAAGTAACTTATTATATTATTGAAGTTTTTAATATCATTAAAAGTAATTTTTTGTAATTTCTTTGTTACCCTCGAACATAGAATTAGTCTCTCTAGTCTGTTTCTCATTGTAAGAGAAGTGTGAAAATGGTCTCATTCGAATGAGTAATTTTTTCGTAGCACTTCATAATATTTTCTTTTTAATTAATTGTTGAAATGTAAGAATAGAATATTAAGCTCTTTTTATGTAAAATACGCTTTCCTTTGAAAAACAATCGCGTTGAAGTTACACATTTTCAGATTAAAATTGGTTATTTTAATATTATGTCAAAGTAATTTAATATGCAAAATTATTTTCTCAAAGTCAGCAATAAAAAGTATTAAAAAACCATTTATTTTATTATATTGCACTTTTAAACAACAATTTAGACGCGGAAATTAAATGTCTACCGATAGATATATTGACATTAAGAAAATAGTATATTAAAAAATAGTAGGGAAGAGTGGTCTAAAGCCGACCGTTGTCCAAATCCGACCTCCATGCATATTTCGAAAACGTAAACACAAATTGAGATTATAATGATCTCATTATAGTCGCCATTAGTTGGTCATAGGTTGGTTGAAGATTACACATATTCCTATTAGCATTAGGTTTGTTGCAGTCAATTGTATGTTTTCAGAGTATGGTAATTCATTTTTAACCAATTTATGATTTGTGATAATTTTGTTTATTTCATAGATCGCCAAAAAATGGTAAATGATTTCTTTTAATATCGCAGTACTGTTTTTGAAAATAATATTTATTCAGTGATTGATTGATTGTTTGTTTTTATACGAAAATGCTGTTTAATTATTAAAGAATAGTGTGGTCTAAATCTGACCTCAAATACATCCTACAAAGTTACTTTTTTTGTATTTTTATGTATTCGTAAATTTTACATAAATATTTTTTTGTGATTTATACAAGATATTCTCAATGAATCTGCAATTTCAACTGCATCAAATGAAGAAATCGGTGCTGATGAATCGATAGATACATATAGATTTTTATTTATAAACATTCGATCAATCAGTCAACACAGCACCACAAACATCTAGTTTGAGAATTAATAAATCACTTAAAGCTATTTGGTCATATCCATAAGCTCCACCACGAAAAACTGCAATACCCAGAAGACGAAAACAAGGTTAAACAAGAACATTAACTGTTAATGATGCCATGAATAAAATTGAAACAGGACTAAAAAATATAGAACCCCTAGAGAAGAAAATCACACCAGGAAAAAACCTCATCAATAAAAATTAAATGAAATTGAGCAACAGCCAAGTATCCAGCAGAGTAACACCTGCAAAACGCTCACAACAAACCAAAAGTAGTTTCTCTCTTTTAAAAGTATCATTTATTACTAAACTAAGATAATTTTCAATTAATAATACCTACAGTTTTTGTTTAAATTGATGATAGTAGAGGGGTCGGATTTAGAACAGGTGGGGGTCGGATTTAACCCCAGATGGTCGGATTTGAAACCAATATTTTACTTTTTTTATTTTGGTTGTAGCTCAGAAAAGGTAGGAGATACATCAAAAGTTTATTTGATGAAAAGTTGAGGAATTGAATGAACTTTACTACGATACTAAAATTAAAGGAGTATGTATGTCTCGATTTAAAAGTTTTATGTAAAAAAACAAAAAGGGGGTCGCTTTTAGACCACTCTCCTCATCGTTTTTATCGAAAAACTTCCTGAAAGTGCGAGTGCAAATAGAATGTCTTATGAAACAATTTTTTATACCATTTTTTTAAATATTTAAAAATCATTTTATTAAATAATTTATAATTTTCTTTATAATTTTCGCTTTCGTTTAGTTACTAATCTCTTATAACAAAACATTGTGTTTCATAATAGTCCATTTCGATACGGGATTTGGTTTCAAAATGACTTTGTTTTAGACACAAAATTTAAAAAATAATTTTTATCATGTTATTTTCCTATGTTCGGATTTAAGACTTGACACCTGGTATGCGGTATAATTCTCATACTATTTTACAAATAGCGTTTCCAATATTGCCTTTGAGCTCTTAAATTGTTTGTGGTTTGTTAGCGCAAACATATGCCTGCAAATAGGCACAATGTCGTATATTATAAATTATATATTATTCTACTTGTTTATTAAAAAATTTCAATATTTTAATATTTTCGGTCAAATTTTTTCATAATTTATCTGTGCCATCTTAATTTGTACTCTATAAGGTATAAAACCAAAAAGATCTTGTTTTAAAATCTAATATGAAATTTGTTAATATATTCTCTATTGCGTATGTTTATTTTGAAGAAATTTTGTTATAGTTGGCAAAATTTAACATGAAATTTGTTAATTAATTCATACTCAAGTATGTTTATTTTCAAGACATTTTAAAAACTGTTTGATATAGATATTAAATAATTATAATTTATGATACACTTATAAGTACTGTTAACTTACATACTGCAATATCATTTCCAAGTGCCTAAGAATATAAATAAAAAATTTCGTGACAGAAGATCTTAAAATAAAAATTTAAAACGTAACACAATATTGTGCTTGAAACCAGATAAGCAATAACGTAGTACATACATAAAATGCTTACACGAAAGGATTTGGAAATTTGGTCTAAGCGTTGGTATTTGGAAATATATATTTTGCGATGTACTGGGGTGTAAAATTATAAAAAAATAACCTACCCCAGCAATCAATTTTTATGATAAGCAAAAGAGACTCTTGATATTGTACTTCCTTGTAAAACAAGTATTGTAATCCCGATTTTTTTTCGGTTTCCAGATTTTGACGGATATATCCGTTTTGACCTTCCCTAAATCCATTTTGACTATTTTCGTTGTGACGTCTGTACGTACGTACATACGGACGTCTGTATGTCGCATAACTCAAAAACGGTAGGTCGTAGAAAGTTGAAATTTTGTATTTGAGACACTTATAGAATTTAGTTGTACAGGTCTTATTTTTGGTTGCGATTGTCCGTGCCAAAAATCTTAATTCGTGACGCGCATAAATAGATTAACGAGATTTGGTCCTCTTGAGTTAGTATGAATTTCTTCATATTACCTTCGATGAATAATTAGTCGTGTTTGGTTTCATTACGTTTATTGGTTACTTATAGTTTATAGGCTTAATTATGGTTTTATTATTATTAAATATTTACAAAATTGATATATGCCGGAAAGGCACTCGGTATGCACACTAGTGCATAGTGGCGGTCCAACAACAACTCCGCTCTTCATTACTAATAACACTTCTTTATTTATATTGATTCGGCTTGTCGCAGCGTAATTGCATAAGTGTCTTTGAACTTAACTTCCTGTTAATGTATCGACTTGCAATTATGCTGTACACTTTGACCGGATCATGTTTTAATATTATAATAATTATTCTTAACCGTAATTGACCTTTTAATGGAATGTCGTCAAGCTATATTACAGCACAATGGTGTCCACATCAGATTTTTTTAAATCAAATCAATTAAAATTCCAAAATATTTTAAATACATTTACCGCAGTCGCGAATATAAATAGCAAAATGTAGGCGCTCATCTGATCACACGTTGTGATATCGATACGATACTTTCCAACGCCTTCAAATTAAAATTTTTTTTTCTTTTAATAAATTAATTTTTATTCTTCAAACCAAAATTTCTATTAAATCGCAACTATAAATCAAATTTTTACCGGAGACCAGCTTTGATAAACGTCCGCACTTTTAGTGGAGAGGATGATCGTCAAAAGCGTTCACTAACCCAATCACGACGTAGAACCAAACGAATTATATATCAAAATGTTTGTATTGACCTATTGGACCTAAATCCGAAGTTTAGGATATCGGCAATTGTGAGGGACAAAAGTTAGAACCTAAAAACTGGAAAAAAATGATTTTTTTTAAATCGATTGAAGGAACTTTTAATAACGTGCCTACTTGGAAATTGTTATAGTTACAGAGATGATTTTAACACTATTATTTAGCTTGAAATGTCTACTTTCCGACGATACATAAAAATATGTATTAATTCAATTTAAATTGCCTTTAATTTAATATTATATGAGCAGTGAGAAATTTGTGTAAAATTTTTTCATTCAAATTGGAAAGTTTATCTTTAATAACATTCTTGTCAGATTGAAATTAAAAATTTCGTACAAGTGACATAAAGCGGAATTTTATGGAGAATATTTCATTCGCTTGCACTATACACTTATTTTTATAAATAAACACAGGAGAGCGATAAAACATAAAGACCGATAGCGTAATCCGCATTAGTACCCCCTTCAGCTCCACCCGCAATCAATCCCATTTGTACAGTTCTAGAGCGTGGTTCCGATTCATAGTATTCACTTAAAACAGTATTTTAATTTGTTTAAATTAATTAAGTACGAATTTACAAAGCATATGTTAAGTAGTTAATTATAAATAAATAAATAAAATACATAAAAAAATAAATAACATAAAAGGAATACCAAATAAAAATAAAAAATTTGCATCTTCTTCGTCACTGCTTCCATCAGGAATTTTTTGATTGCAAATATTCCGGCATAATTGGGAACATTTACATGCCGAAGAACAAAAAATCCCTTCTTTCAGGCACAAACATTTTGTACTATCACATTTTCTTTCAGTGCAATACAAATCAAGAAGTTCTCTGAATTCATGGGGAATTGGTTCTTAAGATACAGGAATAGGTAATAGTATCCCATTACTGTTGTTCCATCCATAATCGATCACATTTAATTTATTAACAATGCCAATATGGCTGTTAATCCACAAATAACATTGGTAATAACATCTATAGAGAAATAAATAAATAATATTAGTATGTAAGAGTATGGTTCAGAATTTAAAATAATACCTTAAATTATGCTGATAAAATGCATTTTCTGTTGGAGGTAGTTCATTGGATGTTGTTTTAGTGTTCTTAGTTAATTTAAATCTGCTTCTATCAAGTGAATCTTCTTTTTCACAGTCGTACAAGTTATTTATAAACTTTCTAGCAATTTCTAGAGAATCTTCAATAGAACACTTTCCAAAAGATTGTAGATTAAATTTTTCTGGGTTCTGATACACATTTACGAATTACGTCCTTTTCCCAAAAATAATATAGAAGCAGTATTAGAACGTCAATATCATCTGCCTTGATCAGTATTCTTGTATCTTTCTTTTCTGCTCTATCAATTAGATGCAATATTAATCTGGTATCGGCTTCTTCGTGATTTGACTTTAAATGCGTGAGTTCTTTGACACCTTCAGATGTAACTGAGTAACAATTTTCGTTATTTAATTTATTCCGAGGTAATTTGGTACTAGATTGTTCTTCAATAAAACTAGATACAAATGCAATCAAAGTCATTTTGTTACCAAAAGACTGCAAAAACATTTTATAATCCGTGATATTTCTGGAACCCACTATATTATAAGTTTGTGCTGCACTTTCACCTCTTTGTCTTTCATAATTTTTTATTGAGTCTGGAATGTTGTAACGATCGAAAACAAGAACAATAGTATCACATCCATCATTGAACAAACTTAAAAGTTTCTTGAATATTACATTGCCTATATCGGAATAGGTTTTTATGGATTTTTTTGGAATTTCTTAGAATAAACCCATGGCATCAATAATACAAGAATTAGTTCCATCTTCCATTGCAAACAACGGTTGATAAAAACTTTTTATTTTTTTTCCCAATTCCGCTTTCGGTAATTTTCTCATGGAGCCATCTTCAAAAAAAAAAGATGAAGGAACTGGTGTTAGTTCATATTTTAAAAGATTATTGAAATCTAAATCTCTATAGCGAGCTGCACTTAAAATTCTTCGAAACATGAATTCAGATGTTAGCGTGGTGGTCTTTGTCAGTTTTTTCTTATAATTTACTTTGGTATCATTAAACGTATCAACTTTTTGTTTTTTAATAGATTTCCAAAAACTTTCATTTTTGTTTTTTGTAAGAATCTTCTCTATATAATTTTGGATATATAATTTAGCATTGCCTTTAAATTCAGTTAGAGATCTTCTTATATTATGAAGAGCCATTTTTCCAGATGCTATATGCGTTAATTCTGAGTGGCCATTAAGACTAAATGGATTTATCCAAGTACCCTCGATAACATCCAAAATATACTTGACGTCAATTTCGTCCCGTTCTTTCATTGTATTGCTATACTTTTTTTGGGTACTTGATTTTTCTATCACCTTTTCAAATTTTGTAGCATATTCACCAACAATATTACTTGTTACAATCCATCTTGTCAAAGTCTGTTCTTCTTGTGTAAAGCCAATAACACCACTAGAGCTTTTACAATCTTTATTAATTGTCTGTTCTAAGGCCATATCTGATGCTACACAATTGAACTTCTTGTTTGATGATTTTTTTACCACAAAATTTCCTTCCTCCAGATATTTGCAGACCTCGGGATGAGTAGTTTTTAATCTTATCATATCCGAGAGGTAAATGGGAGCGAATTTGGCATAGTTGTTACGACCACCAGCTACTAAATACGGTAAAGTTTTGTTAACTGCATTAAGATGCAGTTGAGAATTCCCGTCTCGTTCGGCTCTTAATAGCTGTAATAAAATATCAACAGCTTCTAAAAATGTTATCCAGTATTTGAATGTTTCAGATGTTTCACATCCATGAATTTTAAAATCCTGAATGGTTTCCTAAATTTAATTCAAGTTTTCCTTTAATTCCGATAGTGTTTCATCACAATTATGTGCTTTATTAATATTGCTTTCTAAATCTTGTAATTGCTTAATCATTTCATCTCTAACTATGTCATCTTTGTGTTTAATTTTGGTTGCCCATTCAAACATAACTTTCAGAAATAGTCTGGTGAGAGAATCTCCAGCTAAAATCAAATCCCGACAAGCACGAGCCAACTGCTTTCCTTGAAGTGTTTTCCGCATATATGCCAGAATCCACTAAAATATTTATGAGACCCCCATCCCTATATATTTGACCAATGCTTGCTATGAAAGCCATGGTAAGATGCATACCACCTAACTGCATGGTGATTTTTGAGCCTAATGTGTTAGAATACAACCATAGAATTTCCTGAGATTTGGAATAAATTGCTAAATCTGCTGTTACGACAAGATGTTTTTGATTTAAATTATCAGCTATTTCACTCAAATGCAAAAGCGTGGAGTATATAGTGTCATATTCAGTTAGTGCGGTGAATTAATAAACGGTAAATAGTAAACAGATGATACAGGAATTTGATTAGTAGAAATGAAATTGTTAAATTTATGCCAACCTAGAGTTCCATCATTTGCTTTAAAATATCTTAACAATTTCCAAATGAAATCTTCTTTACTACTTTCTAACGTCATTTTTCTTAAAAATTCTGATTCTAAAACAGACAGTTTAGGAGGTTCTGGTCTAACATTTGGTTTTTGGTAATGACGAATTTGTTGTTCTAATTGTATATTATTACATTCATTTAAAGAACGTTTAATTTTCCTTTTTATCGTCATTGTGGAAGAAGGTTTAATATATTTTTGGAACACTACCATAGCCATCGCATGGGTTGAAGATTTTACATCCAAAGTTTCTTCATTTTGGTCGAAGTTATCTATGCTAGCATGAAATAAATCTTTTTTTCCGTTTTTCCCATCAGTTATCGGTTGTAGACCTTGGGGGATATAAACTGCAGTATTTTGAGAAAGCAAGCTGCTAGCTATAGTTGTTAAAAAACATCTAATTTCATCATAAGAGCAACACAAACCTAACTTGTACAAAACATCTATTATTTTCTTTCTTTTTACTGCGCGATGAATGTAAAGGGAAATAGTCAAACCTATAGAAGCACGATTTTTTATCTTATCGAAACTATTTAAAATACTACCAGATATGCCCATCGCTTTGATATTATCTTTCTCCGGCATACTGACATTCTCGTATGAAGTTTTATCAATTACCCATATTATAAACTTATAAAGCTTTTGGGGAAGTTCACTTCGTAAAGTCTCTGTATTCAAGAAATTAGCACTCATATATTCAGAATTTGAAGAAAAATTTGAAGGATGGTCTATTATAATTTTTCTGAGAATTTCTCACTGCTCATATAATATTAAATTAAAGGCAATTTAAATTGAATTAATACATATTTTTATATATCGTTGGAAAGTAGACATTTCAAGCTAAACAATAGTGTTAAAGTCATTTCGGTAACTATAACAATTTCCAAGTATGGGCGTTATTAAAAGTTCTTTCAATCGATTTAAAAAAATTAATTTTTTTTTCAGTTTTTAGGTTATAACTTTTGTCCCTCACAATTGCCTAGTCCTAAACTTCGGATTTAGGTCCAATAGGTCAATACCAACATTTTGATATATAATTCACGTGGTTCTACGTCGTGATTGGGTCACTCCTTAACTAAGCGACTTTTATGCAAGTTCCCGCTCCACTACTAGAGATAGAAACTATCTCTATCATCTATGCTTTGCGGCTTCAAAATGGCAAAAGCCCCGTCTTTTCCTAACGTTATTTATCAACTTAATGCCGCACTGAGGAGAAAACGAGCAAATACAAATTTTTATAAAATTATACAAAATAATAAAAATCTACAAAATCAAACTCAAAATTCAAAAAGGATTTTGGACACGACAATATTATGTAGTTTAATAAAAATTTCCCTAAATTGTTTATTGTCTCGGAAAGTCGTATTTGGGTGTGTATGTACTAGCCACAAAGTATTTATGCACACAAATTCAGCACATGAACAGTGTGTCGGACAAATCTGCTCTGCACTACTCACATAAGGATATATCCAGATTGCTGTCCGTGCTCGTCGTCCTGCTCAACAGACGGCGAGCGATCACGACATATCCGGCGAGCACGCGGGCACACACATGCGGATTTGTACGGCGAACAGATCTGGCAGACAGATCCGACATACAAATACACGTGTGAATAGTACCCTTTAGAAAGAAAAGTACTCAACCGCAACTATATAGAGATTGTTAATTAACAGATTATTTATGAATGTAAGAAACTTATTCTACCAGTAAATTATTAAATTAAAATACATATTTGTTTAGTTTACATAGAGAATGAATCTTTCCAAATGGTTAATTATATTAATATTACAGTTATTAATATCATCTGTAAGTTTACTTATTAAAAACAAAAAATTTATACTCAAATTATTCCACTTATATAAACACAAAAAGTCAATAAGTAATTTACTGATTTAAATATTTTATTAAATGTAAACTAAAATTTTTCCTTTAGTAGAGAAGCTAAGCAGATCCTTGTTCACCTTTGAGCAAAGATTTGTTAGTTAAGGTGTTATCTTATTCTATTAATAGACATATCCAGGTAGCAATGCAATGTAATATAGTATATTGCTCTATTAGGTTGGAAAAATTATAACTTTTTTAGCCTAGTGGAACAAACTGAAAGTTGGTTAAGATTTTACTCTGGGATTATTTAGCATCACAGAATAATTCGAATTGTGTTTGAGACGAATTGCTGTTGTATTTCATTTTTGTCTTTGATTCAAAAACTTGTTAAATTGTAAGCATTAGAAATTTCACGGCAAATACTTTGAATTTGACTAACTATGATGTGTTTATTGTCTTTTCTAATGCTCTATCAGATATTGAAGTATATTGATGAACAAAAAAAAATAACTTGATGAGTTGTGAGAAACTATAAGCCTTCATTTTCTATTGTCGATATTTTGTATCAAGGTTTTATTATATTTTTAATGAAAAATCAATGACAAGTTGTCGTTGAATTAAGTTAATTGCAACTGTAGTCGATCCTTTGTCAGCTTCTTTTGATCTCTTCAGGATGATTGAACAAATGTTTGTTTTGTGAGGTTTCAAATGTACGTTTTGTTCTCTTTGATCGTCTTCAACAATATTGTAAATTTAAATTTTTACATATACTTTAATTTATTATTTTGTGTTATATCCTGGTTGATGAACTGAAAAACTCATTAACTCTGTAGAGTTTATTTTAACTGACGCATATTTACCATAGTTTTATTTTCCTACCTTATAAAAAGAAATTTCAAATGCAATTGTAATAAAAATGCAATTACTTTCGCAGTCCAAAATTAAAAATATGTTTTTTTTTTAATATTAACATGAGCATTTTTAGAATTTTAACTTTCCCGATATGTATTAAATGTATAATAATAAAATAAAAATTAAAATCAAAATCTGCAATTTTTGTATTAAAATATAGTCCACTGCATTTAGGATTTTGATACGGAATAATTATATCCTACAGTTTTTGCGTGTTTTCATATATATTATAGTGTCCCGAATAACGTTTCAAAAGTCCGAAGTTGCCAAACATGTGGCAACAATGTAAAGATGCTCTAAAACGGTTTTTGACGATTTTCTCAGTTCCTATCAGTTTTACGAACAAAATATCTTCATTCAAAAAGAAAGACACGATAATTCTATACAAAAAAGGTTCTATACAATTTTTCAGTCCGAGCAATACTTTTCATGATAAACCCCGCTGAAAAAATACGTATAAAATTTTTTTTAAAAGTAAAATATAAGAAAAAAATAATTTTGTTTTTAAATTTATGGTTTTATATAATTTACTCAAGGAAGAAGAATTTGAAGGGTTTATATTATCAGATATTTCAGGTTCTGTGTTGTTCGTAGTTTTTTGTTGTGATAAATCATCTTCGATTGGTTCAGCATTTGAGCAAGATTGGCTATGGCAATTACAGCAAACTAATGAGCAATGTAGTCCTAATCTTTGACAAGTGCACAATGGTCCACAACCTTTTGCGCAATTGCTAAAAATCATGTTTAAAAGACAATTATAGGTACGGGAAGTTGGAATGTTGTTTTTGGCCACAAAATGTCGTCTTTTGACAGCCATCCCCAATCCCAAGGCAAATATATACTTCTACCGACAAAACCCGATGGGCCTGCTCAGCATGGAAAAACAATGAGGGAAAGAACAGATGTTTAATCCACCAGCTCTTTCAGAGTACGGTGGCCTTTATAGTAGTTTTAACGTTCCGACATCCATCCACATGTATTCAAACTTTGAATTAATATTTTTATTACCGATTTTTTCATTATATTTTACGTTTTAATCTGAGAAAATTAAAAAAACAATTTATACTACATATTTTTAAGAGGGGTTTATCATGAAAAGTATTGCTCGGACTAAAAATTTTTATAGAACCTTTTTTGTATAGAATTATCGTGTCTTTCTTTTTGAATAGAGGTATTTTGTTCGTAAAACTGATAGGAACCGAGGAAATCGTCAAAAACAATTTCAGAGCACCTTTACATTGTTGCCACATGTTCCACTTCGGACTTTTGAGACGTTATTCGGGACACCATAATATATATGAAAACGCGCAAAAACTGTAGGATATAATTATTCCGTATCCAGGCATATTTTTTGACTTATTTCTGTGGACTAATATTCCTTATCATGCCCTGATAAGATATTAATAAATTTTAGTCGAATGCTCGTTTGTATGTTAATGTGTGTTTGGAGCACCAAAAGAAATAGTATCAATCGCACAGGTTGAACCACGCAATCAAATGTTGTGAATTTTGGCATAAACGTGTATCATAATTAAACTTAAAGGCCAGTTGAAAATGCTAAAAATCCTTTGAAACTTGCGGAAATAATAAATAAAATAAAATATGTTTAAGTGCGTAAATTTTTAGAGATGAGAAGCCAACTCTAAACTTTTTAATATACGATATAGTATAATTAAACAATAAAATTTGAATTACTTTTTCCATTTTTACCCAGAATAAGTTCACCTATGTTGTACAACCGAGAATTTAAATCTACATTATGTTAAAATCATTTACCTGCTTTAATTTTTGTATGATATTTTCCGCTGAACTAGAACCAACATTTATTCGTCATATTGGAAATTTTTTCAATTAAAAATTCGTAGTTTACTTTAGCAATTAAATTTCGATTTGAATTTTAGCTTTCCAGATTTCTCCATTATGGAGAAAAATTGATAACAATTTTAAGCTTTACGTTTTAAGTTTTATTTTTAGCATGTAATACATAATTATATAAAATATATGATTTTAAACTCGTTTTGAACTTTTTAAATTAGGGATTCTCTAAAGAAAAGCCTGCTTCACCTGCTTAATTAATATTGTTTTGTTTTAATATTTACAGGCAAACTAGAACCAGCAATTATTATTCCTCACCTAGAATATTTTTTCAAAAAAAATTTATATTTTTAGTTCACTTATGTTGCTGAATAATATAATTTTTAAAATCACAATTGTTACCAATTGTTAAAACTTTAAATATCTCGCTTTAATTTTAAGATTTACGTTTTAAGCTTCACCTTAAATAGAATAGAATAAAAAGTTGTATATTTCTACAAATTTTACATTTAAAAATATTGAAGTTAAAGATTAATAGATTTATTAAATAATACAATTGGGTATTTTCTCATTTTTTAAAAAGTATGCAAGGAGACACTTGATCAAGCATATAAATGAGCTGATTAAAAAAAAAAATTTTTAAGACCCTATAGCCGAGTAATTTTAAAAATTTTAAATAAGAGTATTTGCCTCGAAAACACAAAACTCGGATTACGTCACAAGTTGTTACGGCTATGTTTACGACGGTAACAACAAACGAATGGAGCAGTTCCATTATTCTTCACTCCAAAATGGCCTGCACAGCTGGTTTTAAAATTTAAATATACATATCGATATTATTTACAGTCTTTTTGATGGAAATTTGCGTTGTTTGTAATTCGCTTACGATTTGTTATAATTAACAAATTTATTATAATACACAGCTTACACCTATAGACCATTACCAATTTAATAAAATAAAGTACGTCACACCTATGCGTTTGCGCAAAAATGCGTTTTGATTCTCGTTTAAAATTGAGCGTTTTAAAGAAATTTCAAAATGATTTTGCATAATCAATAACAAAATATATCATTTTTTAATTATTATATGCTTTTTCTGGTACCTTTATTTATACAATAACGCACATATTATTCAAATAAAAATTTTGTGAAAATACCCAATTCAAATTAATTTCATTATTCCCAAGAATAAATGCTTTTATGTTGTACTCGTATAAACGAAAATTTTTTTTATTAAAGTAGTAAATGTTTAATCTGCGGAATTGAAATTAAAATTAAAATTGAAATACTAAATTAAAAGCACGAATTTTAAATTGAAAACATTACATATATGCAAGGTAAGAAATAAACATTAACTTTAGTTCGGTGGTAAATATAATATAAAATAACAATAAATAAGACTAAATCGAAGTAGTGGAGAATCAGTGGAAAGAAGAGAGACAAGAGCTGAGGAATAAAATAATGATCTGGATGAAAAAATTACAAAATTGGAAGAGAGGATAGAAAAGCAAGAAAAAGAAAAGAGAAAAAACAACATTGTTATCAAGGGTGCTTTTCCATGTGAAACAGTATCTAAAATAAAAGTCGAAGAGTTTATTCACCGAAACCTTGAATTTATGTAGACGTAGTAGAGACTTTCAAATTGGGAAAAGTATCTGATGGACGGGAGATTGTGATTGCCAAGTTAGGAGATATCGGTCAGAAATTGGACGTGATGAGAAATAAAAATAAGCTGAAGGGAACAAAAACATTCATAGAAAACGATCTCACACCCAAGAAAAAAGCAATACAAAATAAAATAGTAGAGAAGGCAAAACAAGAGACTATGAATGGAAAGAAGACAAGAGTGGGCTATCGCAAACTGATTGTAGAAGGAAAGGTTTTCTTGTGGAAAGATAGGGGCGCTGAACTAGTACCAGCGGAACTACCAGGAAATGAACCAAAAAACTGATAACCGGAAATGGAGCGGCCGGAATGTCTCAACCGGACGCTTCAAATTTTGAAACCGAGATACATGATTCGACAGCGCGATGCAAACGGAATAAAGATATGGAAAGTAAAAACGCAAATATATGTTATAAAAATATGGTGCAAAAAATGAAAAATTGTCAGCAGGACCTGTTTAAAGTGGGAACATGGAACGTGAGGACACTGCTAAGACCGGGGAAGATAAGCGAAGTTGCAAATGAGATTATAAGGTACAATGTTGATATAGCAGCATTACAAGAGTTGAGATGGGGTGGGCAAGGTGAAATAAAAAAGAAGGATTACACGATGTTTTTCGCCGGCGAAAGTAAACAAGGAAGAAATGGTACTGGTTTTATAGTAACGAAGAAAAACGTCAGAAACGTGTTAACGTTCAAGGCAATAAATGGAAGAATGTCATACCTGCGGATTAAATCGAAGACAAACATGTCTATTATAAACGGCTACGCACCAACAGAAGAAAGTTGCAAAAAACGATAAAAAAAAGTTTTATAACGAAATGGAAAAACTATGCGAAACTGTTCCTAAGCAAGATATGCTGATCATATTGGGAGACTTTAACGCAAAGATAGGTAAAGAAAACCATCTAAACTCGGTCGCTGGCAGGGAAACAATACACAAACGAACAAATGACAATGGTTACATGTTATGCAATTTGGCTGAAGCAACAAACACCACGATCTGCAGTACCAAATTTATTCACCGAAAATTGCATAAGATAACATGGGTATGGCCCGGTGGAGGTAAGGAAGAGGGAAATCAAATCGATCAGATAATGTTGTCTAGGAAACACAAAAATGCAGTAAAAGATGTAAGAACATTCAGAGGCGCCAATGCAGACTCAGATCACTATCTAGTGGTAGCGAAGATAAAACAAAAAGTCACAAAATATTGTAGAGTAGAAAATAGCAAAAACAAGTTGGCGATGGAAGAACTTAACAACAGTGAAGCAAGAACACGTTACAAAGAACAAGTCAATCAAGAAATCAACAAAAGGAGGAAATGCAACAACATGGACGAAGAACTAGATAACATCATATCGATCGTAAGTACAAGTGCAAAAGAAACAGTCGGATATAAAACCAAAAGAAAAAGTAAAGATTGGTTCGATGACGAATGCATCGAATGTAACAAAAGAAAAACCGAGAGTAGATTGAAGTGGTTAAAAACAGGACAACAAGAAAGCCTGGACAATTACAAAAAAAGCTCGAGAGATGCAAATAAGATATATAAACAAAAAAAGCACGCATGGGTTACGGAAAGAATGATAGAAATTGAAACTAGCAACAAGTTTAAAAACACGAAAACCTTCTACCAGCTGCTAAGAAATCAAAAAACAAGATATTGTGTCAAACCAAGAGGTATGAAAAATGAAGAAGGGATAACTGAATACAACCCTGAGAAAGTTAAACAAATTTGGAAAGAACATTTTCAAAAGTTGCTGGGGGGGGGGCAAAAGGAAGGATGTAATCATATATCGAAGCAGTTAGTGACACTCAAGAAATATCAACACCGACAATCGAAGAAATAACTAGTATAATTCAAAAGACGAAAAATGGAAAATCCCCAGGAAATGACGAAACTAGCATAGAACTAATTATGTATGGAGGACAAGAACTTTGCGAAAGACTATGTAATCTGGTACAACAAGTATGGACTGAAGAGAAGATGCCTATTAAATGGAGCGAAGGCATTATTGTACCACTAAAAAAGAAAGGAGCTTCAAATGAGTGCAAAAACTACAGAGGCATCATGTTACTTAATTCAACGTACAAGGTAATGTCGACACTGATACATAGAAGATTGAAAGAATTTACTAGGGGCTTGATAGGAGAGTATCAGTTCGGCTTCACTGAAGGCAAATCGACAGTTGATGCGATAGATATAGTCAAACAAGTAATGGAAAAGACACAAGAATACAATATCGACATGCACATGCTGTTCGTAGACTTCCAGCAAGCTTTTGACAAGGTTAACAGAGGTAAACTATACGAGGGGATGGAAGAAATAAAAATTCCAGCAAAGCTGATTAGACTGGTAAGAATGACAATGGACAACACAAAGGCATGCATTAGAACCGACGAAAGCGAGACGGAATGCTTCGAAATAGACTGTGGAGTCAGACAAAGAGACGCACTGTCAGAGACACTGTTAATACTAGTATTAGAAGGAATAATAAGAAGAATTGATGTCGAAGGTACAATTACAACAAGGGAAGTACAGCTTATCGCGTATGCAGACGACATGCTTATTATGTCAAGAACTCGTAATGGAATGATACAAAAGAAAAACAAAATATATGTGGTGCGGAAGGAACACACCAGGTATACAGAACTTGATAATAAACGTGTATCCTTTTGAAGAAGTAGAAAGTTTTAACTATCTGGGAGTACACATAAACCGAAATAATAACAGAATTGTAGAAATAAGAAAGAGAATACAAGCTGGAAATAGAGCCTACTACTCTAACAGAACATTGCTTAAAGACAAAAGTCTGAAGAAGGATACAAAATTAAGAATATGTAGAACCCTGATAAGACCAGTAATAACATATGCAGCAGAAGCTTTATGCTGGTCACAGCTAGAAGCGGAACTACTGAAAACGTTTGAAAGAAAAGTTCTATCTTCTATCCTGGGACTGAAAAAGGGTAATAACGACGAATATAGAATACTTATGAACCATGAAATAGAACAGGAGGTCAACGGTGAGAATATAGTGAAGGTCATGAAAGCGCAGCGAATTAGATGGCTGGGCCATATCATGAGAAGAAATGACCAAAGCATGGTGAAAAGGGTAACGATGTGGAAACCGGATACCAACAGAAGAAAAGGACGGCCGAAAGTGAGATGGTGGGATCAAGTGATAAACGACCTCAAAGCTATGGATGTGAAAGAATGGATGACAAAGGTTCAAGATAGACAACACTGGAGGGAAATTGTCAATGGTGCCGCTACTCACAAGAAATTGTAATCCAGAAAATAGGAATGAAGGTATATATTGTTTTAATGTAACTGTAACATGGGGCTTAATCCTCCCCGACAATCGGATTTGTAAATCCTTGAATGTAAAGCTAATAATAATAATAAATAGCTTTTTTGAAAATTTGAATTTACATTAATTCTTTTTTATTAACTTAATAAATTTGGTGTAACAATAAAAATAATTTGAATTTTATTGTTAAATTAATCCTTAATTTTTAAATTTTATATTATATTAAGCGATTTTTAACAGCTATGGTTATTACGCTCACCCAACAGAGGTTGATGCGGAATTCGAAGCGGCGGGCGCATCTTCGTAGTCGTTTACGTTCTCCACATCAGTACCACTCGGCTGGGTTTTTTTAAATTTTGATATATTATATTAAAATAAGGCGGAACTCTGATGAACCGGATTATTAGAATATAAAATACAAAAAAATCACAAATAAGTCCAACATTATTTTCTTCCCAATTCCTGAAAATTATTGCGAAACGGCGACGGCAGGGTGACGACGGCGAAATCTTTTATCAACTCTAATATTTGGTTTCTTATAAAACGATAGCATTAAAAAAACGGATTAGTGATTTTATAGACAATGCTGGATTTCGAGTTTTTCTTATTTCAATGCTGAATTTTTTTTTATTTTACATTTTTTGCTATTCTAATGAATGTTTTCTGTTTTTGTTATCGATGTTGTGTACTGGGAGGGTTAGGTCAAGCTGCACTTCAAAGAACTTTGAAAAGTTAATTTCTTTAGCATACCAGATTATCTTAACTATTGTCCATTAAGCACAGTAATGTAGGTTGGCCTACATCATCTCGGGAGAAAGATTTTAAGCAAAGAAATTTAAGGAAATAACCAAAATTACCTACTGCTGCGGGCTGCGGGTACACTAACTTGAATGTATAGAAATTTTAATTATAACTTGTAACATTTGCATTCCTCTAGAGCTGCCGACAAATAATAATAATAAAGAAAAGTGTTGGCAATTAGTGCACTTTCCAAAATTGCCTATCCAGAATTATTCCAAATGTATGTAAACTGTGCCATATTTACTATAATAACCATAAATTTTAGTATTCTGAGTATTCTAAGAACTTACGCTGAAGTAATTTTGCAATTTAAATTTAGTTAAAGCTTAAAGTTTCTCTACTTCTTTTGAGTTTATTACTGCATTTGCATAATAAAATAATTAAGCTGTGGAATGTAATTTATTAATTATTATTTAGTATAGAGCTTTTGCAAACAATTAGTGTAAGAAATTAAATTTAAATAATGTGAATATCTGAACGTACAGGTAGGTTTTCAACAGTGATTCTGATTTGTTACCTTAAAATTTTTCAAAGTGTTTTACCGAATCATATTATAAATATATAAATATCATATTATATTATATTAAATAATTGAATTACGAATCAAACTTTTCTCGCTTAAAATTAAACTGTAATAAATTTAATATCAAATTGTTAAAAATTTTCGTTCGTTCGTAAATCATCCAGCATTATTTTGATTTCACCATTAGAATATGTTTCACTTCTTTTCGTTATAAATGGCTTATACTTAATAATTGGATAACTTTTTTAAAGCTTTGATAAAATTTTTTAATTTAGTTAAAATTCAATTAACGCAGAAATTTTTAGACTGCAGAGTATGCTTTGCTAAAATTGTACATGTAATTATCTAATTAGTTGTCAGTAACTTGTAGAGTTAAGATAATTAACATATGTTACATTTTCGTTATAATCGAATATACGAATTATAATTTTCCAAAAATCTACCAATTTGCTCATACAAATTATAGGAGGTGAATAAATATATAATATTTGATATCAAGATGTCAGTTGGTAAATTAGGCGAGTTTAAGTTAAGGGAAGGCTGTTGGACTTCGTACATTTCACGCTTAAAACAATATTTTAAGGCAAATGATGTTAAAGAAAGCAAAGAAACGGCAACCTTAATTACGTTCGTTGGAGAGGAAACTTTCGATTTAATGGTGGCACTATGTGATCCTGAAAAGCCGGAAGACAAATCTTTTGCACAATTGGTGACAATAATGACGAAACATTTGGAACCCAAACCATCAGAAATTGCAGAAAGATATAAATTTCGACAAAGGAAACAAGAAGAAACAGAATCAATTGCAGCTTATGTAGCAAATCCAAAAAAACTGGCAAAATCTTATAATTTTGGAAATGTTTTAAAGGAAAACATCAGAGATCAATTGGTATTTGGTTTGAGAAATGATGAACTAAGACAAAGACTTTTTACAGAAAAAAAAAATTGCAGGTTAAACTATCACAAGGCTTTATGAAATATCTATCAACATGGAAGCGGCAGAGAACGATACAAGTTTGGTGTATGCAAGTACATCTGCAAACAAGATTAATTCCAGTCTACAAAAAGTTGGAACAAAACCAATTAGAAGAAACGACATGCAATGCAGTCACTGTGGAAGAAAAAATCATGTTTTGGCAGATTGATTTTTTAGGAAAATTGGCAACAAGGGTGCATCGAAGAAGTGCAACATTTGTGGACGATCCAATCATGCAACCGAACATTGTTGGTTCAAGGAAAAGCCATTTCAAGATAACGAAGATAGAAGACGCCACGTGAGTAGAAGAAAGCCAAAGTTCAATAAAACTAAATTTCATAAATTTTTGTCAAAAAGCGATAATGTAAATGAGGATGATTATAATGTCGATATTCAATTTGAAGGAACATGTTTCAATGTCACAAGTAGATTTGATAATAATCAACCATTTACAATTAAGGTTAAAATAAATGAAGTTTTTTTCAAAATGGAAATCGATACGGGATCTTCAATCTCGGCTATTTCTGAAAAAGTTTATTATCGATATTTTTCAAGATTAGAATTGAGTGATTCAAAATTAATATTGAAATCTTACGTTAGAACCAATATTTTGATTTTAGGTGTCATTAAGGTAAATGTTTGCATCGACAGTTTTGCTGTGGGGGAGAAATTAAATCTCTACGTGATTAAAAACGCAGGCCCATCTATCGTTGGAAGAGACTGGTTGAATGTTTTCAAAATTAAACTTAATCACATTTTTCAAATAAAAAGATCAATAAGTAATCAAGTAACAGAAAAAGAAAATGTTGCAAAATTCTTAACTAATATCATTAACCTTAAAAGAAGGTAGTACACCTGTTTTTTGCTAGGCTCGATCCTTACCTTTCTCTTTGAAAGATAAAGTCGAGGAAGAATTAATCAAATTAACGCAGGAAAACATTATCACTCCTGTAAATTTTTCACAATGGGCAACACCTATAGTACCCGTGTTAAAAAAAAACGGACAAATCAGAATATGCGGTGATTTTAAGGTTACCTTAAATCCCCAATTATGCATTGAGGGGCATCCCTTACCGAAAATGAAAGACTTAATAGGCAATTTAAGCGAGTGTAAATGCTCTTCAAAAATTTATTTATCGCAAGCTTATCCTCAATTTGAGCTGGATGAAAAATGCAAAGAATTAGTAACAATTAATACTCATAAAGGTTTATTTCGTTATAATCGATTACCTTATGGAGTTTATTCGAGTCCTGGTATTTTCCAAAAGAAAATGGAAAAGTATTTTTGCGGATTTGAGAAATGTTTCAAGATTTGTAGATGACTTTTTTGCATTTTCGAAAGATAGAGAATCACATCTTAAATTATTAATTCAAATATTTGAAAGACTAGATAGATTTGGTTTAAAAATTAAAATAGAAAAATGTAATTTTCTACAACCAAGAATTAAATATTTAGGTTTCGTTTTCGAGGAAGAAGGTGTGGTGTACACACTTCAAAGGATAAAATTGAAGCAGTAGTCAGTGCACCCAATCCATCGAATACTACCGAATTAAAAGCATTATTAGGCTTAATTAATTACTATGCTAAGTTTATTAAAAACATTTCCATGAAACTGCATCCCTTATATAAATTATTAAAAAAAAATGTAGAATTTAAATGGACAAAAGAACAACAATTAGCGATGGATTTAATTAAAAAGGAATTTACTTCTTCAAAGGTGTTGGTACATTATAATCCGAATTTACCTTTGGCCTTACCCACAGATGCTAGTTCTTGTGGAATAGGAGCGATTTTATCTCATGAATTTCCAAACGGAGATTCACGACCTATAGCTTATGCATCATGTACGCTTTCTCCATCAGAGAAAAATTACAGTCAAATAGATAGGGAAGCTTTAGCTACAATATTTTGTTTTAAAAAATTTCATCAGTACGTTTTATGTAGACCATTTTTGTTATTAACAGATCATAAACCATTAGTTACTATTTTTGGGGACAAAAAGGGAATTCCGATTTTTGCGGCCAGTAGATTACAACGATGGAGTATAATTTTATCCACATACCATTATAAAATTAAATTTGTAAAATCAGATCAAAATGGGAATGCGGATTGTCTTTCTCGGTTGCCATGCAAAAGTGAAGGCAATTTGGAAAGTTACGATATTGGTCACATAAGTTTTTTGCAAGAAGGATTACCCATAAACTACAAAACAATTGTGGACAAAATGAAAGGTGACAAAATATTGCAAAAACTTTACCTTTATATATTGCACGGGTGGCCAGACATTTCTAAAGAATTGAAGATTTATCAAAATAAGTTTGAGCAATTACATTTAGAAAAAGGATTAATTTTATGGGGACATCGGGTGATTATTCCTGAATCTTTGCGTTTAGATATGTTAAAAGAAATTCATTTAAGTCGTTTAGGAATAAATAAATAAATGCAAATCTTTAGCAAGAGGGTATGTTTATTGGCCAAACATTGACAAAGATATTGAAACAATGTGTTCCAAATGTATGGTATGCAAATCAGTCAGTAGCAATCCTATAAAAAATAATTTAAGTCCTTGGCCTCAAACCAATAAACCTTGGTCTAGGTTGCACATAGATCCTATTTACAATAAAAAGTTTTTAGTAGTGACTGATTCTCATACAAAGTGGTTGGAGGCTTATGAGATGAACTCTACAACCGTTCAGAGCACAATAAATAAATTAAGAATACTAATTACTCATTTCGGGTTACCGGACACCATAGTTTCTGATAATGGTCCGCCATTCACTTCTATGGAATTTAAAAATTATTTGCGTGTAAACGGTATACGTCAATTGTTCTCTCCACCTTATCACCCACCGAGTAATGGCACAGCTGAAAATTCATTCAGTCCCGCTGAATTAATGTTCGGACGCAAATTGAAAACAAGATTGGATTTGATTTTTCCAAACCACAGTAGAACGGTCGATGTAAGAGTTGAAAGTCAAATGGGTAATTTTGGTGGAAAACCAAAAAGTATTGATGTTGTCGAAAACGTGGTTTTCAAGGATTTTTCTGTTATAAATAATCCAGTTTGGTCCAAAGGGACAGTTGTGAACAAAAGGGGCTCGGTAACGTATGATGTCAAATCAGAAGAAGGGAAAGTTGTAACGAGACACTCTAATCAAGTGAAAACTGGTAGTAAATCAAGATTTTCTTTGGATTCCCTTCCTGATTTATCTGAAGACACAACCGAAGGTGTTATTGAAAATATAAATGATAGGGATGATAAAGGTGAGATTTCAGAAGTTGCTAATGATGCAGATAATGTTAACGGCTGCACTCACAGGTACAATTTACGTTCTAGGAACAAAAGCAAGGAATGAGTTCCATATAAATGTAAATATTGTAAAAAGATACTTAACACAAAAAACCGAATTGACATATGAACAATATAAAAAACAAAGAGTAAAAACTAAAATAATGATAATCGAGGCAAAAAGGAGAGCTTGGGAGGAGTTTGAAAGCGGATGGAAATAAATAAATATGAGAATCAAAAATTGTTTTACAAAATAATAAAAAACTTAAGACGGACTAAACAAATTACTCGAAAGCAAATTAAAGATAGACAAGGGGAAATAATACGGGAAGAAAAGGAAATAATGAGTAGATGGAAGGAATACTTCGAAGAATTACTGAAAACCAACAGACAAAATCATGAAAGGAACATACAGGAACGGCAAGAAGTAACGGTAGAAGACGAAATCACATTGAAAGAAACATTGATGGCGTCAAGAAAATTGAAATTGGGAAAAGCAGCGGGACATGATGGAATTAAACCAGAAATGATAAAATATATGGGAGAAAATGGTATGAAGGTGTTAAACAATATATTTTATTTGGCATGGGAAAAAGGAAAAGATTGGGAGAACGCCATAATATTGCCGATATACAAGAAAGGTGACAATATTATGTGTGAGAACTACAGAGGTATTTCATTGCTAGGTGTAGCAGCTAAAATCTACGAAGGAATACTTGAAGCTAGATTAAGAAAGGTAATAGATTCGACATTGGAGAAATCACAAAGCGGCTTCAGAATAGGATTTAGCATACAAGATCACATATTTACAATAACACAGATCATAGAAAAACAAAAAGACAACGAGAGATGCACATACGTGTGCTTTATAGACCTTGAAAAAGCATTTGATAGAACACCTAGGGAACAAATTTGGAAAATATTGGAAGAGAGAAAAGTCAAAGCAAACCTGATACAGGCAATATGGAGTATTTGTAGAAAAACAACGAACTATGTACGAACGGGTAATTTGAAATCAGAGAAATTTAACACGGTAGAGGGCCTGAGACACGGTGGTATACTGAGCCCTGAACTATTTGTGATACTAATGGACAAAGTAATGAAAGAAACAAGAAATGAAACGAAAAAGCTAAAAAATAGGACACAGAAATATGCAACCGGTAGAAATAACAGAATGTACCTTCGCGGATGACTTGATACTCTTTGCAAGTAGCGAACATAACTTACAGCATAATCTGGACATACGGCAAGCGGCATTAGATGGTAAAAATATGAAGATAAACGTAGCCAAAACCAAAGTAATGACTTTGGGGAGAACAGAAGAACAGATAAAAATTTACATAGATGGGAAACAAATAGAACAGGTTGAACAATTTAAATATCTCGGTGTACTGATAGAGGAAAATGGAAGCCATGGAGCTGAAATAAACAACAGAATGGGTGCAGAAGCAAGCGTATATCACACAATAGGTAAAACAATAGTCAACAATAAAGAAATTTTGAAAAAAACAAAGATGACAGTATACAAAACCATTTACTTACCGACACTAATATTTGGGCGAGAGTCCTGGCACCTAAATCAAAGAATGAAAAGTAAGATACAAGCAACGGAAATGAAATACTTGAGAAAAGTGGAGGGTGTTACAAGAATGGACAGAATAAAAAACGAAGAAATAAGAAATAGGCTTCAAATAAAACCAGCAAGTGAAACAATAACAAGGCAACAGTTGAGATGGTTTGGGCCCCTAAACAGAATGGAAGAAACTATACCGGTAAGAAGGGTGTGGCAATCGAAGACAAAGAGAAAAAGAAAAAGAGGCAGACCACCAAATACATGGAACGACGACATAGGACAGATATTGAAAGAAAGAGGGAAAACGTGGAAAGAGGCAGAAAAGGTAGCGTTAAATAGGAAAGAATGGCGAAAATTCGTGAACAAGTCTTAATGATAGAGAAATAAAATACCTCAACACCTTAGGGTACAAATGAGGAATTCTGATTTTGATTGATTGATTGATTGAATTTTGATCATTTCTTTTGACCCGCTAATTTACCTGGGGATCTAATTACCGACGGGTGAAATTACCAGGGATGAAATTACTGTGGATTAATTTACCTAAAGGGTCAAATTACCAGGGACAAATCACCTAATACCGTCCGCAAGTAGTTATAAAAATACAAATACCTTCACACAAAATCATTAGCCAATTTTCAGATTTACGTACATTATTTTTTTCTAGGTTCGATCAAAATTTCGTCTCAAATGCCTGGGATACGAGTATAATAATTACACATTATTAATATTACTTTTAAATAAACTTCAGTACAAATATACATTTTTGGGCTAAGTATTGTAACGGTGCACGTTCTAGCTGAAGAAACTTATAAGTTCTTATAACTTTTGAAAAATAGCTTGTTCAACTTCATATCAAATCAGTATAAATTTTATTTTCATTGAGAAAGTTATATATGCACAACTAAACTGATAAAATTCTATCAATTTCTCAAACCACTGTTACAGATTTAAAGCGAATTAAATAATCTCTTTTACTACGCCCCACAAATTTTAGTTAATTACGGTGATTAAAGTTTCACTTTCAGGATTTATTGTAATTCTAATTGTAAAATGTTTGGGATGTAGTATTTAGATTGATGGCTGCAATACTTTCGTTTCTCTTTGGAATTTTAATTCTTGTTCTGCTATTTAACGAAATCAAGTAGGCGGGAATGCTATGTTCTTTTTTTATGTAAAAAGTAAAAGTAACCCTTAATATTTTGTTAAAATTGTAAAACCTGTCCAGTCAGCACCACTTTGAAGTTACGTAAAAATTACTGTCACAAAACCATTTTAGAAAAGCTAGCATCTTTTTAATAAATTTTACTTTATATCGGAGTTTCTGCTTTAAGCTTTAAGAGAAATAGAATGGCATGTAAACTTTGCTCTATATCTGTGGTGACCTTCATTATGATAAAAAAAATTACATAATTATTATATTTTATGAAGTTACAATTTTTTACAATATTAATTCTGATATTTCACATGCTTATTCATCCAAGTGGTTTTTTAAATCAACTTAAAAAGATTATGTACGATTGAGTTGATATAATTTTTTTGCAATTTTTGGTTGAAATATTTTTATATAATATAAAGTAAATAAGAATAATAGTGATTGAATAATCGGCTGGATAGTGGGCGGTAAACGATGACGGGACTCTTTCCTGTAAATTAAATAACTCTCCCGAAAGAAAACAAATGAATCTGCGACAACTTCATTTATTATCGAAATATAAAAGATGATAATATAAAAATAAAAATAAGTAAGAGCGGCCTCCGGAATGGATAATGAGGACAATAAAAAAAATATTTTCCCTAATTGAAATTTATGTTTTGTGAACTGGTACCTTTTCCTCGATGATAATATAATCACTTGCACAAGATTTACTATCTGTTATTGGAATGATGGAAATCGTAATCCAACAAGTGTTCACAGCATGCAACCGAAGTTGTCACTGAATGATGAACTAATAATAATTTGTGTCAAATAATGACGGTGACGATGACGGTGAAATGCTGGATTCGAATTGAAGCGATTTTAATGAATTTATTCACTGAACTGATGTCTCTAAATCCAGAAAAATGACGGTAATGACGTGGAATTGAGATTGATATTAAAAAGAAACTCTTCTTATATAAGTTTTACAAATTTTACATTTAAACATTTAACTTACCCCCATCTACAGAAGCAGCACGCCAATTTTTACTCCGAGTTTAAACTTATTAGTACGGTGAATGCAAAAAATCAAAAGAATGGAGATGAAAGAGAAATGGAGCTTATTTCAATCACAATAACTTAACTTTTGCTCTTGGAGTACTTCCCAAATTTACAGTAAGGATTACAGTACTAAGCTATCGGAAGCGCGCAAAGTCGCAAATGTATATTGGTCAAGTCATCAAACTGAGTAAAATTGTCAATTTACTGAATTTCTGTATTTTTTTTCAGATTTGAGCTCCATGCCGCTTAGTTTAATAGTGTACAATCAGTAATTTACAGTAAAAGAGCGGTGTGGCTAAAAAACAAGTTCTTGCTCGGGCGCCAATTGTAATGATTGTAAGAATTGGAATTATTGTAATCAGGTCATCAAAGTGAGTAAAATTGTCAATTTACTGAACTTTTGTAATTTTTTTCCAGGTTTTAGCTCCCCGCTGCTTAGTCTAATAGTGTACAACCTCTAATTTACTGCAAAAGAGTGGTGTGGGTAAAAAAACAAGTCCCTGCTCGGACGCCAATTGTATTGATTGTAAGAATTGAAATTATTGTACTTACACCTCTGAAGAGTGATTTGGAATATCTTAATCAAAGTTACGATATCTAGACAGACAAAATAAAAAATAATGTAGACAAAATAAAATTATAATAATTAAAAACAGCCAAAGTTGGAAACTATTCAGTGGAAAACAGTTATTTACAATTTAAAAATAAGTTCAAAAACATTCAATTTTCTGGACCTGATAATATGTGAATGTCAGGTTTTAAATTAACATTATTAACATTATTAACACTAATGTGGATTTTGACATCAAACTCGCTCAATTTAGAAAAACCAGTAAGGAATTTTACAAAATTTTTTAATTGCACTCTGGACTGTCGTGCGCGTCCTCCTTCGCTGACTGATTTAATATTTGCAATTTGTAAAACAAATAAACTGTTGTATTGCACTACCTACATGTAATTAGGCTTATGCCTGTTTGTAGGGTTTTCGATATATAAATAAATAAATAAATAAATAAATAAATAAATAAATTAAAAATGTTAAAGTGGAAAATTTGGTAGGTACTTAAATTTTAAACTACAGTATCAGTGCATATTTCGGACAATATGTTCAAGTTGTCGCACAAATTTTTGTTGTACGAAAATTGTTCAAGCGTAAAACGCGCGTTCCGGTTTCTGAGAGCAACAAACACAAGTAAAAACAGCAGAAATAAATTGTCTAGTATATTATGACCATTTGAGGTTTGTAATATTGCAAGACAGTCTTAATTTAAAATACTACATTCACAGAAACGACATAAATTTAAACGTCAGTGCTCATTGTCAATTTCGTACGGTGTATGATATAAACAATGAAACGAACTAAAAATTTCAGGAAATATAACAATTTTTAAAATGTCCCGAAACATGTTACATAATTTAAAGTATTGCGCATCTTTTAACGTCAACGTCGTCGTCTGTGTCAGGTAGACCTAGACAATATCGTCAAGATTTTTTTAAACAGCAAACTGTATTTTTTGCAGATGGAATACTTGACAAGTATTATTATTATAATTATATTATGGTGTATTTTTATATTTTACTAATTTTCCAAAAAAACTATGTTTCAGAAAAATACAAATTCCCGAATGTTACTCGGCTAATTTGAAACTCGTAACTTTTCTATAAAAATTTATAAATAAAATAAATAAAATTTCTATTTTATCCCTATTTAATTTGAAAATTGAACCAAATTGATACCGGCATCATCTGTCCACTTATAAATCCCAATTTGTCCTTCCTTTAACAATTACAAAGCAAATAATAAAACTTCTCAAATAACCAAACTCAATCAAGAGCTCCAATATAACAAATTTCCATACACCCTCGTCTTTCCCCCACGTTTTTGCCACCTTAACTCGATGGTGGGCAGACGAAAAATATTAAAAAATATTTACAAAAATACTAAATAAATATTTTGTAAACAAATAAATTTCAATTTTATACAATATTTTTTCTCTATGCATGAAAATTCCACGACAATATGTAACAGGAAATAATATTCTGCGTATAAATATTTATTACTACTCGTATATTATGAAATAAATTACTTTGTAAAAGTTTATTGAGTTTTTATTGTAAAAAAAAAATTAAATAAATACTTCAATACCATAAAACCATAAAATTATTTTGCAGAAGTAGGTTATTTATTATTGCTAATTTTGATTAACACAATGTAAAGTTTGTGCAAATAATGAAAAATTTAAAATTAAACTTCAACTTGAATAAAAATATGAAATTATATTTTTAAGTTTACGGCGTAATATAAAATCTAGGCTATGCTTTAATTTATTATATTTAAATTGCAATTTCTTTTACAAAAAATATTCATTTCTCTGTACTGTGTCAGTGGTTCAATTTACCTTCAATATCAATTTACCTTAAATGTAGTAATTTAACAGAAAAATAAGTTTCTTGTTCTTTGTATCACTTGAACAAAGTAAGTAATGGTTAGGTTTGTATTACGACTATTTTTGATCTTTAATTATCTTCATGAATTTAAATCTTAATGTAAAAAATAATTATTATAAGTATAATTTATACACCAGGCAACATGGAAAATGTAACTAAAAAATTTTATATCATAATCTTTAATATTTTATTTTTAAGTTCTGCTTTTAAACGAGAAGTTGAATAACTTAAGATCACATTTTTGAGACATTTGTTTTTTATGTGCGTTAGGGATGGAACATTATTTTTTAATCGAATTGTTCGGTATATTTTAAAGCTTCAAAAGAGACGCAATTGCTTGCACGAAAACTTTCTTTTTCCTAAAGATTTTGCTACCTGGTGCAAAGCTACGTTATATTAACATAATCAAAATGGAAGTTATTTACCTACTTGCTTTGAATGCATTCCAAATATTAAATTTTAACAATGTAATAGAATAGCTAAAATTGATAAAACAGTATTTCGTTTTGTTATAATGAGATGTATTGCGAGACTGTACTAAATAAATACGAAAATAAAGTAACAACGCATGAATAGGTACCAATTTATTGACCTAAAGACCAGTATTGTATGTAGGTAAACATTAGATAATAATTGTAAATCCTAAATTCCTACATTGTATACTGTTATTATTTTGAAAGAGTTATTTCGTTAAAACGAAAGTCTAAATTTTCTTATCACACAGACTTACAGACATTTTCCAATGCGGCTTAAGCAGCTGTAGGGTTTAAATGCTGAAACATTTCTCTCAAATAAAGAGACTAATTGTCCAGATTGAAGAAGATGATCATAGATAATTCATAACAGATTTGGCAGACAAAACATATTTAACACAAAACACATTTGAAAAAATCATTTGCTTGGGCTACACTGCAAAGAAGTATGCCACAATTTTAAAATGTCACCGATTTCACATTAATTCAAGTTATACGCATATAAATAAATTTTGTAGCTGCCATTTGCTTAAAGTAATAAAAGAAAAAGCTTAGTTTCTACGTGAACAATAAATGCCTGCGTTACGAGATTTTATCTTAACGGTCTAGGCAATTTAAAAAACGCAGTAACGACTGAAAATCTTTAGAAACTAATCAATTGGCTTCACTGCTCTAGTTATTTGAATTTCCTTCCAAGTGTAATTAGTGATGTTCATAAATTAAATAAATTTAAGTTTCTGCAAAAGTATTTGAATCAGGTGAAATGGTAAAATTTTCAATAAAACATTTTTTACAACTATACCTGGCCAAAAAATTATAAACTTCAGTATTTTTCAAATATCTTTTGAATAAATAGAAATTTCCAGAAAGTCGGCAGGACGTATATTTATTTTGCTTATCTCACAATGTAATAAAATACCTCGTTGTTTATTTTATAAGCAATATTTTCTTATTTTGCATTTTGATGCATTTTCTAAATTTAAACTGATGTTTTTAGAAGTACAATTACTATATATTTTAGACGGTAAGTAATTTTGGGGTTTTAAATTGTGTGAAAATATACTGTAATTAATGATTTTTATTCACAATCAGTTAGTAATCAATACATTCCTGATTTTTTAGAATTTTTTTTATAGAAATTAATTTTTTAATATCAAAATTTGCATTAATTAAGATTCGGGGGCAGTTGCTACACCCAGAGCCTCTGTTTACATTGATCAGTGAAATAAGAGGGGTAAATAATACTAAGTAAGTTTAAGGTGCACTATAACAAATTTAAATAAATTTGGTAAAAGTAAAAAATAAGTAAAATAAAAAAAAATAATAATTTGCAGAATAAGTGACAACATATGGATATTTATTCCATACTTTGATTACTTTTATATTTTAGACTTACACTGCCGTATGTACGTGTGAGATACTACGTAAAGTATCAATTATTAATTTTTCTAACATGTAAATAATTAAAATTTTTACACTAAAATACAAAATGTTATCTGTTATAATAATGTATATTCTCTGAATTCAAAAAGTTGAGATTTTCATTGACCCTCCCTCCCCTTAAATGAGATTTGGTAAGATTTTGCCGGACCCCTCTCCCCCCATTTTGACCTCACGTAATTAATGGACGTCCCCTAAAAAAGTGAACGTATGGTATAAGTTTCATAACAAGAGTGTGTGTAGTTTTATAGAAGTTAATTTTTTTAAATCAAAATTTGCATTAATTGGGATTTGGGGCAGTTGCTACCCCCTGAGCCCCTATTTACATTCATCCCACTTATATGAGGTTGTAGCCCATGAAAAGGTGAACGTATGGTATAAGTTTCATAACAAGAATATGTGTGGTTTTAAAGAAATAATTATTTTAAATTTACTAATTTATATTATGCATCGACTTATACGAGTAGTAAGCGGGGTTTCTTTGCGAATTTTTTGGTTAACAAACTGCGTATATTTCAATCTTTAATTCATAATATATTGTGACAATGATATTAATTATTTTATGAAGATTTATAACAATAAATTTTAAACCTTAAATTTCTGCGCATGCGCAACTATCTTAAAAATTATATTTTTATGGTACGTTCGGGTGTAATCGGTAAAATTTGTCGCTGATTTTAGTTGCTGTTTTAACGCAGGTTAATGTAAAAAACACGAAACTACATTTGCCAGTTTAATACAACAAAAATTATTTGTTTGACATAAACAGCAATTTATTTATAATTTTTTATACTAACTAGATTTTTTTTTTTTTTATTTCAATTAATATTTACAATCTGTTTATTAAACAATAAGTAAATTATTTGGCTTAAATTAGTGACACGTTGAGAACATTCCAGTGAATGTACTCATTTTAAGTTATCAAAATTTGTGAACATAAAATGCAAATACACTAGTTGTTAGTCAAATCGAGAAGCCAGGTCCGAGGGCTTAAAGCGTTTCAGTCTTCGAATCTCATATGAATCATCAAGCAGGTCCACTGCCAATTCGTTTGGATGCGTTTTCAATCGATCTTTATATTTAACGGAGTAGTTCTTAATTTCGCTGTGTATTGAAGGAATTTTCAGGTCTCGATGGATTGTATCATTTGGCACATACCACGGAGCTTGTACAATTGTTCGAAGTGTCTTATTTTGGAATCTTTGAAGTATTTCGACGTTTGATGTGCTCGCAGTTCCCCAGAGCTGGATTCCGTATGTCCAAATCGGTTTCAGTATTGTTTTATAAATTAATAGTTTGCTCTATAAACTTACTTGTGAATTTTTACCTATTAACCAATACATTTGTCTAAATTTGATACCAAGCTGCTTCCTTTTATTAAAAATATGTTTGCGCCATGTAAGTCTTCTATCTATGTGTAAACCCAGATATTTTGCATCTTCAGCCTTGGGTAGAACGCAGCCATTCAAAGTTACAGGTGGGCAATCATCTCTTCTCATGGTGAATGTAACTTGCGAAGATTTTGTTTCATTGGCTTTTATCCTCCACACTTTGAGCCACTTTTGGATTCTATCTAGGTTTTTCTGCAAGTTTGTTGAAGCGACCGTCGGATTAGTATGTGATGCAAGCACAGCGGTGTCGTCAGCAAAAGTTGCTACCATTGTTGCTTCAGTCGTTGGTAGATCAGCAGTGTACAACAAGTACAAAACCGGACCCAGGACACTACCCTGCGGCACACCCGACTGGATTGGATACATTTCGGAATATTCTTCACCATATTTAACTAAAAAATGTCTGTTAGTCAAGTAAGATTTTAATACCTGATAGTAATTGTGTGGTAAGCTCTTCTTCAATTTGTAGAATAAACCCTCGTGCCACACCTTGTCGAATGCTTGGCTTATATCTAGGAATGCCGCAGAGCAGTATCTCTTATGTTCCAGATCGTTACCGATTTGTTTTATAATTCTGTGAACCTGTTCCACCGTGCCATGATGACTTCTAAATCCAAATTGGTGGCTAGGAATGAGGGAATCTTTCTCCAATATTGGTTTTAGGCGTTTGTAGAAAAGTTTTTCGAAAATCTTTCCTAGCACTGGTAGCAGACTTATTGGTCTGTAAGACGTTATTTCTTCAGGTTTCTTTCCTGGTTTCTGTATAAGAATAATTTGTGCAACTTTCCATAAGTGCGGGAAGTGGTTTAATCTTAATATTGCATTGTAGATGTACGTAAGTAGTGTTAGGCACTTAGGAGTTAATTCTTGTAAAACCCTACCTGTAATCAGGTCAAAGCCGGGTGCTTTTTTGGGATTGATTTCGCGTAGGATTGTTTGTTTAACTTCTTGAAGTTTAAAACTCTTTATTGGCAAATCCATCTGAAAGGGTGCATCGAGATATTTATAGATGTCATTATCTTTTAGTGTAGATGTTGATGGGAATGGTTTGAAAACATTAGAAAGGTGCTTGGCAAATGCATCAGCCTTTTCCTTATCGCTTCTAGCCCACTTACCCCTATCATCTCTGACTGGTGGTATTGTTTCTTGTGGGTGTTTGAGTCTTCTTGTGGCTTTCCAGAGCGAGTAGTCGGTTGCTCTAGTAGCTGTTAGATTGCTAAGATAGTCCTGAACAGACTGGTTTTTGAGTTGTGATAAGAGGATTTTAAGTTGTTTAGCAGCTTTGTTGAATTTTGCTTTGCTCTCAGGTGTTCTTAAGGTTTGCCATTGTTTTCGAAGTTTTCGTTTTTCGGAAATTTTTTGTTTAACTGAAGCGGGGCACGATTCTTCAATATGAGTTGTATTTCGATCAGGTGTACTTTGCCATGCTGCATTTTGAATTGCTGCAGTTAAGTTTTCTACTGCAATGTCAAGCTCTTCTTCTGTTTTCAGAGGGACATTTAGATTAATTTGCTCGTCCAATTTTCTTTTAAATAATTCCCAATCAGTTTTTTTACTAAATAATGATGGTTGTTTTTGCTTGTAAATGATTTGGGAGTGAATTGTTAGTATAACGGGTGTATGATCGGAACTGAGATCCAATGTTGGTTCCACTTTGAGCTGTTTGATATTTATACCTTTTATCACGTAGAAGTCGATTATGTCAGGTATTTTAGTTTGATCGCTTGGCCAGTATGTGGGTTGTCCCGATGATAGACTTGCCATACCATTAGACGTTATTGTTGCCAGCAGCTCTCTTCCTTTGGTCGTTATTCGTCTTGAGCCCCAGTGCGTATGCTTGGCATTGAAGTCACCACCAGCAATGAATCTGTTTCCAAGTGTGCTAAAGAAGTGTTCATAGTGTTTTTTTTTATTGTTATGTTTAGTTGGGCAGTAAATCGCTGAGACCACCAAGTTGCCCTTTCCATTCTCAACTGCTACACTAGTAGCTTGAAGATAATCGTGTTGATATTTCTCGAGTTCATAATGTTTGATGCTTTTTCTGATAATTACTGCCGTGCCACCGTGTGCTTTGCCATCTGGGTGTTGGGTATTGTATATTACAAATTTGGGAATTTTTAAATAGCTTTTTGTTGTAAAATGTGATTCTGAGATTAGCATTATGTCTATTTTGTGTGACTCCAGGAATAGTTGAAGTTCTTGTGCATGTTGGCACAAGCCGTTGGCGTTCCATATTGCAATTTTAAGTAGTTCGACCATTACATCATTTTATTGACCAGTGTTGTTAGTAGATTAAGCATTGTGGTCATTTGCTCCGTGAGTTTTTTCATCATGATCTTGAGCTCTTCAAAATCATCGCTTGACTGTTTCATTGGTATGGTTTGATTGAATTGACTGGAATAATTATTAGGTAATTGATTGAATGTAGGTTGACTTACTTGCTGTGCGTATGAAGTGCCTGGCTGTACCATTTGTGATTGTGTTATTGGGTGTTGAGTATTGTTTTGATTTACTTTCTGATCGTTTCTTTCCCTCAGTTTTGGATACAGTCGTTGTTGGAGTTGTTTGTGTATAATGCATCCTCTATAGTTAGCGGGATGACCCTCTCCACAATTGACACATCTCACCTCATCGTTTTTGTTTTTTCTGGGACAATCCTTTGTCAAATGATGTTCTATACATTTTACACATCTTGGGGGTTTGCTGCAAAAATTTTTCGTATGTCCAAACCGCTGACAATTCATACATTGGGGAATTTCCCTCTTAGCTCGTGGTGGTTCGAATTGTACGACAGCGTTCATAATACGATCGATTCCAAGCACTTCCTTGTTGTTTTCTTTTTGTTTAAGTTTGACATAAAACATGTGTAACGCATTCTTATTGATTCGATGTTTTATGTTGCTAACATTAGCAACCGTGTGACCCAATTTTTCCATTTCCAATTTGAACTGTTCAATATCTGTTGATGAATGCAGGTTTTTTAATACTACTCGATAGTTTCGATCTTGCTTAGGTTTGTAGGTATGGAAATCAGTTTTCTTCTTTTTCAGTCCCTCAACTATTTGGGTATAATTTACTCCAGTTTGTGGTTGTACCCTAACTTGCTCGTTACCTATGATTTTAATAGTATAACTATCTTTGGCTGTGGAATTCAGCAGTTCGACCAGTGGTCGTATATTTTTCACTCCATCGACAAAGATTGGTGGTGGTTTGGGTGCAGCCGGCTCTATAGGTTGATCTTCCTCTAGGTTTTCGTTAACTTCTTCTAATGATTTAAATCTATTATTTGTTTGTATGGGAGAATTTAGCCAGTAGTCGCTCATTTTTTTTTGTTTATAGCTGATGGTGCTTTGTTCAGGACTTCTATTTCGCTTTCTATGATTTTTGACGGTTACCCAGTCCGTGCTTTTAGGTAGCGGTGGGAAGTCAGAGTTTCCCATGGACGTATGGTGTTGGGCTGGACCAGTATACTGCTGATTTGCCATTTGCACGGAGTTAACGTGTGATGGACCCGGTATCGACAGCACTTGTTGTCCAGGATATTGCAAAATTGATGGATAGTTTTGATTGTAATAAATCAATGGATGGGCTGGGTGTTGTAACTGGGGCAAGTACAGCCCTGGCCCTTGATGTTGGATTGTTGGATTCATATGGTTTTGTTGCGCGTTTGACTCCATAATAGGATGGTCGTTAATCATGTTGGGCTGACCTGACCACGATTCATCGCCTTGTGGTTCACTTACTTGTGGTGTTTTCTTTGGAGGCGGCGTACGTTGCATGTTCGTGCTGTTTACATCCTAACCTTACTTTTATTCGACCGACAATAATTTTTAAACTATCGATTTTTAAAGAGAGATAATATTTGCTCGATCGGTTTATCAAACTATCAGATTGATTATCACTATATCACTATTATTTACAGCCTGATATAACAATATTTTAACAAATTTCAAATTATCACAATACGGAAGTGGTTATTGCACCGTCAATAACGAATATATTTGATAAAATCTTTAGAAACTAATCAATTAGCTTCACTGCTCTAGTTATTTGAATTTCCTTCCAAGTGTAATTAGTGATGTTCATAAATTAAATAAATTTAAGTTTCTGCAAAAGTATTTGAATCAGGTGAAATGGTAAAATTTTCAATAAAACATTTTTTACAACTATACCTGGCCAAAAAATTATAAACTTCAGTATTTTTCAAATATCTTTTGAATAAATAGAAATTTCCAGAAAGTCGGCAGGACGTATATTTATTTTGCTTATCTCACAATGTAATAAAATACCTCGTTGTTTATTTTATAAGCAATATTTTCTTATTTTGCATTTTGATGCATTTTCTAAATTTAAACTGATGTTTTTAGAAGTACAATTACTATATATTTTAGACGGTAAGTAATTTTGGGGTTTTAAATTGTGTGAAAATATACTGTAATTAATGATTTTTATTCACAATCAGTTAGTAATCAATACATTCCTGATTTTTTCGAATTTTTTTTATAGAAATTAATTTTTTAATATCAAAATTTGCATTAATTAAGATTCGGGGGCAGTTGCTACACCCAGAGCCTCTGTTTACATTGATCAGTGAAATAAGAGGGGTAAATAATACTAAGTAAGTTTAAGGTGCACTATAACAAATTTAAATAAATTTGGTAAAAGTAAAAAATAAGTAAAATAAAAAAAAATAATAATTTGCAGAATAAGTGACAACATATGGATATTTATTCCATACTTTGATTACTTTTATATTTTAGACTTACACTGCCGTATGTACGTGTGAGATACTACGTAAAGTATCAATTATTAATTTTTCTAACATGTAAATAATTAAAATTTTTACACTAAAATACAAAATGTTATCTGTTATAATAATGTATATTCTCTGAATTCAAAAAGTTGAGATTTTCATTGACCCTCCCTCCCCTTAAATGAGATTTGGTAAGATTTTGCCGGACCCCTCTCCCCCCATTTTGACCTCACGTAATTAATGGACGTCCCCTAAAAAAGTGAACGTATGGTATAAGTTTCATAACAAGAGTGTGTGTAGTTTTATAGAAGTTAATTTTTTTAAATCAAAATTTGCATTAATTGGGATTTGGGGCAGTTGCTACCCCCTGAGCCCCTATTTACATTCATCCCACTTATATGAGGTTGTAGCCCATGAAAAGGTGAACGTATGGTATAAGTTTCATAACAAGAATATGTGTGGTTTTAAAGAAATAATTATTTTAAATTTACTATTTTTATTATATTTATATTATATTTATATTTAAATT
The DNA here is from genome assembly GCA_949152465.1 of Cantharis flavilabris. Lineage (NCBI taxonomy): Eukaryota > Metazoa > Arthropoda > Insecta > Coleoptera > Cantharidae > Cantharis > Cantharis flavilabris. The sequence goes on from OX424436.1 coordinate 45,121,861, forward strand.
ATTTAATTTATATTATGCATCGACTTATACGAGTAGTAAGCGGGGTTTCTTTGCGAATTTTTTGGTTAACAAACTGCGTATATTTCAATCTTTAATTCATAATATATTGTGACAATGATATTAATTATTTTATGAAGATTTATAACAATAAATTTTAAACCTTAAATTTCTGCGCATGCGCAACTATCTTAAAAATTATATTTTTATGGTACGTTCGGGTGTAATCGGTAAAATTTGTCGCTGATTTTAGTTGCTGTTTTAACGCAGGTTAATGTAAAAAACACGAAACTACATTTGCCAGTTTAATACAACAAAAATTATTTGTTTGACATAAACAGCAATTTATTTATAATTTTTTATACTAACTAGATAAACTATTTTTTATTTTCAAAAGTGAAATAAAATAAAAAGCAGCATATAATTTAATACAATTTTTAATTATTAGTTATTTACAAACTGATTGTGAATAATATAGTATACATACCTCGGTGTAAAGCTTCATTCCAGCGTCGCGCTCACGGTTCACTTCGGCGCTGCGCGTCTCTCTTCACTAACTTGACGCTCGGCTGTAATGAAGCATTTTTCACCTCGGCACGTAATATACTATTTCATTACTCCATTAGGAAAAGTCTCAGATTTCAACAAGCTCCACATGTCATGAAAGTCACACTTTTCACGCACTACTGCGTGAAAAGTAATTTTCCCCGCACTAGTGCGTGAAAAGTAAAAATACATCGAGTTTAAAATGCTATTTATTGATGGTTAAATTAACAACTACATTTTTTAAATGATGAAAATAAACCTGAGGCACGGCTTCGGCAGTTTTTGATGTTGAAGGTTGCGGTTGAACAGTGACTCCTTGCATGACTGCAGGTTGACCCAAAAACTTCTCAGCTACGTCTAGCTTCTTGGTCTCGCAATCTTCAATGTAACCTTCAGCGACATCATCGCTCTTCCATCCTGCATGTCGCTTAAGAGTAGTTAAATCGGCGCCAGCATTAATCAACAAAGTGGTCCATGTTCGCCGAAAACAATGACCAGTGTATCTGGCGGGATCTTCCAATTGCAGGTAAGTCGCGATCTTGCGGGGAATTCCTCCGACGGTGTTAATTCTAACGCATTGCTTCGTGCACTTCCCTCGCTGGTAGTTCACAAAGAAGCGGTCATGCCCGGTGTCCGTCGGCCGCAAAGCGATATATCGGTTAATAATATCAAGGAGATCGATACCTCCAAACTGCCTAGACGTAATCTTGAAATTCCTAAGAACATTGTTCTTGGTGTTAGGAATGTTAATAGTAATGAACATATCTCCCACCTTGATATTTTCAACTTTCAGGAACGTCAATTCCTCTCTTCGGCATGCACCGCTTATTCCAGTTATTAACACAACCTGCAATGAATAAAAACACATTAAATTTTGTCATCAAATGAAGATTTAAATGTATTACCTTCATCAACAAAAACTCCTTGCCAGCCACCTTCAGGAATTGCTCCACGTTTTCTTTGATAAAAACTGCAGACTTTTTTGGGGGGTTGCACTTGCGATTTTGCGATTTTAAAAATGCAATTAAAATCGGAAACTTGCTGATATCCACGTTCTCGTTGACATTCAATGTGGACCTCAACATCGAATATATACTCCACATCGTGGAGCTTTTGATGACTTTGCTTTGTTGCTGAAAGTATGCGAGAAAAGTGTTTTCTTTTATAGATTTTATGCGATTATCCGAGCAGCACGATTTAAATTTGACGTCAGTTTTGTTATAATGTGCTTTACTTTTTTCCGGAATTAACTGTTGGACAGCTAACGCGGCAGATTCTTACACATCGGAGCACTCAGAATCTTCAGATAACATGTTAAAAATCTAAGAAATGCAAAATTATAACTAAAATTCGTTAAATAATTTATATAAAAACTTACAAAACAGTTCACGCAATGGAACTTTTTAGTGTAACTATGTACATCTTTTTTTTTATCTAACAAACAAATTTGTACTAAATCAAGGAGCTCAATTTAAATTTAAATTTCAGATTCTCATAAAATTATTTTATGAAAATATTGGACTAAATTGACTTGAAAAAGTAATCAATCGAAGTCGTTTGTTCTTTTCCAAATGTCGTCAAATGAAAAATATATTTCTATACACGTGAAAAACTATTATTTTGTAGCACTCGATAGGGATTCCGATCTCGCCTTCGGCTCGCCCGGAAACAACCGATCTCACGCTGCAAAATCATTGTTTCCCTAACTTGTATTGAAAATTACTATTTTTCAGTAGTCGTAATGGGGAAAAACTCTGACATTTCTATAGAAAAAAAACAAGTGATTCAATTTTTAACCGAAATATCCAAGGTTTCCGTATCTGTTATTAAAATATTTCATAAAAACGTGAATTTATGGATATCCAGTGCAGGAAAAATTGTAGATGGTAAAAAATCACAACCGAACGAGACGACAGAATGATTCTGAAAACGGCTTGTAATAATCGTAGAAAATCAACAGCGACTATAAATACAATTCTGAAAGAATCTGTTAAAATCTCTGCCAAAACCCTAAGGCGATGCCTTAAAGAATTCGGAATAAAAAAACCTGTAACAAAGTATTGTTAAATTTTGTTAGGGAACAATTTTTGTGTAGCACTCTGTACATAGCATCCGTCCAGTAACATTGGTAATTCCGAACAGATCACACTTGAAACCAGGTCACATTCTTAAATAACGTACATTTTGTGATTTTGATGCGGCTAAAAGTAAATTTAAAGTTTTGTTGGTGTAATATGGTATTTATTTTGATAAATTATTATCAATGCTCTGGTAAGATTTTTATTTATATTTTGTTATTGGAAATACCTGTTTTCGTAATGAAACAGGTGTATGGTTTTTGTGTTTGTTGGTTTTCAGTACACCTGATGACTGATATTATGGCTTCCGTGGTTGGTTTTCTGACGTTGCATATGAGAAGGTTTTCAGTGTAAAGAGGGAAGGGGATTGTATGCGTTCGTGATGGCGTGAATGATTCCATGCAGGAGGATTTGCTAACGTTAGCTATACCCAATAATGGTACTTGGTGATGTGAAATGGTTTCTGGTATTTTGAGGAGATTTGATCGGTGATAATTTTTGTTTGGGTTTGAGATTGCCTAGTATAGAGGTGGATGTGCCATTTTGAAAATTTATTTGTAGTCAATTATAATGTGATTGGAATTGATGTTTTTGGTTATCAATGCAATATGCGATGTTATAGATTTATGGCATAACTATTGGGTAATCAACTTTGTTTGTTTACGTGCTGTTTTGCTATGATGTTTTACTGACCTTATTCGAGCTCTGTCATTAAGCAGGAGGATAGAAAAGCAACTTTCGATTCGTGGGAAGTGGGCCATTGAATATTGCAATGAAAATGTGCATTATATTTTTTAATGAAGATATTTACTTATATTATATAATTTGTCATTGTCTTACTTAGTGTCAGTTTGAGTAGCGTTGAATTGTCCGTCACAGCTTCTATTTGTATTAAAAGTATTACTACTAATAAAAACTTTTTTTTGTTTTCCTGTTGAATTTTTTATTTTGTTAATACTGACAGTTTTGATTGTCGAGATAATGACGTTTATAAACCAATGTAAAACATTTGTGCATTTGCATGCATTTAACGCAATAATATTGCATTGTCAATATTGTCATAAAACAGTGACTTTGACAAATTTTATCTTGATAACTAATAAAAACAGGTTTAAGTTCAAACTTCGCCAGAATTTTCTTCATTATGCTAGTAATAAACTGTAAAAATTTCACAAAATTCGTCGTGTACTACGATTTCCTTCTGAACAACCTTAAAAACACTGACATTTGATTTTTACGGTTTTTGACCCTTACTACAAAATTTTTATTGGTTTAAAATAAAAATTTTTTAGAAAGGTTCTCTTGGTATATATCTTGGCGATTTGCCATTACAAGCTTCAGCTTTGCCAGGCTCAGGATATTTTCCTCGACTCTAGGGATTTTAGAAGTGGAAACGGGAAAATGGGATTTTTTAAATTTTTTGTAAATCTAGGGAAACTAATCTGCGTGTTGAAGAAAGCTAATCAGCATAACAAAAATTTCACTGTAAGAAAATGTTACATTTTGTTTAGTGCAGTTTGCACACAGCACTCTGTACAGTCCATTTATCTGGTGACCTTGGCAATTCCGAATGTAACCGTTTCTGTTCTCTGTTGTCGAAATGGTCTTAATTTTGAATCGCTTTTAAATAAATTTAAAGTTTTGTCAGGTAAGATTTTTTGTTATTTTACATGATTTGTTACTTGCAGCATTTTTGATAGACGTCTTTGGTTTTTGTCGATTGCGGGTGTTTGTTATTTGATAATCGCATTCTGCAGCGACAGAGATGTGATTTTGATTTGATAAACATTTGGTTTATGCGTGTTGATTTTTGGATACACCTGTCGATTGATAATTGTGAGTTTGGAATAAATAGCTTTCGTATTTGGTTTTCTCTTATCGCACCTGTGGGTGGTTTTTCTTACAAGCGAGTTAATGGGGGATTGAAGGTGTCAGAATTTTTTAATTTTCTTTAAAAGACGTTGATCTTGATAAAAATGTCCAAAATTTTCGTAAATCTCCTAGATTTAATATTTTTTTATCTGCTTTTATTAACGGACGAAATGGCAGTATAATCTTGTTCATTTAAATTTTAAAGAATAATGCACATTACATAATCTATTTATTATAGTAATTTCTTTAAGTTACCACATTGTAATATTCAAATATTATATTCGTCCTGTTCAGCATTGTAAACGATCATGATTGAATTGAAATAGCAAATTCATGTAAAAAAAAGTTTAGAAAGTACTCTATCAAGTTCTTTTCTAATTCATTATATTTGCTTTCGAAAATAATACTTTTAAGAACATAATAATTTCAGTTAATCCACTTCTGCATTAAGGCAAGACGTAGGATGATTAGCACCTTACTTTGTAAGTAATAGAACTTCTAAGTGTTGATACTTCACTTGTAAATAAATTTATTGAAATTTGTCATAAATTTGAAGTAAATTGAATTTAGCCGTTCCTTTTTTGTTGAAATGAAAAATTTATTTCCAAGCTACCGGCATAATATAAAAAATGCGCTAAACTGCTCTTGTTTCTCATATTTACGTAGGTAGTTATTGCAGTGTTGTAGTATAGTTTAGATTTAGAATATTTTTATTATTTTTTTTTCAGTGTTTTTAAATTAATTTAGAAAGATAAATTTATTTGGATAAAAATTTTCAAGTGTCTGCCATTAAATTATAAATTTCTATGGAAGCCATTTGAAAACTTGGCAGTGACACATACAGTTCTAAGGAATTTATTGCTACATTGGTTACAACTAATTTAAATTATTCCATAGAGGTGGTTGTTAGTGGGGAGCTGAAAGAGTACGATTAAAAATGTATTAGAATTCGACCTTCTTGTGTCAGGTCGCTAACTTTTAAATTGTTCTTTAAAACTTTTTGATTCTTTTCGATAGTTTGTCTCTTGTGGTACATCTATTCTACAAAATATTATTTGAAATTGAAGTTTAAAGTCGAACTACTACTTTAATAATATTGTGCTGCATATACACTCAAAGCTGTTGATTGAATTTTCTTTACAATTAAATCATGTATTAATTTGAAATAAGATAGATAAGGGTTAATTACTGTACAAATTTTAACACAACATGTATTTAATATTTAATATGCAATTAAACAATTCCGGTTTACAGTACTATTCTAAGTATTAGATTACAGTTTATACAAATTAATTGTAGAAGTTAAGTTGCTAGTTTTGGTACTGGTTAGTAATTTTAAAGTTCCAATAATTCTATCTTAGGGGCTGTGGGACTTTAACCTAGCTAGTTTTGAAATTTTTTATATAATAAAAAATATTAGTGATAAAATCAAAAACTTATTATAGTAGTAATATTTGCAGTACAGATTTAGTTTTCATTTTAAGAATAAAATCTTAAGTGAAAAAAAGATAGAGATCTGTTATAATGTTCAGTTGTCTCATTTGAAATTATACCTAAATAAGTGTTGATTTAGTTTTTACTTGTTAATCAAACGTATAAAATTGGTGTTAAAAATTTAAAAACATTTTGCCTCTGGCTCTAAACTTTAGCTAATTAAAAAATTTGGCATTGTGTTCAATTAAGTAAAAAGTACAAAAATTTTGTAAAACTTTTTTGTTCTTGTATATTATTTGAAACTTTTTTAATGCATACCAAAGTATTTAATTTTTTGTTTTTCAGAGAAAATTTTCAAGTTAAATTTTGCATGGCTTGAGACTCATAAACAACAAGTTTGTGAAGGTGAGGCACCCTAGATACTTGAGTAACACTGATAATATAATCTACCCTACCTCATTATAAACATAAAATCTCTTTTAACATAATGGTTTCTAAATCTGAGATAACTTAAGGTGGTTGTAAACTATGCAGTCATTATAATCCTTAAACAACTTTATATAAATTTAGGTGTAATACAACGTGAAGATTAACGTTACATCGTCATTAAGAATAGAAAATTTAAATTTTACAATAAAATTAGGGAAAACATTAAATATACTCGAGTTTTAATCTTACTTATTTATTCATTTAGGATTTCTTTTTAATTTGCACCTGTTATTTACTTTGGAATTTTTCAAGACCAATTTCAATTCGAAGAGAAAGTTTATTAAGAGAAATAATTAAAAAAGAATTTATGCTCATGTAATAAAAGTGTTAAAAAGATTTTTCGTTTAGATAGAAACTTGAGAAAACATACAACGAAAAATTATTAGCACCTAATAAAAGATTATAATTAGTAAAAGTTAATTGAAAAAGTCAAGAAATATTTCTTAAGTTGATGATATCAAGTTTCATTTAATCTAAAATTAGGGAGGATACAAATTTAGGCACTTGAATCGCATAATTTCAGAGATCTAACTATGTCAACCATGAAATCCTGTAGATATAAGAATTCTGATTAATTCAAAAAGATCTAGGGGGTCAAAGAAATGAAAAGTCTATTAAATTAATAAAAAATTTAATTTTAGTAAACTCTAGTAAATAAGCACTTAAACGCCGTTATAGAAATTCAATGTTTGAACTTTATCCGTCTGCGTGCAGTGCGTACGGTGCATTTGACGTAAGCCAACTTTAAGTGGCAATGTACGTTCTGGAACCACCCTCTTGAACCGTCATTTTGCTTCCTTATTACAGCCATAATAGATATTAATAGGCACATACAAGCTGGGGTTCAATGACTTTGTATTGAAGTGTTTAAAATGCAAGCAATCGAGCCTAAGGCAGTTGTTAAATTCATTAATCAAAATAATTATGTTAAAAATCAAAAATTCAAATTCAAAGAAACTTAACATTAAAATTTATCGAAAATTAATCTTGAAAGAAATAATTGGTTAATATAAACAATTAAAAGTTAAAAAACTTCAGGTGTTATAATATAATTGTGAAAAGTGCGTGTACACTCGAATGAAATAAGTATAACAAATCGCATTATCATTAACAAGCATTGATTTAAAAAATTGATGAAGGGTTGATGAAGAAAGATAACAAAGAAATAAAATGATTTGACGACAGAACCTCAAGGAGAAGGGTCGTTACGTGTGGTTCTTACAAAAAGTGAGGACAACCACAAAGTTAAAATAAAAACAAAATATTTAGAAACGAAAATAATAAATTCAATTTTGGAACGAGAACGAGGTTTGATGAAGGAGATTAATCTGCAATTAGCTGGTAGCGGTTCCATTCAACGCGAAGAGGAGAGTAGGAGATTCGCATCCAATTTAATGTGGACTCTATGGGTCGAACAAAGAAAAAGATAAAGACAGGTTTGCATAATCACCATTATAAGTGTTAAACGTGTTTCTTACGGCTGATAAACCGATAGTTAAATATAAAGCGCAATTGGGGAAATGAAAGATTCAAACAATTAAAATTCGCAATTCAATTGTTTATTTGATTTAAAAAAAAAAACGTAACATTTACAAAAATTTCACATTAATTTGATCCACAAAGAGTTGGAAGCTAAGGTTCGATAAGCTTTGCATTCATTGTATAATCAGAGTAAGTATGGGCTTTTAAAGATCATCAGTCTTTAACAGTGCAGTATATTGCATTATTGATTCAATAGTTACGTTGAAATGTAATAATTACTCAATAGAACTGTCGTCACAACATGTAAACTATTTACTCAAATTAAGTTTACTGCGATATCAAGTATCTGACAATTTTGAAGAGGCTTATACTTCGAAATTACGAAAATCTCGAGATATTTTAATATACCTACTAGCAGTAATAAATATCAAATACTCATATTATGTTTATTTTAGTATTTTTTAGATTTATTTAAGTATTTTATCCTTTAGTATATTTAAATTAATTAATTTAGTATTATTAGACAAATACAAATGAAAACTCAATCAATAAAATTTATAATATGTACAAAAATATAATTTATTTTTGGATCAGAATTGACCAGGCTGTAGTTCGACGAAAGTTAAATAATTTAAATTCGTACAAGTTTACTGGTGCAATAGTAGATTTAAGTAGATTATATTATTATACGAGTAATTATATTTATTATACAAGTTTGTACTAGTTCAAAGAGGCTTTAAATTTGTTTTCAACTCCATTATAATCAGATATAAGTTATTTGTTGACAAGATTTACAAGCAAGAAAATAACTTAGTGATAAGTACCTTTAATATCGATTGCTCTTTTTGTGTAATTTTATTAGCGTAAAAAAGTATCTTTAATCGAAATTAATTTGAGATCGCAAAGTTGTTATTAAAACGAAAAAAAAGTGAAAAAAGGTTTATATTCTGTAACCTCCAGCAAAGCACCATCACCATTTTTCGCAAAAACGTTACATAGAAACGATCTTAACATGATCGATTGTAGTAATTATTTTCCGAAAACAATATAAAATTTCAGCAAAATGAACTTTGCTTACTTGTTCAAATTGCAATTGTTAAAATTTGAACAATTTGAATAGTAAAATTGTGCACAATTGATTAAAATTATCAGAAACAGAATAATTTACCATGAGGACATTATTTCTTTGATTACATTATTGCAGGTTAATTTGTAATAATAGTACCCAATAGTTTAGGTAAATTAAATAAATAGTTATTTATTTACACCTTTTATGCAGATAAACAGTTAGTTCATTAATAATAAAACTAATGTTTGCATTAAATGCATTTGTGCAAATAAAAGCTGTTTGTTATTCAATCGTCACTTGCTTGAATTTTATGTAGCAATTTTTTTCTCTTTTTGGTTTTTGGGATTACTTTTCTATCTTTAACCAACTTTTTATTGTTTTTCCACATTCCATAGGCTCTAGACCTCTTTTAATTTCTTTCTAGGGTGCCCCACTTTTATTTTTCTCTTTGATCGGTTATCCCTTGTTTTACTTACGTAATACTCACAAAATTATTACTATTAGATAAGTAACGCAGTCAAGAACGAACACGAACAAATTTTCTTTGTGCGAGAGTTTCAAAGATGTCACCCCCGCTTATTTTTATATTTTGTCAATTTCGATTATTTAATTTTCCCAGACAAAAAATCGCTCAAATGGAATAATTTCTTATACATACAAATAGCGGCTTTGTTTGAAAATCCTTTCTAAAGCATTTCGCAGATCCGCAATTTTTGAATATCTCATTTGAAAATGATTGTCTCTAACTTACGTGAAGATAAATTTATCTTTCCTAGCAATTTTTTTTTACATATTCACAGAAAGAATAATTTATTGAATCGAATATTTTGTGTTGCCAACGTGAAAATATTTAGTTAATTCAAAACGCTTAAAAATAATATTAATCAGTGTTTGTTTTATAGAAAAACAAGTATTCGCCAGAAAAAAATTATTTGAATTTTAATTCAGTTTCGTTGCAATATTTTTTTTGTTTAAAATAAGTACATTGTAGGTTTAAATTGGTATTGTCAGAGATGTGTTCAATTGAGTGAAGGGATGCAATCCATAAATTGCATTTGCATACTAAAAACCAACGTGATCAAACTCAATTCAAATAACTTAAAATTTTCTGTGCAAATAATGTAGCATCTGTTTTACAAATTACAATAGTAATGTAAATAATGCATTTGCAGGGCAAAGATAAAGCATACTTCAGAAGAACTTCTAATCAGTTATAAATTAATGTTTGTATACGAGTACCCTCGTATATTTAATGTAGAGGATTAGTGAAATGAAATATGATTTTTATATTTCCACACTAGTGCGGAAAATAATTCTTTTAATATGTATAAATTTTTTTAAATTTTTTTAAATTTATAATTTTGATGTAAACAATTGGAATATGATATTATTTTTCTATTTTTTACATAAAATTCTATTATAATAATATAATACCTAAACTTGAACGATAATGTACTATTAATTAATAATGGTAAGATGGATTAAAAGTGCACAAAATTATTTAAAATGTTGACGAAACACAAGCAAAAACGTAGGTTTCTGCAAGGATGAATAGAAAATTTTTATTCGACTTGGAAAAACAATTCAACACATAACGATATTAAATCATGAAAGCGTTGTCGCGTTTACTAATACAAGAAACAATAAATTACATTTCCGCATAAACTGAACATTTTCTGGAGAAATAAGAAAATTATGAAATATGATGCTATTTAAGTTATTTATAAAAAACAGAAATACTTACTTAGCATTTTTACAACGTGTTTAGACGCCTGCGAATTTCTTGCGTAGTTTTTTCTGCCTTCTTCTTCGTATGCGTATGTAAGTTGAACTTTATCGACTTGGTTCTCGACAGAATTAGGTCTGGGAATATTGGAAGGACGAGCAAATGTTTTATTTTTGCGATGCTTTAACCGCACGCTGCCATCTCGAGCCCTTCCACTAGTTGATTTATGTATTTTAATTCCAATTAAAATATATAAAATTGTTATAACGGTCATTGGAGCAACGAAAAATACAAAAGTGGATATTTCAAAAGCATGAGGAATTATTACTCTCGTCACAGTGCAGACGTAGTGGTCGTTTATTTCGTTGTGTCCATCTGGTAATTGTTCGTAAAAAATTCCAAACGACATAGCTTGTGGAAGAGCTAAGCACATAGCAAGAAGCCAAATCACAATGACAAATTTAATGGCTCGTGAGAGTTTGGACATTGTATGAGATAGAAAGGGATAGCATATGGCCATATAACGTTCAATTGTAAATGCCGTTATGGTTAGGACAGTAGCATTGGCAGACGTTTCGGCGGCAAAACCTTGAAGGATACAAAATATCTCTCCAAATATGTAAGGATATTTAGACCAAGTAGAATATATTTCGGTGGGCAATCCGGATATTAGTAGCAGCAAATCAGAAATTGCTAAACTGAATAAGTAGTAGTTTGTTGCGGTATGCATCGACTTGTTACGTGCGATAACTACACACGTGCATACATTTCCCAATAGTCCAGTAACAAATATCAAAACATATAATAAAGTAATGGGAATTACTATATAAAGAGAGTCACGTTTTGGACCCCAGTCGCTTAAATTAAATACGTGAACAGGCGGTTTTGAAAATGTTTGATTAATTGAAGCATTATCACAGATTATTGACAGTTCACTACGGTTAGCATTCACTAGCATAGCTATCGATGTACTATCATCAAAAAAATTGTAAAATTTCAGTAATAAAGTTTCTCCTAGCATAATTCTGAATGGTAAATCCGCCAATCATTCTTCTTTGGGACGTTTCTTCTGAAAATAAAAGTTTAAATGAATAAATTGGAAAACTTTAACACGACTTAATATAAAATACATTTCACTTCTTTCAAAATTTTTATTCTTTTTGGAAAATCAGTTTCATATTATGTATATAGTTTAGCAAATTTGTTATTAAATTTACAACAACTTATATTATTATTTTTCAAGTCTTAGGTCTAAAAGACTTTGCTGAATTAAAATTCAAATAACTTTTTACACATTTATAACAAAATAATAGTTCTTTAAGTTACAAGGAACGTAAGGGACCTTATTATCTGTCAAGAAAGGTTAATTTAAGACGAGGCGGAGCCTAGGTTTGTGTATTCAATATTAAGGGTTGTACTCAAATTTTTTTAAAAAGTTCTAGTTATATAAAATAAAACCGAAGATGTTTACTACTTTAAGATCGCAAATCGGTACATTTTTTAATAACTAAACTAAATTAATATTTTAAAATAAGGTATACCTTATTTAATAGCAGACGTTGATGAGGCATTTATTCGAGACAGAGGCGGATAAAATATATAAATTATATGAAAAAAATACTAATTCAAAGTTTTAAAAAATAAGTAGCTTAAATGAACAACACAAATTTTTTTAACGTAAGCTTTCAGCCATGGCATTTTACTACTTTTAAATCTTTATAGTTTAACAAAGAAGTTCTTTGAAGATTGATAAAATTTAACTTAATTTAAAAAGCATTTGTTTTTAGTGGGACAAAAATGAAGTTATAAATTTATATAAGAACGCTAACAAAGTTGTCAAAATTTCTTACTTTGCTGTACTAGTTAAATAACATTTGATATAAGGTTTTTATAGTATCAATGATTTGATACTATACAATAAACAAATTTTAAACTTACTCATCATAAATGGAGAACCCCTTGAGGCCAATATTTAAATAAAACAGGTACACTTTCCTCAAGTATTTATTGAATCTTATGTACTAGTTTCGGCTACCAAGCCATCATCAGCGTATTCTACAAAAATATAAATTATTAGTAATACAATGAGGCATGCTACCAATTTAATATTCAAACTGTCAGTTTTTTACAAAAGTTCAAACAACATTTAATTAAAATCAATATTAAAATCCCAAAACATAAACTATATAAAACTGTCAAGTGCTAAAATTCGACCACGTTAAAATCCAATCAGAAGACATCAAATACAGGGGTGTAACATAAATTTTCTTGTTCGTTTAAGATTTCAAACTCCGTTCTTTTCTGTGCTTTTCTTATTTCGAAGCTTTCTAACAGGTCCAGCTTCTTTCCTTTTTTGATGTTATGTATTAAGTGGATGTTTCTTTCGCTGATCGTGTGTCCGGTGTTTAATAAATGCTGTGACACTGCTGAAAACTTGTTTTTGTTTTTATGTTCTGCAAGTCTGGTTTTCAATTTTCTACCGGTTTGTCCAATGTATTTCGCGTTGCAATCTTCACATTTTATAGTGTACACTCCGCTCTCATCTAGTGTATCAATTTTGTCTTTGTTGTTTAGGATTGCCTGTTTTATTGTGTTTACGCTTTTCATGGTGGTTTGCAGTCCAAATTTGTGCAGCAGTCGAGCAATTTTCTGTGTCACTGGTCGGATGTAGGAAATCTTATTGTATCAGCGATTCAGGTTTAGCTTCTTTCGCTCTGTTTCTGTTTTTTTATGATGTCTTTTATCAACCGCTTGTCGTATCCGATATTTCTAGCGATTACCTTTATGGTGTTGACTTCTTTCTTCATTTCTTCTATGCTTATCGGTATGTCGAGCGCCCTATTAACGTAAGCTCGAATTGCTGCCATTTTGTGTTGTTCGCAATGGTTGGATGATTTATGTATTATTATGTCCGTGGCTGTGGGTTTTCGGAAAATCCCGAATTCGAATTTATTTCCTATTATTTTTATGGTCTAAGTAATTTAGGATACCTTCCTTATTTTGTGTTTCGAGTGTGAATTTTATGTTGTTATTTCTTTGATTTAGAAATTTTAAGAATTTTCGGGCGTCTTCTTCCGTACCGTTCCAAACACAAATGACGTCGTCCACTTATCTACCCCAGAGTTTAATTTTGTCGCTGAATTCGTTAGTTTCGCTGTGAAGCTTGCATTCATAATTGTTCATATAAAATTCAGCTATCAGCGCCGCGATTGGGGAACCCATTGCTAGGCCAACACCTTCGTAGAATTCACCATTAAAGGCAAAGAAGTTCTGCTCTACCGCTACTTTCAGGAGTTTCATGGTGTCCTCCTTTATTTCTTGTGTAGTTGTAATCCGTTTTATTTCGGTTTCTATTACTTCTAACGCTTCTTCTAACGGTATGCTGGGATACAGATTGGTGACATCCAACGAGATCAAGATTTCATTTCCGTTGAGTGTGATCTCATTTAGTTTTTCGATTACTTCTTTTCTGTTCTGCATTCGATATCTTGGCTTGAAATCTGTGATGTACGGCAGTGTGCTGTTCAGCCATTTGCATAAAGCATACGTTGGTGAGTCTATGGAGGTGACAATAGGTCTTATGGGGTGGCCTTCTTGATGTAGTTTAATGAGTGCATACATTCTAGGTGTTAATGGGTTCATAGTCATGAGCTTTTTAACTTCTTTTGTTTGCCATGTTCTTTCAGTTTCTTTTAGAATTCGTTTCCCTTTGGTGGTAAAGCCGTTCATTTTATTATTTTTAAGTTTTATGTATCCGTTTTGCTTCATGAATTCATCCACCTTTTTGCAGTATGTTGTTTTCTCAAGGATAACTGTTGTATTTCCCTTGTCTGCTCTGGTGACGATCAAGTCGTTCTGTTTAATCTTTTCCTTTAGTCCCTTGACTATTTTATGCTCATCCCTATTGTATTTTATCTTACCGTTTCGAATTTTCTGGAGTTCCTCGTGTATTATCGCGCTACTCATTATTCGTGCTATACCTATTTCTTCTTTACTCAACTTACTTATGGCTACCTCTGTCTCCACCGCTAAGATCTCCAAGTTTCTGACGTTCGGTTGTGCAACTGCGTAAGACAATCCTCTCCGCAACATTCGTGTTTCTTCCGCTGTGAACGTAATGTCGCTCAAGTTTTCTACTCTTTTATGGAATTACACTGTGTTGACCTCGTTGCTGTTCTTAATATTTCTCTTTTCGCTTCTTAGGTGATTAAGTTTCTTCCTTAATTTGAAACGTTTTATCGTGTTCTATAAGGTTCTATAAGCATATAGACCGATAAGCATAGAAGAAATGAAGAAAGAAGTCAACACCATAAAGGTAATCGCTAGAGATAACGGATACGACGAGGGTTGATAGAAGACATCATAAAAAACAGAAACAGAAGGAAAAAAGCTAAACCTGAATCGCTGATACAATAAGATTTTCTACATCGGACCAGTGACACAGAAAATTGCTCGACTGCTGCACAAATTTGGACTGCAAACCACCATGAAAAGCGTAAATACAATAAAACAGGCAATCCTAAACAACAAAGACAAAATTGATACACTAGATGAGAGCGGAGTGTATACTATAGAATGTGAAGATTGCAACGCAAAATACATTGGACAAACCGGTAGAAAATTGAAAACCAGACTTGCAGAACATAAAAACAAAAACAAGTTTTCAGCAGTGTCACAGCATTTATTAAACACCGGACACACGATCAGCGAAAGAAACATCCACTTAATACATAACATCAAAAAAGGAAAGAAGCTGGACTTGTTAGAAAGCTTCGAAATAAGAAAAGCACAGAAAAGAACGGAGTTTGAAATCTTAAACAAACAAGAAAATTTATGTTACACCCCTGTATTTGATGTCTTCTGATTGGATTTTAACGTGGTCGATAGGGATATCAGTTTATTCAAGTTACATTGGTGTTTGTTTTTGAAAATTTTAGCACTTGACAGTTTTATATAGTTTATGTTTTGGGATTTTAATATTGATTTTAATTAAATGTTGTTTGAACTTTTGTAAAAAACTGACGGTTTGAATATTGAATTGGTAGCATGCCTCATTGTATTACTAATAATTTATATTATTGTAGAATACGCTGATGATGACTTGGTAGCCGAAACTAGTACTTAAGATTCAATAAATACTTGAGGAAAGTGTACCTGTTTTATTTAAACTTACTTTCTAATAATTCTCAAAAAGTTCATGTATTTTACTGAATTACTTTACTTTACTTTACTGAATTATTGTTCACTTAACTTGTTTATTATTTAAAACTTGAAATAAATACAATAATTTATGTGTATTGGTTCGTCCTAATTTCTTCTTAAAACTTTTAGAATTAATTTTTACTATATTAGTTCAGTTGGGAATAATTTAAACTCTTAAAACCAACCCTAAGTCTGTCTTTTTATCCTGTCTTTTTATACTTATAAAGAAATTTACATAACACCTAAGCATTATATCACTTCGAACATTAATTTGGCAGAACATTAGCGCACCATGTTCATCGGCTAATTATGAGAAAATCGAGTTTGAGAACTTGTTGGCAGGATTGTTTGCAAATCGGACAAACAATGATAAAATAAATTAAAAAAATTCGAATGAAGACATCGGAAATTATATAAAAATTTATTTGAATAATTATATTTCTGTTATAAACTAAATATTTTATAACTAAAATAAATAACTAAAATAATTAATTTATTCTCAAATATTAAATTTCAAAACAAAATCGCGAATAAAATCTGAAGATAAACTTCGTCACGACCGCTTCAGGTTGACATTCTTGACAAAAAGCCTGGTTTCCATACCTAGTTCTTCCACTTCAACTAGCTGGTGGGAAAACCAGAAAATTTAAAAATATAAAATATGCACAAGATTTACAACAATGACAAAATCTTTACAATGAAAATTAAAAATCACAAAATCAGTAGTAACAAAAATAAATCAAATTCGATGGAGGATTTTGGAACACGACAATATATTATAATATTTTATCATACTTCATTACCACCTGTTTATTCATCATTACTATTCGGTAGTTTTACCATTACGCAATCGGGAAAATTTTTTTTTGATTTATAAAACAGTGGTTTTGATAGTACCGATTAACGACGATTACAATAAATTTAATTCAGAATATATTATATAGTTACGCCATCTACTCAGATAGTTTATCGTCCAAATGATAAATCATGACTTTAAATCAGAGTTTTAATTATTTGTAGTAAAATTTTTACACTAGCGTTCCTTTAAATTTAAAAAACAGAAGAGACTTTAAAAAAAAGCTCATTTGTATGCTGCAACTTGGCTCTGGAAAGAAATCTCAATTATTCTAATGCTGATATTTGGCTTTCTTTTGGATAAAAAAGTTGCCGATCCTTGGTCTAAAGACAGGAAACTATGTTTTTAGATAATACTTAAAAACCAGTTCAATTTAAAAAACACGGATATATGTAGAACAACAGGAGGCCCCGCTTTTAAATAAAATTTGGTGTTGGTAACTATTTACATTGATTAAATGCACTGTTAATGGAATAGAGTTAATGGAATAGAGTTAATAGAATAGAAGCACCGCCTACTTCAAATAACAATCAAAACTTCGATCAAAATTTATATTAGAAATTCATAATATAGTTTAAACGTTCATTATAGTTTTTGTAAATACCTATATATAATAATATTTTCAGGTAAAGGATATCGTGCTCTAACCAAATTACAGAGAAAACTTACAAAGAAAACTTTATTCTGTATGTTTTAATTAATTTAGTACCTACTGGAAGTTGATAAATTAAATTAAATTATACCTTTATAGAGATATTGTAGACCATATTATTTATCAAATATCTATCTAATGCTAACATTAAGTTAAATTATTATTAAATAAAAAATAGTAATTAATAGGTGCCTGTGTATATTAAAAGACACGGAAAGAGTTCATGATAGAAAAGAGCGAAAACGTAGATAATTTTAAAGAGAAATATCCTTATGAAAATAGAAAAAAATACGGTCAATGTTGACAATTCGGCCATTAATGTCAATGGCCGGACAATAACGTCAATGCACAGCTTAGTTGGGCATTCACGTCATTGACCGGCTAATGACGGCAATGACCATGTATTTTGGGCAATGACGTTAATGTCCAATACAAGATGGACAATAATAAAATTACTATTCTACAGATTCTATATTCTATCACTCTTTCAGTTTTGGTTGGCGCAAATACAACAAAATGGCGCAAAACAAAAAAAAAGAAATATCCTTATGAAAATAGAAAAATATACAGGCAATGTTGACAATTCGGTCATTAACGTCAATGGCCGGACAATAACGTCAATGCCCGGCTTAGTTGGGCATTCACGTCATTGACCGGCCAATGACCAGGTATTTTGGGCAATGTTGACATTTAAAATTGTATAATAGGATTTTGGATAATTTCGTTCGTTAAATTAGAAAGAAAAGTTTTATGTGAGCGTCGAGCGCACCTGAACGGGTATCGGACACTTGTGGTTATCTTACCATTTTATATTGGGTACGAAAATTTATTTAAAAGTTAAAGTTGGATTTAATGGAAATTAATTTTATGGTTTGTTGTTTTTTTAAAAATTGATTTATTTTTGGAAAAATTAAAAATTTGACAGTTCCACTACATGTTTTTGGCATCCCAACTGGTGGGGCACATCTTTTTGGAACTCGCCTTTGACCCTGAGATAGTGTCGCATGTTCTTGGTTGAATGTAAGAAGTTAAAATGGAAATAGAACTGGTTTGTCAATTCCATCAATTTTGGCTAGATTTGCAAGAGGAAAATAATAACAACATCAAACTAATAAGAGAAGAATTGGAAAAGAGAACTCTAATTTTGGAAAATAAAAAATTAATTAAAAGTAATAATTTGAACCTAAAAAATGAAAACTTGAGTTTGAAAAGTAAAAATTTAATCAATTTAACCCTTTCAGACCCGACTTCTTTTGGCTGAAGGAAATCATTAATATATAAACAATTATAAAACGCATGATAACAGATTTAAACAGGTGATTATTATTCTTAGATCAAGTATAGTATGATAACAACTAGCAAAAAAAAATTATGCGTTTATAATGATATTATTATTCTTAACTAAAGTTATACTCAAGTTTAAGCTATTCTGCAACGGAATATTTTTTTACAATTTTTATGTAAATTAATTTATTATCATAGTTTATGTTACTCATAGATCATTTTTTATATTTTTATTGAATTCCTCGGTGTTCTTTCCTTAAGAAATGATTGCTATCTAGCATATAAGTTTGTCACCAACTTTAAAATAAATTAATAAAGGTAGGTACACTATAGTGTACCCTGGGTCTGAAAGGGTTAACAAATGAAAATTTAACTCTAATAAATGAAAATTTGGAGAACAGTCTGGAAAACGAAAAAACTTTTAAATTGGACGATGACGACATGTGCAGAAAAATCCATGAAACAAGCAAAAAGAGGAATATTATCAAAAATTAAAAAAAAAAGATTAAAAATTCAGGAAAAAAAGAAACAAGAAATGATGTACATGACACAGCTTGACATGGGAAATAAGATATTGGAAATCTCATTAGACATTTTGGACGATATTGTTGATAATTTAAATTTAGAAAATGTATTGGAAAATAAAAATTTGGAAATCCAGGAAATAATTATGGATAATTTGAACAATAAAAATGCAACTGAATTGAAAAATTCGGATTTTAAAAATGAAATTAAAAATATGGTTTCTAAAGACGCAAAGAAAATTTTGATGTTAGTTTGTAAAATAAAGATTTTGTAATTGGAAATAAAATGAAAATTTTAAATGATGGAAAATAAAAAAAATAATAATGGAAAATCAAAACTGGGATTTAAATAACAAAAAATTGGATTCTGAAGAAAAAAATGGAAATTTAGAAAATTTAAATAATAACAAATTAATTTATTTGGAGGACGATTTTAACAGATTTGAAGAAGATAAATTGGATATGAAAAGCAAAAATCTATACTAAATTGGTGACAGAAAATAAAATTTTAGATTTTAAAAATGGAAACTTGGATAAAAATTTTAAATTTAAAAATGAAAACTTGAAATATTGAATATATATGAAAAAAATATTGAATATATATAATATGAATATATAACACATGAAATATTTAAATCTGAAAATGAAAATTTGCAGATTAGACATAAAAATTTGGGTTGTAAAGTTAAAATTTTGGAAATGGATTTCAATAGTAAAGACTGGAATTACGGAAAAAGATATTAAAGTGGCACCGAAAATGAAGATGAATTCAAACAAAGCTCTGGAGGAGGAAGTGAAAATTTAAGATTTTTATTGTAGTCGTGCTGTATGGAAGGAAGCATCCGTTTTCGCCGAGGATGGTACTGTGGAAGTCCATTAGATGGAAGAAAATGAAGAGACCGTTTGAAACACATCGTGAAGAAGATTTTTTTAACCACCGTTTTTTCGACGATGATCAAAGAAAAATCGGAGGAGAAAAGATGTGGTGTTTCAAACATCAATTTGGATTATTTTTTTGTTAAATTGCGAAAATTTTGTTCATTTTTATAATATTATTTAATTTTGTAAATATTTTTTTGAATTTGGTAATATTGCGCAAAATATTTTAAGTTGGCGACAATTCTTGAAAAGGAAGGGGCTTTTTTGCCGACGTTGAGGCGAGAGCGGACGTGTTTCGCCACGCTTTCGTAATTTTTGAATATTTTGGCGAATTTTTGACATAGTTTTGTAAAGTTGTGCGAATTAATTTATTTAAGTAAATAAATTGAATTATTTATGGTGAGAACTTTTATTATTTTATTTGTGCGATTTGTCCAAATTGTGGAAGATTTGGATATTGATAAAATTGATGATTTGGATTGATTGGGTTTGAATTTGGATGCTGGATATTGGAATTATTGAAAATTTGGAATATTAAAAATGTGTTGAAGGAAACGTGCGTTGAAGCGATATAGGCCTGGCGGGTTATCGCCACGTGAAGTTGACCGTCGATTTTTCCATTTATAAAATTTAATATAAAAATTTTGTTAGACGCCAATAATTTAAAATTATTTTATTTGGAGAGCTGTTGGATATTATTCGAAAAATTTTGATGCCAGAACGAGGGGCAAAATAAATAAAGCGCACTACGTCTTTTTGAAATCCCAACTGAGCTAGCCGGAGCAAAACCAAAGTGTAGGAGAGGTTTTATGAAGAATTATTTTTTTTCATAAAATATCACTACAATATTATATATGCAATTATTGCCAAAAATAATTAATTTGTAAATGATTAAAGCATTTCAAATTGCAAAATTGATAATACTCGTAAGTTGATCGTACCTGATACCAATTTTCTCATAAAATTTTATTTTCAGTTAAAGCTATTATGTAGTATTATAGGTATGTTTGTATTTTTTCATGATGTTTGTTATACATGCCTTTGTAATTCGAAATCATTAAAATTGTTTTATACAAAAAACAACAGCAATATTTTATGGTATAATATATCTATTATGGTATAATAATCAAAAGTGGAGTCAATTTTTAATATTAATAACTTTGTCGCTTTAATTGTATATGTTGAGAATTTTTTAATTTTAACGAAAACTTAACAAATAACGTTAAAATATTTGAATTGCTAAACTGACTGATAAGGATAACTTTTTAAATTCTATTTCTTCAAATTTAAATGTATGTACATAAGACAATATTAAATCAACCTGAAATGATGACTACGCGGATTCCAACTCGGCAGTAATAATATTACTCTTTTAATTTATTACCATCAAAGTATAGAAGTAACTGAATTTCTGTAAAGTACTAGGATCTCATATTCGGGTTATACGTTTGGAAATAAAAGGTTTACTGCACAAGAAAATCACATTGTCGCGTAAACCATTAGCTAGTGAGGCCAAGTCTACCAGTACAAAAATCATGTGCTAATGCGTCACGTACAACGTTTTATCTGATATTGCAAAGAAAATTATAATTATTTTAATTGGAAATTGTCACATAACAATTACTATGCAATATTAAAGAAGTAATGATAAAATGATGAAAATAAGATAATAAGACATTGGAAGATAGCAGCAACGTACCATATCGCTTAAAGCTTATATTAAAAGAAAAATATTGTAATAAAATAGACTATTTTTTCAAATCTCGCCAAAAGTGCCAGTGTAAGTTTTCGTAATGTTTTTTTCTTTTCTATAGTAAGATACAGAATAAAGATATAAAGTGGATAAAAAAATCTATAAAAGTGCTTAGGTTCTTAAGAATGTAAATGGGTGTTCATTATTATTATTTATTTATTTATTTTTAAAAAGTAAGTAAATAAAAATTGACATTGACGTCTTACGTTATTGCTTCCTAATTTTTGTATATTTGAACCTGAATAATACATATATATAGTGTAGTTCTTTGGTGCCCACATTGTATGTGATAAGTTTTGTTACTAAATATCACATAATTTAAGAAAATGTTGAGTGATAACAATATTTGAAAATGACCAGTCAACCTAATCCAGTACTAAATCTTTCAACTGCCGTTCAATGTCCACATTGTCCCTTTTTAAAATTTTTAAAAGGCAATCATGGTTTAAATATTCATATGTCTAAGTGTCATCGCAATATACCTCAACAATCTTCTCAGAAAAATCAGTCTTGTGTGCAACAATCAAGTGATCAAACACTTCCTCAAATTAAAAATTTTCAAGAGCAGTTACAAGAATTTAAAAGAAATATTGTTGTTTTGAGGAGAATTCCCCGTAGTGCACGAACTCCAGTAGCCCGTAAGCTAACAGAGGTTATTAAAAGATGCGCATCCGAAAACACGCAAGAAGCATGGGAAGATCTCTTTACCTTTTCCTACAGGTTCTTACATGTCAATGAAATTGCAAAAGGATAAAAGAAAAAATCACTAGCGGGACAAATTAAGGAAAATATTCAAAATTCAAACACGCTTAATCAAACAAGTTACTCTAAAAGAACCAATTCCACTTTATCAAAAAGGGTGGAAAACAAAACTTCAGACGGTGACGTTCGAAGATCTATCCGTCTGCTTTCGTCGGATGATACTTTGGCTCCCGATACGACAGAAACACTCTCAGAGTTACAAACCAAACATCCCAATCCATCATGTAATCTTCAATTTCCAGATCCACCTTTATTTTCAGACCCTTGTCTGACAGTAACAGAAAGCCAAGTTTACCATGCCATAAACTCTTTTCCAAATGGAAGTGCTGGAGGTATGGACGGCCTTCGACTGCAACATTTGAAAGATATGATATCTAAACCCACAGGAGAGACCGGTCAATCCCTGCTTTTTGAAATTACAAGATTGTCCAATTTAATGTTAAATGGCGGAGTATTTCCACCTTTTCTTAAAACCTCTATGGTGCTTCTGTCACAGCACTGAAGAAAAAGGATGGAGGAATTCGTCCTATTGCTCTGGGAACAACATTTAGACAACTTCTATCAAAATTATGCTGCACTGATATATCAGAAACTCTTGGCACTTCTTTCCGTCCGACTCAGTTAGGTTTTGGTACAAAAGGTGGCTGTGAAGCCGCAGTTCATTCTTTAAGAACGTATTTAGAAAATCTCGATGAATTTGAGGTTCTTTTAAAAGTAGATGTAAAGAATGCCTTTAATAGCTTCGAAAGGGACTCGATGCTATCTGCGGTGAAAATGGGGATTCCGAATATATATCCTTACTTGTGGCAAGCGTATTTTGAACCTTCTACACTTTTCTACAACGATAATACTTTTTCTTCGTGTGTAGGGGTTCAACAAGGCGATCCTTTAGGACCACCAATTTTTAGTTTAACGATAGATAAACTCATTAAATCTTTGTCATCAGGGTTTAATACTTGGTATTTGGATGACAGGGTCTTGGCCGGTAAGGTGGACATTATATTAGAGGATCTACAAAAGTTGATAATTGGTTTTAAAAATTTAGGATTAGTTTTAAATTTTGAAAAATGTGAAATTTTTATAAATGAAAATTTTTCGTCGGAAAGACAACAAAACATTATAAATGTTTTCGAGAATCGAAGTCCAATTTTAAAAATTTTAAGTAGTGAAAATTTAATCCTTCTCGGAGCACCAATTAAAAATGAAGTAGTTTTTCCTCAGATAGATTTAAAAAAACAAAATATTTCAAAATTTTCCGATCGTTTAAAAGAAATTAATCCACACATGGCTTTATTTATTTTAAAACATTATGGTTTTATTCCAAAATTAATGTATATTTTACGCACAAGTCCAATATGGAAACATGCACCTTGAATATCTTCTATCGATCTTTTATAATGAAGACCCATTTAGAACAATTATTGAATATTAAATTTGAAGACTCTTCTTTCCGACAAGCTACTCTACAAATACGCTTGGGTGGTTTGGGTATTAGACAAACTGCAGATGTGGCTCTTCCAGCCTTTATTTCTTCTATTTATACTACTGAGACCTTAATTGGTTCTATGCTTAGTCCATCTTTACCAGATTTTGAGGTCTCTCATTTACAAGAAGCAGTGATGGCTTGGCAGACGACATGTCCTTCGGAAATATTACCATCTTTAAATTTTTCTCCATCCAAGTGGGATCTTCCGATTTCTAAACAAATTTTTTCAAGTTTATTAAATATTGCGACAGACATTGATCGTGCACGCATACTGGCTGTTTCAGAAAAGGAATCCGGTGCTTGGCACTTCAAACTACCCCAGTATTTTAGAGCCCGTAGGAATTTCACGTGACGACGGAAAAAGACCCGATGGGATGACGCTTGTACCGTGGCGACAGAGGCGAGCTTTGGTGTGGGGTGCGACATGCGTAGATACCATGGCTCCCAGTCATCTGTATATTTCAAGTCAGATGGCAGACTCTGATGCGGCAAAAGCTGAAAATCTTAAACGTACAAAATATGGTATGATTCTAGAACACTACGACTTTTCAGCTTTTGCTGTCGAGACGTTTGGACCATGGAGTAAAGATACAAAGGACTTGGTCACTAAAATCCGTCGACTGTTAATTGATGTATCAGGAGACAGCAGAGCAAAATGTTTCTTGGAACAAAGAATTAGTTTATGCATACAACGAGGTAATGCTGCATCGGTGCTCGGTACGATGCCCTCGGTAGCGATTATGGACGAATTCTTTCATCTTCGCAATCACAAAAATGATTCCTACGTTGAATAATTTAATTTAATATTATTGTTTGATGTTTGATGATGTTCCTTTATTCCTGTTCTTATTTTATACTTTGTTCAACAATTTTACTGTGTAATATTTTTCAATAATAATTTATTTTAAAATTGTATATTTTAATAATTAGGTTATTATATTATTACTATGAATTATTCAAATTCGTACATTCGTCTGAGTGATGTAAATTATAGAAACACATAAAAAGGCACCCTGCCGCAGTCACACTTTTGGGTATTAGTATTAGTCGCAAAAGATACTTCGTGAACATTGCTAAAAATCTCACAGTTCGATGTTAATTTTGAAGTAAACATTCGGATATTTTGTTCATTAACTGATTTTTTCGAGATTCTCCTCGTAAGCTAAGGTACATTTAGAACCCAGCAACGAATTTATAATATAATACAATAATTATTATATTAATAAACTTGATATACCTACTGCTACATACCAACAAAGTTACAAGTTCTTATTAAACTTCAGAAGTGTTTGAGTGTTTGACACCTAATAATTTACTAAATAGTAATCCTATTACGTCACTCATGTAGGTAATAACTCATTTAAAAGTTTCAAATTAAAATAATTTTGTTAATTATCGCATTTGAATAGTTAATATAACTATAATTTTATTAGAACTACATATTATGAAAAAAGATTTTCAATTTAATTTATAACTCAAGTCAATTAAAAGTTCCTACTTTATGAATAATCAAAAACATTTTAATAAGGTGTTTATTCCTTTTTTTTATTCCTTATTTTTGGTACACAGAAGAACATTTGTAGTATTAAATTTTTTCTTAAAAGAGCAAAGGTAAGATCTTTCGTGGCAAAACCTGAAGTATTCAAATTCTTATTAAAACTAGAATTCCGAATACCTTTCTCTTACAAATGTACCTTATTTATTCATTAAAATTGTCTGTAATTTTTTTTTGGGTAGAAACAATAAATAATGCAAAATGACTTTGGAAGAAAATTTTAAACTACAACAATATAATAGTATTAGTTTGCTTAGTTTGGTTTCACTTTGAATGATACATAAGAAATGCAAACACAAATTAAAGCTTAATTCATTAATGCTGAAGTAATTTAGAAATTTGTAAAAAATCTAATTCATATCATCAAGATTTCATCATTATTAGATACTTAATTTATTAAGCTTTTATTGGATTAATATTTCTTATTTTTTAAGTTTACGTTCATTGTGAATCCACACTTAGACCGAAATTTAAAAAAGCTTAGAAAAGGTTTACATAACTGCAACATGAGCTAAAATAAGTAGTTAGCTGTAGCACTGAACCTTGCAGAATCTACCCCGCTGTTCAGTGTAAAATGGAAACTTGAGAAAACAAAAGAAGTTTAAGTTAAAATTCAATTTTCCACCACAGTACCAATAAACAGCAAACGTTTTACAAGCTCTAGAAGTGGGTGGAACTATTAATTGCTCTTGAAAGAGTAAAACACGAAGCTACAAAGAACAAAACCAAGCAGTCAAAAAAAATCGTCACCATCTGGAAACGTTTTTTGTATTACAAGAATTTCAAACCCGTTTGGTAAACTTCAATGTCAAAATCTAGTTTATTTTATATTATAATATAAAGTATATTATACTTTTTTCTTTGTCCTATTAATCTTGATGAAATTTTCATAACCACACCTTATTTTCTGCATTTTTTGAAAAAAAGAAATATTAATATGCATCTTGCATCGTATAATATAATAGCATCCTGAACTAAATCAAAAGTTTCTGACTTTTAATAAATTCTATTTTAGTGTTTTTTGCGTATTTTATAGTCTTAAGTTAGGAATTCAATCTAACTTATTAATAAGATTTCAGTTTTAATCTTAGGTTAATTTTTAATTCGCCTTTACAAATCTCACCATTATAACAGTGAAGTACAAAAATATTTTTAAGAAATAGCAGACTTGGAAATAGCAGTAAGCTGTTAGGAAAAATCTATTTGATCTACATTGAAATTTTTACCAAAGCTGCAACCATTCGAGTATTCGTTTTTCTACAACTGTAAATAACTTAAAAAAAGGTCTAATATATATCTATAATATTAATTATTATATATTATATGGAATAATAAAATATAATGATCAGTTGAATCAATTGACATTAATATACCTGGTGCTGAATGAGTTAGCCAAACATAGGAAATTCCTGCTTTCCAAATCATTTAAGAGAAGAAATTCAAGAAACAAAAATAATGCAGAAATATAAACTAAGAATGTTAAGAGCAAGCTCTCGTGGCTAAACATTTCTTTCGTAACTTATTTGTCTTATAAGACACTTGTATAATAAATAGCTATAATTTTCTATGTTTGGCTAACTTAAAAGCACAAAATATTATTTTTTGCACTTAAATAAACTTGAAGATTTGAATTAAGCTTAGTATAGGTATGCTACATAATTGTCCTATATAAATTTTGTTTTAAAGAACGAAACGCAAAGGAATAGAATGTTCCCTAAATAAATATTATATAGCAATATTATACTAACTTGATGAAATTTACTTTAAAATGAAAATAAATTGTATATGTAATATTAAAAATATACAAATAAAAAAAAACTTATTTGTAGGTATATTTTACAGTTTCGAGTACGCCAGGCTTAACCTGCCTGTTTCTGAAATTCGCCTCTAGCAAGCTGAAAATAATATTACCTATGTAGATGTACTGCTGAAACATTATACTCGTATTACTTTCTAAAAAACAACTCTGTATTTTGAAAGATAATAGGAGTGATTGGAAAACGAAAACGTTTTCTTAATCTTCAAAATAAATTGAGATAATTACTATATAGGTTCTAGTTGAATGTCTGTTATCTTGTTATCGCCTTAGAATTAAGTTTGTAAAACCGCAGTTACAATGAATGACAGGCAGCTAATTGTCTTCTTTAAATTAGGTGCAGAAAATATTTGAAAGTAAGTTAACTTATAAAAAGTTAGTTATTGGATATCTCTCTATGACATTCTTATACAAAAAGTTTATCTTGTTAGAATTTCTTTGATAGAAATCACATTTAATTTAGTTTGAGCTGCAAACGCAGCGTTAACTTTCTTTTTTGAAATAAGAACAAAATAGAAAGAATTTTGGACGAAACAATTATAAATTAACAATTTATATTATCTATATACAAATATTATAGAAAGATCTGATTATGTTAGTCTCAAAATTAACTTCTTTTAAAAGAAATGATAAAATTATTTTTAAAGCAATCACTTTAAACCATTAGTGTCGAAAAGTAAATTTATAGTTCAAGGATAAGTGTCAATTTGCATGAAATAGCCGTATAAATGCATTGGGTCATAACCCCTATAGATAATAGATAACAAAAGCTGGTAAAAGGTAAAGAGCATTTTAAAAATTTCAAACGATTGGCTTACAAGCTTAATCAGAGAACCTACCAACGGAAGTGATCGCGCGGCCGACCGTGTTGAAATACTAATTATTTCAATCTTGATTAAATTATGTTTTCAAAATTTCTGAAATATTTTAAATATGTATTTTTATAGCTTTTACACTTTTTATTCAAAAAGTTCTGTATGTTTTACTGATTTTGACTGACAAATGAATATTTCTTCTTAACTATTAGATGTATGTATAGTTGTATTTTTTGTTGTATACCATAAATTATTAATAAAAGTACGAATAAATAAATAAATGAAAATATAAATTATATAGAATAAGTTAGTGTAGTATCAACGTGGTGGTTCCTAATATCTGCCTGAGCAAAATACGAAGAAGTCCTTGCACCAAATTGGTTGGTGCCCAATCGGCTGCACCGAAACGGTTCATCCTGATTCTGATTCATACTTTCTTTTACAGAGCAAACTTGAAATTTTGAGTATTATAACCTATAGCATATTGTCTTCTCTTGTCAATCTAAATTCAAAGCTCATCCTCTTAGTTGCTATTAAAATTCTTGATAGTTTTTTAAAGTTTCATAAAAACTAAAAAATTTAATACCATCAATAGTTCTTATACCTTACGATATAAACCATAGTAAAATTGTCAATATGCTTAAGTATTATTTATAATGCAAATTTATTTATGTCTCAATACGCAATAGCGAATCAATATTGGTGCCAATTCATATTTATTGACCTTACACGATCAATAAATAATATTATCAATGCTTTAATGTAAGATAAGTATTGACACCGGTATTAATATAATTAATGAAATTTCATTTTTTACTTAAATGCTATAAAGTAAACAAAATAAAGAGCGAAGGCATAGTTTTTACTGATGCTAATATTTAAATTTAATTACTATTTTACTTTATTTATGTTTGATTTAATTTAAAATTTAGAAAGTATATTTTACAAACACTTGCTTGTGTTGAAACAGTCGAAAATTAAAATTTTATATCTTTGACGGCTAAAAGCTTTTACAAATAATTCAAGTATAAAATTTCTTGTTAAGTAAATATTTTTTTTAATTTAAAATACAGTCTTAATAAAACGAAGTTTATGCCAAATTAATTATATCTTGTAAACTTTTGAAATAACGTTAAAGCAGTGACGCCTACGTATCTTAATGCAAATACCCGTTTATATTG
Source organism: Cantharis flavilabris (assembly GCA_949152465.1). NCBI lineage: Eukaryota > Metazoa > Arthropoda > Insecta > Coleoptera > Cantharidae > Cantharis > Cantharis flavilabris. The sequence goes on from OX424436.1 coordinate 45,151,319, forward strand.
CCGAATGCATGGACGAGGATGCAGAAGTCATCCTGTTGGTAGAATAAGACGCAGGTTTCTTATTTATAATTATTCCCGATGCGGCGCACGAGTAAGATTTGTGAGTGGGTAATTTATTTAAAATTCGGGTGCACGTACAACACTGTATACATTTAGTTTACAATAACTTTTTTACATTTAAGTATTAAAATTACTACTTACCCATGTAGCACAAATGTTGGCGCAATATTGGGCCAATATTGAAAATCAATATTGGACCAATATACAAATGTGAACATTTTCCAATATTGGCGCAATATTGAGAAACAATATTGGTCCATTATTCAAAGCCAATATTGGGCCAACATTTAAAATCAATATTTATTAATTCTTATTTCATTTATATACTTTCCTGTACTATACTTTTAACTCTGGTAACTCGTGACGTCACTGCGCCAACTTCAATATGTTTAGCGCGCTTAGATATCCTACCTGTAGTCTTGGATACAAAACGTTAAATAACATTGCCCGGACTTGTGCTAATCCTGTATTGTATAATTATTATATGATACAGAGAGTTGCAATGACAAAGGAATGGTTTGCCACACGTGCCAGTAACATTACATATAGTTTTGTATTGTAAAATTTAGGCAAGCTATTTTAAATACATTTTTAGAAAAAAGCAAAAAAAGGAAAATTTCATTGGAAGTTAAAGTTATGAAAATGCTAACGTCATTGACGTATGACGTTAAACGCTGGCAGCAGCAATTGGACACAAACACACGTGTCATTGCTGATTTCCAAAATAATTGATCATGCTCTACCAGCAGCGCCAGAGAGTATCCGGATCTAGAGGTAGAAAATACAACCTATTTACTACCAATAGATTCTGAGAACAATCTACAAAACTTGGAAGAGTTGCTCAACTCAGAAGAGCACAGCACAAAATTGGTAACATAAAATTGCCGCTTGAAAAGATCATTCAATATTATAATACTTTCATTTTAGATCAAGAGTTTTGGATTAGCTGGAGGCAACACTATGAAAACTTCGCTGAAAGCTATTATCAGAACACTTTTTAGTAAAGAGACGTCGCTGACGTATTCCCTTAAAGGACGCAAAGGAAAAAAATCATTTGAAAAATTAAAATTATATGGGGTGGTAGTAGTAGGTAAGTAGTTCGTAGTTCATTTGTTTCAAAATTATAACTCACTGTAAAAATTTGTTTCAGCTACAATACGATTACAATATCCTAATGGAACAAATTTTGATATTGATAGAGATATCACAGCTATATTGTCTGGTGCGGGAGATTGGGACGGAAGGCGATCCACAAGAGGAAAGCAAAATTAATAATTTTTATTAAATTCAATAAAATTTAAAATATATATTTGTTTTTATTTTTATTCTTAATCTATTCTTTTAATATAAAAGCTTCTTATAATATAAAAAAATTGATGGTTTCACTTAACTTAATGTGAGAATCTGTAATTGGACAATATGGCAAAAGAAGTTGTTGCCTCGAAAAAGTAATTTTTTTAACAAATTTTTCAAAGTAAATAGGTTCATAGAGAAAGTTATATCATTGAAAAGATGTGTTTTTAATTTCAGAGTGATTGATAAAAATCTTTTTAGCCGATTTGAGAAATATTGTATTGTGTAAAATGTGTTAAAAGTGGGCATCGTTCCGTACAGAATAAACTGTAAAACTAAACTAAACAACACTAATGCCTGATTTCATAAATCTTTTAACGGGGCGATCAGCAACACCGTCTCTAATATACTTTGTAATGATTTATAACTATAAAATTGACCTTTTCTTACAATCATTATAATATAAGGAATTTTCAAACTATCGGCTCACTCGAATTTTTAACAATAGAAAGGTTAGATAAGGGAATTCAAAGAACAGGTAGCCAAAGTGAACCACTAACTTACATTACACTCAACATGAGAAATACTTTGATTTAAGTTTCAAAAATTTGGTGACATATTCTTAGGATATATTATACAAACATTTTATCAACAAAAAAAACATTAGGTGTTTTGAAAATTTTATATGTATTTCCCCTCTTTAAACAACGCTATTTACCAACAATATTGACCCAATATAGCACAGAGCTACAGCCAATATTGGTCCAATCTTGATTTTCAATATTGAAAAACAATATTGGCCCGATATTGGGTGCAGATCGGCAAGCAATATTGGTGATCAATATTGACCGAATAATACGCCAATTTACAGCCAATATTGGTCCCATATTAATTTACTATATCGGCGCAAAATTTTTATATAATCCCATTAATCATAATAATCAGCTCCCTTATGGGGAGCGTCCTTTAATTACGTGAGGCGCTTGGGGGGGGGGTGTCAAGCCGAATCTCACCCAATCCCACGTGGGGGAGAGGGGGGTTCCAGAAAATATCACTTAATTTATTTTGTCTTAAATAAAGACAAATTAAATTAATTAATTCTAAATAAAATAATTCTTAAGCAAATTATGTTTTTTTAAATAAAGCCAACGCAATCAAGCACAGATTAACGTATTTACACTAAAAATACGCATTTTAACGCAGAAGGACGGGGAGGGGGTCGAGTCAAATCTCACGACATCTCACCAAATCACCTCACGTAATTAATGGAAGCCCCCTAATAGTCAAAACAATTTTGAAAAACAAATGTTTTTTTATTATGGTTTTTTTTTAATATTTAACCGATACCGACTGAAGGTCAGAAATTAATATTAGCCCGATATTGTACCAAGCTAGAGCCAATATTGACGCAGTATTTACTTTCTATATCGGCACAATAATGACAAACAATATTGCACAGATATTGGCTGCAGATCGGCAGGCAATATTGGTTATCTATATTGGCCTAATATGGTGCCAAGTTACAGCAAATATTAGTCAAATATTGATTTCCTAAAAGAGCGCAATATTGAAAAACAAAATTGGACCGATATTGGCTGCAGATCGGAAAGCAATATTGGTTACCAATATTGGCCCAATATTGCGCCAAGCTACAGCCAATATTGGTCCAATATTGATTTCCTATATGGGCGCAATATTGAAAAACAATATTGGACCGATATTGGCTGCAGATCAAAATAAGTACAGTAGAATCCGCTTAATGTGATCTCGCATAATGTTATCAGTCGGTTATTGTGATAATTTTTTTTTTTTTTGAAACCGGCCACTTTTTCTTTCTTGATTTTCTTCTATATCTTGTTCTAATCCAAGTCTTGTAAAATTCGCCTTTTTCTAAATTTGGCTAATTGTTATTAGTTATCAGTTATCAGTTAATATTATTAAAATGACCAGGCCAACTCGGCGCCAGGCCACCTCGGCGCCAGGCCACCTCGGCGCCAAGACAACTCGGCGCCAGCTAACTCGGCGCCAGGACAACTCGGCGCCAAGTAAATAATAAAATTTTTTAATAAAATGTTTGTTAAATCGTTATTGTTATAACGATTTCACATTCAGGGTCGTTCGTAGAGACCGGAAGCATTGTTGGTTATTGTCAATTTTAAAAGCAGCTCTTTGAAATTTGAGATGTGGACGAATTACATAAAAAGATATATTTTTACGTATAGTTTTTTATGCTTATTTTGCTTTTTTTGCGATTTCTTGCTTATTTGCTTATACCTGAACTTATTTTCTACTTTTGTGCTTATTTTGAACTTATTTTCTAATTTTAAATTGAACTGACTTAAATTAATTTTTAAATTAATCACAAATAAATTTTTGATACATAGTTATCCCTAAATTATCAGTCAGTGGCGTAGCCAGTTAGCCCCCTCCACCCCGAAATTATTAATTTGAAATGATCCATTTACACATCTTGTGTAATAAACCCTTTGTCAGGCTTTTTAAAAGTATTTTTTTTAAATAGTTGCCATGGCGACAATTAGCTTTCGGTACCTGTATCAAAAAAAATTCCCAAATCAACTTCAGAACTAGCCCCCCATCTACCCAAGCACTACCCTTCTTCCGAAATCGAAAATTTTGTATTGCTAATGATTTACGTCCTAAACGTATACGTCCTCGACATATTTGAAAAGCAAATCTGGCTTCGCCAGTGGATATGGACGTAAATGGGTTTTTTGAAAATGATGGCGGAGAGTCCGCGTTGTGTCAAGTACTCTTTAATGAGGTCGAGATACATCTAACATGTAGATTACTTTTTAGCAGAACCTCTTAATTAAAAAAATATTAATTAATTAATAATTAATATAAAAAATATTAATTATAAAAATAATGTATCGTAGTTAAATAAAATATCGTTTTGTAACTTAAGCTTAATCGGCGCCGAGTTGTCCTGGCGCCGAGTTGGCTGGCGCCGAGTTGTCCTGGCGCCGAGTTGGCTTGGCGCCGAGTTAGCCGGCGCCGAGTTAGCACCGCCGAGTTGGACGGCGCCGAGTTGGCGGCGCCGAGTTGTCCCATCCCGTGACCTTGGCCCGAAGTGATCACATTAAGCGGATTCTACTGTATTGCAGTTTTTTCCTATGTTTAAATTGGTTAAGCACTACTCGTCTTGCTCTATAACTAAAATATTTATTTATTGTAAAAATAAAACTACTAACCATTATTTTGTTTCTTTTTAAAATTTAAAGGTGGTTTGTTTAATACAATTCAATTGAATAAATAAAATAACACTTCCTTCGAGTCTATTTCTTTTATTAACACACTAGATTTGATTATATAATTTTCTTTGGTGTACCCGATGTTATTTCAAAATTATTGTAACAATTTTTAAAAATTTGTTAATAAAATAAAAGAAATAGACTCGAGAAAGATGTTATTTTATTTATTCTATTGAATCAATCTCGTGAATTAATACAATTCGTTCTATAATTAAAAAGTTTAAAAGTCTATCCTCCTATTTGCTTCCAAATCGCAGGCCCATCATAGGAAATGAACCTTTAATAAAATTTAACAATTATTGCGTTCCGGTCCACGATTTTCTAATGGTTTCTACATCTTAAAGCGTTTTTATAATCTAATCTATTAAGACATCAACAGAGGATTTTGTAATTTTTCCTCGAGTGGAGTCTAAAGCACCTGCAGCGCATACTAATACTTTTCCAAATTTTTCTATTGATATTTTAATAAATTTGATTATAGAAACCCTGTGGGATGCAGACACCATTATAAAGTGAACAACCAACGCCAAATTGTTAATTTAAAAAAAATTTGTTAATTATATAACAATAAAGCATTGGGTCGGTCAAAGAAGTAGAAGCGTGGGATAAAATTATACGCATTATACTTCTCAAAGCTTTGAAAATTAGAACGGCCCTATACGTCAAATCATGAAATATGCTTTTAACTCCTAAAACTAAAATTTAAATTTATTTTATCAACTTCGATCGAGATACATTTTTTAATAATGACTTATTTTGAAATTTTAAACTGTGTAAATTATTATATTGGATAAACTTGATTGCTATTATATTGAATTTATTACGGAAATAAAAAAGAACTTAAAAATACATAAAAAAGAAAGATCACCTTTCATCTTGATAGGAATAATTTTATCTCTAATTTGCTATAAAGATTTTTTATTACCTTAAGTGCGGTGCGTCGCGAATAATATAGAGCAAAGCAGTGAAAATGTCAACTCCGATAAAAAGTGATTACTTAATTTTAAACCTCTTTGTAACACTGTTACATTGCACTTAATTTCTTTCAGTAATTTAACAATCAAATTGATATCTTAAGGTTTAAGTTATATTTATTTACTATGTTCTATCAACGTTTCACTGATTGATATGGAAAATTGCTGTAGATTGTAATATTTAGTATTAATTAAAAAGCATCTTAAGAAAAGTATAAAATTTTGAAAGTGAAATAGAATTTTTTAGAAAAGAAAGAATAAGTAATATGAAATAAACCAAATTCAATGCTACATATATTATATAATTTAATAAGTAGAATAAGAAAAATAATAATTGAATTGATTATTTTAGAGTACAGAAAATTTAAAAAGATAAATAAAGGGAAGTTGACTGGCACACTCAGCATGGAGTGGGTCCAGCTGTGATGAGAGCTGTACATTGAAAAGAAATTTTCAAAGAAAATTTGAAAGAAAAAAATTGGAAAATTACAAAAACGTTGCGCTGGGTCGGGGTTCCACAAAAGCAAGCACTAAATTTTTTATTAAAGTCGAATATAGTATATTACATAATAGTTATTTTAGTGGTGCATATTAAGAACTTGAGAACTAAGACTTCTTGGTCGCAGAAGCTTTCGCCGAAACATTTAGCGTATAACATTTACAGATTTGTTAAATTTTAATACATATTAAATTAAAAAATACGTTTATTTTATATCAAGTACTTTATTAAAAATGCAGTCAAGAAGTCTCTTAAAGATAGTAAAATAGTTTATGAAGGTAAATTTTAGTAGGTACTGAAATGTCTGAATGTTTTTCGTGTTTCGATATTATTATAACCTCTTAAGGTTATTTCCAAATTGATTATGTATGAGAAACTTTATTTAAAATTAAACCTTTATATTGAATAGAGTATTGTTACGTATATTATGGAACATATTTTATAATATTCCGTTGAAAGAATATCGATAGGTACATAATGAATTGAATTTTATATTAAAATTTTTTTACTTAATTTTATATAAAATGCTAAACCCAGTTTTATTATACTCACACTTTTTGTGCAAGCAATAAAAATGAATTTACACCGTTTCTCTTCGTGTTAAATCTATAAATATTACTGCTAATTTGTTTTTCCCTGTGTATTAAATCATGTAACATTTTCAATATTTCAAATACTTTTAACTAATAAAATTGGGAATAAAATTTAATTTACTAAAAAATAAGGTTAAAAGAAAATTTTTATTTATGTGACGACAAACTCAAGAAACCATTTTGAGAGGCTTTATTAAGATTAGTAATTACACTCTTTTACCAAATGCTTGTTCATTGGTGAAGTTTAAACTACCAAATTTATGCTATTAGATTCCAGCTGCTACAATTTTAATTTAAATTTTCCTAATATTTATCGATATACCTTTCTAGCTAATCATAAAATACATAATATAAAATAGTAAAACTTAAAATTTAAATTAACGAAATTAACTAATAGCCACATAGTGAAACTTGTGCTAAATTATTTTTCCAAACTAAATAAATACAACCCAAAATTATCACCAAGCAATTCTCTGGTTTATGTGTTAAAATTTCCAAGTATTCGGAGACGAAGCTAAAAAGATGTTAAATTAATGATAATTACAGTGCAGCCTCGACAATTCTGACTAATAAAAGTAAATTGCGTTTTATATAGCAAATTATCATTAAAAATTTTTTCTTAGTATTTATTTAATTTTTGCAGAAATTGCAAGACTTTTTTACTGGAAAGATAATGAAAAGGAAGGCGTCATTTAATTATTCTGCACCGGGTGTTGAAAATCTGAACTACGGCACTGCGTAATGAAAGAATACAACAAAAGTTAAAATGTTATTGGATTGAAAAAGAATTGCCCGTATCCTGTATCCTATATCAAATAGAATAAATTCTTATCACTTGTTTTTAAATAACAAAAATTCTTTCGATGTGCGAGCTGCTACCTCAGAAAATAATTCCAAATCCGATTAAACTTTCAGGGTTCGGAATTTTCAATACTTGGTGTTAAGTATTCGTTTCATATTCAATTTACTTTGAAATAATAATTTTTGTTTAATTTTTACATGTATAAGTGTATAAAACACTTTGAAAACATAACCACGTCAAGAAATGTTGTACAGATTTAAAAAAATCATTTTCTTTAAGTTGTTTTTCAGGTAATGTAGTACCAGTTAACCTCAGAATCAACTAACAGGGGTGTTACGAAAGAAAAATTGTGTTCGAGTATTGAACAAATATTTTGGTCCGCCTGATGAAGGTACATAACTTGAAATTACTTCAATTCAGTAGAGAAAACTTTAAAATAGCTTTTCCACATTTTCTAAAGAGAGTTGAAACTAGAAAACGAATGGTTGGTGAATATATTTTTCCTACTATCCTGAGCTGCAGGACTTTCACTAAAAGTGTAAGACATATTGGAAATACCACGGATAAATAGAACAAAACAGTTACTAAAATAATTAACAGATTTAATTGTAATAAATTATGGCTGCAAATTTCAGTAATATTAGCGGAGTATACAATTTATACAAATTGCTTCTGATTGTAAATCTAAGCATAATAATGAGATGAACCCAGATATACAATCTGCGGATCCATTAATCAAACATTTTACACTTATCTTAGGATAAACCCTTATACTACCAATTAAATATTCAAAATTACATTTAATTTTATAATATCTATGGAAATTTTCCTTTTAAATAATGACTCCAGTATATGTCTCTAATGCTCGCGTTTTCGTCTATTTTTATAAAACATTTATGAAATAAAAATTTTCTAATTTATTTGTTATAAAACTCCAGTTTACTTGTTTTGTCATAATTAATTAGCATTACATTTTCAGCAGGCTATTCTTTTATATTATAATTTCAACAATTTTCTATGCTTAATTACAAACGGACTATCTGCATTTATGTTTTATGCTGCTGGCCTTTGCTAAGGCTTATTCGTGTTAAACTATTTGGAATAACTATCTTGAATAAATCACACGACCCAAATATTTAATTATTTTAGACCTAAATAAATAAAACCTGTTAAATACAATTGCTATAAACAAATAATTCATAATTTTTTATAGAACGAAAAAAATACTAAATCAAATAAATATGTACATTTGAATGATGTATATTTTTTGTTGGGTTGCATTTAAATTATTAGGTAAACAAAGTTTCAAAAATTGTTTAGAGTTTAAAATTTACTATTTATTCATAAAATAAAAGAATCATAAAATTGTAAATATGAAGCTTGGAAACATAAAATACTTACAATATATTATTGTATTTAATGTATTCTTCTACTAAGTTGCCTTGAATGTTATTTTATTATAAATTGTCTAGTCTAAAATAAATATTTGCAAATGCTTCTTTATTGAAAAAAAAAATTTAGATTACTGAACGACAAAGAACTGACTCAAATTTCTTTTCAATACAAATTGTTAACAATTCTTAAAATAACTTATTCAAATTTTTATAATAGCTAGTAGTATGAGTGTTGTGTGCCTAATTCTATTTATTTGAAAAAAAAAATTAAAAATAAAATTGTTTTGTTGAATTAATAAAACTTGGAATAACCTTTGAATTCTGGCAGCTTCCTTTAGATGTTTCGTTCTTCAATGAAGACACTCACTAAATTCGCACATCACAAATTTTTGTTGTTGAGGAAGGTTCTCGAAAATTAAGCTTAACCCTTTGGTTGGCAGTTGGTGGAACACTTAACAATTATATTTTTGGATAATTTGAAAAGTTAAATTGGTCGTCTTTGCTGGATCAATTTTCTTACATTTATTGTCTGTAAATTTTTTTTATTTCAAATTCTACTCTTATGTTCAAGTCAATTTCAAGTTCAAATTGGATTTTATTTTTTATTATATTTATATAAATTAGAATGATATTAAAAGCTGCTATTCAGAATCAATATGTCTCAGTTCACCAAGACAACAGGAGTAAATAGACAAACTCATGTATTTTCAAACTTTTAAACTTAAGGATATATTTTATTCATGATTATGCAATGGGGTTGAAGTTGATTGGGAAGAAAAAAATGTATGCATAAATATTGGCGTAAAAAGACTAGATAACCAGTTTTTATACAATATTTTATTTAGGAGTAAATAGAAAGCGAAAAATTTTATGAGATTTATGTAATGCTTAAAATATTAATTGGGGATCAAAATGTATACGAATGAAGCACAAAGTCCTAATAGTTTCCTATGACGGCTACATTGCATATATTATGCTATGAATGGCTCTCACATCAATTCACTAGATTTCGCCATTTTTCTAGATAAAAAATAAATTTTACTAATTACATAGTAGCGCTAGAACACAAGGATGGGTTTTGGCTGACCACTTCCTTCTATGAAGGGTTTTGAAGACCAGTTCGGTGGTTTGCCATTGCCTGCAGAGAGAGGACGGCTAGAATAAATTTCTTTTAAGGCTTTCCTTAATAGTTGAAGCATTTAAGCATTAGATCGTATCCATCCTCAAAATTTTAACTAACATAAAAGTATATATATTATTTATATCAAAAAGAAATTTTTGCCGAAAACATTGTTTTCTTTTAGGCATAAGTTGGCAGCATACTGAACCAACCTCGTAATTTGTCGTTTTAGTTCATAAATAGCACACAATTTCCTTTTAATCTACCCGATACAGAGCATCAGCACGTCGCTTCTAACCATTCTTGTAATAAATAGTTTGTTTTTGAAGCAGTTTCGAGATAACTTGCTTAAGAAAACCTGATCGATTCAATTTTTTCAACAACTTAGGCTACAGCTAAACACTTATAAAAGTATTAAACGTATTTGAAGCAGTGCTTAGAGCTATTTTGAGCAATTTGTGTTTTACGCCATCGATTTTCAGAATATTACAACATATGAATTTTTTATTTAAATAACTGAAAGTTCGAACATTCTTTCTATTTGGGGATTCCCAAACTGTAAATTTCTTTTTTCGTAGTGTTTCTATGAATAAACCATATTTTTTAAAAAGTTTCAAGATAAATTTAAATTTAATGATATTCTGAAAATATACAACACAATATTGCACTAAATTCTACCTTGAAAAATTCTATCTGTTATTTCATATATTTATAAAATGTTATTTTGACTTAATATGACATCCACCTTATCCCTTCGAGTCCTGTCGAACTTGTTTTTTTCTTAAAAAAATACTTTAGTCCTATGGTTCTGAAAATCGTTTTTAGAAGGATAAAGTAACTGAAAAGCAAAGTGAGAATGAATAAAGTGAAATAATAAAATAAATCGAGAATTATACACACATAAATATTTCCAACTTTCCAGTAGAAATATGTTCAGCTGGTATACAACACCCACACAAGTTTAGGTTAACAAATTTTTTATTAATTACAAAAATGTATTTATAAACATTAAACTTCAATATAACAAATTAATTAAATAATATAATAGAAATTATATTTTATATTTTTCAGCGACGAATTTATTATATTATTTATTCTGTTTATGCATTCTCACAAGTTAAAAATTATACATTCAAAAATGTATTTATTCATATTTTGGTTATTTTAGTTTTTAAAATATTTATTGATTGGACTTGATTAGATTTTTTTTTATTTTGATAGGTGGGTTGCATAACAAACAACGATATAAAAAGTGAAATTTTACTGCCGATTGAGAAATAACCATTTCAATTAAATTTTTATTGTTTGCTTTGATTATTCAAATTAAAAGTTAACTTTCTGGCTTAAAACGTAGGTATATTATTTTGCATTATTATTTGTGAATAATTGGTAGTACCAACGAAATCGAGAATACAAATTTCTTTAGTAAGAAAGTTTCAAATCTGATATAATATAGTGTGGTATTATATGAATTTAAAATTTAAGACCCTATAAATTTTGCTAGACGTAATCAGTAGAAAAGGAAGGGTAGATAAACCTAAGTGTATGAGTCGATTTCAATCAATCTTTACTTTACTAAGGAACAAAATTTAAATATTATCAACTACTAAAATGGAAAAGCACGTAAATCCGTAATTTTGCTTAAAATAATCTAAACGGTTATGAATATGTAGACAGCATTCAAATATTAAGTTACTACGAATATACAAAGATCTTTTGAATGACATTTGTTGAATAAGTAGATAATTTGTATGATTCTCTGTACCTTGTTGTCTGGTTTTCTTGGATGTAAATTGTTCTGTTTATTGAGACGACTAACTTGCAGCAAACTCGACATTTCTTTCGAATAACTTCTTTTACAGAAAGTTAAAAATATTTATGGTAATAATAGACATCAAAAACGTACAAATTAATGCTACTTAAATTTTATTTAATATTTGTATTGTAAAATTTTTGTAATAGGCACATAATAGCGTCTAATTTATCTCAATATATTTATAATCGATAGTCCTTTGAAGACTATGTTTTGTAACCTCGGCTAAATATCACGACGATCTTTTGTTGGTTCATCATTACCGAAAATTATTACTTACTTAGATAGGTATTATATTTTTAAATCAACGCAAACTCAATTTCATGCGATAAATATGTCATCACATCACGTTTGGTGAAAACTCTAATATAAAAGCAACGCTCCGCTATTAGAAGCCGATGCATGTAAATTGCAAATGTCAGTTTCCAGCTAAAAATGTCATTTTTATTCAAAGTTAGGTAACTATTTAAAAACCAGAAACAAAACGTAGTTCTCCTACAAACTAATGTTTTACTTTCCTTTGCGCACTAGTACGAAAAGTAAATATTTGCACGTTTTAAAGATTATCTATTTAGTATTTTTCCTAAAACTACTGAAACATAAACGAATCTAAAATAAAAATTGAAACTGTTTTTGGTGCATTTCAACATGCACTTCATGTTTCAGGTTTTTCATATCCAATTAGGATTATATTATATTATTTGCAATCGTAATCATGAGAAAGCGCGGACGACAAAGGATTATCGTATAGAAAATTAACCATTGTGAGGACTGTGTTTATTATTCTTATATTATTTCTGTGTTTTCTACAAAAAAAATTATTTTATTGCTAGAATTAATGAAGGATCTAACATCCGAATATATAGGTATGTAGTAGATAGAAACCATAAGAAGAAATAATAAAAATTGCATGAAACCTTAATTGCCCAAATAGCATTTGGATGCTAAAAAATAACGTTTAAATTGCATCTTTATTGCCGCAATATTGCTAAAATGGCTCACTATTTTTAAGCAAATAGCTAGTTATTTAAAAGCAATTTGCTTGCTGTCAGACAGCTATTAGTGCGATTTTAGCTAGCTAAATAGCGTGTTTTTAGCCAGTTGAAAGCGCGCTATTAGCTAGCTAAAAATGCTATTTTGCTGGCTGCCGCAGCGGTGGTGCTGCCAACATAGCTAATTAGCTGCTATTTAGCTATTTTTTAGCATCCAAATGCTACTTGGGTATAATCTAGCTAAATCCACCCTATTTTTTTTAGCTAAATACACGCTATTTTTCTGGCTAAAAACACGCAAAAATTCGCACTTTTTACTAGCTAGCTAAAATCGAGCTAATTCCACGCTATTTTGCTAGCTAAAAGCACGCAAACAATCTCGCTTTTTACTAGCTAGCTAAAATCTAGCTAAATACACGCTTTTTAGATACATAGCTAAAATCCCGCTAAATCTACTCTATTTTTCTAGCCGAATACACGTTATTTTGATAGCTAAAAACGCAAAAATCTCAATTTGCACTAGCTAGCTAAATTCCAGCTAAATACACGCTTTTTAGGAACATAGCTAAAATCTAGCTAAGGGGGCGTCTATTAATTACTTGAGGCGTTTAGGGGGAGGGGTCAAACCGAATCTCACCAAATCTCACGTGGGGGAGAGGGGGGCTCGGCAAATATCACGTAATTTTATTGTGTTAACTATTCTTAAATAAAAATAATGAAGCAAATTATGCTTTTTAATAAATCCAACCCAATCAAGCACGACAGATTAACTATTTACACTAAAAATACGCATTTAAAAAAATCTCACGTGGGATTAAAAGGGGGGGGAGGGGGTCAAACCAAATCTCACGACATCTCACCAAGGGGGGCGGGGGGATCTAAAAATTGCTAAAATCACCTCACGTAATTAATTGACGCCCCCTAAATATACCCTATTTTTCTAGCCGAATACACGTTATTTTGCCTACTAAAAACACGCAAAAATCTCACTTTCTACTAGCTAGCTAAAATCTAGCTAAACAGACGCTATTTGATTAGCTAAAATCAATTATCAAAATCAAAAAAATAAAATAAAATTGTGATTTATTTAAAATAAAATAAAATTATTAAAAACAAAAACAATAATTATATTATCGAATCACTCGTTTTAATCGCTATCGTCTTGTTTCCTTTTTCTTTCTGTTTTTGCGTTAAAAAAATTAAAAATTAATAAATTGAATTTAAACAAAACTTAGGTAATTATTATAATTACCGGTTTCCCCAGTTTCTAAACAGTTTTTTTTAAAACTCGACCCCATCACTATAGGAAATCTCGATATTCGCCAACCAAAGCACTGAATGAAAATTCTAATTGTGTTAGTGTATGCATTAAAATCGATTTTTTTTTTAATTCTTATCGGGTGTGTTTCCGGACCAGTTGCAGGTTGTTGCAAATCTTTTGTCAATTATTTGATCAAAAATTATGTAACAAATTGTAGTTCTTCCAATTTTACGGCCACTCTTGCCACAAAGCCTGACTAAATAATCCACAAACACATTATTGAAATAATGCTTAAAGTTTGTGGCCATTTTATTTATATTGTATGAATTAACGGTCAACTGTTTATCAATAATTACCAACATACAAAAATAAACAGAGCTGCATAAAACTCTTTTATAGGATACAGTGGTGTCACCATTTTCTTTCAGTCACCATTTATTTCTACAAAAGAAAAAATTTTTCTATTTGCACCATTGCTTAATAGAACTTTTTGTAAATTTTTGATGAAACCTGCGATGCCCTAGCTACCCTCCCGGTAGAGTTAGGGTATACTCTAACTCAAAAAAAAGAGTATAAAAAGCGTTTTGTTAATAGGTACATAAAATACGCAATGGGGGGTTAAACCCCCCCTCCTTTCCGCAGAAATTTGTCCTGGGCCTACAGTCACTGTAGTGTACGTCACAATGTAAAATAAGAGAGGTGGCAACCTGCAAGCCAAAAAAGATGGCCACCTGTATTTTTACACCACTTGATTTAACAAACACTCTGTTGTTGTGTCCGTGTGCACCACAATTCGATTAAAAGCGACATCTACTCGTTTGACATCGATGTCCGTCGAAATGTAAGGGATGATACTGCAATTTTCAATAGCCATTTAGCGTCTTATTAGCTTGCTGTCAGCAAGCACTTTTTAATAGCTATTAAGCGTCTTATTAGCGCATTGTTGCAGCTTACTGCCAGCAAGCACTTTTTAAATTGCTATTTAGCGGCTTATTAGCGGCATCATTGCAGCTTGCTGCCTGAAAGCTATTTTGAAGAACTAATAAGTAGCTAATTTGCAGCTATTTTTCTAAATTGATCACTGTTGGTCAATTAGCTACAAATTTGCATGCTGCCAGCAAGCAAAACAACGGCTATTGAAATTGGCAACTGTTTTTTTTAGCATCAAAATGCTACTTGGGTGGATGGGTAAATTCTCATATTTCAATGCAGTATTTACCTTTTACTACTAATTAGTCAGCAGATTTAAATTCTGAATTGAAAACTAAAAGAGGTATTGTTAGATAATATTCTAAGAAGAAGTACTCGCAACAAACTTTCACATGGTACCTACTACTATTTTACGAAATTAAGATATTCTAAGATATCCTGGTATATCAGTATAATATCTTATTATAATCAAAAAATATTATTTGAATTCATTTTAAGCAATAAGCATAAAAAGAAATTAGTAGTATAATGGTCTATTACTTCTTACTCGGATAATTATCATAATATGTAAATTATTCAATTATGAGTGTGCACTCTGTTCTTTCTTGCATTATTGTTTCGGTTTCAACTGCATTAATTCTACGCTAGTTTTAAGTTGCTCCTTTTCAAATAATATAATAAACTTGTATTTATACAGAAGGTATAGAATTGGTGTTTTATTTTAGTTAACTGTTGAAAAAGATCACTGCACGTGATATTATTTTAAATTAGAAAATAGTACTTTACATAATCTCGTAATATTCGAATAAAATTACCTTTAATTGATACGTCGCTACTTGGTATATTTCCAAAAGGATGTAGGATCTGTAAAGGGTATGATTACAGTTAATCTCGATGGTAACGCCTTTTGTAAAAGTAGAATTGCCAGTGAATTGAATAAATAAAAATTCTACAGTGTGCATTGGTATGGTAGAAGAGTTTCACAATATTAACTTGGTAGTTTTAAAATTTCAATTAATTTCAATTTTAGAAATCTGCAATAATTAATTCTGTTATTAACTTATTTGCATTGCTGTTTTATTGCGTCGTCGCTGGCTTGTATTTGAAATTGCCAGCAACAATTATTATAGATGACTATATTCATAATACATATTATTTGAATATTTAATATATTTTCTATACGATAGTAAACTTTTCATCAGCTAAGTATCTGAAGTAACACTTTTATTTATACCTTTTCGATTTATCAAGTGACAAAGTTAGTTTCAAAAATTAAAACTTAATAACAGATCACATTATAATTATTATTTCTAGGCTGGCATTCATCTATTATATAACACTAATAAGATAAATTATACATAAATTATCCTTATGTAGTGCAAAAGGGGGCGCACAGTGTGGAAAATGGGGTTTTTGTGGACAAACGGTTGCTGAGCCTT
Source organism: Cantharis flavilabris (assembly GCA_949152465.1). Classification (NCBI taxonomy): domain Eukaryota; kingdom Metazoa; phylum Arthropoda; class Insecta; order Coleoptera; family Cantharidae; genus Cantharis; species Cantharis flavilabris. The sequence continues at coordinate 45,167,761 of OX424436.1, forward strand.
CAATTTTAAAGCAAAAAATCTGAAAAAAATCTGGAAGATGTCTTACTATATCCTTAATAGAATAGAACAAAAAAATAATTAAAAACTAACGCCAGAATTAAAAAAAAATTTTTTATTAAAAAATCGTGTTTTAAGAGATTAGAATGCAGTCAGCAGATGGCGCGAAATTATTCAAAATATTGTATCCCAATATTATTCCTCTTCCTCTGGATCCAAATTCTGGTCTTCCAACAATTCTACGGCCTCGGGTGATAGTGACGAATCATTTTTGGGTCGCAATATTCTTAATTTTGTTATTTCTGGATCGGAAGACATAAGTAGATGGTGCATGATATCCGTACAATTTGCAATTCTTGATGTTTTCCGTATATTAAATTGTCTAATTCTTTTAAAATCTTTATTTCCTGCTTTTTGAGCTTCTTCGGAAAGCTGTCCAATCGGAACCATTGCGGCACGAATTACACTAGCTCCATGAATTAAAACTTTATGTACACTAGCTGGCATATAGTACCAATCATCAAGTTCAACATAAAATCGGGCAGTTTCTGAAGTGTACATTTCAAATCCATCAATGTTGATTGCTTCTCCACATGCCATTACATGAAGGATATTAGCAAACCTTCTTATTAACTTTTCATCAACACCCGTTGCTAAACTAGTGGATGTTCCCGAACCTTGCCTAACAACATCTACAGTTATTCCAAGTTCGTTTTTTATGCGATTTTGGATTTGGTGCTTTTGTTTCTGTTTAACTTCTTTATCATTTTTGGTAGCACGACTCTTTTTAAGGGGAAGATTATATCCAATATGAAGAATACATTCCATGAATCTAATCCAACAATGCAAAGTAGAGAGTCCAAATTGATACGCATTTTCATTATATTCCTTTAAACCAAAAGCCTCCAAGTTATTCATCTCCTTTGGTGTTGCTTTGCAAATGTTACAAGTAGCAGCCGATTTATTTCCTGTTAATGCATTGCAAACTTTTCCATCAATCATTGTTAATTGTAATACATGTTAAATATCAAATGATAAATTTTGAATTGCAACCCGTGTAACCTTTAAATCTTTTGTTTGATTACTAATGTTCTCAGATTCTGTAATTGCTTCTGCCAAAGTTTCAGATTTGAACTCAAATTTTATTGGCCTACTGTAACGTGTTGAAGATGGTCTTGGATTTTGCCATAATTTGGATACATCTGAAGACATATTGATTGGTACCATGGATATCATAAGCAAACTAGCATCTGTACCATTATCTATAAAGTTCTGTTTATATTGGTTTTGCCCGGAAGATCCATCCATTCCCCATTTACTATATAAAATTAACTCCTTTCTTTCGTGCTGTTTTAGGTCATCTATTGATTTAGTCGAAACAATTTTAGTTTAGATAATCCGATAATCCATAGGTTAAGTCTCAGTAAAAACGCTCGTGTGGTCGCATCTGCAAGTATCTGCAGCTGAAATTTGGAGGGCGAGTACTAGAGATATCCACAATACCGCAAAAAAAAGTTCGTCGAGTCATATGCGTCATTATATAACTAAAACTTTAAGAGAAGTCAACATTAAGAAAAAAATTGAGTTTTTTTACAAATTAGGTCCTACAAACCGTTAAAATGTTATTCTTTGTTCTGTTTTCGTACTTGTGTGAAACAACATTTCAATTTGAAAACTTAAAAAAAATCAAGGTATTTTCGATTTCAGCAAAGTTAAAGTAAGTATAATCACGAATTTTTGCAATAATGAAACAAGGATGGACTTTGCCAATTTTTTTTCAACACCATCGAGGCACATTTTTTTGAATTTTTTTAGTGTTCATGCGTCTTTGGAATGTTCCTAGCAAGTAACTATTTTTTAACAGACCAAATGAATTACTTTAAAAATCACCTTTTGCCCGCTAAATCCACACTGTGGGGCGGGGTCAAACCGCGTTTAACGTAAGTTTGTACTATCTGTTTGTTAACTGAAATAAGTAAGCAAAGTAAGTTTTAATTTTAATTTTAAATATTAAATTAATAAATTTAATTTCGTAACTTACATTTTGTATTTAGATCAAAATTATTAATTGAAATGATAAATCTGTTGTCTATCATCAGAAAAACCTAGAATTATCTAAAAAAAAACTGGAAAAGTTTCGGAATAGGATTAAGTAAGTACAACAATTATTTAATTACATTTCTGCAGCTGGCTTAAAATGGAATGAATGCTATGCTCAAACTCAGATTGAATTGCAATTTAATTAGGTAAATTTAAATTTTATAAAATTATAAACACTAAATTAAAAATAAATATAAAATGAAACTGAAATATTGATTACCAAACTCATCGAAGCAAATTAAATCCACCACAACTTTCAAGTATCGGGAGATTAGTGTTCTGTAGAAATCAGGAAATCTAGCTGATCCTTTCCATTATAATAAAAAAATTTATCACGTCAATACTGTTCTGTTCAAATGTTCAAATGTTCAGTAGCGAGTCTAGACAATTACAATAGGGGAGCCACAAAATAAAAATATATTAAACATGAAAAATAAAATGTAATAGTAATAACAAAAGTAATATTTAGTTCCAAAAAGTGTTTGTGCATTATTTGGGTTTTCTATAAATTTGATATGGTAAAAAACTATAACCATAATATACACGGCATTGTTTTAATTAACATTAATACTTTCATAATACCATTATGTATTTTCAATTATAAACGAACAATATAAAAAAAAAATTTCCACTGTCACTGAAATATATAGTATATTATACATCATGGGACTAAGGTGCTGCTTTTCATCCCGCGTGCGAAGGTTTTTCCACGAGGTGTTAGCCGAGTGCAAAAATCACACACGGGATGAAAAGAACCTTAGTCCCAAGGTGTATATACTATTTTTCACAATTTCGCTGATAATGCTGAATTCCATTGGTTAATAACTAAATTTGAAATTTTGAAATTGCAATAACTCGAAAACGGCGCTAGATATCGAATAACTGAGCAAAAAATTTACCCCCGTTACAGTAACCCTTCAGCGATTTGTCGTAAGAAGCTATATGCAAAATTTCAGATCAATAGCGCGCAATAATGGCGCGGGAAAAAAAGTATTATTTTAGTCCCGCAAAAGCGGGAGTAAAGTGAGCACAAAGTGAGTTATTCGATATCTAGCGCCGTTTTCGAGTTATTGCAATTTCAAAATTTCAAATTTAGTTATTAACCAATGGAATTCAGCATTATCAGCGAAATTGTGAAAAATAGTATATACACCTTGGGACTAAGGTTCTTTTCATCTCGTGTGCGAGTTTTGCACTCGGCTAACACCTCGTGCAAAAACCTTCGCACGCGGGATGAAAAGCAGCACCTTAGTCCCATGATGTATAATATACTATTATTTCATTTTGGAATCATAACCTTGTTTATTAGCACTCAAATGCGGGCGTAAAATGGCTTTTTTAGCCCGAGGGCGTATAAAGTTGCTAAGCAATGACAACAATTTTAATACCTATTAAAACAAAATAGTGGAAATCTTTTTATTTATTATTTAAATTTCAAAGTTACAAATTATTTATTAAATGCCATTAATTGCCATCCACCCAACTGATTCAACGTTCTTGTGTCACCACCGCTCTCAGCCAATATACAGATAGTTTTAGATATAGAATTGTCATACTTTAACTTCAACGCTTTCCTTAACCTTCACCATTTTCATAAGCTTTGAGTAGATGCATCAAAGAGAAGACGGTTTATAAAGCTTTGACTAAGAAAAACGAAAATTGAGAATAAATACAATTATTATTAAGCGATTGAACATTTTCTTACCATTTGACATTTGTTGACATTTTTTGCACATCACCACTCACAAAACTTCTTATATTCATTCTCGCACAAATCTTGTGATTTTATTGGAATCAATCTACTCTGGGCAACCTCAAATTTATCCAATATTTCTTTTAAATAACTTTGATTTTATCCATTTGCAAATATAAAATTAATTTGTTTGCAATAAAACAATAGAGCATTCTAGCAATATAAACAATCTACATAGGAACCATAGCACACCAAAAATTCATAGTACAAACAAAATGTCATTTTTTCCCAAAATACTTAATTCTTGAATTTTTACTATTCAAGGCCCAAGCACCAAAATGAAATAAAACGTTGTATGTACCACATGCGCAATCAGATTATAGCTCTCAGGCAATTTAAAGCCCTCCGCTAACGCGTCGGGCTTAAAATTACCTTCCGAGCTATAATCTATTGATTGCGCCCTTAATACATAAATAACTATTATACAAGATTCTCGAACCTATTATACGTACAATATAATTATGTAGAATTCTACTGCATAATAATTTAAAATATTTTACATAATTATTTTACTGTTAAATTATTCACAATGAAGTACTTCTTAGTTAAATTGATCAAATGCATCGAGCTAAGCCAATATAGAGAGTATGTGCGCACTTGCACTTAAAATATATTAAAGCAACGTTAATCAGAAATTTATAATTCAAGTTAAACATTAATTTACAATATTACTTAATAATTAATTACATAATAATTAATAATAAAAAGCAATAATAACATCCTCTAAGTAAAATTATAACAATCTAATTAAAAAATGATGACATAATCTTAATTTACTTTCACAGGTTGATCGGAGGTTTTGAGGTGTCAAAAGGAATTAGAAGAACTATACGAACGTGATATTAGAACAATGTTGTTCCTAAGCGAAAAGTAATTAAATAAAGCTTGCTATTGTTTATTTATTTTCTATTAGAAATTTTATAAATTAATTTAGTTATCCATAACATTACCGAAATATTCAATACATAACGTAAATTATTTTAAACAAATCCAAAATATTCGTGAATGCTATGAAAATTTTAACTTTACATTAGCTTCCGTTATGGAATATTATTATGACCTGTTTTCGTTACAAATAATTACCAACAAAAATATGTAAACGAGAAAATTGTTGATAGCGGTGTTTCTAAAATCTTTTCAATTTTATTATATTCCATCCAAATAATACTTAACAGCATACCGGCAATATCTACATTACTTCAACAAAATTTCTAATTTTATAGTTCAGTTAATAATTTTTTTTCGTTAGCCAATTCAACGCTGCAAAAGAAACGCCGAAATCTGGCAATAAATTTTCTACAGTTTGTTACTTTTTTTCACAGAAATGTAAATATTTATCTTTTTTGCAAAAATGTGTTTCACAGCTTAATTATTCGGTTAATTTGTTTGCAGGTTTCTAGTTTTAATCAATCGATTAATTTGATTACGTTTCCTTTATGTAAAATGGTAAAGCAATTAATGATAGTAGATTGCTATATATTTTTAATTCCATCAACTGGATGACATTCATAAATTGTGGATGATGCTTGTGACATAATCTTTTCAAATATTTCAATGTAATCCTCGAAATAATCCCGAAGAATTAATATTCCAACCCATATACATACATATTATGTATCTAATGCTTGTACGTGCAACTACACTTCATATTGTTATAAATTTATACAGTTCTAATGTAATATTCAAATCTTACTCATAATTGTTATAAGTAGGTATGACAAAGTAAATAATAATAAAGAAGTATGAAAAAATATCCTGATCACTGACGATTTTTTTTAACCTTCGCATTATATCAATTAGATCAATACTCGGTTTATACCCGAACTCAAAGACTTCTTTACAAACATTCGGATTATAATTTGTATCTATATTAATACATATAGACTATAATGTACCTATCTGTATCGAATATTATTATAAATTTAATTAGCATACCTAACTATTTGATATATTAATGCGAATAATAGCGAATAATAAAAAACTAGTTGTGGGAAAGATTTTTAAATTATTTACAGTAAGGAGGTCCTATTCTTTGCATAAATATATATTTATAAAAATCACTGAAAAGAAAATAAACATAAAAAAATCCCGATGGGAAAACTAAACTGAAAATAGACTTGGTAATATCAAGATAATAATGAGATATCGTAACCGATGTATCGATCTGAATGGATTCCACACTGAAAGTAACTACAGATTCATTAAAGGCAGAGACACATTCAATACACAAACAAAATGAACATAAGAATAGATGGTTATTGACCTAGTAGTTAGAGCGATCAACCGCTAACGCATTAATAATCCCAGCCGTCTGGGTTTATGTTTGTAAAATATAAGAATAAAACAGAGTCATGGTTCTCTAGTCGACGTGGTAGAGTATTATCACGTATTAAATATCAAGCATTGACAAATAGAAGCAAAACATAAAATAGAGGGAATAAAATTATATTCCATGTGCATGGCAGTTATTTCAATGTCCCCAATTGGCACATTTAAATCACACCACTCGAAGTTGCACTGGAAAACTTTGTTTTAATGTACTAGAATAAATAAAAAGCTCACCCTTACGTTAGTTTTTCTCGAGATGCTTAAACTTGGCACTGCAAACTAAAATTTAGATTAGTGAATAATTTTGTGCATTTATGCAAATCTCTATCCTTGCGTTTACGAGATCACTGCAGGGCATATATATCTTGAACACTTTGTATGTGAGGTAACATAAATAAACACAAAGTGAAGTTTATAAAGTTTGTAATAAAAAATAACGTAGTATATGCCGTAAAACTGACGAACACGTAGTAACAAAATTAATAGCCATCGTTGGAAAATCTGAATACTTTTGCTTTTGTGGGTTACTATTTTAATTACATGCTCTAAGCAAATTTAGCGATGTCAATTTGTTCTGTTTTGTATAAACTTTGAAACCTTAATTATTTTGTTATGATCGCGGAATTCTCCTTTTACTTGCCAATCGCTTGTTTAATTTTTGGTAACATTTATTTGGTGAAATCCACAGCGTGACGATATTCTTTCTGAAGGATCAAATTAAGAACTCGAAACTACTGAACAATCATCCAAGCCATACCAAGACATTTAAAATGATTATTTTACATTTTATAAAATTGAACTCAAAAGTTTTGTGAAACCGTGTAGAAGTGTGTTAACTTTTAGTACAAAAAAATTATAATATTAAATAAAATACTTTCTATCGGATATTCTATGCAAGTTTACCTGTCTTAAATTTTATTTAAAGTAATCGCCTTAAATTTACATTTAAGACCTCTATATGAAGTTTTATATCTTCAATCTAAACTTTAGCAAAATGTCCATTATAAAACATAACTTATATAAAATTTACTTTGAGAGGTATTTACCAGAAAATTACTGTAACTACAACTAAATCCACTTCAGAGCATTTATTTTTATATACACGTTTAGGGCTGTTTTGTAAATGTCGGTATAATTAAGAGGATTAATCGTAAATCCACTGGAGAGATTACAACATAAACTGAATGATTCAGAATAATATGAAAATTGAATGCTTGCTAAATAGAGCTGTACGTTTCGATAACTGAAAAATGAAATTTGAGATTAAAGAATTTTTCATGAAAAATAAATAATATTAAAATATACGGCTAGACACTTGGCGAATTTATATACGTTTATGTATTTTCAAAAGTTAGAATTTTTTAACTTGATAGCACTTTTTACTGACTTGTAAAATTTATAAATCTTGATGAAAAGAACACATAAAACTTTTGAAACGATAATTTTATTATAACGTGAATTTTATTTGAGAGTGAAAACATTATGTAATATTTATTTAAATATTGAGATTACAAAAATTTCTTTCAAGTTTACTGAAACAATGAGGCAAACTAAATTAATTGCAAACCAACGTTAAATTTGATTTATGAAGTAATAGTATAAAAAACCATAGCTTAAAATTTATTACATGGAAAACTTTTTATATCTATGCGTTTTGGTAAATCGGATTTTTCTCAAATACATAAATTCTAATATTTTTATATCTCTTAGGAATTGCTTTTCCAAATTTAAGGTTTCAATGTTAAGTTCCAATAATTTGAAATATATATAATATTTAGTGTTTCTTTGTAGAATCAATATTTTGCGTATGAAACTCTTATTTAACTTATTAGTAATTAAAAAGCAACAAGTATGACTACCTACTTCGAAACTAAATAATTAGAAAGTAAATTGCACACAAAAAATTGTTCAAGTGGTGTATTAAAAGTTAATTTATTCTAAAATATTTTCTGAAGTGTTGAAGTTGTAATTTTGTTAAAATAAAAACACGAGAACGAATAAGATCATTTTAAATATTGTAAAAGTTTAACGTAAAAATTGGCTTTTGCAATTGTTATTTACAGCAGTTCGTGTCTAAATCAACTTACAGAGATAGTTTTCTATATAACAGAAACATAAACTGCATTTTGTTTTTACAAAGAATTTTTAGTGAGTAGTCGTTTATTCATAATTGACCCCTTAGGCAAATTTTTTACAAAGTTACTATTAAGCTGTAGATCCTATTAAGTGCAGATTTGCAATTATTTAATATAGGATTATCTCTGAACATACTTGTTTATTCGCGAATACTATAGAACAGTTTGCAAGTCTGCACCTTTTGCTTTATTTAAAAATATCTAATTGTTTTTGCCATGTATTTGTTGAAATAAATCTTCTTCCGATGTACAATATGCAAATATTAATTTTACCAGGTCAGTTATTCACAATAGTTCAAAGTACCCATTGGCTCGTATAATGGCTTTTGCGCATTTTTCAGCAGGAATAAGAATTAAATTTAAAATGAACAGCCTGTATGTATTATGTAATGTTTGTGAGAAAGAGCAAAAACCACATTTAGGTCTTTTTGTGGAAAATCACTTCGTTATATTTAAAATAGAATCGGTTTTGTTCGATTTTTCTTGGTAGGATAATATTACGTGAAAGCATCTTAAATATATATTTATTTGAAAATTTTCTCACGTATTTAGCATATTGAATACAGCGAAAGAGAGCAACGAGTTATACAAAAAGTTATAAAATTACTTCGATTCTGTTTTCAGATATTACAAAATTAGATACTAAAGAAGTTGTTAATTTAAATTTCGGGTTTTTACAAATAGAATTCAGCATCAGTTTAAACAATATATATAAAACGTATATTTCTTTGTGCAACTGACAATGTAAATTATCTATATGGAAATTCATCTGTAAACCAGCAAATCTAGTTATTATTGGAGCGCATCCCTAAGGGAGATAGATTACAAATTATTAATTTAACAAAATACTATTACATTAAAAGATGCTCTTCTTGCAGTTGACAAGAAGTAATAGATTTTAACAAGCACTAAGCTAGAGATATGTCCGACCCTCTGAAGCCAGCCATAAGAATTAAATCAAGTTGTTGTGCAATTCTTTACTTACTGTAATTGTTACAAACTGCAATTTTCATTCTACTGTGGGATATCTTTATTGCATCATATAGCATTGGACGTTGCCCATAACTTGCTACGACTTAATTCTTACGGCTGCGCTGGCTTCACTAACTTGTCTTGTTACTTTTGTTTCCTAATACATTTTTAAAAGCTTTTACATTCAATTATATTCTAATTGGTAAATTTAAAGTTTCCCTTTTTGTAAAACAATAATTTCCGCCGGCTCAAGAGGCTAGATCAGCCTCGCACGCTACATGTCATTTATATTTAATTATTCCGAAAACACTAAACCGATTTTAGTGCATTAAAAAATCATCATTGTGCAAAATTTAATTAAAAGCGCGAAAAAACAAGCTTATCTTAGTATAATAATATTATCTAAATCAGCATAACAAAAAGAATTTATTATAATAATTCAAATAATTACTATGTAAACATGAAACGCAGCGATATAGTACATGTCTAAAATCCTATTCAGGTATTCAAAGACTTTGTAAATACGTCAAAACCATATAGATATATCAAACTAACATGTATATATTATAATGTTCTGCTTTTATTAAATAATAACTAAAGTTACTAATTTAAACAATATTACACAATATACTTTAATATTACAAAAGATTTTGCCTTATATTTTATTTTATTAAAGTAATTGGGTTGATATGAGATCCTAAACGCTACTATGCTTTTCGGAATTTTAATTTGCTAATTGACCCACCTACATTTAAAAAATTTTGAAATACTTAGTTTAGTACAACGCTTGAATACCAATATTTTCTATTTAAATCATAATGTTTATATTAGAATAAATTTAATTATTATTGTTGAGCCTAAAAAGTTGCCGGTATGCCGAAAGAATTTTAAACGCGATATAGCAAACCAGCAAACACACTATAATCCAGCTTAGCAACACTGAGTGTAAACGTAGTACCGCAGATACTTGAAATATTTTGAAGTTTTGTAAGAGAATTATTAACTCTACAACTTGAAACATAAGAAATCATTAAAATTGTATTTAGCCAGTTGGTAATAAATTATTACAGTACCGTGGTGTACGCAGCGGCTAACTGCGGTTTAAATCCTGGTCGCATTACTGTGATCTAAAGCTCAAGATAGGCAAAGAAGGCAACAAGAAAACTCCCCGTTAATTATGTTCTTTACTTATTCATCTTGACTTCGTCGCGTTAATCGCTTACGCACTTTACGGTATACCAAAACATTTCTTTACTATCATCTTGTGTTAAAGCAGGATTTAGAATACTTTTTAAATATTAATTAAAATATAGTACAATTAAAATGGAATTAAATTAACAACCCCTAATTTACGAAAACACTACAAGTTGCTGTCAATGCCCAGCTTTGTTGGGCATTAACGTCATTGACCGGCCAATGACGTCAATGACCATGCATTGTAGGCAATGTTGACATTTAAAATTGTATATGTGGTTTTTACATCATTGCCCGGGCAATGACGTTAATGTCCAATACAAGGTGGACAATAATGAAATTACGATTCTACAGATTCTATATTCTATTACTCTTTCAGTTTTGCCTGGCGTAACTATATCAAATCACGGATCTACAGTAAAATGAATTAATTAAATTTAATTAATTTTTCCTCCGGGCCGGCCGCTTTGGCTGACGCAAACACGACAAATCATAGATCCACACTAAAATGATCGTTTGTTTAAATTGTTTAAATTAAATAAAAATCTCTGTACATTTATGAGACCTTGAAAAGAGCCTAGTTGCTGTCATTTACACTAAAAAATGCGTGCACGACAAATAATTGTCCCTAGTTGAAGTGCATCGCCATTTTGCTGTTGCTTATAGTAATTATTCTATAATATGTCCAATCCATTTTGGCCATTAACCATCATTGACCGGCCAAAGACGTAAATATAACAATCATATGACAATATTTACATCATTGCCCACCGTTAACGGGCGTTGACGTTAATGACCGGTCAATGACGTTAATGGCCAGCGTAAATGGGCATTGACGTCAATGGCCGGACATATATTTTACGTCATTGACCGTAACATATATATATATATACTAGTAAAAGTTAGGTTAACATAGATTTTTTATTTATATTTAAATTTGAATCGTTAGCTTGGACGAGATTTTACAATTTTCCTTCCAGGTACCTGACGGATTGGCATAGTTTACATCCACCTCATTTTTTAAAACGCAACAATAAACTAATACATTATTAATAATTTCAGGAATTTACCATATCGCACTTTATTTGATCCTTACTGAACACTTACCTAGCATTCTTAAGTTTGCAAAGCCAATTTTAAGGGTAAAAGAATATTTAAGTGGATCTCAAAAGTTTTGGTGTGTTTAAATAGGATTCAAGTAGATGCGAGGGATAATCTTATCCAATACCTAATTATTAGTAGGATATCACAAAATTCAAATAATTATCCTCAACAAAGTTTTAATTTTATATTCTGCGGCAGAAGGATAATGCGTATGCGGAGTTGACCAGTTTAACTAACTTTTGAACAGAAAGCCAATTCCAATGAAAATGAATTTTAATGGATACTTACAAAATTGTGTCTAAAGCAGTTGTTAGTAGTCCAAGTATTAATATAATAACATAAAAGCAATTCGATAATTTTGATGTTACGGGCCATTGTAAAATCAATACAATTACTTGATTATAAAATCACAGAGTAAAAAATGATCAATTTTAACAAATTTTAATAATAAATTAAGAGCTGCACTTTTTAACAAAAAAAATTCATTTCAGTCAAATGAGATCAACCATATAAATAAATTACGTCTTCTTATTTAGTAATTGACTAAGTAAGTAAAACCAATCAGATACTCGAACAACTACCTCTATATTATATAATAAAAGATAAGACATTCTTAAATTGATTAGTGCAATATCATGAAATTACTTTAGGATCAGCGGAGATAGCATTTTATGTAATATTGAAAATACTTAACTAATCTAATTAATTATAAATCTTGTGTCACAAGGTATCATACAAATTAAACATAGTTTCGAGTTCGCTTATAACTCTTTTAAAATTAAAAAAATTTATTTCGATTTATTTTTCTTAAAAATTTCGAATGCTGAATTATAGCAAAATTTATCAAACTAACAACTTACAAAATTAATCATGTTGATATTTTATAATGCATAAAAAGTTTTTCGTTTTCCACATTACGTCGTAAAATAGTATTATTATTACATGACGTCCGTTCACATTTCAGGATAATGAGCTACTGAAAGCTGCCGCGCTTTTCGCGAAAGGCAGCGCATGCTTCAAATATTATGAATGAAATAAACAGTAGTCCATCATTGACAATTTTATAATGTGAAAATTTGTCAGTTGTTATTTTTCAATTAAAATTTAAAATATTACACGATCGCTAAAATTTTCCTCAATTATTTTTAATAGAATTTGATCGGAAATAAAGTGTCTTACAAGAATTTTATCATTAATTTTGTGTTTTCAAAGTTGGACAAACTTTTTGATTAAAACGCATCTGAAGATAGGTATACGCCTACTTTCAAAGTATTTAAGACCACTTATTATCTTTTTCTACAAAATGTTTTAACATTTTACAAAATTGTAAGTAGGATACTAGATTGCATGTATTGAATTTAGCTACAGGAATATTTGGTAATAATTTTTTATTAAAAAGAAGCTGATACAAGTTTTGGTTCGTAGATAAGTATTACCTATAGGTAAAAACCATTTACTTTCAATAATTTTAAAACTTAGTTCGTGTTTAACCGGTGGCAATTGTATTTTTAGCATTTTAGCGTAAATATCTGTAAAAAATTTGGCTATTGGGTACTAGAGGTCAAAAGGTTTTTTTTAGTTTTGAGTGCCTTAATGATAGTTATTTGCAGTGTTATAAAAATGGAGTCTAATTTGGAGTCTAAAATTAAACAATATGTTTGGTAAAGTTGAAAATAATAGTGTATCCAATTGTTTTTTGACTTTATCGTGAATTATGGGCATAAATATATGTCTAATCAGTTGCTTTGATAACGTGTTAACGTGTTAACTTTGTTAATGTGGACGTATTTTTCTAACTCCTAAACCCGAGGTGCGATTTTGTTGAAATTTGGTCAATACCATATTATATGAGTCCAGATACAAAATTTATTAAAAAAAATGTTTTACTTTGACTACAAAAAAGTCAGGGCTGAAAGGGTTAAAGAAGTTTTAGTGGTAAACATACAAATGAAATGAAAATATACGATTGAAAGTTCTAAAAAATTCTTTCCCTGATTTGAAATTTATTGAATTTTATACAATTTTAAGTAATCTCACGTTTTTATCTGAAGCTTACGAAAATACTTAAGAAATAAAAACTTAAAGCAAATTAATTAATTAGGCTTCTATACAAAGTATAGCAAGAAGCCTTATGTTCTGATACTGTGTCCGTCCGCATGTTTCCACTTCATTTAGTCTTTATTTAGAATTTTTCTGTATCTGCCTTATATTCTAATCTATATTTTTCAAGTTTAACCAGGAAGATAGAAGTATAGAAGCCTAAGAACTACGGTCATCCGAGTTCCACCTTGTTTTTATTTTGAATGACTATTATTTTTTAAACTTGATATTTGTTTAAGTTTAAGACAAAGCTTAATACCTACTCGGGACATAAATTCTGTTACTTGTAAAGAACCGTTAGATTTTACAGCTTAAGATTACAGAGGGTGAAAAACAATTACATATTTAGAAAGCCCTTTCTTTTGGCAACTTGTACAGACTATAGTTAAAATTTTTGAGTTCAACCAGCAACATGGATTGGGGTGTGAAAGAAAATCGGATAGCAGTTATTGCGTTACATAAATGTGGTGTATCAAATAGTGAAATTTTAAAATTGCTAAAGCCTTTAAAAATTTCAAAAATGTTTGTAAGTCGTGCTATAAAACGGTTTACCGATACAAATGCAATAGCTGACAGAAAAAGAAATGGACGTCCTCGTACCATAAGAACTCCACGAGTGATTAAAGCAGTGCGTGAAAGAATACGACGAAATCCTCTGCGAAAACAAAAAATTATTGCTATGGAGATGCAAATTTCAAAAAAAAGCGTGTCTCGCGTATTGAGGCAGGACCTAAAACTTGGGGCTTTTCGTAGAGCAACAGGACAAAGGTTAACAACAGCTTTAAAAAAAATTAGGCACGAGAGATCGAAAACCCTATTAAGGAGGCACGGTAATAATAATTTTAAAAATATTTTGTTTACCGATGAAAAAATTTTTACCGCCGAAGAAAAATTTAATAAGCAAAACGATCGTGTTTATGCTCACAGCTCTAAAGAAGCGGCAGAAAAAATTCCGAGGGTTCAAAGAGGCCATTATCCAGCATCTGTGATGGTTTGGTGGGGTGTATCCTACAAAGGAGTTACTCAACTTCACTTTTGTGAAAAAGGCGTTAAAACATCGGCACCAATTTACCAAGAAATGTTAGAAGACGTGGTAAAGCCTCTTAACGACTCTCTCTTTCAAGGAAACCATTGGGTTTTCCAACAGGACTCTGCACCAGCACACAAAGCTAAGACAACCCAAAGGTGGCTAGCAGAAAATTTACCTGCGTTTATTGCAGCAGAACAATGGCCTTCTGGAAGTCCTGATCTGAATCCTTTGGATTATAAATTGTGGTCAGTTCTTGAAAACATGGCTTGTAGTAAGCCTCATAAAAATATCGAGCTTCTGAAGCGGGATTTGGTGAAAGCAGCAGCATCGATACCGTTACAAGTCGTCCGTGCCGCAATTGATGATTGGCCACGGCGTTTAAAGGCTTGTGTAAAGGCTAAAGGAGGACATTTTGAGTAAATATATTAAAAATGTATTCTTTATATATTAAGTAATAAAGCAGTATATATCATAATTGAATTTATTATTTTGAAACATTAAAAATTTCATTAATACTGTGTAACAGAACTTATGTCCCGACTAGTATAATTGGCTTTACATTTATGGTGAATTGTGCCTTCTCTAAGGAATGCGTAAACACTAAGTAAACGCAGTTTATTAATTAATGTGTGAAGAGCCCTAAGAGGTGTTACAACTAGTTGTATGATATCGGTGAGCGATAAGTAAGATAGATCTCCAGAAAAAAACATTGAGATTCTCATTTGTGGTGTTGAATTAACCAAAATTTTATAAAAAATTTATAATACAGCTTAACATCTAATTCAATAATAATATTTTAGCTGTAATTA
Organism: Cantharis flavilabris; assembly: GCA_949152465.1. Taxonomy (NCBI): domain Eukaryota; kingdom Metazoa; phylum Arthropoda; class Insecta; order Coleoptera; family Cantharidae; genus Cantharis; species Cantharis flavilabris. Next base: position 45,183,283 of record OX424436.1, read on the forward strand.
TATTAAATAATTGTGATTTTCATAATTTTTTGATAATTTAGATTTCCAAATAATGAATTTTTTTTTATTAGAAAGTTATATTTATAATAATAAATTATATAGACCCAAAACATTGCATAATATCAATATCTGTTAGGTTAGCACTTACTGAACAAGTTTTAAACTACATATAAGTTCTAAACTACATACGTTATTACAAACCGTTTTTCTTTGTATTTGGCAGTTATAATTACTTTGTGTAGCTATAATTGGATATACCTGTAACTGTGAGAAATGAAGTTATTAAAAAAATTACACTTGGCGAAAATGGGTAAAATTGAAATCATCCAACACAAACACAAAATATATTAAACTTTTGTTTTCAATTAATTTAAGTGCCAGTATAACATCTGTTTCTGTTAATATTTTTAGTTGGTTTATTAATAATTCGTAAAATCTAATTAATGTGATAGATTTTACATACATATTATATTCATGATTTAATTTACATTTCAGTTCTCGTCTTATCAATAAACTGCTTTCAATAAACAAGAAGCTGGTTTTAAGTTAACAGTTCATAATGTTACGTTTTAGAAAAACACTGAGCAAAATTTTAAATCGTTATGTTTTGTACGATTCTATGGTTAAACTAGCATTCTACATTGTAATGTTTTTATATTCAATAAAAATCTGCTGGTACTTGAACTTTTAATGATATAGTGTAATTTAGCAAAATGAAGTAGCACCTACCAGTACCAAATCCAATCTCTATACATATTTCAAAAACAATAAACAAAAATGTTTTTAAAATAACACACCAATTCTTGGTGACTAATAAGATTCTAAATTATAGAAATAATTTAAATTAAAATTGGGGGCATTGATCTACAATAATCGCAAAAAAAAATAATCATCTAGAAACTTATATGGACTGAAAGAATTCCACTAGGTAAAAAATTAAACTTTTTATATCACTGCAATAATATTTTGTTCAGCAAGTTGTATTAACTTTAATAATTAAATAATCAATACATTTTGTTGTTAGATTATAATTTAGTGCATTTCAATTTAAATTGGATATTTAGCTACTTAAAGTATTGCTTTTTAATTAAAATATGAAATTACTTTGTGTCTTAAAATGTTGTGATATTTATAATGAAAATATACTTAGCTTACTGTAAATAATAAGTCCGCATAATAAAAACATTTCATAAAGTTTTGAACAAAGTACCCTGTGAGAATTTAGTCAAACTTTATCGAATAAATTAAGTAGAAGATACATAGTAGGTAAGTATGATATAATACTACAAGATTGAAAAACAATAAATAATTCAAAATGTTTAAAAAATTAAATAAAACAGATGGATACATTTAAATCTAGTAGCCAAACTAAAGCTTAGTACGCGTCTGCGTCCATATCCGTTTCGTGTGGAAGAGCCCTTACGTTAAATTTCAACCTTCCGGAATCTCCTTAGGTTCATTAAATCAAATTAAAATATAACAAAAGTCCTACTGAACAAATCTCTTTTTTATTTCACTTATTATGCTGTTAAAATTATATTATTTTAACTTTTTAGCCAGGATAATTATTTTTGATATTTTTGGAAAATTTGTAAATAATAAATAACAGATTTTCATTTGTTAGGTATAATATACTACCTAAAAGTAAAAATAGCATATCTCAAAATACTTTAGCTCATATTCCACAAGTTGAGTTAACTAATAATTTGTTAGAAGCTTATATTATATGTATAGTATGTAGTTGGTATTTTATTGTAATAAATTGTTACTGTTGATATAATATATGGTACTTTCACTTTGTACACACATTCCTAAATTAGTGCTGCATTTATATTCATATTAATAATAAGAGTGGTTTATATTAAACTTCGTTGGTAGATTACAAACATTAATTAAAATATTTCTTCAAAAGTATTATTGCTTTTGTTTTGTTTTGTATTATTGTTAACGAATTTAAATAATAAAAAAACATTAAAAATTTTGTTTTTTAAATAAAAAATTATTTATATTATATTACTAATATTTAATATAATAAATATTTATTCAATAACTTTACAGTGAATTTAATATATTATATTAAATTAAATAATATTTTTTATGATGATAAATACTAATAATATTGTAAATGCACGAGTAAAAATAATTGACAACTACTATAATGGAAGGCGTTTAAAAGCATTCTACTGGTATGTAGATCAAGTCATAAAATCTGAAAGAAAAGTAAGGCTTTATCGAAAGCAAATATTTCTTAATAAAATTTTCATTTCATCAATAATTACACAAAAAAAACTTATAGTTATTGGTACTATAATAATTATCTTAAAATTTTTAAATATAGCTAATTTACGTGGTGAATTACATTAAAACCAATCTTTTTGGTTGAAATTCTTAGAGACTAAAAATGTTCAAAATTAACTAATGTTTCCTGATAAGAATTTGATGAATTTTAGTTGAAAGTTCGTTTGTATGTCATTGTGTGGTCGGAGTATGAAAATAATTAGTAGCAATCGCACAGGTTGAACCGCGCAACCAAATATTTTGAAATTTGGCATAAACTTACATCATAACTAAACTTAGAAAATAGGCGAGAATGGCGTAAATCCGTTGAAAAAAAATTAAACAAGTTTATGATTCAATTACTTTTGGTCCACTATTTTTTACTGTTTTATTCATTTTGTTTGACATAAATTAAATGTTCGGTTAATCACGGAGGATAACATTGTGTCTGAAATAAGCTCTCTTAAACTCTCAAACTATTGTGGGCCCGATAAGATTTCATCTGTATTTATTAAAAATTGCTCTTATCTAGCTTGGCCATTGGCCGTTATCTTCCGTAAGTCTCTAGCTGTTGTAACAAATTTTAGTAATTTGTTTTATTTTTCTAAGTACGTCCCTGCCTAGAATCTGATTTGGGGTTTGTTGAGTTTGCGTTTTGAACGAAGACGGACTTTTTGAATGTGGGTTCGATAAGTGAGTGTGTTCACGGTGTTGGTCTTGTCAAAAGATTTGGTAAGTTTTGCTTTTTCTGTAAAACTTGTAGGGAGACACCTTCATAGTGGACAAATTTGCATGTTTTTTTGATACTTTTTGGTAGTTCGATTTTTTGGTGCTTATAAAGTTGTTTTCGTTTCCGATCTTTTCATAAATTTAATTTTAATACGGCAAATTTTAATTTGCATTGACGAGCTTATCCATCGATAATATTTTATCTTAGCTCGCAAATTTTCCACAACGTTAAATTTTAATCTAAGTAAAATATTTAATTTTAAATTAATTAAATTAATTTACTTTTGGTGTGAACTACTTGTCTTTTTTATGTTTCTCCAATAGGATAATACTAAGGCAAGTAGCTACGATTTTCTTTCACCGGTTGTGGCTGTCGATTTGTCGACAGCAAACTTCTTGCAGAGATCATTTTTTTGTTTATCTGTCACCTTTTTTTTGGAACTTATGACCCTAGCTTCCGCATCATCTTCAGCTAGATAACATCAGCGGGCCTCTACAGTAAATAAAAGCTGGTTGATTTATTCCCAGCGTGTAGATAGTAAAATTCTGGATCCCCAACAAGGGAGGAGGAATTTTTTATCTCACTGGCGCCCAACGTGGGGCCCTATTTTTCGTTAAATCCTGCAGGAATTTGTTGTCGATAGCGGCACGTTTATTGTTGTTAGAAATTTTTGTGTTCTTTTGGAGACGGAGGCGATTCGATTTTCGAGTATTCCTTTAAATTGCAATTTTTGGTAGTTAAACTTTTGAGTTTGATTTTTTATTTTGCGAATTGCAATATTTTCGCTGATAAGGTGTCTCCCGATTTTGTTTTTGTTTTGTGCTATCAGTGCTGATTTGTTTTTTTTTTGGTTTCACTTTTGGTGAATTTTTTTGCTGTACTGAATAGCACAAGTATTTATTTTGACGAGACTGATTTTATAATTATCACACTTTTGTATATTAATTTGTGCGGTTACATTTTTATATTTTATTCCATCGAGTTTATTTATCATGTCAGGCTACGTAGAGGCATTAACCCGAGACGAGATAGAGGTAGAACTAAAGTTTCGCGGTTTCGATTTAGCTGTCACACATTTAGCTACTAGAAAGAAAGAACTAAAGAAATTTCGTCGGGATGAAAGTTTTAATTCCAAATTGGCTTTTCACACTTATAAACCGGACGATCCTCATGTCGACTTAAAAACTTGCGCAAAGGCTATTAAAGAGCTTACTGAGGAAGTAGACAATTTAGAAAAAAATTTAGTTCCGACTACCCTACGAGTAGTTACCTACCGATTGGCTCACTATAATAATCGGTTGGATATAATGCAGGGTGCAGGTTTTGGAGACGAACGCGATGCTTTAGTTAAAATCGTTCAAGCGCTTAGGGACCGAATAGAGAAACTCATCGAGTCGGAGGTTAGCTCTGATGATGAGGTTGGGTTAGGTGGATCGCTGGATCCAAATGTTAACAGTCCAGGTTCTCCTTTGAGGAAATCCTCGATTATACCTCCTCCCGTTTCAGCGTCAGCCATCGATCTTGTTGCTGCCCTCTCGGGGTTATTAAAGCAGAGTAAGCCTGAACATGTAGCTGTTTACAAATGGGGACTTCAATTTGATGGAAGTGGGGATTTCCAAACTGTGTTCGAATTTATCGAGAGGGCGAAGGAACTTTCTGTTTCAAGGGGTGTGAAAGAAACTGAATTGTTCGAAAAAGCAGTTGAGTTCTTTTCGGGGGAGGCGCTAGTATGGTATCGCAGCCTAGGTCCCGAAGTGACAACTTGGGAAAAACTCATAGACGAGTTAAAAACTCGATTTTTATCTCTTGATTTTAATCGAGAATATTTAGAACAGGTGCGTACGTACAAACAATTCCCTGGGGAAGCCGTTCGAACGTATATTGAATCTATGTTCAGTAAATTTAGCCGAATTCAACCACCTCCTTCTGAGGATGAGCAGTTGTGGGTTATCAGGAGAAACATGGCGCCACAGATTTCCTTAGCGATGGGTACATCAACTTGTAATACCAAATCAGCTTTTATTCAAGCAGCGCAGGCTGCCGAGCGCTTAGTAAATTGGACTACCCCTAGGGAAGTAGTAGCTACGGTGGAAAATCAACCTACAACTGTAAAACCTAATATTAAGCCTGCAAATAAGTCCTCTCGATGGAGTTCGTGTTGGAATTGCCGAGCGAAGGGCCATTCTTTTAAGGATTGTCCTAAACCTCGCGAAACCTTCTGTTTTAAATGCGGGAGTCCGGGAGTCTCTGTTGTAAACTGTAGGGGTAACCACACAAAAAACGCGTCAGGGCCAAGTGGCGTCGCGGCGCGTCACTGAGTAGGGCCATCAAAGCCGACAAGCAGGGATGGGGAGATTGGTTGGAAAAAATCAGCGCCTTTTGCGGAACTACTACCAATTCTTCCGCTTTGCTTACTCATCCTAGGTCAGACCATCGACCTCACGTCCAACTAAGCATAAAGGGGGTGCAACTAACAGCATTGCTAGATTCCGGTGCTAGTGTTTCGATACTAGGCACCGATGGTCATTATCTGATTAACCAACTGGATTTGAGTTTTGCTAAAGGCGATTTGGTCACTTTGCGGTCAGCAGACGGAACTCCGCAAAATATTTTAGGTAGGGTGAAGTTGCCCATTTCGGTTTGTGGAGTTGTCCGTATGCTAGAAGTATTAGTTTGTCGCAGTATTAGTACATGCTTAACTCTAGGGGTTGATTTTTGCAAGTTGTTTGGGGTCACGGTAGATTTTAAACAGAATCAATTTTTTGTTGATAGTTTGGAGTCTATTGATTTTGTTAGAGAGGCTAGTGACCTCAGCATTGAACAACAAGTTGCACTCGCCGATATGAAAGATAAATTTAAAACTTTAGATGGTGTTGGGTTATCTAGAACCAACAAGGTCGTACACCATATCGATACCGGGGATGCTGCCCCTATTAAACAACGAGCGTATCCTTTAAGTCCTGCGATGCGTAAAATAGCTTACGCCGAACTTGACAAACTTTTGGAGCAAAATGTTGTTAGACCTAGCAAATCTCCTTGGTCATCTCCGATTTTGCTAGTCAAAAAATCTGATGGTTCTTATCGCCTGTGCTATGACGGACGTAAGCTGAACCAAGTTACAAAAAAGGACGCTTTTCCGATACCTCGGTTGGAGGATATTTTGATGAGGCTCAGGGATGCAAGGTACATAACATCCATAGACTTGCGAAAAGCTTTTTACCAAGTTCCCTTGTCTCCCGAGTCTTGTGAGAAAACCGCCTTCATTGTACCTGGGAGGGGTTTATTTGAGTTTCTTGTGATGCCCTTTGGCATTTCTAATGCGCCTGGTACGTTACAGCGTTTATTGGAATTTTTGTTCGGTCCCTTGTTGGGGGAGCAATTATTTATTTATGTAGATGATTTTATCATTGTAACGCGTACCTTCGAAGAGCATCTCAGAATTCTCGACCAGGTATATTCTCGCTTGAAGGAGGCCAACCTAACAATTAATTTGGAAAAGTGTCAATTTTGCCGTCCGTCATTAACATTTTTAGGGCATGTAGTTGACAAAGCCGGATTGCACACAGATCCTGCTAAGGTGGAGGCAATTACTAAATTGCAACGACCTACTACCGTCACTGGGGTTAGACGTTTTATCGGCATGGTTAGTTGGTACCGACGCTTTGTACCAGATTTTGCAACCCTTACAGCGCCGATTACCGGGCTGATTAAGGGTAGGGTTAAGCGCCAGTCCATTTCATGGACTCCTGAAGCCGAAGCGTCTTTCTTAAAGTTAAAAGAACTTTTGGTCTCCGCTCCCATCCTAGTAGCTCCGGACTTTGATCAACGATTTTTCATTCATTGCGACGCATCCAATTATGGATTGGGGTGCGTATTAACACAGGGCGAAGGCGATAATGAACATGTGATAGCTTACGCATCGCGGACACTTAATAAAGCAGAGCGCAATTATTCGGTGACCGAACGCGAGTGTTTGTCGGTGATTTTTGGAATTGAAAAGTTCAGACCCTATGTGGAGGGTACTGACTTTACAGTAGTCACAGATCACTACTCGCTGTTATGGCTCATGTCTATGAAAGATCCGACAGGTCGTTTGGCTCGGTGGAGTGTTCGTCTATCACAACATAATTTTAACATCGTTCATAGAAAGGGTAGTTTAAACGTTGTTCCAGACGCCTTGTCTCGCTCTCCCTTAGAGGTATCATCTTTGGAGTTATCAGAGGATGATTTTGATGCTTGGTATCGGCGCATGTTGGCTAAAGTTAGTCAGAATCCGACGCAATTTCCAGATTGGCGAATTGAACAGGGTAATCTTTTTAAACTCATTACCAACAAGCATGATGTTCTATCTAATTTAATTGAATGGAAGCAAGTGATTCCGAGATCTCGACGTAACGAGATTATGAATTTGTGTCATGATGATCCCACCTCGGCTCACTTGGGTACTTCCAAAACATTTAATAAGATCCTTGAATTATATTATTGGCCAAAAATGCGTGCGGATGTGGGTAGATATGTGCGTCGGTGTCAGGTATGCTTAGCTTCTAAAGCTTCACAAGGGGGACGGTACGGGTTGATGGGCAGCGAAAAGAAGGTACGTTTTCCCTTTCAGTGTATCTCGGTAGATCTAATGGGACCATTTCCTAGGTCAACAAAAGGGAATACCATGTTGCTGGTGGTATGCGATTGGTTTTCTAAATTCCTATTGGTACACCCTATGCGTAAGGCTACGTCGAAGAAAGTCTGTGAGTTTTTAGAGAATCAGGTCTTCCTGATATTTGGGGTACCACAGATTTGTATGGTGGACAACGGTCCACAGTTTATCAGTAAGGAGTTTAAGAAGCTGATGGTTGATTATAGTGTAAATCATTTATGGTATAATGCCTCTTACCATCCACAGGTCAATTTTGTTGAAAGATACAATCGCGTGTTGGGGACGGCCATAAGATCGTATGTGGGAAAAAATCATCGAACTTGGGACGAACAAATCCATCAGATAGCTCATGCTTTGCGCTCAGCCACTCACGAGGTGACGGGCTTTACTCCATCCTTTTTGAATTTAGGTCGTACAGTACCCGCAAGGGGAGATTATTATGGTCGCGTCCGAGATTTAGGAGAGGAGGACTTGTCCATTGCTAACCGTGAGAAGCTTGCTCAGGATATGAATAAGTTAAACGAGCTCTATTTTGATGTTACTAAACGCTTAAATGCCGCTTACCAGCGTAATGCTTCGCATTATAATTTTAGGAAGCGCACCGTACGCTGTAAGGTGGGAGACATAGTTTGGCGTAGGAATTTTGCTTTATCCAAAGCAGTGGATAATTTTAGTAGTAAGTTAGCTCCTAAGTACATCAAATGTAGAGTTCGCGAAGTCACAGGTCCTTTAACATACCGATTAGTTAATGAGCGGGGTAAAGATGTTGGGATTTTCCACGTCAAAGATTTAAAACAGCATCCTCGGGATGATTTAGGCGAGACGGACGTGAAGGATGAGCATAACCATGGTTAGTGGTTAATACAAGGGTGGAGGATGGGTTATGTTGTAACAATTTGGTCAATGTACATCTTAGATCAGTTATTAATACAAAGGGTGGAGGATGGGTTGTTATTGTTGTCACTATTTTGATCGTTTAACATCAAGATACGGTCGGTAAATTTTTTGTTTCAATTAATAGCGGACCATCTTGGCTATTAATTGCACCATCGGAGATTACATCTCAAGTACTAAATAGTTACCAATACTGCTGTAGATAAGATCTGTTGACTCTTTAAGAGTCGAATTTGTTAGATTTTTTTATTTTTTTATTGCTTTAGTTTCTATGTCCCAAGGACGCTGATTGCCTTGGTCCGAAACATTTTTTTGGTGCTGCTGGGGGTGTGTATTTAATTTAGATACCCTTGCGAGCCGTGTGAAGTGGGTCCTATGTGGTCCATCTCTTTCCAAGCACTAATGGTGATTAGCATGCAATTACCATAGTGTTGTTTTGAATTTTTTTGTTAGTAGAATACAGGTCCGATGCGGTGCTGTATTCAAATTTTGCAAAGTCGACGCTATTGGTTAGAAACGCCTTTTAAGTCGCAGTTTTTTTGTTGGCTAGTAGAAGTGTTACGCACTCAGTCACTTCGAGATTCACGCTTAGGCGGATGTAGATTTACAATATTTGTAGTTCTAGTGAATTCTCACCTTTTGTTTATTTTTTTGGGTTATTTTATTCTACGGTAGTCTGATTGAGTATCATGATTTTTTTGACTTATTCAAATAAGTTTATTTTATGTTTTATTTCTTCAGTAGTGGAGGTAGCTGTTTGAACGACGTACTCACACACCTTGGTCAGTCGAAACGTTGAAATAAGCTTCCATCTAGTTGAGTTACCGTCTTGACCCGGGTCAGAAATCTTAGGGGGGGGCCGTGTAACAAATTTTAGTAATTTGTTTTATTTTTCTAAGTACGTCCCTGCCTAGAATCTGATTTGGGGTTTGTTGAGTTTGCGTTTTGAACGAAGACGGACTTTTTGAATGTGGGTTCGATAAGTGAGTGTGTTCACGGTGTTGGTCTTGTCAAAAGATTTGGTAAGTTTTGCTTTTTCTGTAAAACTTGTAGGGAGACACCTTCATAGTGGACAAATTTGCATGTTTTTTTGATACTTTTTGGTAGTTCGATTTTTTGGTGCTTATAAAGTTGTTTTCGTTTCCGATCTTTTCATAAATTTAATTTTAATACGGCAAATTTTAATTTGCATTGACGAGCTTATCCATCGATAATATTTTATCTTAGCTCGCAAATTTTCCACAACGTTAAATTTTAATCTAAGTAAAATATTTAATTTTAAATTAATTAAATTAATTTACTTTTGGTGTGAACTACTTGTCTTTTTTATGTTTCTCCAATAGGATAATACTAAGGCAAGTAGCTACGATTTTCTTTCACCGGTTGTGGCTGTCGATTTGTCGACAGCAAACTTCTTGCAGAGATCATTTTTTTGTTTATCTGTCACCTTTTTTTTGGAACTTATGACCCTAGCTTCCGCATCATCTTCAGCTAGATAACATCAGCGGGCCTCTACAGTAAATAAAAGCTGGTTGATTTATTCCCAGCGTGTAGATAGTAAAATTCTGGATCCCCAACAAGGGAGGAGGAATTTTTTATCTCACTGTTGGTCATTTTCCAATTAAGTGGAGAACCGCCAAAGTGATTCCAATATTCAAGGCAGGCAATCGAAGGGATGTCAGTAATTATCGAGCGGTTTGTATTGTGTCCGGATTTTCTAGAATTTTTGAATTGATTGTGACTGACACTCTGGTCCTTCACATCAACAAGGTTGTGATCAGCAATCAACATGGGTTTGTTTCAAGACGATCTACATGTACTAATCTCTTAAGTTTTACTGACTTTGTTACCTCCGCTTTGGAGGGTGGAAAAGCAGTGGACTGCGTTTTTACCGATCTAGCTAAGGCATTTGACCAGATCCCTGTAAATATTCTGCTATTGAAACTGGAAAAATTATATTCCGTTTTAAATCCACTATTATCTTGGTTAAAGTCTTTCTTGAGTGAGCGTTCTTAACTGGTGGTAGTCAATGGACACATATCTTTTGACTTCGATGTCACTTCTGGAGTTGGGCAGGGTTCTAATTTAGCTCCCATACTTTTTATATTGTACATCAATGACGTTCAATCGGTTATTAGATATTCAGAGTTTTGTAATTGTTTGCCGACGACATGAAAGTATTCAAAATGATTTCATCTAGAGACGACTCTGTGTTGTTCCAAAGTGACATCGATCGATTGTACGGCCGGTGCAACAGTAATAGTCTGAAATTAAATATCAGCAAATATAAAGCCATGAAATTTACCCGAAGGAGAGATAACACACTCTTCTCCTACAAAATCAATGACCAACTACTGGATAGTGTGTCTGTCTTTAAGGATTTGGGAATTGTTCTTGATCCATCCTTGTCCTACACCTCCCATCTGGACTCAATAATTTCCAAAGCTAACAGGATGTTAGGTTTCGTGACCAGATCCACACATGAATTTACTGATACCAGATCACTAATTTTGATATATTCTGTTTTCGTGAGATCTATTCTTGAATATTGTACAACAATATGGTGTCCTTCGTATACCACTCATATCAATCGAATTGAGGGGATTCAACGGAGATTTATCAGAATGCTTTGTTTCAAAAATCGAATGAATTACAGTTCCGACAATTACAGTGACTTATTGGATTACTTTGGTATGAAGTCGTTGTCTGCAAGAAGATCTATCTCTGATTTAATGTTACTTTTTAAGATTCTGAACTGCATTTTAAACTGTTCGAATTTGTTGTCTTTGTTCGAGATCAAAGCTCCAGTGAAAAACCTGCGAGATAAATCAATTCTTGTTGAAAAACTTCACAAGTCCATCTTTGGATAACACTCTGCTATAACCAGAATGAGTCATTTGGCAAACTTGATCAGTCGAGAGCGCAATGATTTTGATATATTCATGAACAATATTTCGAAGTTCAAGCGGTTGTTAATGGAACATTGCTGAACGTTATCTTGTATCTTCTCCAGTTATTGGCAATTGCCGTTAATAAAGTTATTATTATTATTATTATTAATGTCGATGGTTCGAATTAAAAAGAAAATAACATTTTAAGTTTTATATAAATAACATTTAACTTTTCTATAATATTTATTTTCAAGATGTCTAAAAATTACATTAATATTTAGGCAACGAATGGGTGACCACTTGGGAATACCGTGTGCTGTTGCCCAGTTGTTTCTTTCTATTCTAAAGAATTTGTTATTTAACATCCAAAACAAAGAAAAACAAACATTGTTTGTTTGTTTGTTTGTTTGTTTATTTATTTATTTATTTACTTACTCTGTTGAACAAAAAATCCCAATTGTGAGATGTGTGCCAAACGTAAGAAATTCAACTGTTGGAAAAATTAAAATCAAATTAAAATAAAAAATTAATCGACATGCTACGGAGAGGGAAACCGCAGTTCAATGGTTAGTGGCGCCGACTACACTGTTGTGTTCTAAAACCGAAGTTATATCTACAGGCTATGCTTTTAGCAAAGTTAGTTCCCTACTAGAATATACCTTACAGTCAAGGGTAAACTTGATTAAAAAAAAAGGAAAAGAAGTATTATAATATTGTATATAATAAAGTATATAATTTTTATATAAATTTAGTCATATTATGTTTATGATTCTTGTTAAGCTAGTAATATTCCATTATAATAGATCCATTTCCACAGCATTCTAACGACTGCCACTATGCAATGAACGAGCGGTCAATATTAACTGACGTTGAATATAGCAAGAAACAAGTTTTTGGGGACGCTTATGCCATTCATTTAATACTTCAAGTGGCTCCTTTATCTATAAAAGAAATATAATAATAATATCAGGTTGATGCTTAAGTTTATAAAAATGAACATTTCCGACATATCCTTTTGTTTGAATTTAACCGAGGAGTTAAGGCATCAGATACCGATAGAACCATTAATTTGTGCCGTTGACGGAGAGATCTCCATCGTGAAAAATACTGCACGAAAATGGTTTTTTGTTTCAATAAAGGAATTTTGATATGAGTGATCTCCCACATTCGGGGACACCATCTAATGACCATTTCATGAAGACCAATTAAATGCTTCAATTCGTGATGATTTACGTCAATCTACTCGGGAATTGGGCAATATATGATGAATTGTGTTTTAAATTTTAAATTAAAAAAAACCGCTACGAACTTATGCATCAACCTTATTATCTATTTTGTATTCTAATCTTCCAATCTAAAACACCAAGAGCAAACTTAACACTCCTTAAAGATAAAAGTCTGATAATGATGTTAACCTAAATGAATAAAATTGTGATGTGTAATAAATAATGCATACCCACCTCATCACTTATTAATTTATCTATAAACGTAACGCATACAATGGCTGCTTTAATCCCAGCATGATGAGTTATAGCTGCAAATGGAATACCTTGCATTTCAATATTAACTACACCTTGTTGGTGAATTTTTTTTATATATGCTCTCCTTTCGGTTTCTGAAAATTCACAAAAAGCTCCATCTCGGCGGCCTTGTCCTAAAAAATTGCAAAATATTTGATGAAGAGTATAATAATATAATATATGTAAGTGAAAGCTACCTTCGTAAAAATCAGAAGTACACATGGTTTTTCCAGAAATAGTACAATATGAATCGTTTAGATCTGCTAAAGCTTTTAATTCTCCTACTAACATTCTATCTAGTTTAACTGGTCGTTTAACTATGTTACCCAGAATCGGCTATAAAAAAAGTATTAAATTATTTTTGTGATTAATAAAATTCAAATCGGACCACTTCATAGTAGCTATTCATCATGGCATCAACTACATCTTCAGATATTACTACGGTGCCGCATTCCAAAACCAATACCTCCACACACACCAATTCTGAATAGTACAGGATCTTTTATTTTGGCGTAATAAATTAATTTTATAATTTCAGTTAAAATAATGCTCATTGATGAAGGTCCCATACCAGTCTATTAAAAATTATTCAATAGTTACAACAAATCATAATCTGTTCTAGTATCTATACTTACACTAACAAACAAAACGGGACCAACTTTGTATATAGCACAACGAGAAACGTTACCATAAGGAATTATTTTATCACAGTGAATGTTATTGCCAAGTAGATTTAAGAAGTCGCGGGAAAACTCTTCCATATAGAAGGGTGTTCCTCCCATACAAAAAAACTGTAAATATTAGATATTTTTCATTAACCAATTTAATATTTTCGATGTTTTCGATGACCAATCTACCAATTATGTTTAGGAGAAAATTTTGGTTGTTGTTTTTATTTGTTATGATTGTTAGAACTTTATTTAATTTTCTCTTGCTTTTCAATTAAACGACTTGAAAATAATTTTTTAGACATCTTTGGCCGGACATCAAAGCAATTATAATAAATATTTTAATAGAAAGAATCACATTTCAATCATCAATCAAAAAAATTTTCGCATCCTGAATTTCAACTTTACAAAGTTGAATTATTTTATTTTATTTTACCCCCGGTAAATACTCCCTAGGGAAATTTTACCCCCAGTAAAAAATGATTAGAGAGTAAAATTTCACTAGGGAATTTTTACTGGGGGGTAAAAAAGTTCAAAATATTCTTAGTGAATTTTTACTCCCTTATGAAATGTTTTAGGTAAATAAGAAATAAGGTTCTTCTTCCAGTTTCATGATGTCTCTTTTTAGTTGCTGCAGATCTTCTAAAACAGTTGTTGTCGAATTATTACATCACACTGAGATTGGAGTAGATTGGATCATTGGATCGTGTATTTATTAATTTCGTAGTTACAATTTTCGATAACTTCTTCGGGTAGGTTAAAACTTGTTAATATACCATTATGTACTGATTTGTAAACTTCGAGATTTATTTTTGTATCAGCAATTGAACAATAATTGTGTAAGTCTTGATTTTGCAGCTTATAATAATCTTTTGGCAAATTGTTTGAAGAATGCCTTGAAAACAATTTTCTAGCCATTTTTCCTCAGTTTTTCATTTCAAAGAGTATTGAGTTGGTATTATTAAAATTTGAGAATAGGAATTCGTAATAAAGTAGGATTAAGGATAGGTATTTCCAATATCTTTACCATTTGCTATCACAAACAAGAGAAGAAAGTTTTTTGAAGTTAAAGGTAAGAACTAAGTATCTGAAAATTTCAAGTTTTTTCTTTTATCAAACCTGTACAACTTGTAGCTTGAAATATGTAAATTCCTAAAATTTTGAAATTTGAAGCAAAGATTCTTTTCACGACTAGTTGACTGAACGAGTCGATCTAAATGTTTTCTTCTCGTATGATGTGTGCACTTTGATATCAGAGATCGATTTGACTTTTATATTCAACAGCTCAGACACTGAAGTCAATTGAAAATCACAAAAAATCAATAAAATACCCGTATTTTAATACCATATTATTTTTCAGGTATATAAATTATGTAAATGTTTATATTTTCTTCTAGAAACTACCATGTTTTAGTTTCAGAATGCCATTGTGGTCGACTAGATGTCTCGAATAGAAAAAAATTTTACAGCTAAAACCGCTAAGCACAAAAATAAGACTTTTCAATTGCTTGATTTTGTGTGGATCGGAAGTGGCAAGTGAAAAAATTAAATCCTTCTGGATTTTAGTCTTTGGAACCCTAAAGAACATTTCCACAAAGTTTAATGAAAATCTAAAATAGTGCATCAGCAAGGATTTCATGATTTCATATGGAAATAACTCTAATTTATTTAACTATTTATAAGCTACTTTATATACCAACATTTGTGTAAATTCTTCCAAGTATGGCTAATTTTATGTATGTAATAATAATTACAATATTCAAAAAATCATCATAAGTTAGTACATTCCACGCAACAACAATTACAAAATAATTTATAAAATAATATCCTTGATAAATTAATCATGATTTTTCAACGTTTTAATGATTGTATTAGATGACTTGTCATAAGCTATGTAATAATATCTACTTATACATTTTTGCAAAAAAAAGTACCTACTGATTTATTGCAACTATCCAATTTTGAATAAAAAATTTTAAACTTGATCATAATATTAAATTCTCCTATTAAGATTTCTTAATTTTTGATTTGTTTGTTAACCGAGCACAAATTTTGTTTAATAACTTGAACAATATCGCAATGACAATAAAAACTAGTAGCAAACAAACTCCTATCACATCTAATAAATAGAATTGATAATTAGGAATGTCTATTGCTGGATTTCTAAAATGTTGTGTTCCATTGTGTCTTATGACATATTCTGTCCACCAAACTGCTCGTTCTAATCCTTTCATGGGTTCATCAAGAACTAACTTGGAAAGTTCTCTAACTCGGTTCTTATACCTACGACATTAATTTATTATTAATTTGAAAAAGATCATGTTTGCTTATTATACTTGGGGTTATCTATTACTTCTATAATTGTACTTGCAAATATATTTTTATCAAACGTATTATGATCCACCGATAAACCCATACCCTTAACAACAACCCGTTTGATGTTTGACTCTTGATCGCCGAAAAATGGCATTCCAACTATCGGTATGTGATTATGTAAAGCTTCTTCGAGTGATTGTAAACCACCTTGTGTAATAAATAATTTAATATTTGAATGTCCTGTAAATAAAATATTACAAAACAAATAATTAACAAAAAGTATTCCAAGTTAAGATTACTTAAAACGTCTTGCTGAGGTAACCATTTTGAAATCATAACATTTTTAGGCAATCCATCCAACTTCTCCAATTCGAATTTCCACAATATTTTGTAAGGAAGTTTTGAAAATGTTTCCAAAATTACCTTCAAAGTTTCTTTTCTTAAATCTTTACTTTTTACGTTTGATCCCAAACTGAAATAAATGCAACCTTCATTTGCTGAGTCAAGAAATTGCTTTAAATCCTACAACAAATATGTTTTTATTCCAATTTTGTTATAATATTATTATTATTAGTAATACTGTAATATTTACCTTTGGTAAGGGCTTGGTTGGTTTTATATGAGTACCTCCTCCAATATAAATAACATTTGGCGGAATAGATCGCACTCGATACATGATCTGATCGGAGTTAACGAAAAGCATGCTTAAATTTTTTGTCATCTCATCAATAGTAGGATATCCCTTTCCAAAATTGTTTTCAATAGTTTGTTCCAGTTGACCGTAATAACTTTCAAAAACGTATTCGATTAATAAAGTATATATTACACTAGTAAATCTATCGAGAAACGATAATTTCTCTTCGCAGGGCAAAACAACATCTGGATTTAATACTGGATGCGAAGAGCTACCAATTTGTCTATAAACGCTTCCCCATGGGTCCAATGAAGATATTGAAATATAAGGACATTTAAAACGATGACCAAAAGCAAACATGACTGGATAAAAAAATTCTGTAATTACTAAATCAAAATGCTCGGTTTCATTTTTAATTATCGCTTGCATTTCTGGCTGCTCCATCTGTTTTTCTGCGATATAATTCATTGTACCAAAAAACAACGACAAGAGAGAATACAAATTCATAGGGGCCTCTTCAACTTTTCCAGCAATATTTTTATTCCATAAATTGTAAGATAAATCGTGGACATTAATTTCTGTTAAATTCGTTAACGAAGGATCATTTATTGGATCGGCAGTTAGTACGATCACTTGGTGACCACGTAAGGATAGTTCCTTCCATAGCGGTTGAAATACAATTTGATGACTATATGAAGCTGTTGGCGACAATCCTAGTATACGCGCACCATTGCAGTATTTGAATACAGTCAAAATGGCAATTGCTGCTATAATATTCATGATTTGAATTTTTATTAGCAAAAATCTAAAAAATATATAATAAATTATTGATTCTTTAAAAATTAATTTAAAAAATAGTTTTAACTGACTTACTATTATAATCAATATTGAAGTTTCAAGTTTTTAAAATTCCATAGAAGAAACGTTCATGTCAGCATTACAATAAATAATATATAGGTACATAATTTTTTTTAACTTATAAATAGGTACACCGTCATTATATTAAATTACCCGATTCATTCTTTAAATTATGGGTAGAACTTATGTTGTATCATGCAAGATTTAATTAAATTTTTAAACTTAATTTACATAAATTGTTTATTAATTATGGGTCAGGTACAGTACCAGTCGGTAAATACACTAACGGAAATTCATAAAAAGGTAGAGAAAGTAAAGCGGAATAAAAAATATCTTATTGGTGTAAAATTGTGACATCATCAGACCAATTTGTTTCGTATTAAAATCTTAAAAATGTGAAACTTTTACTGTTGGTTAAAGTTTTTGTTAAAATAGAGTGGAAATTAACATAAAAGCAAACGTAGTTTTTAAGATCTGTTAACTATTAAAGAAAAAAAATATAATTAAAACCTTATCATATTGCGTTATATTTAAGTTGTTTTTGATTATTTATATTGACTTCGGAATGAGATTTTGTAAGATTGTAGTACCCTAAGGGTCTTCGTTTGTTAATAAAGTAAGAGAGCACGAAAATACCTTTTAAAAAAATTTAAAATTTCAAAATTAAATATTATATTTTTAAATTTATTTCTTAACTTATAATAAAATCATGTCACAACAGATTTTTATAATTTTAATTTTATGTTACTTTTAAAAGAATTTCGTTTATTTTTGAATAGAAGATGTACAAAATTAAATATATTTTTTGTAAAAATTAAATATTTAATTTTTTCTCTAAGTATTAGTGGTCCCTAAAATATCCTTAATAGTATTCTGCAAAAATGTGACAGATTTTATTAAATTTACCTTTTTATTTGCCCTGCTACTTTTCAGCGAAATTTTCATTTTCAAATCTTATTTTGGAAATTTCTCATTAAAAAAGATCTAAATTTTATGATTTAAAGTTTTATCAAATTAATTAGATGACCTACACTAGTACTACGTGTATCTTGAATGTTTGATGTTGACACACGCACTTCCTGATGCTTGACTTCAACAGTGTTTTCCAATAAATCCAAGTTCAAAATTAAAATCACAATAGATTTTCTTTAATAAAATAAACGGAATCTAGCTACAGCGCCAGGGAGGGGCCAGGGTTGTCACGATCCCACTCTATTAATTGATGTGTCCAGCCAAATTTTTTAGAATATACGTTTTACTTTTTAGGCGCTTATTTCAATAATGTGTTTTTTTGAATTTATTTATAAATATTGTGTGCCCCTGCCCACCCCAAAAATATTGAACCTAATTTGTGCCCACCCATTTTAAAAATGCTGCCGCCGTCACTGATTATATCGCTGTACAAGAATAACTACTAGGATAAGTTAAAAAATCATAGTTTTGAGAAAAAGCAATTTAAAGATTAAGATTAAATAGTAAACAGCCTTTTCTCCAAACGTCACGAAAGTCAGCTGTTTCATTATCAATTTTAAACACGAAAGTAAGACTTTTCCTTAGCGACATACATAAAACCACGTGGGGTAAAGATTTTTTCGAAAGTAAACCTTCGGCGGCAGGAAAAAAATAACTAGACATGTGACATTATTTTAATAAAATTGAGTAATTTTAATATCTATCTTTTCTAAAAATTATTTTAAGTTTATTTACCATTTCAAATACAACATTTTAGAAAAAAAACTCAAAATAAAAAATTTTAAGTAAATTTGTGGTTTTTAGTACTATGTATTTATGGTTAAATTCAAAAAAATATAAGAATAATACAATACGTAGAAAATACGTGTTAATTGTCTCTTTTTTAAATTTTTTGAATTTTGATTTTCTACGTATTGTATTATTCTTATATTTTTTTGAATTTAAAATTTTAGAGCGTAATTTAAAAATAAATAGATATAAACTTTGACTTTGACAGAGTTAATCTTTCCATCCTAATAAAACAATATACTATTTTTATGAAAGGAACTGAACTGTTCTATTACAAAAAGAAGAAGTAAACAGTAAAATGCTATTCTACGTAATTTAGATGACAATTTTAATAAAGTAATAACAAATCTTTAATTATTTTTATTCTGAGGTGATTTAGCATTGTCTAAAACCGAAGGTTCAGTCACGAAAATTCAATGCGCCGTCATCTTAAGGGGGTGTACAGCACCTCCCTCGTGTGTTAAAAATTGCAGAGATTTTTTACAAAAGTTCAAGTGGCGGGAACTGGAACGTCCAGATACTAAATGTATAATAAGTTAGTAATGCCCGGACGCGCAACAGGTCGGGGCGTAAAGGTAACAGGTCAAGTATAAGAAGTGACCGGACCGACGGCTGAACTGTTCTTAAAAAATTGTTAGCCAGCAGATCGAACTCAGGGTACTGGCTCGGTAAAGGTAAAATAAATTGCCCCTTAGGCTAGCTCAGAGCAAGGATTCCCAAATAAAAAAAATATTATGCTCTATTCCTAATTGGTGTTGAATACGGAGTGTTGCTATGAGAAATCGCTCCGAGAGCAAGCCAAAGATAGTGAGATTGAGCGCCACGCAGTTAATACTCCATAAACAGATGCAACAAAACCACCTGAACTGCGAAGGTAGGTTCTGGAAAAAAAAAGGATCTAGAGTACCACCCAGAATAACTAAAATTGAAAGCAAATTGTGCAGATTTATTAAATTTAATTCCCCAAAAGGGGCAAAGAACAAATAATCAAAATATATTGAGTTACCCTCTAATCTTACTAAAACTCAATATTAGCTATTTATTATACAAGTGTCTTATAAGGCAAATAAGTTACGAAAGAAATATTTAGCCACGAGAGCTTGCTCGAGTGGCTAATTTTTCTTGAGTAACTTATTTGCTGTTAAGACACGTGTGTAATACAAAGCTTGATCCAATATCTCGTAATAATAGTTTAAAATGTAATTAAAAGTTTTGACATTTGACGTTTTAAAATATCAAATTTAAATTATGAAAACTAGTAAGTAGTAGGTGTACTCATAATTTACAGATAAGTCAATAGTGTGTAATTATGAATTCATAAGTCCACTAGTGTTTTATAGACCCCATAAGATATGTAAAATCGGCATTATTATGCCTTCATAAGATAGAGGTGTTGGATAAAATACTAAAAATGTAACATGTAATATATGAATACCACGTATACGTATACTAGGCGTACAGTAATCGATACACGCCTCTGGATTAACTCCAGGATAAGACAATATTATAAGAATAGTGATTATAGTGATTTATACGAGTAATAAAAAATAAAGTAAGAGTAAGCACGGCCCAATATTTTATGTTTTGAGTAAAATATAAAGATATTATAATAAAATAAAGCAATAAATCTGACGAACACAACAGATCTTATCTTATTATTCTGGTAGGTAAAAACTGGAGTCTGGAGTCGTAATGGCTGTCGATGGATAATTGAAACTGGAGCGGCAGATCGGTGTTGCAGCGATGATATAAGACGATTCTCGAAACGAAAATATAACAAATGGTCAGCAGAACTTCGAAAACGCTGAATCAAAACCATAAGACGAAACCAAACGTAAAAAACAACCGTACGAAAAAGAACGTACAAAAAGATCCTAAAAAATAGATATAAGGACTTGATCAAAGTTTGATAAAAACAATACCTCTGATGTTTGAGGGTGCAAAAGTGAAAATTAGAGTTATGGTGTGAATCCTAGATGTAAGAAATCGGAGCAGATGAATCCTTCAAAGAAGATCGGATCGGACAAAATGCTTGAAAGTCGGTAATTCCAATCCAAAATCGGTGACGATAAAAAATCCCACAAAAATCGTCAACCGATATGCTCGTCGAAAAGAAGAGAATAATTAAAACTAACTAATTAATAGCGAATCTACAAACCAAAACTAAATCTAATGTGAAAATTATCTGCAAGCAGATAACTGGAGAAAATGTGTTTTAACAAAATAAATTCAATATAATACTGCAATGCTACCTATGCAAATTTAATATAAATTTAAGTAAAAAACCTTAAAAATTCGCTTATAAATTCAGGACCGTAACAAAATATAATATTAAAACAGTTTCTTTTGATGAAGTGATCATAATAATATGAAAGAGGATGGTTTATAAAAAATTTAAATTAGTGCGAGAAGTTTTTACCAGCAAAAAAATTCTTGTTAAAATCTCAAATAATGTTAGCATATGAAAAATTTGATTTTATTATATTAATTATTTAATAATAATTAGAGCAAAAATAGCTGTAGTTAAAAATTTCTTTGCATAACCGGTAGCGTAATGTTTGTAAGTTTGTTACATAACTAGTTTCGTAATGAAATATGTTGGGCAATAAATTACATAATGATCCGATACGCGACAAGTCGACGACTCCCACTCGGCGACGGTCAACTCGGCGACGGTCAACTCGGCGAGTGGTCGAATTGATAGATTCGTGGTATAGATTACATACTGAAAATTTATATAAACTACTATAGTTGTATTTCAGAATAACTAATAAATATGGATTTAACGCCGAGTTAACCGTCGCGTCGCCTAGTCGACCGTCGCCGAGTTGACCGTCGCCGAGTTGACCGTCGCCGAGTTGTCCGTCGCCGAGTTAAAAATAAAAATGATCTAACGTGAAAAGTCACAATAAAGTGATACTTCCTTATCATAATTTGTAACGTTCGCTGGAAATTTACTAGAAATTCATCATTCACACTATCCGTAACTTTAAAATTTGAACGGTCTCTGTCCTTTCCGTTTATCACCAATTTTTAAATTAATTTTAAATTTTAAAGTAATTTTACCTATCCAAATAATAAATATTATGGGAATTCTAATTTAAATTAATTATTACATTTAATTTCATAAAACACAGTAGGTACGTCGCATTTAGAACGAATTTAGAACATTTAGGACTTACATTTTTAATTGTTAATATTGTAGTAATCTAAATTTTGTAAATTACAATAATTATTATTCGAAAACTTTTGTCAATAAAAGTTTATTTAGAATTTAAATTTTTAAAAATAGGAGTGTGCACACTTATAAATCGATTTGATACCAATTGCGACCTATACATACTTGTTATTTTTTGTATTTGTGTTCATTTACCAAATTTAATTTTCTTTTCGCTCAATTACAATCTATATAAATTTTATGTGTTTAGTTTATTTGTTTTTTTTTGTAAGCAAATTTTTTGTTCTGTTTGTGTGTTCTTATGTTGGGTGCCGGAAAATTGCTTGAAAACAATTGCTCGAAGGAAAATTACTCGAAAACAATTGCTCGAAAAAAAATTCCTCGAATGAACAATTCCTCGAAAGCCAATTGCTCGAATAGCAATTGCTCGAAAACCAGTTCCTCGAATAAATAATTGCTCGAATAGCAATTGCTCGAATTTATTAATCTTTTTGATTAAAATTTTAAAATTTTTTAAATTTAAATTGAAAAAATTGAAGTTACAAAATTTATAAAAATTTAAAATAATCAGTCAATTTGGAATGTAGTGAGTTCGAAACAAAAAAATATTTTAGGGTAATTCCGGGAGAGACGAACCACGTTTTTTATAAACGGAATATTTAAGAAAATAAATTTAAAACTAAATAAATTTTATTCCGAAGATATTAAACACATTATGTACACATATAAACAAAAAATTGCTTTATTTATACTAAAAATAAAAAAAGAAAAAATATGACGTGTGGTCCAACTCACCCTACTGCTAAGGTTGAGATGAACCACTAACAATAACCACAACCATAATGTATTAACTAGCAATATTACTATTAGTATATATTAGTGAATGGGAACAACAGAAGATAATTGAATAGTATTAAACATCAACATTAACAATAACAAAATGGAGTTTATTAGAAGTGAAAAAGGTAAGGATAAATTATTAATCGAAGGGTATTTGTTTATTCAAGATAAAATTATATTTTAACACATAATTCGTCGTTATGTCATGTTCATAAAGACTTTCGAGTCTCGATCAAGATCTACAAGTGCAATAAAGAAAGTGGTTACATGAATTTTATTTGTTTCGCCATTTTGTAGGAACCAATCAAAATTGATTAACCATAATTATTATTGAATAAATGCATTTACGTGATCATTTCAATTGCTTATTAAAATATTGCTACTTTATTTTTTGTAATTTCATCTTAAAATAACTTTTTTTATTATTAAATCAAAACTATCCAAATTGGTTAACATAGTTTACGACACGTAATATCATGTGTTTCGCATTTTAGATTTTCATCAGGCAAACCTGGAATAATTTAAATAACTAACCCAGAGAGCTATGCAAATTATATCAACCAATTTTCATAGTTTTGATCTAATTAATTATTGAAATAATTAATTTTTTTAAAGTTTGTGATTAAATACTAAAAAGCCATATGATTTTCTTTTTCCTTTAGTATCGCATACGTAACATAAGATAAGACAAAGCTAAGCTATCGGAAACTTATAATCTAAATCTAATAGAATTTTATTGAATCTATGATAGTCTGTTATAACATTGTAAACTTGGAAGTATTTATAAATTAATAAAATCAGGTAGAGAACTCACAAAATTTGATTGCATACAGGAAAAATCTCAATTTTTTATTATACTTTATAATATTATATGATAATTATAATATTATTATATTAATATTATATGATCAAAAAATTTTATTTTGCATTCATTTACTTACTTTTACGTCACCAAGCATTTCGATAAGATTATAGGAGGTAGTATTTAGTCCCAAGTGGTACAAGAAATCTTGACGCTTCCTTTTGATATGCGGATTTGGAAGATTAAGAGATCCATCATCGTTGAACCTTAAAGGAAATAATAAAATGTAACCAAATATGCCTTTATAAGTAATTTTAAATTTTAGGCACCTCGCAGGACTCTGAGTATCATCTTTTTCGCAATCTTTGGTTTTTTGTTTATACCTATATTTAGGCTTTTTTACGTGCAAGAACAAACAATAGAATAGAACAAAACAATAAAACAAATATTGAGTAGATCACACTTATACAGGGTGTCCCCGGATAGACTTTACATAATTTCAGTGGTTATAGAGGACATTATTCTAAGAAAAATATTTAAGAAAATTTTTTTTCTAAACTCAAACCCTCGAGAGTTAGGCTTCCTTAAAGCATTTTTTTTAATTCCCACCTTCACGTGGCCAAAGCTCAGAAAACATTAATTTTTCAATAAAAATGCATAAGTACTTTTTGAAAGAGAGTGAAATAATCTACAAACTACATTTTAATCTTTTATTGTCTAAAAGCAACGGTTTTCGAGTTATGAATTAAAGTAAGTACAAAAATGTTGAAAATTTCTAACTTTTTTTTTTCTAAGTATTTTTCAAATCGCTGTATCTTTTAACCCCAACATTTTACAAAAAATCTGATGCCCCATTCCGGATAGGAAATTTAACGGACTATAACTTTTGTCTAGTAAATTTTTTTGAAAAACTAATGCATTTCACAAAAAATTAAAAAATAATTAAAAAACCAGCTACAAAACAAAAAATTAAATTCACAAAATTTTTATTTTTAATAATAAAGTATTTTAATGATTAAGTTTAAACTATTAAATTATTTAGGTAAATGTTCAAAATGACCACCCTCATTTTTAATTCGCAAATTTTGGGCTTTAAATAAAAATTTTTTTAAATGGAGTAATCCTGAAGTATTGATCGGAAAAAGTGGAACTATTAATTGGTCAAGAGGATCTACAGATTTAACTACTCTTGATACATTTTTTTGGTGTGCTGTTAAAGAGTTGGTGTACAGCAACAGATGAAAGCCCGATACCAGAAAGGAATTAATGAACATAGTAAAGAATGCTATACTAGCTCTTAACGAAAGAGGAAATATTATAAATAATAACATACAACATCTTTTAAAACGATCGCAAATGTGTTTTGAAAATGAGGGCGGTCATTTTGAACATTTACTTAAATAATGTAATGGTTTAATCTTTATTAATAAAATAATTTTTTAATAAAAATTAAAATTTTGTGAATTTATTTTTTGTTTTGTTTTGTAAATTTTCTTGGCAACAAAGCTTTTTAAATTAACAATTAGATATAAAAAATAGAACCCCTTGGGTATTTCCACCAGATAAAAATTTTTGTTAATCTATTTTTTTGAAGTTCTTAGTATAACAGATACCTACTAGCGATAGCCAAAACAACAACAAAAAATTAGATAATTTCTATCTTAAGTATATTGAAATAAAGGATAGGTAATAAGTAGATAACTATATCCATTTTTTTCCTGTTTTTCTTTTCAAATGATTCAGAAGTTTTCATAGCGATAATAACATTATCAAATCTTTCTAAGGGCCAATCCCACCAGGCAAAAAAAATCGAGTTTTAGATAGACTTGTTAAAATTACTTTGGTAAGACATGCTAAATTTGGTTTATTAATCTAAGTTTTGTCTTGAACTTGATTTTTTTTATGTGGTGGAATTGGCCCTAAGGGTCAATTTCACCAAACAGCTAAGCTATATAGTAATTTGGTAGTTTAGCATGATATGTTACCAAATTAATTGATCAAATAAGCTTAAACTCGTTTTGCTTTTGTCTGATGAATCTTAACAGTCGATGTCACCTTGTATTTTAAAAGGAGCTTCAAGGAAAAATAAACCAATAAAAATCGTCGGTTTCTTAGAGGTAAAACTCTCTAAATAGCATAAATTAAATTTACATTTTAAGACGTTTAAACACATTTTTTACATTAAAATTTAGTTTTTCAATCAAGGATTTCACAAATACTTTTCAAGAGGACTTAAGGCAGTAGTCTGCTTTAGAAGCCGAAAAAACAAGTTTTTTTTCAGCAATTTTTTTTAAAGGGAAGGAAATGATTGAGGTAAACGAAATTTTCAGACGATAGTGTATTATATTTAAGCTTCAAAAAACAATTTTTATTATTAAATCATATTGAAATTTTTCAAAGTTGTAAGGATTTTTCTGAAGTCTGCACTTGTAAATCGGTGCCGGTGATGGAGGTCGTGCGATTCATCTGAAACAGTCGAACCAAATTTTTAGAAGTTTTTTTTCTATTTCTATTTTTATTTAGTATCTATTTTCTGGACAAAAGAATTATTTAAACTACTTGTTTTGCAACTTAAAGTGAATTTTTTTTCATGAAAAAAGTGAATTTTTTTTCAAACTTCAAAAACATTTGGGATTTTATACTTTCTTCGGTATTTTTTTAGTTCATATAGAAAAAAAACTTATAAAAATTAAAAAAAGAATTGGTTCGACTGTTTTAGATGAATCGCACGACCTCCATCACAAGCACCGATTTACAAGTGCAGACTCCAGGCGCTCTAGAAAAATCCTTACAACTTTGAAAAATTTCAATATTTTTTAATAATAAAAATTATTTTTGAAAGCTTAAATATAATACACTATCGTCTGAAAATTTCGTTTACCCCAATCATTTCCTTCCCTTTAAAAAAAATTGTTGAAAAAACGCTTTTTTTCGGCTTCTAAAGCAGACTACTGCCTTAAAAACCAATTTTTGTAAGAAATGTCACTTAGTGAGTTTTACTTCTAAACCGACTAAATAATCACTTTTTTTTAAATGCGAATTTAACTTTAAATCTTTAAAATTAAATTTTAATAATTTGAATTAAGATTATTATGTTCAAAATTAAGGAAATAGAATAAATTATGAACGTTTCGCATAAATGACATGACATAATATTCTGTTTTAATAATATATTATTGATAGCTATTTACGACCAATTACGTAATCAGTAAGTATACAGCAGAACGAGTCGCGATAGCGACGAGTTATGCTAGTTTGCGATTTAAGTAAAGATTTGTTTCGGTGTAAACCAAGCATGCAGCTTTTTCTCTAGGACCAGATCTTTCCAAAATAAAAAAGTAATTTTTAATTTTAATAAATTTGTAGTAAATAAATAGTAACCTTATTAAAAGTGATTTGAAAATAGTTCTTTCTGCATGTTTTTACTCAAGTTACATGTTTTTGCTTACAAATTATCAATTTCGAACTGATTAATTATACAGAAAGTGATACTTTCTGGAGTCTTGGAGAGCAATATTAATTAATTTAAGCAAAGTTCAAATGTTCTTGGAGACTTGGCAATAGCTAAATACGTAAATGACCTAAATGACCTGATAGGAAATATAAAAATATGCAAAACTATAAGTAATATGTTGAGACTGGATTTGTATACGCTAAAGAACATCAAAATAATGTTTTTTTTGTGGGGTTAAAACTGTCGATATATGCGGTAAAATATGCGGTAATAATGGATATATTATATTATGCGATTATATAAAAACAAAGATAAACTACAAAAATTTTAAAAATTTATCTTTTATTTTTCAAAGAATCATACAGAAAATTTTTTGTGAATGTTACGTTTCATTTTTAAATCAAATAAACAATTGAATTACAAATTTTAATTGTTTGAATCTTTCATTTCCCCAATTGCGCTTTATATTTAACTATCGGTTTATCCGCAGCAAGAAACACGTTTAACACTTAGTATAATGGTGATTATGCAAACCTCTCTTTATGTTCTTCTTTGTTCGACCCAGAGGATCCACATTGCATTGGATGCGAATCTCCTACTCTCCTCTTCGCGTTGAATGGAACCGCCACCAGCTAATCCCAGATTAATCACCTTCCACTTTTTCTAAATGCTTTGTCCAAAATCATATCTCGTTCTCGTTCCAAAATTGAATTTATTATTTTCGCTTCTAAATATTTTGTTTTTATTTTCACTTTGTGGTTTTCCTCACTTTTTCTGAGGACAACACGTAAAGACCTTCCTCCTTGAGGTTCTGTCGTCAACTGATTTTAATTTTTGTTTCTTTCTTCATCAACCCGTTGTCTAGCAATTCCATTATTTTTATATTCAACTTTTGAAATCAATGCTTGTTAATGATAATGCAATTCGTTATACTTATTTCATTCGCCTATACACGCACTTCTTACAATTTTATATTACAACACCTGAAGTTCTTTAACATTCAATTGTTTATTTTAACCAATTATTTTTTTCTAGATTAATTTTCAATAAATTTAAATGTTAAGTTTCTTAGAATTTGTATTTTTGATTTTTTACATAATTCTTTTGATTAATGAATTTAACAACTGCCTTAGACTCGATTGCTTGCATTCTAGACACTGCAACACATAAGACTTTTCAATTACTTAAAAGTGGCAGATGAGGGATCTTGGGACGAATCGAACCAACACTTTTAGGGGAGAACCGTTTTGAATTTGTCAACTTCTTTGCTATTTTCAAATTCTCATCATGTAAATGAGCTTTTTTCGCTTCTTTCTAAAGAAGTACAATTAATTTCAAGCAATAAATTAAGCCATTTTCCGACAACTGGTAGTTTTGCGAACTGTTCGGTAACTTCGGCAACTTTGTGGTAAATTTATTATCGGGTTGCCATAATTGTGTGAGTGCCGACAGGGACATTTGCTAAAAATTATGAAAAGTTAAAAAAAAAAACTCCCACAATCCTAAATTTTACTTCATTTATTCCTTAACTTCAGCAATTTTTTGCCCCGATCGTTCTTACAATTCGAGTTAATTACAAAATAATTTAAAATGCAAAAAAAAAAAAAATTTCAGAATGCAAAAAAAATTATTAAACTAATAAAAAAACTAATTATAGTATTTTGTGATAATTCCTCTATAAAATTATTTTAACTAAAAGATTCCACTAGGTTGTTTAACTATTTCTTAGCATAGATCCACGTAGTCATTCAATGTTTTACTTCTTCATTTCCAAACAGCTTTTAATATAACGAGCAACCAGTTTTTGGGGGCGCATTTGCCATTCAGTTAATTGTTGTTTTGTAGCCGTTACCTATAAAAAAAGAATAGTAATTCTTCAGAAAAATAATACCTGCTAATGTTGATAATTGAAACGATAAATTTATGATCACCATACCTGATCGCCTTTCAATCTATCTAGAAACGTAACGCATACAATTGCTGCTCTAATTCCAGCATGATGAGTTAAAGCTGCAAATGGAATAGCTTCCATTTCTATATTAACTACACCGTGCTTATGAAGTCTTGCTAGATATTCTGCTTTGTCCTTTTCCTCGAAATCACAAAAAGCTCCATCTAGTCGACCTTGTTCTGGAAACATCCAAAATGCTTGATAAAGCGTATAAATTGTAAGTTCAAATTACCTTCATAAAAATCAGAAGCACACATGGTTTTTCCAGATGTAGTAAGATAATTATTTTCAGGGTCTGCTGAAGCTTTTATTGCTTCTACTATCTTACGATCCAAAATAGCTGGTCGTTTAACGATTCGACCAAGTATCGGCTGTAAACCACATTTTTAAATTATTTTTGCAATATATAATTAATAAAATTTAAAGCTTACCACTGTATAAAAGGTATCCAGCATTGGATCAACGGCACCTTCGGTAACCACTACAGTGCCGCTTTCTACACCAAGACCTCCACACGAACCGATTCTTATTACTGTAGGATCTTTCATTTTAGCGTGATAAATTAATTTTATAATTTCGTGCAAAAGAATGCTTATTGAAGAAATTCCCATACCATGCTATAAAATAAATACATCAACAGACGTAATAAATTTTAATCCGTTATCCTTTGTAACTTACACTAATAGACAATACGGGACCAACTTTGAACATTGCATAACGATAGGAATAACGACTTATATCGAGAAGAGTGGCACCTGTAGGTAAGTTGTATCCTATTTCTCCCATGAGGTAATTGGCAAAATCTTCCATCCGTTTAGTTGTTCCTCCCATACAAATAAACTGAAAAAATAAATTTCATGTTTTAAATTGGAAAAGTATAAAGGAATGTATATCCGCTTTCAAGGTTTCACGTTTAGGTTTACAATTAAATAGAAACATAGCTTAATATCCGTTACTCTCATTTCTACGTAATAAAATCGATATGTAGAAGTATAAATAATAAATAAATCAAATATAAAATTTAAAATATTAAGCTATTCAATCGCAACTTCCTTAAAACATTGTATTTAATCGAGTACGTGAATTTTTTTCAGGAAGTCCCAAACGAAGCAGACTTGTACATAAATTTCGATCTTACAACGTTCGGGAATATTATTTTTTTTACGTTTTATTTATTCTTTGACATTTAAGAGCATTTTTTAGAAAAATTAATTTTTTGAATTAAAACATTTTCTTTAAATTCAAAAATAAATTTTCTATATTTTTTTCTTAATCTGCAGGTTTCAGATACAAATATACTTTTTTCAAAAAACAATTTTCGTTTCGTGAAAAATAAATGAATATTATAGAATTTTAAATAAGTTTTACTCGTTGATATTCTTTTTCTTTTCATTTTTGTTTTAAAAAATTATAATTCGTACAGTTTTATTTGCAATACAAGCTTTTGCTCCCTAGCTTTTTCTGTTGTTTAGTCATGTTAGCTCAGTCAATAGGTAGTTTAGCACTGAAAAATGTACAGGAAAGTTTATATTTGGCGTGATTGTTCATTTAGGTAATCACTTTATCGCCATTATCTCGTTAACCGTGCGAGATAAGCTCTCTTGGTTTTAAAAAAAAATGTAGAGCGTAAGATTCTGCAAATTTTTAGTTATAGATATTTTTTTTAAGATTAAGAGTTTTGGAGGTATAGCGCTTAGAAAATGAGTGTTTTCGTCAATTTCAAAGTTTAGTGGTCAATGATGTATTTATGGGGCCTGAACCCTAAATACAATAACCGAGATATAGGTAAATTATTTTGAAGTAAAAAAAAAAGACTTATTCTGGGTAAAATTTTATTTTTAAACGAAATTTCTCGCCTTTTATCCATTTTATATCCTACTTCTTTATTTCTTTCCACGCCATCAAAGAAGAAGAGTTAAGTGGCGTATTTTTTTAACGTAGTATCCCCAGAAAGTATTGGCAGGGTGCGAACATCCGCGCCACCGTTAGTTCTAAATTTTCCATTGTAGTAATGCAGTAAAATGTCATTTTGTCATTAAATTTTTTTTTTATTCAAAAATGTAAATAAACAAAATTAAAGACCATGAAATTTGCAACAAAAATTCTCTAAAAAGTTTTGCTGTACAATCGATTTTTATATGAAAAAAATCGGCTTTAAAATGTTCAATTTACATTGGTAACATAAGATAACTTAAAAAGTTGCCACTTTTGCACAATTTGTCCACAGCGTACGCTGGCGTCGGTTTTAATACCCCCACTATGCGCTTGGCACTTATCATTTATACTTGTAATATATTTATCATATATTGTAAAATGATCAATGCTTTAATCTTTTCAAGTTTCTTATATCCATCGATATAAGACCATCAGTATAGCAATAACCAACAATACCATTGGTCCATCGATGTGTAAAAGAAGCTCGAAAAGATTAAAGCATTAATCATTTTAAACTATATGATAAGTGCTTCGTGGAGTAAACTTCTGGAGAACTACATTAAAAAAATGTGCCCTTTTACTTTTCATTCTTCTATGGTGGCGTGGAAAGGAGTAAAAAGATAGGATAAAAAATTGATAAAAGGCAATCTTATAAAAAAATGTATAAGACAAAAAATATGCAGAATTTCACGCTCTACAATTTTTATAATAACCTTAGTCAACGTATCTTGCATTTGTAACGATATAATTGCTGAAATGGGATTTTCTACCCTTTTAAAGCAAGATGGCGCCGCGAACGGTACCCCTTCAAGGTCAAAAACTTGGAATTTTATATAACTTACCTAAATGAACAATCATGACAAATATAAACTTTCCTATAGATACATTTTGCAAACTGGAGCCCTTTTTATGCTCTATTGACTGGGCTATGTATGGTTGGTTGCGTCACAGTTTTTTCACCCCTTTTCCTGAAATGACCAGACGTTTGGATATTTTTTAGAAATTTTCCTTCAAACAAAATTCGTCATAATATTTAAATTGTCTTTTATTCAAAAATGTATTTGCAATAGAAGAGGTTAATACGCACAAAAGCAGAGTACTGTTGACTATTACTTTTATAACGGCCACCGCTTGTAATATCAGCAAAATAATTTTGAATTACGTGTAATAATCGAACGGTGTTGTATTTTTAGATTTTCACAATAATTATAGATTATGGTGGCGGGATTTTGTCCGATCCGGAAAATAGTTCACTTACTTTTACGTCACCAAACATTGCAATAAGATCATTTGTGCCACTGTCTAGAGCCAAATGATACAAAATATCGCTTTTCATGTTTTTGATATGAGGATTTCGAAGTTTAATAGATCCATCTAGATTTCTGAAAAAAATAATAATCAGTTTTAACGGATTTTCTTTTAAATCATTTTAAATTTTACACCTACCGTAAGCAACTATCAACAGTATTTTCTTCACCAATTTTAGTATCTTTCTCTTTATCGTTTCCCATAATTTTAGAGATTTTTACTTACAAACACAAAGAGAACTTTTCTAGATTTACTAAAGATTAAGTGCAAGTGCAGGCCGGCGTATTAATATTAAAATGCAAGCTGCACCTACTTAAATTTAAATGATAAAAAGCTACCAATTCAAACGTGAATACAAGATTACAGATTGATACTAACTACATATTATAACCAGATTATGTAATATAATATCAACATTGATTTCTAAACTAACCTTCCGTAAGATAACAATTTTTTTATAATATTTAAATTGATAGAACAAAACTAATGACATAGTTTTATATTTTTTAGTCTGTTTAAATTATAACGTAGTTTAAATTATTATTTATTTATGATAAACAAAACTAATATCAGCAAAACTTTTGAAGTGATATAAAATCAAAACGCTTAATTACAAATATAAAAATTATTTAAAAAAATCTTTTTTTCAGAACTAAAGAAAAGTGAGTGTTTTAGTTTTCCATGCCAATTAACAACTTAAACATAACACGTATTACTTGACGTAATAAGTATGCGCATAACAGTAGGAATCGCGATATCGACGAGTTATGCTAGTTTGCGAATTACGTAAAGAATTGTTTCGGCGCAAACCAAGAATGCAGCTTTTTCTCTAAGACCAGACCAATCTAAAACAAAAGAATAATTATTAATTTTATTAAATTTAAATAATTCTTAAATGTAACCTAAATAAACACAAATTTAAAATAGCAACCTTAATAAAGACGATTCGAAAACAGTTCTTTCTGCATGTTCTTATTCAAGCTACATGTTTTCGCTTACAAAGTATCATTTTCGAAATGATTAATTACATACACAGAAAGTAATAGTTTCTGCAGTCTTGGATAAACATTAATTGAACTTAAATTAACAGCAAAATTTAAATGTTCCGGAAGACTTGGCAATAGCTAAATAAGTAATCCCTGACTTTTTTACAAATGACCTGATAGGTAATATTAAACTACATAAAACTATAAGTATTAAGTAACACAACTCTGATAGATAGTTACGTAATTAATATTCATATATTTCGTAATTATTTTCTTCCACTTTTAGGCTAGGATAAATCCTGTTTGCCTTGACCTCGGGCCGTCTTCTATCGAAGACAGAGCCGAAGTCCCAAGTCTGTGAGCATATTCATTGCTTTACATCTGAAGCAGCTTGCTGGGCTCGTCTTATATGTGATTATTTGGAGAAGAATATAATACAAGACTTTTCGATTACTTAAAACTGTCAAGGGATGAACAAAATAACATCATGTATATGAGCTTTTTTTGATTCTTTCTAAATGAGTGCTCTAAATTTCTAACAATATAAGCGATTGGTAACAATTAGTGGTTTTACCAACTGTTCGGTATGCCAACTGTTTGGTAATTAAATAAATTAATTAACTTAGTGCAATTTGATTTGTATTTCACGTGTTTAATTTTGTTATTTGATACTTTGTTAGTAAAACGTAACACTGTTTAACGAACGTAATTTTATTTGTAATAAGTAATAACTAATAGCTAATAACATGTAATGAATAAGAGAAACGACAGTTTTAGTAAAAAATGTGTGCGTCTTGTAAGACGGTTACTGCGCGAATGATGCCGTCACTCACGACATCCCTAACTGCGCATCCCCCACTTAGCGCGATGTAAAAATGCACTATAATAAAAATGATTAAACACCAATTTTGTGGTAAATTTGCCAACTTTTGCCAATCGCCATAGACACGGGAAGAGTTCTTCCCAACCCACTCCATGGACACATTCCTAGTGGGACTGATCTTGCCATGCTTTTATGTTTCAACTATTTTGCTTTGAAAATTTACATTTTTATTTACGTTTATAAGTACATTTTGTTGTGAACATTTTATTATTTTTCTTAGCAATAATGTAGTTTGATATTTAATATTTTATCCAACTCCTCTGTCTTATGAAGGTATAATAATTCCGATTTTACATATCTTATGGGGTCAATAAAACACTAGTGATTTATGGGGTCTATAAAACACTAGTGACTTATGTAAATTATGAGTACACCTACTTTATACTAATTTTCATAATTTACATCTGACATTTTAAAATGTCAAAACTTTCAATTACATTTTACACTATTATTACGAGATATTGGATAAAGCTTTGTATTACACACGGGTCTTAACAGCAAATAAGTTACTCAAGAAAAATTCTTTCGTAACTTATTTGTCTTATAAGAGACTTGTATAATAAATAGCTATTAAAAATAAATGCTATAACTTTAGCTTCCCATTTTATAATACTTTGTATTATAATAATTTTATCTTTGTATATAAGGTACGTATTACTTTTTATTTATAAATTTATAATTTATTTTTTAATTTATTTATAAATTTATAAATAAAACTGGTGATTTGTTGTGTAAACGTTACATGATCAATTGAATTTTTAATCATTGCATTTACTATAATTTTGATAAGTAAAATAATCAAGATAGATAAAGATTTTATAGCTTAATATTATTTTTATTGTGAATTTACAAAATCAATGTTATACTCCAAATTTTGAAGAAGGACAAAGCATCATATTTATTATAAAGAATACAGACTTTCGTCAATATAGTATAATTGGGTGTTTCTCTGTAAACTGGGCTAATTCATCTAAGAAAGTGTCTATGCCTTTTTTTTTGTTTATATATATTGCACAAATCTTATTTAGGGAATATATATCGCTTGGTTAATAATAAGCAGCAGATGAACCAAAAATATTTCCATTACTTTAGGAAATATTGAGCATTTTCTGAAAAATCTATACAAGGGAGTGTTGTCTATGCCAGTGGATTGTGTATTTAAATGAAAAATACCGTTTTAATAGCAAAATTAAGTTGTTTTTTAATTTTCACACGACGTTTTTTTCCCTAAAGTTCTTACTTTTTCTGTGGGTCGTTTTAGTTATGCTCATATCGCTTTCGCTCAGCTTTTTTTTTTGTAAAATCTGTGCCTTAGAGAGTTTTTTCTTCCTTGGCGCTATACTCAAAAGATATGTGTATATGAAATAATGACCAATATATATACAGACAGTTCTCTGGAGGTGGAAACAGTCTACTGCTCTGTTATGGACCAGAGGACTGTTGCTCAGAGGACTGTTTAATTTGATTTCATTGGAAGGTAGCACAAAATATAATTAGGTTATGTTATTCCTTCTACACAGGGAATATTTTATCTATTATAAGAAAATAAATTTTACCGAAAATCGTCATCAAAACAATACTTCCCTGCTTATATACGCGCAGGGAAATTGAATTTTAATGACTAGTCCAGTAATAATTAGTAATTGTTACAAAATTAAAGAGACGTCGTTCTTTTCGTTATTACTTAGTATTGTTTGACAGTAACTATCTATGGTAACTATGTAGTCAACAAATTGACAAACTTGATTTTTGCTAATTTTAAAAATGTTTTTCAATAATGTTTTAAAATTTAGATTTTTTACGATTTTCGGTAAAATTTAATACCATACTTGTCAGGAAAATGTCTCACTTTACTTGGAGCTTTAAAATACTCGGCACAGAGTGCCTCGTATTTCAACATTGCTCCTCGTCAGTAATGTATCATTTTCCTGAATTTTAGGTAAATAACTATTGTAAAAATAAAATATAATATACAAAAAGAACTAAAAATAAATCTTGCCAGAGGACTGTTCACTGTCAGGTTGCGAGGAGGGTTCCACAGATTGAATCTCGTGCAGCTCTAAAAAAATAGCGTCCGGGCACTTTTGGTAACAAACGTTCAACTTTAGGTCATTTGTGTGTTGTTACATGCAACATCGCAATATTTTAATCTGTAGACTACGTGGTGCGTAATTTATTATATAGCCATGGGGACTGTTCACAAAACGCGAAGACAAACTTTAATTCACTTTTTTAGTTTTATAAACATATATTAATAGAAAAATAAGCAGGCCTAATTAACAATCATATAATATTGTTCAAATAATCAAATAATGTAATTGATCCCTAGTTATTGTTATAATTAATTTGAATCTAAAGCAACCGTATTGCTTTGGTGACACGCCAGAGGACTGTTTTTCAACATTATAAAAACGTTTTCGGTACAATAGTGTTGATTTAAATGGACACTGTACGTAGAGCACAGGTAGATTTGGTAATTATCTTTTAAAGTTAACTACGAAATAAATAATAATCTTTATTTTTTATGTAATATTGGCCTGAGACAACGAGTTGCCCAGTTTATAGAGATGTACCCAATTAATAGATTACCATTTTAAAATTAAAAAATTTTATTTTTATTAAGCAATTGACAACAAATCAAAAACAATCGAAAACAACAACAAAAATTTTAATTTCGAAAAAGGGGGAGCTGGCCTAAAATCTTATTTCGCAATTTGATTTAAAAATTCTATTTTTACGAAACAATTAACAACGAATAAAAAACAATCGAAAACATCTACAAAAAATTTTAGTTTCAAAAATAGGGGAGCTGGCAGAAATAGTGCATTGTCTTATTCGGATTAAAAGTGAAACTTTGTTTGACAAGTAATTTTTGTATTTGCGAGGCGGAGCGCAAGCGGAGCCGAGCGAATACAATAATTGCACGTCAAACAAATACACTTTAAATCCAAATGAGACATATTACTTTTTCTCCAACCAAAAATTCAAATTACTTCAAACATTTTGTTTGATTATTCGTGTAGTGAAAATATCGTAACTTGAATTTTTGTTTTTTATATTAAGTTTTTAGGTCTAGCACAAAAAAAGTTCTTTTAATGCACGTAAAAAAAAGTGTTGCTTAGTAATGTACACATTTTTATATTAATAACAAAAACGTCAACTTTGATTTGAGGTAATGCTATTAAAAATGTACTGCTTTTAATACGGTTGGAGAAAAAAAGTTTTTTGACATTTTCTTTATTTTTTTGCAAAGTCAAAAAAAATATCAAAAAAATTGAAAACAAATGGAAAACAATCGAAAACAACAACAAAAATTAATATTTTGAAAATATACGTTTACAACACAGTAGTTACAGAAGTTTTAGTTATTAGAAGTGTAAGTATATTTTGTGATAATTCCTATATAAAATAATTTCAATGAAACCTTCGTAATTTTTGCAAATCCACTAGAATTTTTAACCATTTATTGGCATAGATCAACGTCGTTATTCAAAGGTTTACTTGTTCGTTTCCAAACAACTTTTAATATAGCGAGCAACCAGTTTTTGGGGGCGCATTTGCCATTCATTTAATTGTTGTTTTGTAGCCGTTACCTATAAAACATAATAGTAATTCTTCGGAAAAATAATACCTGCTGGTGTTGACAATAGTATCAATAAATTTATTATCTCCATACCTGATCACCTTTCAATCTATCTACAATGGTAACACATACAACTGCTGCTCGAATTCCAGCATGATGAGTTAAAGCTGCAAATGGAATAGATTCCATTTCTATATTAACTACACCATGCTGATGAAGTTTGGTTAGGTATTCCGATTTGTTCTCTTCCTCGAAAAAACAAAATGCTCCATCTAGTCGACCTTGTTCTGAAAGCATCCAAAATGTTTGATAAAGCGTATAAGTTTTAAGTTCAAATTACCTTCATAAAAATCAGAAGTACACATGGTTTTTCCAGATGTAGTAAGATAATTATTTTCAGGGTCTGCTGAAGCTTTTATTGCTTCTACTATCTTACGATCTAAAATAGCTGGTCGTTTAACGATTTGCCCAAGTATCGGCTGTGAAACACATTTTTAAATTACTTTTGCAATAATTATTAAAAGTTTTACATTATAGCAAATTTGCAATTAAATCTTGTCACAAATTTTCTAGCAATTATTGTATAAAATTTCAAGTGTCATATTTGGCAGAAATATGACACAAATATTGTTCTATATTTGTTTTAAGAATAGAACAGGTCCTAAATATTTGGTATCAAATTTAGGAAGCAAATTTGTGAAGTAATTTTCAATTATAAAATTGAATGCAATTTTTTGTTTTTAATTAATAAAATTAAAATTAATTTAAAAAAATAATTAATAAAATTTAAAGCTTACCACTGCATAAAAGGTATCCAGCATTGGATCTACGACACCTTCGGTAACTACTACAGAGCCGCTTTCTAAGCCAAGACCTCCACAAGTACCGATTCTGATCAATGTAGGATCTTTCATTTTAGCGTGATAAATTAATTTTATAATTTCGTGCAAAAGAATGCTTACTGAAGAACTTCCCATACCGTGCTATAAAAAATATCATTAACAAATGTCTAAATTTTAAACCATTATCTTTTGTAACTTACACTAATAGACAATATGGGACCAACTTTGAACATTGCATAACGATGGGAATCACGACTTATATCAAGAAGAGTGGAACCTGTAGGTAAGTTATATCCTATTTTATCCATAAGGTAATTGGCAAATTCCTCCATCCGGTTAGCTGTTCCTCCCATACAAATAAACTGGAAAAATGTAATTTAATATTTTAAATTGGAAAAGTATACAGGAGAAAATAATAGCAAACAAACAAACACATATTATGTACATTTTAAGGTGTTAAAAAAACACGAGGATTAACTTTTTGAATTTTTGTTTAGTTGCTTATCAAAAATATTCACAGATTTGACATTTTGAAATTTAAAAAAAATTTAGCAAAGAAACTTAGCAATTTAAAATTGTTCACTTACTTTAACGTCACCAAACATTGCAACCAGATCATTTGTGCCACTGTCTAGAGCCAAGTGATACAAAATATCACTTTCCATATTTTTGATATGAGGATTTCGAAGTTTAATGGATCCATCGGGATTCCTGAAAAATATAATGTTTTAACGGATTTTCTTTTAAGTCATTTTAAATTTTACACCTACCGTAAGCAACTATCAACAGTATTGTCTTCACCAATTTTAGTATCTTTCTCTTTATTGTTTCCCATAATTTTAGAGATGTTTACTTACTAACACAAAGAGAACTTTTCTAGGTTTACTAACGTTTAATAGCCAGTGCAGGCCAACGTATATATACTAAATTGCATACTGCACCTACTTAAATTTAAATGATAAAAAGATACCAATTCAAACTTGAATACAATATTACAGATTACTACTAACTACAGTGGAGGAAATATCCATAAAGGCAACTTATAAGGCTGTATGTAAAAAATTATTATTATATGTTTTGATGATTTTTTTTATTTTGTAGTTCAGCATACAGATTAAAGTAGATTACGCATAAAAATTAATAATATTTACATTAACAAACATGGCATTAAGTTAAAATCAAAATTAAATATTAAGATTCGGTGGAAATATTTATAAAGGCACTTGACGTAACTTGACCATAAACTAAGAAAAAACTTTTAAATTTAAAAATTAATGTTTAGACTGGCATCCATTATTTCTAGTGACCAAAAATAAATGATTAGTCATGGATTTTATAAAAATTTGCAACTCAAAATAGTTGAAACTTGCTCGAACATCACGACTGCATTGTTTCAATTCTTCGATCGTGGGAAATTGCTTCTAGCTAGCATAAACTCTAGTGGTATGATTCCCTGTGAGCTTTCTATTGGGTTTAAATCTGGACTAAAAGAAAACCATGATAAAACTTTAACATTCTTGCTTTGAAATTAGGCTTTGGTTGCATTCGAATCATGAATTGTTGCATTATTCTGCTGAATCATCCAATTAACTCCTCCAATAGATTTGGAAAAATTTAGCAAAGCATTATCTAATAACTCAATATTCTTCTTGCTTGGGAAGTTCTCCATTCACTCGGAGCAGGTATATCTTGCTAGGCAACAAAGACCATCTCAATAATAATACAGTACCTACAGTCTCGTCTTGCTAATCCGAACACAACCAATAAATGTTCGAATTATAGAAAAATGTTCGGATTCCAGAAGAACGGATAAAATGAAAAATATGTATGTAATGCAATAAATAAGTACCAAACATTCATAAATGATGTTCCATCTTATAAAATTTTATTGCTCCACAGCAATTAAGAGAAGAGGCAATTAAAAAGAATCAGTAAACTCCTCTGTAATTCGAATAAGGCCAGGTTATATTGTTTTATTAGGATGAAAAGGTTAACTTTTCTTGCTTAGCAAAAAGGAACGAGCTGAGCGAATGGAAAAAGTTGAAAACATATTATTATAATTTTTTTTAAAGTTAATAATAATATTTTATTATTATACAAATTTGTGACATTCAATACATTTTAGAGGTTAAAAATACAAAACTTTGATTTATTCTGGTGACTTTTAAGTTGGTAATATTTAAGAATTGTGTATTATGTAAATGTCAATGTCAATGTTTATTGTTTACATCTATTAATTTTAAATTACAGCCTACAAAAAGAACTACGCCGTGTGTTATGTTTACGTTGGTAGGGAAAAGTGACTTTTATGTTTTAAATTGGTAGGTACTAAAACTGCAAGCTTTGTTAAATTTGGAAAAAAACAATATAGCAACATTTAAAAAAATGTATAAAATTCCTTGAGGTAAATGTACATATATTTTATTAATAATAAGTTCAACATTTATTTATAACTATTATCATTCGAGTTACATAATTTAAATATTTTATCCTGTTTCATGGCTTTAATTTTCTTGTGTTCTAGGAACACTAAAACATTAATAACTTCTGATAGGATACAAAATTCAATAACTTTTTACTACAGATCTCTTGGGAAATTTTTCCTTAAGGAAAAAATCTATTTTTAAGGATTTTTTCAAATAGACCACTTCTAGGTCCACATAAAAACCGGTAAAAATTAAAAAAATAGCTTTATACGACCAATGCCAAAATTTGACTATTTGATTGGTT
The DNA here is from genome assembly GCA_949152465.1 of Cantharis flavilabris. Classification (NCBI taxonomy): domain Eukaryota; kingdom Metazoa; phylum Arthropoda; class Insecta; order Coleoptera; family Cantharidae; genus Cantharis; species Cantharis flavilabris. The sequence continues at coordinate 45,224,978 of OX424436.1, forward strand.
TAGTCGATCCCCGGATCTGAATCTAATGGGATGAGCTCGAGAAACGCATACGAAATGCACGTACCATCAAAATATGAAGCAATGGTGGAAAGTCTGTAAAAAACCAAAATACCGAAAGCTAATTGACTCGATGCTATCAACAAAGCGGCTATTGTTGCACAAAGGATTAACGTTTTTAATCTTTAATTTTTTATTTCATTTTTAGATATTTTCTTTTAAATGTTTTTTATGATTGCTTCTTAGAAGTAAATATTTCGTAATTATATTTACTCAATGTTACCTGTATTTATTCCTACCTTTCTACTTAATAAAAACATTCCACAATGTGTATTATTCGACTTGATCCTCTTATTCGATAAAACAATTCTTGGTATAACAGATACAACAGATAGGTACTATTAGCCAATAATAAAGATGTACTTATTTATATATCTAGTTTTCCCGTTTATTTTCATAACAATAACTGATAACATTGTCATAATATTGTAAGTGCATTTATTTTAAAAAAATTTGTATGTTTGTCATGCTATGTCAATTTAACGAGTTAAATTCAATTTTTATTGAACCGGGGTAGGAGGCCCTAACAGAAATCTCTATGATTCTCTAAGTTAGGGGTTGTGGCGATGGGACTGCAGCTCGAAAAAGTTATAATTATTACAAAAGACCGTATTATCAAGCTTTGAAATATATATTCATACTATATATTTCCTTTCTTATTCGTCCATCTCCATATTATATCATTTCTGCCCGAATGTCTTCCTCACCTGGATTTACGTTATTTTCAACTTTTTTATTATGTTTTCTATTTCTCCTCTGTTGGCAGTGTTATCTTCTCCGTTTCTTCATCTTTTATTACAAATGGGTTCTCCATTTCTAATTCGACGTTGTTTTCCTCCTCGTTCAGCATATCTTCAAAATATTCTGCCCATCTTTCTAAACTTTTCTTTTCATCCATACACCAGTTGCCGTCTTTCTTTCTACAATACATATTCTTCTTGTGATGACCATGTTTTTTCATTCTTATTTGTTGGTAAAACCTTCTTACTTCCTTTGTTCTATAGTTCTTTTCCAATTCCTCCTCTTTAGCTTTTCTTTTTTTTTATTATCATCATTTCTATTCTTGATAGTTTTCTTGCTCTTACTGCTATCTTACATTCGTCGTCGTCCCAATCTAGTTTCGTCTTTTTCTAGTACTTTTCCAAAATTTGCTCAGACGTTTTCTTTATAGCATTTTTCATTATTTCCCATTCCTTCTCTATATTTTTTCTTTTTTCTCCTGTCTCTAGTGGTAGTAGTTTTTCTAGTTGTTTTACATATTTATCTCTGTTGTCTTCTTTCTTCAGTTTCTTAATGTCAAATCTTTCCATTCTTTCTTGGGTCTCTTTATATACTTCTGGTATTAGCTATTTTACTACTGTTTTCACTAGGTAATGGTCTGAATCAACATCAGCCCCTCTACAGCTTTTAACGTTAGTTAAATCGCCGTATTACTATCTGGTGAAAAAGCATAATGAATTTTATTGTGAAACTGAAGAATTATAATATTGGAGGAAATTAGTACACTGAAAAGAAATGGTACATAAAAAATTTATCATATTCATGAAAAATTCTTGGTATTGATGAAAAAATCATTATAAGTACCTATTGATGAATTATGTTCATCAATATAATGAACTTTGTTATTCGGCGTAAAAATGATAAACTTTTCATCAATATGGTGAACCATTTTTTTCAGTGTAGTTTTGAAAATAAAGAAGGTAAAGCAAGTGTTAGATAACAGATGATATTGAAAGTTATAGAAGGAAAATAATTTAATTAAAAAAAAAAAATTTGAAAACAAATGGGGGAAAGAAGTTATCTAATATTTATTTTTTTGTCACTGGAAGTTTAAAATTTATACCGGCAATTATTTTATAAAATAAATTTGGAATTTTCAGAAAATATTAGACAAAAAAACATATCAATATATTATAATGTAGGTGTATTTTTACTAAAAAATTAATAAAACAAATATAAAATCCCACACTTATTTATATTTTTTGAAGCTTTAACTTTTAACTATTAACAAATTGTAATATGAAATCGATTACATTATTAATTATTGTATATTTATTACACTATTAAGTATGTATTTTTTAATTTAGTATACACAAAATTTATATAAAACATTCGGCAGTTAATAATATTCTTATAACAATTGTAACAACATTTTACGCCGCTATTGGAATAATAAAATTTATTTGAGGATAGTTGGGTAAGTATAAAATAAATTAATATAAAAACTAACGACAGTTACGATCTATAATAAAATTATAAAACTATACAACATAGTAAAACACATTATTGTGCTTATAGCATTTATTAACAAGGAAGGGATCCCTGGAGCGCCCATACTAATTTCGATGATGTTTGATACTCTAGTGCGTATTCAAAAATTTTCAAAATTGGTCCGAGACACCGGAAATTCTTTCTTTGTAAATACACATTTTTATTGCCCTGAAACGAGGCGATAGTTTCCTCATTAGCTACGGTAGTAATTACAAGAGCCCGCTTATGACTTTCGGCATTTGTTTTCAACATCTACTAAACCTCAACGATATAGTAGGCCATATTGTTTTTGACAATATGTGCAAGCTCTTATGATTACGACTAATTGGGATCAATTTCGTCAGGTGTTAGGACGAATAAAAATATTTTTTGATTATATTTCGTGATCTTAGATTTTTTAATGTGTAAAAACATTAAATTGAGCTAATATTCAGTGTGCCTTTTGAGAGATTTTATATTATGATTATTTTTTCGACAAATACAGTTACAGTAACAATGTGGAAGCTGTGTTTTAAAATTATCTGATTAATATTAAAGACTTCAAAATTAATTATTATTTATTGTTTATTATTATTTTTGGTCTTTAATATTATCATATCGTTGACAGGGGTAGACTGGCAACTTTTTATGTGTTAGTAAGAAAATAATTATTAAAAATAATCTTGAGCCATACTACTTATAGACTATATTTTATGACGTATGGATTCGTAGTTAGGTATGCCTAATCCGCCCCTGAACGTAAACTTAAATTGAAAATTAGGCTGCTTCGGTGTTATCACCACATTTTATTTTATCGTTGTCTATTTCTACATTTTTAATAAGTAAATTTTTAATAAGGTATATTGTCAAAATTTCGCACTGAAATATTTTATATTGACACACATATAAATACATACCTACTCTATGGTTTAACAATAACGATTATGAATTATAGTGTCGCATCAACTTTAAGAAACACATATTTTTCCAAGTCAAATTGAAGTTTATTAAAAATTGTAAGACACATTACAATTTTTAATGGGTCTCACTGTGATATGTTTTGTTGTACAATTTTAATTTAGAAATTTGATTATTCAATACACATTTAAAGCTAATTTGACCTTTTTCGTAAACCTTCAAATATTTTCCTTTACAAACAGAATTACGGAAACAAGTAACTGTCTATCATTTTACTACATCTGCATCATATTACATAGTTATATTAGAAGTTGCAAAAGTACATTGGTTTAAAATAATAAAAAAGTATAAAATAAATTAATACAACTATTTTGTTACAATTCCTACATAAATTTTATTCGAACGTTTGAGACTCTTGTTGAACTAGTTTGAAACGACGAGGACTTTTCACTGACATAGATCCATGTCCTCCTTCAAAGGATACTCGTCCTTTCATTTGCAAATAACGTTTAATATAGCGAGCAACCAGCTTTTGGGGACGTATTTGCCATTCATTTAATACTTCCTTTGGGGCCATTACCTATAAAAAAAAATGTAGCCTTACAGTAATTAGATAACCCAAAGACCAAAATCCATACCTGATCACATTTTAATCTATCTAGAAACGTAACGCATACAATTGCTGCCTGGATTCCAGCATGATGAGTTAAAGCTGCAAATGGAATAGCTTCCATTTCTATGTTAACTACACCTTGATTATGAAGTTCCGTTAAATATTCTGTTTTATCATTTTCTGTGTATTCACAAAAAGCTCCATCCAGTCGGCCTTGTCCTGAAAGCATTTAATTAATATTTAACATTTTTTTTAATTTTAAATTAAAATTACCTTCATAAAAATCAGAAGTACACATAGTTTTTCCGGAAGTAGTAATATATGGATCTTCTGGATCAGCTAAAGCTTTTAATTCTCTCACTAACTTACGCTCTAATTTAGCTGGTCGTTTAACTATTTTACCAAGCATCGGCTGTAAAAACGTTTTTAAATTATCTTTGCAATTAATAAAATTCAAATCGTACCACTTCGTAGTAATTATTCATCATAGCATCAACTGCATCTTCGGTAATTACTACAGTGCCGCCTTCTAAACCAACACCTCCACACGTTCCAATCCTAAATACAATAGGATCTTTTATTTTAGCGTGATACATTAATTTTATAACTTCGTGCAAAAGAATGCTTATTGATGGAACTCCCATTCCATGCTATAAAAAAGTAGCAACATTAGCAAAAAATTTTAATTTGTTATCGTTTCTAACTTACACTAATAGACAATACGGGACCAACTTTATACATAGAATAACGATAGGAATACTGACTTATATCAAGAAGAGTGGTACCTGTAGGTAACTTGTATCCTATTTCCTCCATAATGTAATTGGCAAACACTTCCATCCGCTTCGGTGTTCCTCCCATGCAAACAAACTGTAAACAGTTAAATTGTATTAAAGAAAATCTGATACATAATACATAGGTATAATATAAATATTTTGAATGTTAAGTATAAACAAAATAATAATTTGAAAAATTATAAAAAGATTAAAAAAATCTGGAAGGACATCTCAAAAGCATAAAACATGAGTTGGGAAACTTGGAGGTATAAAAAAGAAAAATGTAAGAAAAGTTGTCCCTGATTATGAAAATACTGCAAAGCAAAAAAAGGTGACAAGAGTAGCTAGAGAAAACGGAAAAAGGAAGTCATATTTTTAAAATAAAGATATGAAAATGTTACAGGAAAACAGATCTGAAATATTTATTACTAAAAAGCTCATTGAGACTCCGACTAAAAGCACATTTTACTGCAGATATACGTAGCTAACAAGTTTCGTGCATTATCTTCAGGGTGAGCTAATGTCAAAGAACAAGATTAGTTTACTTCACTTCTTAAAATGTCACTTTTTTCTGCTGAGTAGTAAGTTTATAAAATGTATGAATAAAATTTAAAAGAAGTATGTAGTTTGCTATAATAGGAGGAATAAAAAATTGGCTATGTAAACATTGCATAACTTTCTCCATTAAATTTGGGTATAAAAATTATCGTTTAACCTCCTCTTTCTGGGTACCATTCGAGGGGAAACACCTCGAGGAAGCTACAGTTCAAATCAGAAAGTCAAAAACAGTTGAAAAATTTGAAAACCAGTTTAATTAAAGGTGCAGATTTACTTCTTTACACACATAATCAGAGAGTAAATTTTTGTTCACCACCTTCTTGCAATATACCGTTCGACGTGGAAGACCTCAAGGAAGCGACAGGTCGCATCTGCTGGGCTCAAACGTCAAACTTGAATCAATTTCCGAAAATTTTTGGAATCGAGTTGCGACGCGACTCGTATTCCGTCTAACTCGATATACGTGCTTTAGAAAGAGATGCGACACGGCACGATTAAGACAAATGGTGATCCAAAAGTAATTGACACTTGAACTTTTTTTATTTTCTTTATCATTTCCGCAATTTTCAACAAATTTTCACCATTTTCAGCTGGCCTCTAAGTTTAACTATGATGTACATTTATGCCAAATTTTTTGACATTTGGTTGCGTGGTTTAACTTGAGCAATTGATACTATTTCTTTTCACAATGTCTTAACCACATACAGACATACATACAGACGAACATCCAACTAAAATTCATCAAAAACTTATCAGGGCATGATAAGAAACATTTTAATACCAAAATTTCGATTTTTCATTTTTGAGTGGATTACAATATTTTCCCTTATACATACGTACACGTATACGTATATAATAGCAATAATCACACATTTAAAATTTCATTTAAAATTTTAAAACTGTGTATATCCATTATTGTAATCGTGAGATGTTGTTAGATGAAGTTTTAATAAATTATCTGGATGTCAATGATGTAGATTCTGATTACAGTTTTAACTTTTTGGGCTTTAAAACTTCTTTGCCCACTTTCTGGCCTTGAACTAATTTTAATTTCCACACCCTAAACAGTATTCCATAGTGTTAAGGTGTTCTATATCCTTCAGACCCTCCGGTGCGCACTATCGCGACATAATATTTGTATTTGTGGTAAAATAATGAAAATTTTCTATGATTGAATTCGTGAACTTAACCACATAAACATGCGCAACAGCCATTTTACATTCATGTTTTTACCTAAACAAAAAGGTACAGGTAGGAAATAGTAAAGAGATACAAAAATCTATTATTTTGAATAGTTAATAGTTAAACACGAAAAAATAAATAACAGAAAAAAGCTTAAAATGAATCTATAATATTAGTTTGAATTTTCTAGGATATCCTTGCATCTTTTCAGATTTTGGCAGATTTATCCAGCAATTCTATTCGCGGTTGCACTTCTTGATAATATTAGAAAAATTGCATTCATTGAAATATAACTTGAAACGACGTAAGATAACCTCGAAGATTTATAGTAAACAGGATAAACCTTGTAAATTATTTAACTGGAATGATAATAACAGTTGTAAATAATAATTTTAAAATATATAGGTATATAAAATTTATAAAATATAAATTATTAAAATATCTAAAATAATAGGTTAAAAAACCTTAGAAACTCATATAAAAAAATCTGGTGTGGCCATTTGGAGCTTTCCATCTTTAACTTTCCGAATTATTAAAAGAAACTCTCAACTTACCTCGGATAGAAAAACTTAAAATACTAAACCTCATCAGAGCATCAGCAATATTCGTGAAAAACATTTAGAGAATCGAAAGAATAAGCAAAAACCACAAATACAAATTTAAAAAAATATCACAAATGGTAACTAAAATTCTAAGTACAAAAAAATTTGCCTATCTATTTAGATTTAGATTTTTTTTAGAAATTTTATTAAAAATAATTTTTTTTTAATTTTCTTTTTTCATTTTAGAAAAAAATGTATAGAACAGAAATTGTGCTTGTTTGTCATAATAAACTTTTACCTATTTCATTGCGTTTCAAAGTTATGATGGATTATGTTTTACCGCTTCAAGTAAACCCCCGTTTCCCCATACGATTTGGATTTGGATAAAAATGAACCAAAAACTATATAAATATGATGAGTATGCTGTATAGGCGGTTTTAATGTCATTGGTTCTGCTCATTGAGTTCTCTATACAGACAAGCAGTTGCAAGCAGAAATTCCCACTTTGTACGCTACTACGGTAGTTGTTATGTCTAAAAATATATTTTAATTCAAGTTTTTATTATTTCAGTGGAAAAATGCATCTTAAACGACAGATATAAGAAACTAACAAAAATGGTGGTAAATAGTTCAAGAATCATTCCGCATTAAAAACACATCTATTTCGTACAACCTGTATCCAAAGAAGAGCAGAAATCTATGTTTTTAAATAAAACTCGGGAAGCAGTTCAATTATAGAAAAAAGCTTCCCCATATGCTACAAACATCTCAAAGGCACGGCTCTGTCAAAGCCGTTAATTTAGAAAGATTTAGAAAAGAAAATCTCTCTGTTTTTAAGTAAAATTCGGCTATGTTTATCGAAATCAAATTTACAATATTAATTATGGTTGATCTTTTTCAAAAATTTTTAACTTTATTATTTAAAAAAATTAAATCAGTACAATGTTTCACGTAAGAGAAAAAATATAATATACCGAAAAACGTCAACATTATCGAATTGGCAACGATTTTTCTTCTGCTTTACACCGAATTTTTGAAAGTAACATTATTTATTTCGAAATTTTGACTGAAGAATTTCATCATACTGATAAAAAATTTATCATTTTCGCGCAGATAAACAAAATTCATCAATATAATGATTTTTTCATCAACACTGAATTTTTCATCAATATGATGAATTTTATTCATTAGCGTAAAACTGATGAATTTTTGATGAACCTTATCATTTTCAATGTTAAAATGGCGCTATACACCGTCAGGACTTAAATGAAATGGATTCATTCTTGCCTGTTACTCGCATTTTTAATTCTGTTATAAAAAAAATTATCATTTGCCTATAAGATATGTATAAGAGAATGAGTAGGTGTATTTTATTAATCAGATTTAATAAACGGAAAACTTTTGCAATTGGCAAGCCAATTTTATTAACAGATATGACGCTGATGTAAAAATTGATTAATTTGAATTAATTTGAAACTTTTAGTTTGCAGTTGGAATTCTATTCTCATCTATATTCTTGCAAATATTTATTTACAAATTAAAACCTTATAAGAAAAATATCGTTTTTATTGTTTATTTAATTTTTTAATTTTTAAATTTTAATTGAATGCAAGGATTTTAAAAGTTAACAAACTAAAGAATCAACATTCGAATACAATCAAATTTAATTCAGATTAATTTATCAGCTTTCGGTAGCTATTGCGGTCTACTTCAAATATGTTTATATTGTATTTTGTATATATTTGTTTGTTCATTTTCAACAGACAATACGCAAGAGCTGTCGAAAGCGCATAATATAATGCGAATTGAATTTCATTGTATTGATTATTATTGAAAATGTGCTTTCATACTATTAATTAATCTATATTTCTCAAATTCTTATTCAAGTTGATTCAAAAATACTTAACACACCTTATGTTTATTATGCCACATATCTCATACAAATATTACTTTAAACTACATGTGAATGTTTAAAATTACGTTTTAACCTTCATTTGTTGAAACAATTACCAAAATTAATGTAATTTATGCAATCATTCACTTACTTTTACGTCACCAAACATTTCAACTAGATCATGGGAACCACTTCCTAGGGCCAGGTGATACAAAATATCTTGATCCATCAGCTCAATGTGAGGATTTCGAAGTTTAACAGATCCATCGGGATACCTAAAAAGAAATAATAAAATGTAATGACGAACTTCTACTTAAATAATTTATTTTAAGTTTTACACACACCGCAGCAAAACATTATTTTCGTTGCCATTATTAGTTTCTTCCTTCTTATGGTTTCCATTCATTTGCGACATTTTTACATACAAGCACGAACAATAGAATTTCTCTAAGTTTATAAACGTACAGCTGCTAGTGCAGGCGATTAGGTACTAAAGTGTATCTACTAAAGCAAAAAGATAAAACCACCAGTTGATACAAATCGTTAACCATTAAGGACAAGATGATGTGTTATATTATGAAGATTACTTTTTAAACTATTCTTTTTTAAAAAAACCTTCAAAATTTTAATAAATAATATTTAAAAAATGATATAGCAAATTACATAAATTTATGATAAATAAATATGTATGTCAAAACTTTTGCTATCAATATTGATATTTGTATTTGTAAAATTAATCAACGTTTAATTACGACTGTAAAATTGAATAAACATTTAAATATATAAAAAAATTAATAATATTTTTGCGGATAGTTTACAAGTTATTAATGCGTGAGTAATATAATATTCATAGTCAGTTTTTGCTTTTACTATACTAATTGTGTGAATGGAGTGAATGGTGCTCAAAATATGAGGTCAAGTTTGCTATAAAATAGGTTTTCTCGTTGATTAACAGAATTGTTTTAATCAATTAACGGAAATTAATATCCGTTTTGTTAAAAACTAATTTATTGTAAGTGAATAACGACAATGGCACTGTTTACGCCTTTTTTTAAATTTAATTTAATTTAAGAAACAAATTAAATTAAAATGCAAGAATGTCTTATTTTTAATCGTTGCAGTTCCCATTCTAGACTAGCGCAAATATGCTACTGCATTTGCATTGTTCTAAAAGAAGAAAAAACGTATTATTATTTTGTAATAAATTATGTTTAGTGACTGTAGAATAATGCAACTTAAAGGTGTTCCAGTAGATGCACCTGCATACTTCAATAATACAGGCTTCCTGGTATTCTCGATTAGAAAAACTTGTAGACTTCAGTCAATTCTTTAACTTTTAGCCAAACAAATTTTTATTGTATCTCTTACTTCTTCTGAACTAAAGCCAAACAACGGAAACAAAGCCTTTGGTTTCAAATGCGACCCTGCCATTTGCATCCGATTTTTAATTTTAGCATCAGTTTAAAACTCAAACTTTATTTAAACGCAAATTGTAATAAAATTAAACAAGTAGGTATTTTAAAAATGAAAGAAACTTTAAATAAAAAAAAAATTGGGGTTAATCTGATTTGTCATCATCATCATCGAGCATTTTTCTGATTCTGATCCATTAGTGTTTGGCTGTTGCCAGTTTTTAGTTTTTATTGATTGACGACTTGTTTTTCGTGGTGTTTTTTCTTGGTAAGCGTTCTACTTATTTGTCTATGCCTTTTACATTTCTATTTGGAACATTTGTAAACATTCGTATGATCGAAATTTTCCAAATCATATTGTAAAAGGTATAGTTTTGTTGCAATTTCTTTCATCACAACATCTTTGGTTAATATTGTTTGGCTTGGTTTTCCACCTCTGCGTATTGGATTTTTTGATTGAAGTGTTTTATTCAATCTAAAGATAGTTTTTTCATCATAATGATCAATTGTAACGCATCTACATTGCTAACTCGATTGGTTTTACCATTTTCTAGGTATGCATGGAAGTCGGATTTGAAGACCTGGCGGCTTTAGATCATTTTTATACTTGTATGACATTTGGGCGGGTGGAAAGTAAGATAAAATTTTTCTTAATTCCAGTCCAAATTTTCGGACGTTCGAACAAAATCAGACTTTTCTGTCTAAACATTAAATAAAATCCAAATACTAAATACTTCACTTTACAATAAATTTTCGTTTAGAATGGAAAAGCAAAATCAAAACGCAAGCTCATGTGCGATAATATCAAATTCAACCCACTATACCTTCAAAATTTAGTTTAAAGTATTATTACAATTTCATCAATAAAATCAATTTCCATATCTATTACCAATAAATTAATTATTTAAATATTTTCCAAACTTCGATTGAAGTGAGATAATTTAATATTTATGTATTTTGTAATTTTATTTTTATTTAGTCTACGAATCCTTTATACGGGTGGTTGTGGGTATCGTTCGTGATTCAGTAAGTTTTATCCAAGCACCTCAGGAATTATGGATAGGATACCTTTTGCTGATCAAAATTAATTAAACCACTTCTCTCAATCAAAAATCACTGAGACAAACTTCCCTTCAACGCGAACAAAGGTCATTTTAGGCAAATGGTTTCCACCACTAATTGTTACCCCTACAACTAGAAAAAACCAGAAAAGTTCAAAATTATTTGTAAAATTTAAAAGAAATAAAGTTATCGTAAAAATTACAAAATTCACAACTTAAACATAAAATTAATATTCCAAAATTGAAATAGGAAATAGGAAAATTTCTCTAATTTTCTAGGGCAGTGGTCGGCAACTTGCGGTTCTTTGGTCCATTGGGTGCGGTTCTACCACAAATGACCACGTCCAGCCGTGGATTTCGGGGAGGAGCGATTGCCTCTTTTTTGGTTTCCAAAAAACATTAATTTTTACTATTTATATTAAATTTTTATCAATAAATAAAACAGCCCTAAAGAAAAAAGCTCGATTGTATGCTGCGAATTGGCTCTGAAAGAAATCGCAATTGTTGTACTGGTGATATTTGGCTAAAAAGGTTGCCGACCCTTCTCTAGGGAATGTGAAAAATCACTAATTACTCTACAATGCTACAAACGCTACTTTAATGCATTGGTAATAGTAGAAACCAGAAAAACGGGAATCGCTGAATGCAACACTTGGTAAAATCATCCCTGAAAGACGACCAAACTTGAAAGTCACGAAAGTATTGTATAAAAACGGGGATCTGAGCCCACATACTTGTGTATACAACACAATTTTAAAATATGTTTAACTTACACTAACAGGAAGACAGTCATGGCCTGCTTCTTATGTGCATCAACTGGCTAAACCGAAATCTTTGGTTTGAGCCCGAGTGTAGTAAAAATTTTGTTTTTCACGGTCTTCCCTCGACAGGCAATGGTAAACCACCAACATATCTACCAAGAGATGAACCCTTCTAAAGAAACTTAAGCGGTCACTATATGTACCACGAAGGTATATATGCCCTTATAGGTAGGGTGAACGTCTCTGGGAGAGAGAGAGAGACAATAAGATTTATAGTGGAAATTGGTAAACCAACTACCTTATACGTATTAGATTAACTTAATATTTTTCCGTGTGGTGGCATTCACTTAATATAAATCGCGAATACGAAATTTATAAACAGAAAATGGTATTTATACATTAACATTATTATAATTTAGTATCACTCCGATTAAAAATAAATCTATAATTGGTAAATAATATTATTATTGCGTTTGAGAGACGAAGCGTAGCGCGTAGCAAGTGTAAAAAAAATGTTGTGATCAATAACAAGAACATCGACTTGAATATCAGATAATAATGTTACAACAAATGTTCGAGAAGCGAAGTCTTCTTGATTAGAAAATATAATAAAATTAAATATAATATAAAAGTAAAAATCCCACTTATTATTATTTAGTTTGTATTTCTATATTTTCTATATTTATATACTCTGCATGTTACAATTGTGTGTCGAAAGGAAAGCTTATTATATTTGTATACATAGATTGCTTGTATCTCTTGGGAGTTAAATAAAAAAAAAAATTCTATGTTATAATAATAGATATTTTATTGATTTATACGATGTTTCCAGAATTTACTTTTTATTATCAAAGAAACATTACAGAAAAATTACTTAATAAATATTAATTTAAAAAAAAATACTAAAAAAACATGAATATCCTTGTTCCTCTGAAAGAGCATAGTTACAGTGAAGGAGTTATTGTGGGGTTCCTTAATTTAATTATTTAAAAATATTTTATTTTTAATTTAAATTTAAAAATTTCATTTAAAATGTTTTAATTTGTTTTATTTCAATTTAAACATAAATGACAATAATAATTATTCAAATCTAGTCAAATATAGAAATAAATCATGCAAGTGGAATAAGATCATTTGTTTGTTTTAAATTATATTTGATCTTTTTCTATAAAAATATTTTGATGTATAAATCTTAACTTGTGAGAAAATAAACAATTAAACTATAAATAACAATTTAATATAACAATAAAATAACAATAAAATAACAATTTAACTTGTTATTTATAGTGTAATTGTTTAAAAATATTTTGGTTTGTCAAATATTTTATACTTAATACGTCCATTAATTACGTGAGGTGACTCCACTCTACCCTTGGTAAAATGTTGTGAGATTTGGCTCAACCCCCTCCCCCCCTCCTAATCTGAGATTATTTTAATGTGTATTTTTAGTATAAATACGTTAATCTGTGGTTAATTAAAACTTATTTAAAAAAACATAATTTGCTTCTTTATTTTTATTTAAAACTAGTTAAGAGAATAAAATTACGTGATATTTTCCTAGACCCCCCCCCCCTCTCACTCACCTGAGATTTTCTTTTCCAATCTTGTCGCTCAACCATTCAAAAACAAATTAATTTTTTTATTAAATCAGCCAAACATGTTAGTAGTGATCTTTTTTTTATTGTTTTTGGTTTTGTGTGGAGGTCATATTTACTATTCAATGTGCGACATGTTTTGGAATTTTAGGGGTTTACGGCAACCGAAATATTTCAGCTCCTATTTGTCCTATCAAAGGGGGGGGAAGTAAAATTGTTTACAAAGAAATGAACTACAATATTGCTAATTACATATTTTTTCTTAAAATCAATTCTAAACGTTTACATTTTATCTTACTTTTGAAAAAAATACAATATCTAAAGAAAAGTTTTTGTATGAAGGGAAAAAATCTCAAAGTTAGATTTTTTTTACAACGAGATAGTAACTAGTTGAATTTACCCACCAAATATCAACCCTGAGATTTACTCCCCTTTTTTGCTAAAAATTCTCAAAGTCGGCAAATTTAACAAAAGTACAATCTTTTCAACGCTAAAAATATCCTTTATGGGGGACCACATAAAATCTAAAATTTTATCCTATCAAAAGATAACAGTTGCAATAAAAAACTTAATATTGCACTTATCATAAATGACGTAGTATTAAAACACATAATATTTAAAAATATCAAAATATCTCTACTTTTATTTAAGATAACGTTTCGATAAAGCAAAATAAACCGCGGTTAGAACTAAAATAATTGTTTTTATTACTATATTTTATTTTAAATTTAATCAAAATGTTTGTGTTTCTGATATAATTATGTTATACCACTAATTAAATGAAAAATAAACATCATGAACAATAATAATATTGTTAGGCAATATATAAATTAAATTTAAAAAAATATTTTGTGTACTCGTATAATATGAAGGTATATAGATAGCATTCGAAAACAATTACTAAAAGTTAAAAATAAATTTTTTATATTTTGTTCTTTAAATATATTGAAATCAATATAGCCCTAATAACATGAACCATGGAATATCAATATAGTAGTACCAATTTTGCAGACTACTTTGTAGCTGAATTGAAAAATGTTCACGTCTCTATATTGAACTATATTGGAAATCAATGTTGCACTACCAATATTATAACTATGAAACACCAATATTGCAACAAAATTAACTATAACATGCTACTTGGGTCAATATTTCAGTACGCAATTAGGTATATTATATTTAGCGCCAAAACGTCGAATTTCATAAGAGCGTCCCATTTTGCCACACCTTTTCCCGAATATTCACTCTCTGCAAGAAATTAATTTTTCCAAATTTTTTTAAGGATATAAAAGGTAGACAGTCGAAAGATTTATTATTTATTTAGATATATTAAGTAAGTTGGATAAAGAATAGTCATGCTGCAGATATTCCAGCTGTGGATAATGAGATTTTTCTTCGGTCTCCGAACCCCAGCATAAAAAAATTCATTTTCATACTTCTCCGATATTGCGAATTCTGCAGGCTTACTAATTATGCAATGGTATTTGTCAATAAATTTTTAAGCTTTACCAAAATTTAATATCATTAGTAGATAAATATGTATCTGTATATTGTATATTTACAGCTATAGTATATTAATACAATAATAACGAAACAAATGTAATGAATCTATGCCTAAAACTCTGCTTTAAACAATGTAAACTTGAATAGTAATATAATATTAAAAGCACATTCAAAAATTGTATCTATCAGTTTTTTATATCGGAGAATTTTGAAGATAAAATTCAATAATAGAGCAAACAATTTAAAAAATATTTTGTATGAATTTCCTCTGTTCGTTTTACGTCAATATATTGATAAGAGAAGTGAACCATGTGTTTGTTTACCTAAGTTATATTTACATTGATTCATGTAATCTAGTTAAGTAATAATGGGAATTCATACACACCTGAATTACTATTTAATATTATTATAGCACTATATCATAATATATTTGGAAACATATAGAGCGATACATTAGATTATCATTTATCGTAATGGTTATTGTTCTATATGAAAAGTGAAATGTACCTATTGATGCTGCATTAATATTTGAAAATTTTAGTCTACAAAAGTATTTCTCCATTCTAATTCAAATAAAAATGTGTTGCGTTTTATAGCATAATTAAAACTAATATCATTTTTATAGGAGTGGTTAAACTAATAATTTATCGATAACTTCAGTTTATTTGGGGTGAAGCATAAATGAAATATATTAATCAATTCAGTTCGTACGCAATATAATGAATTATCCAATTATCCTGGAATATTTATTCCTTAATAAAGA
Organism: Cantharis flavilabris; assembly: GCA_949152465.1. NCBI lineage: Eukaryota > Metazoa > Arthropoda > Insecta > Coleoptera > Cantharidae > Cantharis > Cantharis flavilabris. The sequence continues at coordinate 45,240,863 of OX424436.1, forward strand.
GGTAAAAATAATGTAAATATTGATGTTTTGTATATCGAAAGCAAAGGGCTTTTCAGCACGCATGCGTTTCGATTAAACATTATCAATATGTTAAAAAATATTAAATACAAATTTTAATATAAAAGAATATAACTTACTCATCCCTTTCCTCTTCGGATAGCGACATTCTGTTATACATATCGAAAGCAGAAATTTCAAAATCAAGGCACGAAACGATTATTCTTCAGTGAAGTACATTTAATATATTATAAAAAATATTTTCATTTATACACTAAAGCAACGATTAATATAAAAATGTAACAAAATTTAGTCAAATTTAATATTTGAAGAACTTTAATGAGGGTGCGACTAAAACAGCGATTTTTACTTCAACCACCTAACTAAAACGGCGCTGTGTTCAATATTTTGTCCTGTGCTACATCAGGAATCCAGTTACTCCTTTGCGTGTTTATGTTATCCTACTACGCAGGATACTTGTTTCTGCGTGTTATACATTTACTTGTTTCCAAAAGTAAAATTTGATTTGCTGGGGAATACAATTTTGAGAAACGATTTGTTCAAAACTACCGCCTTATTTGACTATTTTCAAAAATTTATTAATTTATGCTGGCATTGAAAAATCTTGACAAATCTGGTCATGTCAAAAATATGTAAATTTTTAAAATGAAATTAAAAAACAAAAATTGCAAACATTTTAGCACGCAAGCAAGCTTCAATTAACAGCTTCGTTCTTACGTCAATAACGTCATTGTTTATTACAGAGCAGCCGCAATAATCCGAACTAATTAATGAAAGACTGTCATAATTTTAACGAGTTTCATTAAAATGTAGAGAACACGCATCAAATTACAAGAAGTGCTCTCTACTGTTGCTAAAGTCCAATCTATATTGAATTAGCATAAAAGCTAAAAATGATAGGAGTATAGTTTTTCTTTATAAGCAATTTTGAAATATACTTTTGAACTGAGATAAACTAGAACTAAAGCGACTTTAAAATAAATTTTATGAAATTTGCTGTAACAACATAATCGGAGTTTTTCACGATGATCTTGTTAATATTGTTAATTTAACAAATAAATTACATTGGACAGCTGAGGAACTAAGAACTGGATAAATGTGTCAAGTAATTTGGAAAATAATCTAGCTTCACAAATTTTGCTATTCATAAAAATATTTTGGTAGAAAGAACTTAATAATTGGAAATTGATACCCAGCATATGCGGTATAGTATAAACTTGCTTAAACCAGCTTACTAACACTTAACCGTCCTGATACTGAGTTATCAAGAGTCACCCATGGCTAGGAAGGGGGAAAAAAAACCTATATCATCTCCGGATGTTGCAAAATCCCCTTATTCGACCTAGGGGTAGCAAATTCAACGAAGAAGTTCATGTTCTATAAGTATAGCATATTCTTTGAATGAACAAGTTTTCCACTTCCTTTGTCCTTTGTCAATAAAATATAATATATTATATATTATATAGTATATATTATATATATATATTGAAGTATATAAGTATATAACGTAAAGGAATTATTTTTAGTTATATTTTTTACAAATAAATTGAAGATTATTATAAAATTATTAAAATACCATAATTTCGAAAACATTTAGTTTAAATTATTAATTTAGTTAATTTATTTAGTTAACATTTAGATACTTATTTAGTTTATTTATAAGAAAAAAATTATGAAGAATTTTTGCAATATCACGGCTAAACAAACAGAATATATTTATTATTTTTATTATCTATATTATATAGGGATAGGGTGTTTTTCTTGAGGTATAGAAATTTAAAATGAAATAATACATTTAAAAATCGAATTATTCATCCCGGACGATTCATCCAACGGACGGTTTATCCAGATGGATTCATCTGCTCGGACGATTCATTCAGAATGATTCATTCCGGATGATTCATCCTCGGATAATTCATCATGCGGACGTTTCATCCAATGGACTGTTCATCCTGGAATCCTGGAAATATTCATCCACTGGATCCATCTATCATCCAAAACAACCCAAAGTAGTCATTATTTATATTGACATTTTATAATATTAATATTAATTAATTATTCATAATATTAATAATGATACATAATATTGATACATATAATATTAATAGATTATCATGAAAAATATTGCAATGACCTGCAGCTCATTAATTTTTAGTTTAATTAATTTTTATATGAGGTAAAATTTCAGTTTTAATAGCTTGAAACACCTTTTATTCATTTTTATCCAAATTCAATTTTAATTTCATCTTAAAACCATAAATCAATAAATTATTATCGAAATTCAAATAATTCATTATTAATGAGCCTCGGGTCATTGCAATATTTTTTTATGATAATCTATTAATATTATTTATTATTACGTATCATATTATGATTATAAATCAAAAATGGACAATTTGCATGATATTTAATTTTAGCATATAACTATTCTACATAACAACATAAAATATGTAATAGCCAGAAAAAAATATTTAAATTTAAATGTATATTTGTCTCGCGAAATCGTATTAGGGGAGCGGGTGGTAATGACGACCAGCGGGTAATGGCGACCATATCATTTTTGACATTACGCGTTGGAATATTCAATTAATACTACTACCACCCTTTACCAAGAAGACCACCAACATTATTTAATAAGTGATTGACATGAAATTTGTAACCACACCCGAGAAAAATGTCAATTTATGTATCTGTATGTGTGCTTGTAATTTTCGTGCCCATTAACTTAAGCCCTACAATAAACATAAAGACGAGTTCATCCTTGTGCAGCTGTGTAAAAGGTAGGGTAGACAATTTTCTTTCAGTAGCGGAAAACAAAAATTTTTAAATTTTCAAAGTTAAAATTCTAACTAAAGATAAGAGTTTACATGTCAAATCGGGCAATTACGACCAATTTTGTGGGGTTATGGCAACCACTGATAAACCATTGCTTATCAATACGGCAATACGTTTAGCGGTTATTTTAATTAATAGATGTGTTTAGTTCACGTACTAAGGCTCTATGGACGCGGCAGGACATAGAAAAGGCAATTGCTGCTGTAGAATCCGGTACAAAATTTCATGCTGTAGCTAGAAATGCCTAGCTTGTGAAAAATATGGTAAAACTGAAACATAGTAACCCGACATTTTAGATTTTAATTTTTTTTTTATATTTTATACTTCATATGTTAATAATTATGTTTATTTTGGTTTTTTAAATCAATAAAAATTGCTTTTCAAATAGATTTATTTTATGGTTGCTATTGCCCACACCATGGTCGTCAATACCCACACATGCGGTTAATCACAACCAAAGTGACAATTTGATTTAAAAATTTTTTTGTAAAAAAGTTAAATCCTTTCGCGTAATTGATAAATAAATATAGAAACACAAAGGAACAAAGAATGAAATGCACACCACTCGAATATAAAGCAATGATTATTTTATAAGTTTCAGCCAATTTACCTTAGGTGGTCGTCATTATCACCTTCTACCCTAATAAATATGGGCGGGCCTAATGTAACTTTTGAGGATTTTGACTTCACTAAAATGACAATTGGTAACTAAAATTTTGTTACTTTATTATTTGGTTACGTTATTTTACAAACAGTAGATACTTTAGTGGAAATTATACTGCTGTATTGGCACACATGTGTATCACTTATTGTAGTTATTCAGGTCTATTATGTACACGGATTTATGAATATAAACTGGATAGCCAGTTACTGTATATCCCCACCGCAATTTATGTCCAACCCTCCTTGGCCGCCGTACTGTGCTAATTTTTAGTAACTTTCAGTAACTTTAATGTCTTACAGTTGTCGGAGCTACGAAAAATTGTCACCCTGAATCTCCAGTCTGTCATTTGGTCGGCAATTTCAAAGTATAGTGAGGTTATTATTTATAACATAACAATAGATAAACCCTTGTTGGGGTAGGTAGATACCATTTTAGCACAGTATGGCGGTCATCGGTATCGAGACAATAGTGGGAATTTGTATTAGCTATCCAGTTTATATTCATAAATCCGTGATTATGTATCAAAACCGTTATTATAAAGGTGACAGTTATGACATAACATTAAAGGTTTTCGGCAAATTGGTATTACCAATAGTTTTCACAAACCGTTATTTCAACATGATCTTTATAATAAAGGTTTTCTTAACATTTATAGTGCATACCAATTAGCCGAAAACCTTATTGTATGTCATAACTGTCACCTTTATAATAACGTTTTTGATACATAACAGACCTGAATGAGAATCGTGTCGTCATGTCCTGATTTCGATCAAGTGAATTTTTCGAATAAATTAGAACATTTCATTAATTTTTTGCGGACTGACGATACGGAATTTTGAATAATCACTCAAATATTCTGATTATAGGTACTTTGAACTATCAATATATGCCATTTTGAGGTGAATTTGAATTTTATGCAAATTGTCCATTAATTATTATTATTATTAAGAAATAACAATTTTAATTATGACTACCTTCGTTTTTATTTTTGATACATATTTGGATGATAGATGGATCCAGTGGATGAATCTGTATTAGGATGAACAATCCATAGGATGAAACGTCCGCATGATTTTTTTTCTTCCACTTACTAAGAAAATAATCAAAATAAACAAATAAATAAATTTCTTCCTTAAACTTAACAGAGTCAGTATTTTAATCTATTTCGAGAAAATAATGAAAATAAAAGATATTTTATTTTTGGAAAAAGAAATAATAGCAAAAACAAGTAGCGAAAAAAAACAAAAAAAGGTAGTTAACGAAAATGAGAAAGGCGTTGTTAAGAAAGAAGAAATAGAGATTACTTACTAAAAAAATAATTAAATTAAAAATAAAAATGATCGAGGTCCAAATAACAAACATAATGGTGATTCTGAAATCAACTCTGAAATTAATATAGATGTTACGGTCAATGATGACAATTCGGCCATTAACGTCAATGACCGTGCATTTTGGGCAATGTTGACATTTAAAATTTCCTATATGGCAATGACGTCAATGCCCAATACAGGGTGAGCAATGATGAAATTGATATTCTATAGATTCCATCTGAAAGTAATGTATTATTATTAAATGTGCCTTTGCAATTAATACTAGTTATTAAGAGATACTGAAAAGTTAATTTTGTTAAAAAATACGACCAAAGAAAATGAGATTACTCTTAGACAAGCAGCAGCTGAAAGCAGTGTTTTAAGAGGCCACGGTTGCAAGCGTTGTCATTGCAAGGGTGAATGTAAAAATAATAAATGTGCGTGTCGCGCCAGCGTGTCACTCCAGTGCCAGAATAAAAATGATTAATTTAAAAAATTTTATTTAATTATTTTTTCATTTTTATTATTTTTGTTAATAAATGATTCTATTGTATAATACAATGAATACAACATATTATGTACGTAAATATCACTTGCCAGTTGGCTGTCAAATTTAAATTCCCATTTTGCTGTTCTTTATAGTAGTTAGTTATTCTATAATATCATCATTGTCCAATCCATTTTGGTCATTGACGTGATTGACCGGCCAAAGACGTAAATATTACAATCAAATAAAAATATTTACATCATTGCCCACCGTTAACGGGCGTTGACGTCATTGGCCGGTCAATGACGTTAATGGCCAGCGTAAATGGGCATTGACGTCATTGCCCGGCCATTGACGTCAATGCCCAATTTACGTCATTGACCGTAACATAGATAAAAGAACTACTCTATATTCTCTTGGTAAATTTAGCACCCAAAATAATATAAGGAAAAGAAACCTCCAAATAAATATGTACAAAACCATTGGACATTCAACAAACGTTTTCAAGTTGCTCAATCGAACTTTAACCAATTATTATTGGTTAATTATAAAGATGGCATAACAGCTCCAGCATCTAGATCAAGATTAGTAAATGTCAATGCATTCAATGTATCAATCATTCGAGAACATAACGATAAATATTCTCTTTCAATAAAGTAAATTCTGTGGAAATACGTCAATCATAATTATTTTGGATTCACAACATGGTTGGATGGATGGATGTTCCAAAATCCTCTATTAAATTTTTGAGGATTATTTTGTAAATGTTGAAAATTTTGTACCTAAATATTTCTGAATTTTCTAGTTTTCCCGACAACTAGTTGAGGTTGCAACAACTAGGTGGAGTAACCAGTCTTTTACCGCCAAGATGGCCTTATGAGCGGTCAAGACCAAATGTGTCTTTGAGTTTTAATTTATGATTTTAGTTCTAAATTTTATATTTGAGAATAAATTAATCTATATTTTTTTGAAAAGTAATTTTGATTATTTATGGATTTAAAATTATTCCACATTTTAGACAAATTTGGAAATTTTGGAGTACAATTTTTAATTTGTACTGAGATTTTGAAATTAAAAGCAAATCCATAAAAGCGATTCAGCAAATCTTTTAATTGTTTGTTCATGGTATAAATTGTTATATTCTTATCTGTGTATGTGTATATAATATGTTTGTAAATATGTATAATGTAATTGTGTATATATTTGTAAAAAGGATATTTCCGTAAATAATAATAAATAAAATAAAAAATAGAAAATATAAGAGACTATTCAATTCACATGTCATCTGTCAAAAGTGGACCAATAAAAATGTTTGATGTGAGATTACATGGCCAATCAAAATGAACTGCAGCGAATATTCCACTAGTGGTGAATTGCAGCGACTATTCCATAGTAGGACAAGCGAATATTTTAAATAAATAAAAAATTTTATTGCTATTATTATCTGATTATTATTTCAAATTATTTTTAGATTTTATTTTTCACTACAAATAAAAACAAAAGTTTGTTTACTATAGTTGTCACAGAAATAAAATCATGTGTAAATCAATTTTTTTGTCAATTTTATTTTAAAAGTAAAATTTGTTCAGTGAATAGTCTCTTAAATACGACTCGTAATCATAGATGATGTAGAATATTTTGTGGTGATATCACTCATATTCTTTGCGCTCGCGAATAGCATTCGTGCTGGCGCACTCATGCTATTCATTTTGCAAGCGCAACGAATATTCGTGATATCAGCACAAAATATTCGACATATCTATGACTACTCGTGGTATTACAAGTGAATATTCGGATTTTAAAATATTAATTATTTTAATTTGGATGGTTAAAATTTGCAATATAAAGTAAAATTAGATAGAGACGATGTAGTATGAGCGATTTATCTTTAAGTTCGATTGTATATTTTATAATTTATTTTCTACCGGTTTCGCTTTATAGCATCATCAGGTAGTAAGTTAATTTATATTATTTTATTTTATTTAATTCAGAGAAATGATTAACAATTATTATTAACTTACCCTATGAACCTATGATGCTATAAAGCGAAACTATAGTAGAAAATAAATAATAAAATATTATAAGCAAATTCTAATATATAAGGTGTAGTAAAAAGAAATCCATTATTTTTGCATAAAATAGAAAGCATTAATTACCATAGTTAGAATGATCCGATTTAGGTCAAATATGGGCCATTCTGCTCGATACCTTGTTGCCATTTTGAAGGTAATTTAAGTATGCCTCTCTCATAGAAGCCCTCGTCCCTATTGGTAAAAAATTGAGACAGTCGATTTTCACAAACGTCTCTTGAAACGAATTGTTCTCCAGCAAAATTGTTCGCCATAGACAGGAATAGATGGTAATCACTTGGTGCCAAGTCCGGACTATAAGGTGGATGCATAAGAACCTCCCAACCAAGCTCTCGGAGTTTTTGGCGAGTCACTATTAACGTGTGTGGCCTGGCGTTGTAATGATGAAACACAATTTCTCTTCTACTGGCCAAAGCTTTATTCAGACGGTTCAATTGTTGACAGTACAGTTTCGAGTTAACAGTTTTGCCGTATAGGAGCACCTCATAGTAGATGATTCTTTGCCAATCCCACAAAACACACAGCAAAACCTTCCTGGCTCACCGCGTTTCGACCACGACCGTTTTTGCTTGATGTTATCGTAAGTGACCCACTTTTCATCACCAGGCCCCAACCGCTTCAGAAATGGGTCGATTTTGTTGCGATTTAGCAGCGATTCGCAGATGGAATTCGGTCTATAAGGTTTTTTTGCGTTAGCTCGTGTGGCACCCATACATCGAGCTTCCTTTTGTATCCAGCCTTATTCAAATGATTCCAAACTGTTTTTTGTCCAATCTTTAGCTCTTTGGCAGTCGAAACAGGGCTTACATGAAGGTTGGACTCGACAATCTCCAGGATTTTATCGACATTTTCGACAATTGGCCTTCCAGTGCGTGATGCATCTTTGACATCAAAATTACCGGAACGGAATCGACGAAACCAAAACTGCGCATGATTGGGTGTTACAGTATCAGGACCATAAACGACCAATGATCAAATTGATCATGATCAAAAAAACTTTAAATTCTGATTTTTCAAATTATTCAAATTGCTTTATCTCAAACTATAATTTGAACATTCATCGTTCAAAATATTCTAGACTTTTGGCTTCTTATTCTTCTTCGCTTCATGGAGAAGGCTATGTTACCTGTTCCGGCACCCATCTCTTCCTCGGTCGGCCTATGCATCTCCTTTAGACTTTTGACTGTAAAATCATAAATATTAAAGTTTAGTAAATTTAAAAAAAAATAATAAAATTGATTTTTTTAATTATTGACTCTAAAAAAATCTAAAAATTGGTAGTCTAATCGGCAGAAGTTTACATACCTATATATTAAAATGCATTTCTCTATGTATAATTCAAAAAATTCAATTTTACAAAATAAAATTTTATGATGTAGAAGCATGAAATGAAAAAATAGCACATGAACCCAGAAATTGAAATTGCTATTTGGTATACAGATATACAGTTCGGTACGCCAATAAATCCAAAATAGGAAAAATAATTTAAAAATATTATGACCCATTGAGGATTTATTGGATTGGAGGATTAAAAAATTGAGGAAAGTGTAAAATATTTTAATATAAATAATTTAAAAATATTCGACACAAAATAAATAAAAATTAAAAATAATTATAAAACTGATTTCTTCTTATAATTTTCAAGCAAAATTTAACAAGAAATTATATAGGTATTATTAATTATTTTCTTTGTAAATATTCGTCATATCCAGACATAAACATCACCAAGACATAAATATTGTGGCAGGAAATTGTTTAAAATCAATGATTTCATCAAACCTGCGATATTAATTAATGAAATAATTTATTACGTGAGATGAAATCTAAAAATAAATTAAACAGTTGTTGAACCGCTACAAATCGATATTTTAACTAAAAGCTACCAAAAATTAATGCTTTACGTTATATTTTATATTATATTGGTTTAATAAAATTACTTGCACTTTTGTTTTCGACTCTTGAACTAAATGAGTAAATTTATTATACGGTATTGAAACAATATTAATTTAGGTATTAAAAAATGTTTATTAAAAGTAATTTTAAAAATTTATATAAAAACAATAAATTTTGTTGAATTTCTATACAGTTGATTGCGTCTAATTTTACTTGTCATGTCCATGGCTATTGCAGAAGTTTCATTAAGTTTTAATTTTTTTATTATAGTGCAAAAATGTGAATTAAATTTTTGTACAATAATACAAAAACCAGGAAGTTATACCCCTGTCGATTTACTCATAGTTTCTCAAGAAGCAGAAAAACATAAACGGAAACAAAATAAAACCAGATATACAAGGTGACATTGAATAATGATTTTTCCATTATTTAAAAGAAGAATAATATATAATACAACATACATAAATAATTACATACTAAATATTAAAATTTGAAATCTTCGATTTTCATAAAACTAAAATATATTAATTTCTTTGTCTAATATATCAATTAAAAATAAAATAAAATAATTTGTCATCAAAAATGTAACCTTTACCTTGCATCAAATATTGTTCTCTTTAAAAAAATTGCGGTTTAAAAGATTTGTGTTGTAATAATTTTGTTATTCATCTAAAATAAAAGTAACACGTATTTACCAGGATCAGCTCTTTCAACATCTTATTTAAAAACTATACAAAATATTGCTTATTTACTTTTCTAATTACTGTACAAATGATATTGAAAAATCTGAAATCCATAAATATGTAAGTTTCAAAATCCAAAAACCCAAAAGCTAGTTTACTGCTTTTCCCATTTATTGGAAAAACACTGTGTTCTTTATGTACTACCTTCCTAAGTTGCACCACATCGTCCGTTTGAACTCGAATATTTTATGAAGAGTTAGTTCCAGACACAAAAGCTTAGCTAAGTATACCGAAATTAATTAATTTGCTAACGATCCATGTGCGGTAGGGACTTATTTACATTACCAAAACTTAACTGTACTTCCGTAATTTAATCAATCAACCGCGTTCAAGGATAATTATAATTAAAAATGCGTTAAAATATTGCAACCTTTAAGGTCAGATTATGTTGTTACCCCATCCTTAAAAAGCAGCGTATTGTTTAATAATAAAAACTGAAATTATTCGACCAAATCAAAAAATTTTACTATAAATAGAAAATCGTTGTATGCTAATACCAGTTCACTTTCGTGTTGTGAAAACAATAGTCAGTGAAAATGTTTACTTATTCTTTTGTAATATTATCATTGGTGGTAACAATATGGGCTCAAAGAAATGCATATGAATTTCAAGATGTAATGCAATCTGCTGAAACTTCTTATCCTATTCAAGGCTATCGCGTTGTAGAAAAGGAGTATTATCCTCAACAAAGTGTTAATCAATTTTCAGGAGAATATATTGGGGGAGGTGGTGGTCATTTGGGTTCGGGCTATCTAGGAGGAGGCCCAGGCTTTATAGGATCAGGCGGTCCAGGCTTAATCGGAGCCGGCGGACATGGTTTCATTGGTGGTGCTGGTGGTGGACGATTCATAGGCGGTGGTTCCGGGAAATACTTAGGAGGATTCTATCCCCGTGGAGAACAATTTATCGGTGGAGGATATGGAACCGGAGGATATGGAGGCGGAGGATATGGAAGCGGTGGATATATCGGGGGTGGAATTTCACCCATACATCATCATCATGGTATAGGAGGTCAAGTTTTAGATAAGAACGAATTCAGTGAAGGTAGTAAAAACTTGAAAGATGGAGGATTTGAAGAAGTCAAAGGTTCAAAGGGAGAACAACTTAGTGAAGGTCAAGAAGGTTACAATCACGGAAAAGTAGCACTTCAAAACAGCAAAGGTGATTCGGGATACTACAACGCACAAGAAGCTGAAAAGAAAGCCGCTGAAGACGGCAAAGTTTATCATGGTGCCGAACATTTTGATCAGGAAGGTAAGTCTTATATTTCGTTTGGTCGACATTATTTATTACGGATGCAATTATTTTAGGCAAAACTGGAGGAGAAGAAAAACACAATGGTTACCACAAAAAGGGACACGTAATCAAAGGATTTAAATCTTCTCATCATAAAGACGAAGATGGTAAAACTGAAGAATTTTACGATGAAGAGCACAATTCTGGAGATAACAACTACTTCGACGGAAAATCTGGTAGTTTTGGCAAAAACGCTGGTTCTTCCTTCAAAGGAGGCCACGATAACGGGCAATTTAATGCTGTTGAAAATAAGAAGCAAGGTCATTACGACTCTAATCATCTTGTTGACAATAGTAATGCTGGCAAGGGTGAATATGGACAAAAGAAGTATTTGGGAAATGGCGAAACATATGGTTCTCATAATGGAGTTGATCAACATTCTCTTCTCGGACACCAAGAAGCAAACAAAATTTTTAAACACCATCCATATCATGTTCCCTTTTATCCTGCCTATTAATAAAACATGATTAAATAATTAATGAATCTGTAGAAAATGTAATCAACATTGTATATTTTTAAAGTAAATTTTGAACGAACATTTTTTAAAATATAAATTTATATTAGATTTTGAAAAAATTATTTGTTTTATATAAAATATTGTAAGGATTGGACATCAAATCCCTCTCTCCCCAGTTGTGCTAGAGCAAGTAAAAGCAACAAACATACATTATTTGATAATTTAACGAAGCTATAGGATAGTGTTTTGATAGGTGCGCATTATTGCTAAGTATTTTTCGTTATAAGTATTTCTTGGCTTTTGAGGGGCAGATGTCCTGCGGATTGCTGGACCAGCCTCACTTGAATAGATACTTAGCTATGCCTAGCCACGCCTGAAACTGGTAGTATGTTTGCAAAGCAGCCAACTGAGCAGCATCAGAGATTGGAATTAATCGAGCTAGATTGAATTTCGCCTTTGTGGAAACTTTTACAAAAGTATGTTATCGAAGCTGATCAGGGGTTTGTGTTGCTAGATTGCTTCCATACAACCAAACCAGATAATCTGCTTCCACATTTTTCAGAAATTCTTCTGATGTTGCTTCAGGATCCAAAAAAGCTGTCGCCTTCTGTTCAAGTTCGGACTGTTTTCAAAGCAGTGAACAGAAGCGGTTTTTCCGATGTTCAAAATCGTACCTACTAAAAGTGTGAAGGAACAGTAGGATGTTTGTAAAACTGTGGCAAAATGAGTTTGCTGAATAAAAAGCATTGGATGCTTTTATGGTCATAGAAGCCATAACATAATTCTACCGAAACTCTTAACTCATAATGAATCCATATCTAATACTTACAATTTTTATAATTGGTATAGAAAGTTTTGTTTATATTTGCATTCTTTCGGTGTTCTATTTTATGAATTATCATTTCATCGCGGTTTTACAATAAAATAAGTCAGAATGTCCGAATCAAACTCAAACATCAAGTGTATAGGGGAGTGTTCCACAGTGAAACATTTTTTTTATTTTAATTTGCCAAACCTAGGCATACCCTAAAAAACGAGATTTGGATCAATAAATCAGACAAGTATACATTAGACTTCAATCAGATTATGAAAATTTTTTTAAAAATGCGATAATTTTGGTAATATTATTATTTTTTACAACTAAGTTTTTTGTTTCACTGTGGAACAGTAGTGGGGTACTATGAAACAACATTTAAAAAGTAGGAAAATCGATTATCGTTTATTCACAAAGAACTTAGAATTTAAAATTTGTAATAAACAAAAAAGAACAAAATCAAACAATGCACATAAAATACATCACAGGTATTCTAAACGATAAAAATAATAAGAATAAAAACTAGATCATTTAACGCACTTCAATGCTGTTAAACAGGTAAAACCACAAGGTTTTACTCTGAATTTCAATAAAGCATTAAAACTTAAAATTAATCATACAAAATTTTTAATTTTTAGGAGTTTTCAAAGACATTTTTGGAAATTCAAATTGGTATGTTTAAAATCATTAAATTCAGGGTCCTGGTCATAAGCTGTTATTAAATGAGAAACAAAAAAATGAAACAACCGAAGTGGAAAGAAATGAAAACTGAACCAGGGTCATATATGAAAGCCTAGCACAGATAAAGAAAATCCATCTGAAATCAATCAACTTCTATCGGTCAATTACTTAAAACAAACTAATGAAAATCATCAACAAAAAGAAATTCAGTTCTGATAAGTAAATTAAAAATGCGTTCAAGTATTTTGCATAATATATTTAACATAAAATTTTACAATAGGAAGATGCCACCTGATTAAAATCTAACACAAACTGGATGTTTTACAGTTTTACATGGAAAATACACAACCTTATTTAGAGATCACATAAACAAACACATCAATGTTACCAATGAAATTATTTAATTTGAGATCATAGTAATTTATGTTACTATATTCTAGATTTCTTTATAAAGCATACATAAACAGTTCAAAATTGTGCTATCGCCGAGTGATGGGTGCTTGACCAATATAATTAATATTGGATTGTGAAATGTTTAAAGCAAATTTAAGCTGTGTGATGCTGCAAAACTTTAAGTAATCACCCAGTAACATCACAATTTTAAACAGTTTTCTGTGCAACAATCTTTAAAAAAGAGAATAGGTACATTGAATGCAAGTTTAGGAATGCAGCATTGTAGGGCTTTAATAAATAATTTAAATATTGAATAAAATACAGGTGACTGTGATGCAATTATATAAACCTAGCACAACCATTATAAACTTAAATAAATAAAATACAAAAGTATTGTGGTACAAGGAATTTAAAAAATAAAATTAGCCCAACCTTACAATTTGAGTTAAAAACAAACCGCTCTGTATAGTTGATTAATTAAGAAGCCCCATTAAAACAATTTTGTTTACCTGTAATTTTTCAGGTTGTTCTAAAAACATTTGAGCCCTACATATTATCTTGAAACTGTTACTCTCGCTTAAAAATTGATGAGCAATATTTTGCAGACTTTATTTCTCTTCTTTGATTTTGTACTAATATATTTTGTTGTAAGCAATCGTTTTGCAGAAAAACGTGAAAAATTAATCATGTGAGAGAAAAAATCATCTATACGTAACGATTGTTAAAATCAAAAAATGAAAGGTTGGGCCTTCAACTTTCATACTAAAGGCTGGAACACATAGAACATGTCACATGACGTAGTTTTATACAACTGTTCTTATAGCGCATGTCAGATGTCCAGTGACAATTTAACTCGACAGTTCTTTCACATACACGGACAGTTTGAATTGTTGTTACGGAAGACTTATGAAAGTATTGTTACATTCTTCATAAAGGTTAGACATTGACATGAGATGGCATGTGTAACCCAGCCTTAATGCATTTAAAGTGGAATGTAAAAATATAATGTATAAGCGAGAAAGCAAAATAAATAAATCAAACAAAATTTTGTAAGCCAAAGTTTAGTGCTTGATCAGCTAGAAATGGATTATACTAGTGAAGACACTAAAAATTCAACATTTTAACATATACACATTAAATCTATCTATGTATACTTGAATATACAGTAACAGCCTTCAAAAAACTGGTCTTTTGTTCACAAATTGTTCAATCTTATCAGATAAAGTAGCTTACATTAAAAGTTTGCCGATTACAATTAAGCATGCGATAGGAAATACAGCAGAACAAAAATTATTTAATAAATAAAATGAACTTATGTAAAAAGTATTTTCTAAATACTCATGCATTAAAAAAAATAAGATTTCTTCATCAAGGTTGAACAAGTACTTTCCACTAACGTATACAAAATATGAAGAAAGTTTTCAATTTTTATTAAAGTTAATGCTGCATTAATTATTCAAATTGCGTCAGAGTTAGTCATTTTATGTACAAAAAATAAATGAGGCCCCCTGTACGTTGTATAATTTTTCTCAAGAGCCCTGCAGCAGATTTTTAGATTAAAAGTTATTGTAAAACTTTTGATAAAGAAACTTATTTTATTTAAAAGAAATTTTGTTTAAAACACAAATTTTATTGATAGTTGGGTAAAAATTAAATAAAAAATAAATTTACAAAGTCTGAACACCAAATTCTTTGGTTTAAAAATTGCACATAAATTAAAATTGACTAGTAAGTAAAATTATGGCTTGGAAAGATGGCTGTGGGTCGTTTTTCATCGGGGTCAGACAAATTGCGGTAATGTCTTGTCAAAAATAGACCTACTAACTGTAAATTCCAACAATTTAATTAGTAAATATTACAAAGTAAAACTATCCAAGATCTATAGATTAAACAAATCTTGGATAATTCCAAAAGTAAAAAGTTTCGTATTAATAATAGTAATTAGTACGTTAACCCACCAACTACATATAGATGAGCGACTAAAGGAAAGCACTGGGATTAGCACGAGGATCTTTTTGATTACGATATCTCACTGTTAACCATACTCCCAAAAACTGAAACATGCACATAACACCACAATAAGCTTATAATACAAAGAAGACCCGAGTTACATTTTAGCATTAGTAATACTTAAACTAATAATTTTAAGTAATATATACAAAATATTAAAAATTTCTATTAGTAATTTGTTAGATTAAGATTATTAATAAATGTAAAAAATTATCAAAAATAGTTACCTCGGTAAAACTGAAAAATAAGCCGATCCATCCGCAGAGTTTAAAAGCATAATTAATAGTACTCTGCAATTTATTCATACAAAAAGGACAGTGACATTCTTTTATATCAGGATTGGTACAGCATTGCGGCTAAAATATAAGAAAACGTTAAAAGCCACACTATTCGTCAAAGAGTTGTTACCTCAATCGTCTCACAACTAGGATGTCCCATATTGGGATCATTATTATGCTGGTTGTCAAATCCGCAACAAGTAAATACATGTTGAACTTCCATTTTAGTAGCATTATCCACTCTTCTCCAACCCTTAAAAATACAAATGTAAACAAGTGGATGTTTAATATTAATCATGATTTACCTGCTCTGCCAACTGGTCCTGTTGCTCCATGTTAACTCCGAGACAAGCACAAGCTACAGAAAATTGAATCAAAAATAGGAAGAACAAGATTAGCATGTACTAATAAATAAGTTAAGAAATTTTGGTACCAAATTCAATTTAGATATTAAGTTTAATTTCTAACAAAGGATACAAAAAAAAGCATAACTTGGTGATGTTTGATAGCCCCTACGACCCCTAGAATCGAAATCACAAGTAAAATGATTCCGCATGCTAAAATTCCACCGACTATCGGTAAATTTGTCACAATAGATGCTGCCCTTCCATAAACTGCTACTCCAATTAAAATAAAAGAGACCACCTAAAAAATGATGAGCATAATTTCACATTTCCTGACAATTATAGTAGCTAATTTTTACTCACAATATATAAAATGTTTAAAGAAACCAGGGCATTTTTTGAACAAGTAAAACCTCCGCACATGGTTATTTATTTATGTTTTAACAATTTCATTAAAAATTATTGTAAAATTACAGAAACATATTTAACATCTTAATCCATCAATCATGGATGAAGTAAATAATAATTGAGCAAGTGCACAACTTAACGAAATGAACAATTACTACTAATAAGAAAAAAATCCCCAAAGCTCGGTCAGAGCCGGCTGCTAAATTATTCCATTGTTGTTTATCTGTGTCCAGTGCCGGGTGTAGAGTGGGAAAAATTAGAAAATAAATAAATCACAAATTTGTTACATTTTCATTGTTATTTAATTATTATTAATTAAATAAGATTAATACATATACGAAAGTGTAGCAAAGTTTATTACTAAATTATTTTATTATATATTAAATATTACAATATAAAGTTTAATTAAATATTACTATTATTTACAAATATTTAAATTAAAAATAAACAATAAATACAATGCAATTTAAACTCAAACAAATATTTCAAATTTCGTATTATCGAGATTGCATTGTAGCGCATAAATATGTAAGAGATACCAACCCAACAGAGAACCAACATATGAAAATCCTAGCCTTACTTTTATGCTTTTAGTTGACAGTAGTTGATGCAATTGATGTTTGCATGCTTTATTTCTGTATACATGTGCTTTGTATTTTAACTCAAAAATGGCAATCGTTAAAGAGCATATGACTTTGGAGACGAAGGAAAATGGAAAGAAGTTTTCGAAGATGTTTTCCAAACTAAAAAAGAAAGTAAGTACTTGACAAACTTTAGTGCTAAAAATGTGGAAATAACCTCAAAATTTCAGAATGCGGTACAAGCAAAAGTTGATAAGGAGCTTGGAAATAAAAAAGAAAAAATTGAATACGGTTGCGTTTACGTTGGACACATTCCACATGGATTTTACGAAGAACAGTTGGCTAGTTATTTCAAACAATTTGGAAAAATATGTAATGTTCATCTGTGTCGGTCGCCGAAGACTGGTAAATCAAAAGGTTATGCTTTTGTCGAATTTCGCGATGCTCGAGTTGCAAAGATTGCTGCACAAACCATGAATAACTACCTCATGTGCAACAGAAGAATAATAGGTACATACAAGAAAATTACATTTTGTAACTTTATTTATATTGTGTATTTTTAGCTTCTTTTGTGCCAGGCGATGCAAAAAGTAATCAAAGACGGCATAAGAACTTCACCGTGACTAAAAATAAATTTCCTTTGAAGGATATTCGTGACCAAGTCAATACTAAGAAAAACTCAAATTTATCTAATTTAGAGCATTACAGTACGTGTAAAAAATACATTGGTCACGTCAAAGAAACTTTGATGAAATTGAAAGAATTAGGAATTGATTATGATTTCAAACCTGTGGAAGACGAGAACAACTTGTATGCAAAGTACAATCCATGTCAAAAAGCTAAGGTTAAACAGGTTGTGACTCCCAGTAAACAAAAATTGGTTACAAAAGTAAAAAAAGCATTAAATTCGAAAGTTAATGTTATTGTAAAGAAGAAGAATGTAATTAAACGTAAACAATAAATTTATAATAACAATAATTTTATGTTTGCTTTGATGATTTAATTCTGGCAACATTTGCTACTTTTGTACGTTTCCACTTCATTCTTCTGTTTTGGAACCACACTTTCACCTAAAAGTAATTAAACTTAACATTCGTTGAAACTTCAAACAGTAATATCTTTACCTGTCGTTCTGTTAGATCCAAAGCTACTGCAATTTCGTATCTTCTTAATCGAGTAAGATAATTTGAATGAACAAATTCTGCTTCTAAATTTTTAATTTGAATTTTTGTAAATGCTGTTCTTTCCTTTCTTGGTTTATTTGTAGCTTCAGTTTCTTTGTAATCTGTAAATAATTTTTTTATTTTACTATTTCATTATCAGGCGTAAAGTTTCAAAATAATATTAGAGGGATTACTTAGATCAAATTGAAATCGTGGCTTCTTTTTATTTTATTTATGTTTTAAGCCCAACTATCATCAACTTAATGATTGCAGCAGTTTAATAATATAGTGTAAATTTTGTTGCATATGCAAAAAAATTATAGGTAACGAAGACAAAATAATATAACATAGGAGTTATGGAAGCAGTTTTGGGTCCATCAACTTTTAAGAAATATAATTCAAAAATTATACTTTGAGTATGTCAGGAAAATTAAAAATATATATAAAGGCTAACTAGCAAGTGCATAAATTGCTATTAGGCAACTAGTGTTTTATAGACTGTTTAAGAATCGAAGTCATAGATCAGTTACAACAGGTCGCATATAAGTAAAATTTAAACAATTAAAAATCTTTTTCAATAAATAAAATAATTATTACATTTTTAGAGCAATTTATTTTCAATTTACTCTTTCAAGATTTCTTCTTCCTTTCAAGGTATAAGCAGTGTTTGCCTGTTCGGACTTCATAAATCACGCCAACGTTTTCTTTTCTGAAGCCTGAGGCGCACCTCATTTTAAGTTTCACTTTTTTTAATTTTTAGTGGATGTTGATTGAACATATTCCCAAAGTTATAAATTTTTTAACCCTTACTTGCCACACTGGGGTGTAGAATACCCCAAGCCCACTTTTCGTTAATTTTAAGTACGAGCCCTAACAACTATATATTCGGCCACTTCAAAATTTCTATCGAAATAATTTTTCAATGTACCTTTACTAGCAAAATATATTCAATAAAATGATTTTTTTAAATAGAGTCTTTAAAATAATTATTCAGATTATATTATCCTGAAAAAAAATAATGGAGAAAATCAAATTTTTGTTGAAAAAATATTATTTTATTGAACTACATCTGACAATTTAATGTTCGGCCAAAATCATATATAATTTAGATTAAATCTGGTTACCGTTGTCATCAGTAAATAAAACTGCAGTTGGAGCTAATTTAAAGTTTAAACAATCGAGGCTATACCTGTCTTAATTAATTTGCGAAATTTGTCAACTTTGTATGACCAATTTGCTTCAAAATGGTTCGAGGGGCAGCAACTCCAAAAAAAGTGAGAAATTTAATAATCAGTATGTTTAGTCAGGGGAAGAAAATGAGACAAATTGCTCGAGATTTGGAATTATCAAAATCAACAGTTTCTTCCATAATAAAATCATATAGTGAAAACGGTAACACCGAAGTTAAAGGAAAAAGCCCAGGACGTCCGTGTTTAGTTACTAATCGTCAAAGAAGGGAGTTAGTTAAAATCTGCAGAAAAAACAGGAGAGGCACTTTAAGGGAAATAACATCGGAGTGAAACGAAAACACAAAATTATTACTTTCGAGGGAAACTTGTAGAAACTGGATTCACAAAAGTGGTCTCGGTTTTTATAAGGTACAATCATTTCAATATTAAATTAGGTTTACTAACATACACGTAATACAATATTTTAGGCTAAAGAAAAGCCATTGCTGACCGAACGTCAGAAAAAAAAACGCCTGGCTTGGTGTAAGGAA
Source organism: Cantharis flavilabris (assembly GCA_949152465.1). NCBI lineage: Eukaryota > Metazoa > Arthropoda > Insecta > Coleoptera > Cantharidae > Cantharis > Cantharis flavilabris. The sequence goes on from OX424436.1 coordinate 45,261,048, forward strand.
CGCATGCAATGGACACAGGAGCAGTGGAATTCGGTTATTTTTAGCGACGTGTCTAAATTTAACATATGTGTAGGAGATAATCGGAAAAGAGTGATAAGAACTAAAAACGAAGCGTTCCATAAGGACTGTTTAAAACGAACTGTTAAGTTTGCTTCGGGAGTAATGATTTGTGGCTGCATGTCCGCTAAAGGTGTAGGAAGTATGCAGTTTGTAAATGGAACTATTAACGCACCCAAGTATCAAGATATACTGTAAAATAACTTGCTCCCCAGTATTGAAAAATTGTACCCAGTGGAGTCATTTATTTTCCAGCAAGACGGTGCTTCATGTCATACGGCTAAAACCACCCAAATTTGGTTTAACAACCATGATATGACAGTTATGGATTGGCCTTCCAGCAGTCCTGACTTAAATGTCATTGAAACCCTATGGCATAAAATGAAGCAAAAGCTGAGAAACAATCCACAAAGGACTCATGAAACTTTAAAGGCAAAAGTTTAAGAAGTCTGGGATTCAGTAACAGCAGAAGCGTGTCAGGCTCTTGTAAATTCTATGCCTAAAAGAATTCGAGCAGTAATTTTAGCAAAAGGTGATGTTACGCCATATTAAAATTGGTTATTGTTGTTTAAGATCACGGCTTGTTATTATGGCCGAACATTTATTTGTCAGTTTTAGTTCAGAATAATATTTTTTTTAGAAACCATAAATGTTGTTATTTTACTCCTAACCATCATAAAATAGTCAGAAATGGTGATTTTAAAATATAAGCAAAAAAATTGCAGTTATAAAAATATATTTAGCTAGTAATGGTATACTGAATAATTATTTCATTAAAAATTATGAAATGGCCGAACATATAGTTGTTAGGGCTCGTATGTATACCCGAGAATGGCGGGTTTATGGCATCATCTGTTAGTTATATGGTTTTTTTTTGTAAAAGTTATCACTTTCCATATTTCAATTTTTTTAATAGTATTTCATTTTATTTTTTTGCCATATAACCCATATCACTACAAAACATTAGCTCTTGAGAAGGAATAAAAAAATTGGCAACTTAAAATATTCAATAGATTATTTGAAATAACATGTTTTTATCACCGGGGTGCGATGCACGTAATTTCACCCTTAAAACTCACCCCAATTAGAAATAAGAGTTTTTTAATTATTTTAGCGACGATTGTGTACCTACTGCAAGCAGGGCGCTCAAATTCAGAAGTCACCAAAATTATGCATTTTTAATTTAATTTTCTATAAAATATTAAATTTTGTATAAAAGAAATATCTGAACGACGGTCTCAATATCAAATCAATAACTCACAAAACGCTAAGCGAAAAGTCACTAATTGAGATTTAATTAATGTTTTGTTTGATTTAATTGGTAAACAGGCGCAACTAAGCGGGAGGGGGGGGGGGGCTTCAGGGGATATGTCCCCTGAAATTGTGAAAAAATTATCGAATCTTCCGTTTCTGTGTTAAATTTTTTCACTTATTTTCTACATCTTCCAGCTTCTAGCATACTTCATTCTTTTTTTGGTTTTCTTTGATTATTCGCGACTTGCATTAAACGAACGCCACCACGCGGAAAAATATTAAATTGATCTAATACGTATAGTTGGTATAGAAAGTTTTGTTTAAAACCAAACGTTTGTTTTCATTCGGTATTTTAATTTGTGAATTATCATTTCACCGTGGGTTTACGATAAAATAATTTAGAATTAAACTTAAAACAACATCAATAACACGTAATAGAGCTGCCATATTGACCCGACTTGCCGACTGTTGAACTGTTAAAGATGATTTAGCGGGCTCATTCAAACCAAACAAAAATTTACACTGAAATTTTTTACGTAATTTGGTTAGTATTTACAGAATATTAAATAGTAGTGTAATATGTGATCAGTGTAGAAAGTAAGTTATTATCAAACGCCGTGGCACTTATAAAACGAGACGAAGCCGAGTTTTACAATCACGTAAGTACGATGATAAAAGGCCACAAAACGGTGGCCTGATTGAAAAATTGATGTTTCAGATAAAATAATATATGATCGAACTGTTGAAATTAATGAATTTATAGTCAAAGTAGTTAATATGAAATGTCAGCAAACGTCATTTTCTTCAATTTAAAAAATGCACATCAAGGTTACTTTCAATTCCGATGTTAAAAGTAAATTACTTTCTGCACTAGTGCGTGATAGTGACTTATTATTTATTTAATTCAAATCAATGTAGAAAGTAAACTATTACGTAACTGTAATTCATCGTTTTTTGAGCTATTCGGCAGTGAATTTGTTGATTTAAAAGATTTTAATTCATAAATACTTTTGCGGAAACATTTTTAAAATTCTAATGATCGGGGTACTTCAGCTTAGTTAAAATTTTAAATCTACACTAAATGAATTTGGGATCCTAAATATTAAGTTCATAGCAAAATTGAGGGCAAATCGCCGGTATTTGGGTCAAATAACAAAAAAAAAAGAATTCTGAAGGTCTTTCTTATTTTATTTATTGATTATTTCTTATCGTTTTTTATTGCTTTTATCCGGGCCCAACCAGAGAGCGCTTGGGGATTTGTCCCCAGGCGTCGGGTCTCGTTGCAAAACTTTTCGTGGGCCCCCTTCACGTTTTTAACGTTTCAAATTACACGTAATTTATAAAATAATTCGAGTTAGAGCAGTTCGAGTTAAGGAAGTTTCATTGTGTATCTGTTGGCACCATCGAAATCAGCTGTTAGTGCATTATTCCGTGAACAGTCAGATAAGCTATATGTATCTAAAGTGCGCTGGGGTATGTCAGACCCCACCTATGTAATACCGTTTGTAATTTAGGCTTACAAAATAATGGTTATTTTGAAATTCTGTTGATCAATAAACTTAATATTCTTATTTTTTGGTGGACCAAAACTTCAGATAAACTCATCAACAGATGGTGGGAAGGTTATTACTAACCTGGATAGTTATATCCAATATATTAAAGATAATCCGAGGGTATAATAGAACAATTCACCAAAAACTGGAAAGAATTGCCAAAGATGATCCTGCAGTTTCCCTTACTAAGATTACAAAGCTTTCTGGAAGATGTTCCATATATCGAAGGAATTGAGATCCCAAAACCAAATATTCCTGGCTTGCTTGCAAGACTTTATTGTGCTATAGGCATGCCGTGATTAGTTGTCAAAATTGCCTCAATTTAGACAGCGAATAGATTCTGTTTGTTTTTTTGATTTACGAAAATTGATTATTTCTACGTTATTCTTTGATATTTTCAGAAAAAATTTTTTTTTAATTATTCCTATGGTGTTTATATGATCACAAAGAGCATTGTTTAATGAAAACTTGAAAAAACTTGAAAACTGGGACTCAAAATAAATATTACATTGTTTTAATGTTTAGGGTTTGTAACCACCCCACCTATGTACTGATGGGATTTTTTACACCTAGAGGTAACACCGAGTTTTAATAAGAAAGAAATTAACAAAACCCATGGGTTTTTGAATAAAAAAATTCATGAATAAAAAACTATATATTAATATCTAATTAAAAATTAGATATCTAATTATCTAAATTAGATAGAAATAAAAAATATCTAATTTTCTAATTAGAATAGTAGAATACTATCTAAATTAGATACTTCTTAATATCTAATTTTTTATTCATTCAAATTTTCAAAATACCCTTTTCGTTTTGCTGCATACCTTTTTATTTATGGAATTTATTTAGTTATTCGTCCGGGCCCTTGAGGGATTCCGGACCCTGGATGTAGCTCTCGACAGCCCTGTCTTTTTGCTATTATCTTTTTGCGGTGCTCTTCTCAGCTTTGATTGTGATCTAATCGTCGTTTTGATGGTTTTGTTTATATTTACTGTTGAAGACCTGCATTTAGATCGAAACCAGTTAGGGACCGTCCATTAATTACGTAAAGGTTTTGTGGGGGGGAGGGGTATGGCAAATCTTACGGACCTTTACGTGGGGGGGGGTCCGATGTATTTCTTGAGTAAGTTTCGTAATTTCCTTTTTTTAAATTAAATTAAAATTTTTAAATTTAAATTAAAAAATTAAATTAAATTCAAATAATTATAATTTATAATTTATAAAGAAAATTATATTTGATTTTTAAATTTTTAAATTATTTATACCAACAAAAAACAAGAAAACTTTTGTTACTAACACAAGAAATACATTTTATAAAAATATAATTCAAATCATAAAACACAGTGGCATAATAGTAAAAAATTTAACAAAATGGCATTTGAGTTTGGCGATCTATACGAACGGTTTTTTATGTCTTATAAAATTGGTTGGCCAGATTCATCGGCAAAATTGCTGCAAGATAAAGCAAACAATGCTTGGAAAGTAGCAAAGGCTACCTATAAAGGTAAGGATTTTATAAATAATATTGAAAATGTGATAAGAGAAAATAAATTACGAAAAACAAGAAGAAAAGCAGCATTTTTATTCTATTTCTCAAAGGTTGAAAAAAGTAAACAAAGTGATGGTTCTAATTCAACTTCGCAAGAAAAAGGTAAAAATGAAATGGAACCACCTATTTCAGATGAAGTCGATGATAACCCGGATGAATCAGTTGATCTCGAGGTCTTAGCTAGAACATACGACACTCCAGCACAAACAAAATTATTAGCAAAAATTCAAGCAATGGAATTCAAATTAAATGGTCAATTGCAATCACGAAATTCAGGTCTTCGAGATATATGTCAAAAAGATATTGATAGATCTAAAAAGGAATTAATGGAATTAAAACAAACTCTGAAAACTAAGAAACTAAACGCCGAATATCAGAAAAAGTACCGCAATTCTGTAAGGAGAAAGTTAAATCAACTAGAAAATAATTTAGAAGATTTATCGCCTGGCATAAAACGAACTCCTGGCAGACCACGTATAGAAGAAAATCATCCAGAATTATTAAACACAATAGTTTCTATCGCCTCGTTTGGTGGTGCAGCTCAAGATCGTCGCCGCACCGAAGAAATCAGGACCTGCAAGACACTTGACGACTTGCACGAAAAACTTTTAGAAATTGGATGTAATTTATCTAGAAGTGCAACCTATTTACGTCTTTTACCGCGGAAGTCGAATACTATGGAAGGAAAAAGGCACGTTGTGACGGTACCAGTGAAATTATGCCGAGGTCAAACGGATAGTCACAAAAGGCATTCTGACGGACAGTTTTGTACATCGTCCATACAATACTTGGAGAGTTTGGCATCTTTTCTTGGCCCAGATCAAGTATGCTTCTTATCACAGGATGACAAAGCTCGTGTTCTAATTGGGATTACAGCTGTGCAAAAGCAATCCCCAATATTAATGCACGTTGAATATAGGGTACAACTTCCCGATCATGACTGGGTTATAGCGGAAAAGCACAAATTCATTCATTAAACCAAATGGTTGGGGATCTCCAGATGCAGTTACATATTCTGGCCCAACTTACATTGCCATCAGAAGCGGGAAACACTCTTCATCAACTGCAGCTAGTCATTGTGATGATTTTAAAAAGCTGTTGGAACTCGAGTGTTTTGAAGGAATTGTAAAAACGAACAACGAAATCAAACCGGTATTTATTATCTCTGTAGATGGCGGACCAGATGAAAATCCACGTTATCCAAAAACCATTGCTTTTGCTATTCAGCATATATTTCATATATTCAGCAACTATATTTTTGTTTTATAATCCTTACGTAAAATGTGGGGGGGGGGCGGTCAAAAATTTCAAAAATTGCCCTTACGTAATTAATGGGCAGCCCCTTAGTAAAATAAAGAAAGACTTTTGGAGTTTTTTTTTGTTGTTATTTGACCCAAATTCCCACGATTTTCCAGCAACTTTCTTAAAAATTTTCAGTCTTCACTTTTTGGCAATTCCACAAAAACGAAAAAATCAGCATTTGATACGAATTTTCCTACCAATAGTAGGATAATAATTGTTAGATGTTTTTTTCCAAATTCCAATTTATTGATTTTTGTGTGATGTAATAGGTAAATTAATATATTACCCCGTTAATAGGTTGGTAATTTAAGTAAAATTATGAATAAATTTAATTAAAAGAAAAAATTATATTTTTTAATTTATCAGATTTGGTTTTCAGATATTTAAGTTGCGGTATTTTATTGGTTTCAATAGTGATTTTCCGATTTAACTGGAATTATAAAAAAGAACTGCGACTTAAAGAAAATGTTTTTTTAACTTTGATAAAATATCGGAGCGACATTATAAAATTATAAATGTTAGAAAAATTTCTTTCTGCACATTTTCAACAACTGAAGTTCATAAAACATGCATAGTATGGCAGTATACTTAAGTAGGTACTCGTAAACATTAATTGCAAAATTTTCTTATGAATTGAGATCAAAGTTCCGCAAGAAGAGTCATTTAACTAATTTTAAGTACTTGGTCACACATGCAAGTGCATCGTAAATTACGCAATATTATATTTAATTTAAAAAATTTATTGTGAAGTCAACAGCAAATTGCACCTAAATAAGAATCATTTAATGCTACAATTTAATTATCAAAAACCTGCCAAGTATAGGTATATGTATCACTTTCCAAGACCACACGCAAAAAAATTTTCTAATCTACGGGATTAACGTTTATTATTATTATCTTTCTACCCCGAACGATTGATAAATTATTGCGTGCTTCCTATTTGACTGGAGAACAGATGGGTCAACATTTCTTGACATTCGAAATTTTTACTTTGCCTGTTTTTACAAGGGTGTGATTTATTGTATTGTGGGAGGAATTATGTTCGTTTTTGACTTTATTGCCTTCTTAGCAACTTACAAAAAATTGAACTATGAGTAATTATTATTAAGTGTAAAAAAATTTACAATGTAAATAAAAACTCTAAGTGCTACTACTTTATGAATCATCGACCAAATTTATTGCTAAAAAATTGACGACAATCTGTCTGTGGAGTCTTTGTTGTATAACAAAATTAGTCAGAGTTTCGAATTTTAAAATTTCACATTAAAAATTTAACAAAATAATTAAAAAGACTGGTGAATTATTGCAAAATTTCAACAACAACCTAATATCTGCGTTAGAAGTAGTACTTTTCTGATCCCGAAATATTATTTTTAAGATAAAAAGCAAATTGACTTACCTAACGAAGTTGCATTTTCACTTATGATTAAACGATCTTCCAGAAATTTATCACTAACATGTTTTGAATAATTTGTGGAAAAATTGAAATCTTTTAGATCAGTTTGGCTGTTATTACTGGAATCGGACGCAATGCTTATATTAGATGTGAAATTTTCGTAGTGGTTTGGAAATTCATTCCAATAATGATTAACTTTTAGCTCTTGATTTTGGTATTGCTTTTGAATATAATGATTCAAAAAGTTTGAATGAAATGTGTTATGTTCTGACATATTCTCGTATTCTTTTGATATATCACAGCTGATGGGAAGTTGGATAGGTAACTCATTCCTGGCACAATTTGAAAAACTGTAAGCTTTCTGATGTTCGGCAACTTTTAAATTAAAATCTTCGTTAAAGTACGAATAATCTTCCTTATAAGAATAATTTTGATAATGTAGAGGTGACGACACGTAAGTATTGTAATTTAAAATATTAGCAGGATAACGATTATTAAAAACTGTTGGACTTGTAGACATTTCAAAACGATCGATTTCCATTTTCACGTTATTTTTTATACTCATATTGTGAACTTAATACCACTGTTACACATAACCTTAATACACTGGCTGATTAATGCAGCAGCAATTAAATTAAGCTGAGATTCTTTCGAATGTCGTCTCCTAGTAGATTCAAATGTGACATATTTTTGTATATCCAATAGGAAAGCTAAATATCTTGTCGTAAGTTTGGGGGAGGAATATTTCAGGTTTAAATATATTTCTATTGGATAAACCACATGTGAACGTTTTTAAAATTATAAAAGTTTAAAATATTATTTTCTTTTGAAAAAACGAAAAAGTTATTCAAAATACCTGATGCACTTCTTTTTTATACAGTTTAAAATTAAAAAGTTGAGTAGCTTAATTTGGAAATATAAAGATATGATTTTTTGAAATTTTTTGCAATATAATAGTTTTCATAATTTAGATTTTATTTTAGTGTGAGAACTGTGTTAGATTGATTGTAAGATCAAATTTGGTTCTGTTTGATTATTTTTTACATTTTTGAATCATTTTTCATGTATTGATTTAATATTGATCCTGCAATTGGAGAAAATATTAATACTGTGTTAGAAATTTAATTACAATGGACTTAATAGTATGAAATTTAATTGTAAATTAGATTATTTGGGCTGAGTTAATCATTTTAAATCGGTATTTGAATTTAAACCATTACCACGACAAACTATCAAAACCAGTGGTGACTGAACCAGAAACCACTGAAAAATGATTAAAAGCAGTCAATAGTTTATTTTTCTTACATAATTTACTTTTAAGATTAAATAATTTACTTGAATTTTAAACTTTTAAATGTCAGAGTTCGTTTTAAATTAAGTGCTATACGAAAATTAATTACTTACCTACAACTGGAAAATTTGGTAGACAGGAAGTACTAACTTTGATAAAAAAATTTGCGAAAGCATAGAGGTATAAAACAAAATGCAAATTAATAAGATCCAAAATTTGATTTTTCTATTGCAGTAGAGTCTTGAAACAGTGAACAGCGAAAATTATGTATTTTTAAATATAAATTCAGAATTTATTTCTTTTTCTCTTCTCTTTCCTCTTTTTTATACTATAAAAATCTTCTTTCTAAACAGATATAAAAATTTAGATTTACTATTAAAAAAACAAACATGATTTTCGCTGTTCATACTAACGAGACTCTACTCTATTGTATCTTACTGAAAGTTTCATGCAAATTAAATTTAACCGACTGAGCTAATCGAAAAGCAAGTGTAGTAATTAATTTTTGTAAGTTTTCTCCTCAATAATTTGATCATCTAGAAATGTGCGCGTGAAATATTGCACGATTAGGATTCCGACACTTTTTTGTGGTCGCAGAACGATTGAATATTATCTGCACTCGAGACTTTATTATGAAAGAGTCACAGACAGATTGTATCTCTGTGGTTCACTATTGTCTTCCAAGAGCAGTCGGTAAGAATAAAGTTTTTGGTTCGTCAGGGATTAAACCTGGAATTATGAATGCCGCCTACCTCTCCCCAGTACAAAACTTGATTGGTTTTCCACTATATGTGAGAGTACAGGAAGAATATGATTTTAGCTGTTAGCATGTGAAGCATTATCTTACTTTTGTGGTTACTGCGTACTGTTAGGGTTTTAGTTTTCTTAGTATGGATGTGTGGACCTACAAAATAAACGTTTGATAGATAATATCACTAAATTATCTATTCCGATATAACTAAACCTACAAAATTCAAAACAACTCCAAAACACAACGTTAGACATTCAATACATGTTACTGGACCACCTGTTTTCTCGAAATCAAGGCGTTTGTACCCTAAAAAATTAAAGTGCGCAAAGAAAGAATTCGAATATATGTTAGCTAACGGTATTTATAGACCCTCATTTTGAGAATTCAGTTCGGCACTACATATGGTTGAAAAAAATAACGGTGATTGGCGTCCTTGCGGGGACTATCGTCGTCTTAATGCAATGACCATGCCGGATCGTTATCCAATTCCGAATATCCAAGATATTACAAACAACATACATGGTAAAATGTTTTTTACCACTTTGGATCTAGTAAGAGCCTATCATCAAATTCCCATGAACGATGATGATATAAAAAAAACAACAATAACAACTCCTTTTGGATTATTTGAATTTCTTTCAATGACTTTCGGCCTTCGCAATGCAGCACAGTCATTCCAGCGGTTCATGCATTCAATTTTAGGAGATTTAGATTTTTGTTCTATTTACATAGATGACATGTTAATCGCTTCTGCAACGTTGGAAGAGCATTTAATTCATCTAGAACAAATTTTTGCTCGTTTACATGAATTTGGCATTGTACTCAACGTTAATGAATCAGTTTTCGCACAATCTTTGGTAGAATTTTTAGGTCATTTGATTTCTGAAAAAGGTATTCAAGCTTTACCATCAAAAACACAACAAATTTTAGATTTTCCTCAACCCACCACAGTAATGGAATTACGACGTTTTTTAGGCGTACTCAATTATTACCACGGGTTTTTACCCCACATTGCTTCTATTCAAGCACCATTACATGCAATGCATCATGGTAATAAGAAAAATGATAAATCCACCCTGCTGTGGGACGAAAATTCAATTAAAGCTTTCGAAACCTGCAAAGAAGTACTTGCTCGGCAAGTGACACTTGCACATCCATCAAGTGATTTTCCACTATCACTATTGGTAGACGCATCTTCCACCGCGGTTGGATCTGTGTTACAACAATACAATGGTACAAATTGGGAACCTCTTCATTTCTTTTCTAAAAAACTCTCTCCAGCACAAATGAAATACAGTACCTATGATAGAGAACTTCTTGCTATTTACTTATCCGTGCAACATCATCGTCACATGCTGGAAGGAAGATCATTTACAATTTTTTCAGACCACAAGCCATTATCTTTCGCCTTTACAAAAAATTTAAACAATTTGACACCACGTCAAACAAGATATTTCGATTTTATCAGTCAATTCTCAACTGGCATTAAGTTTATTCCAGGAAAACAAAACATTGTTGCCGATACCCTATCGCGTATCAATACAATAAATTTTCCGACTGCAATAGATTTCGAATCTTTAGCTCAGGACCAACTAGATGATCCAGACCTAAAGATCCTCAATTCATACTCAAATACTATCAAATTAGAGCAATTACCGATAATTGGTTCAAATAAATTATTGTACCTTGACACATCCACAAATATTTCGAGACCTTTCGTTCCATTTTCTTGGAGAAAACAAATTTTCAATACTTTACATATCAGTTCGACAGGGGGTAGCCTAGTGCATTCTGCGAATATCGCATCATTTCGCAACCCAAAATGCCCAGGATCGAATCCCATACCGGACACAATTTTATATTCTATCAAGTTCCACTGTCCCCGTCTTGCCAATCTATAACAGTTGACGCCATACGTTTGGACCACTTCTTCTGTTGCATTGGTGACCCCGACGTGATATGAACACGCAATGTAACAGTGGAACTTGATAGTATATTTAATATTAATAATTTTAAATTAATATTAAATATAAAAATTAGTTCGACCGGGATAGCCTAGTGCATTCTGCGAATATAGCATCAGTTCGACCGGTAGCTCAGTGCGTTCCATTGATTTCCACGATTTCACAACCCGAAATACTTATGATCGAATCCCACGTCGGACAAATTTTTATATTTAATATTATTTAATTTAATTAATATTAAATATACAACAAGTAACAGTTGACGCCATACGTTTGGACCACTTCTTCTGTTACAGATGTATCCCATTTTTCCGGCTATTTCCTGGTTGTCCATACGCATTGGAATATCTTTTTCATTGCATCAATTCTGGATTTCCCCATTACTTTCACTATACCTCTGCTGTATAATGCCGTCTGGACTTGGAGAGTTTATTTGTGAGTTTGTTAATTGCTCTTTCTCAAGTTTTTCTCCAGACTTCAGAAATTCTTTTTATGTTTGTTATTCGCCATTTACATTAAGCAAACGCGGCTCACGCAGAAAATTATTAAGTTAATCTAATACATATTATATCGTGGTTGGTATAGAAAGTTTTGTTTATAAATCAAAGGTTGGCATTCTTTTGATGTTCTATTTTGTGAATTATCATTGGTTTTACAATAAAATAATTCAGAATCAAACTCAAAACAATATCAAGTGTACGTAATAGAACCGCCATGTTGACAATTGGTAACGCCATGAGCGCCAACAACTGGTAAGGTAAATCGCGAATAATTCTTTCATTTTCGTCTTGCATTATTTGGCAGTATTTTGCTTGAGTCTCTAGTTCGAAGTATATCTATCTATTTCTATTGTATCCAAATTAGCTACATTGTATGTCTATATAATTGTTTACATAAATTTGTTTTATCAGGTAATTTTTTTAACCTTGCTATGTAGTGATGCTCATTTTCTCTCTTGTCAGTTATATTTAGTGCAGTTTTATCACAAATTATCCGATGAATAAGTCATGGCCATATTCACACTCTGAACTGGTTTTGGCTTTAACATTTTTTAACCAACTTACTTTTCTTAACAGTTGACCGGTTGCGTTATTTTGATTATATGTAGAAGTACATATGTAATTGTGTAAATTTTGCACAGACGCGACCAGTGGAGTCCAAGTCCAATAATAATTAGTCGTCGGACATGATGTTATTCATAACTGATGCCATAATTATTTATAGTCGGGAATCAAATGAATCTCTTGCATCTTTTGTTCCCATCTCCATTCCTGTATCTATCCAGAATGCTACGGATGTAGGATGTAAGTAGTTGTCATTTGTGATCGCTTCTACTTTGGCATTAAAATTGCCTAGTATAATCGATATCCTTAGATCAGTTTGCGATTAACAGTTTTTCTACCAAACCTTATTATTTAATTCCATTTATATATTATTGAGACATAATTGTAATCAGTTTTAAAGTAGGTATCAATCCTTCGCCCTTCCAATAACGCTCAGGCAGTTTGTTCATCCCAGTGGCTGATCCAGGGGCGGGAGGGCGATTGCTCCCCCCAAAATTTTTAAATTTATTAAAGAATAAAAAATAAATTAATTTTGATGATACTGTTACTTTTTATTTTTCATAATATTTAACAAACTTTCATTTTATTCCCTCCCCTATCTTGATTTTGTCTGGTAATTCTCTAGATTCGCTACTGGTCCATCCCAACTTAGTCATGCTGTATAGCTTACCACCAGTGACGGCGCCAAGGGTGGGCACTTGCCCACTCTGTTGATTGGAGTGCCCATCCAAACTGTTTAGGTGCTTATTTCAATAATGTATTTTTTTGGGTTTATTTATAAATTTTGTGTGCTCCTGCTCACCCCAAATATATTGGGCCCATTTTGTGCTCACCTATTTAAAAAATGCTGCCGCCATCGCTGGGATTAACATGTACATTTCACTGTTGTTGCCACTGCCGTTTCTGAAACCTGGGGGTTTAGGGTACATCAGTAATTGGGTTAAATTGTATTCCATTCAGAGCCGGATTAAGGGTAGAGGGCTAAAGGGGCTGCAGCCCCAGGCCTCAAATTTCTTGGGGCCTCAACAAAATTAAAGCAACAAAATTTAAATCACCAAAGTTTACATTTACACAAAATTTTCCATTTGATCTATTTCAAAAATCAAATATTTTCGCCTGCGGCGCCTTTTATTAAGCAAGACCAAGGGGCCTCCAAAAAGAGTTAGCCCCGGTCCTCGCATATCCTTAATCTGGCTCTGATTCCATCATCAAGTTATTGAGTCAATAAATAATTAATGCACTGGAGAGCATTCAATGCCCCCTTGCCCCGGTTTCAGTAACAAACAGTTTATGACCATACTTTTTTTTATAAATTTGATTAAATGTTCCCACCCAAAATTCCAATCAGAGAGTGCAAATATTTCTTTTGTATTAGAAAATGAAAACCAATCATTTAAACCAATAAACTTATTTATGAAGCTTTCATAGAAACAAAGAACAATTTCGTTAATACAATGAACAATTCATAAATAATATGAATTTTTTTCATTAATTCTATGAAATTAACCTAAATGTAGTGAATTTTAGTTCATTGCTTAAAATTTCATTGTATATATGTGTGACAGCTTATTCAGTGCGGGTTCAGTGTGGAAAAACCTACGCATTTTCCCGTAATTTTAAAAATGTGCTTTGATGTGCCTGTAGGTACCAATTTATAATGATTGCAAACATACTCATTGCCAACCCACACAAAAGTCTCAGACGATGCATTGTCACTGTTAATATGGTTTCTCTTAATATATTTTTTCTAATTTTTTTGATCTAAGAGCATAAGAATTTTTATTTGATGTTAATTTTATTCTCATTCTAGAAAATAATTTTCCCAATGACCAATTCCATAATTTTATTGTTCTTCTGGTTGAAGCAGCAAAAGTTTCCGTTGTGGGAAATTTTCAATCCTAACTGGATGCCTTTTCGAATAATTTTTTAAGAATGGTTTCGTCAGTTCTCACATCAATAAGTGAAGCTGAACCAATTAATAAGAGATATTCTTCAAAGATACCGCTTATAAATGTTATATTTAACTGATGAGGGTTGTTTAGCGATTTCGGCGCCTCCGAAACATCCCATATTGGTGTTTAGCATTTCGTGTGAATTTCAACATTTGTAACAACTGTTAGAGTGGTTAATTAATTTTAATTTTTACAATAAAATTTAATAAAAAAATAATGTGATTTTCACATTTTTTATAAATACTTGGGCAGGTGGTACATTTTTACCCAATAATTAGCAGGTTACAAGTTTTTTTGAATGTATTTTTAAGTTGTATTCTAAATTAACATATTTAATATTTCTTTCAAAAACTTCTTGCACTATTTTTTCGGTTTTCTATAATTATTAATAAAAATTCTTTGAAATATGTTTTTTATTTGTTTGTGCTTTTGACGTAGACATAATTAGTAATTAAGATAAAAATTGATATGATTGCATTTTAGACATTATCATTAATACTCCAAATATCCCATTGTTTGACTGATAACATATTGGTAAGGATGTAGTTATTTATTTTAGTTCGATTTTGTTTGTTCGGTGAGAAAAGAGTATCAGATTTCGAGAAACATTTTTACGTTGGAGACAAGCGGTCTGCTGCCTTTGCTTGACAGATTTAAATCGAAAAAGTTTCCTTTTCACGTGAGTATTGTGCATTTCAATAAATATCATCTGTCGACTTTTGTTAGTACACACCTACCGTTTCCTTTACGTTTAGGGCTCTAGAATATATTTGGGTTCGTGAATATTTAGGAGGATAGGAGGCATTAAACTGATGTTAGAAATTTCGTAGTTTGATATTATACATTATACAACACACTATACGTACATTAATATAAAATGGATTTTCGAATAAAATTTAATTGAAATAGACAAATTCTAAAATGAAAACTATTTTAAGATTGATTTTAATGAACTTGACACAATTCAAAAATAAATACAATATTACTAAAAATAGTGGTGCCCTGGTGCTTTAAATACTTAATTATCTTTCGTTATATAGGAATAGAATTTATTGTTGTAATTAATTATAAATATAACCAAATCGCTTATTATGATTATTTCATTCAAACTTAGACTTTTCTTACGAAGCTTTAAAATATTTTTAATTATGTACCTAAGTCACTTATGTAAGTACATCCTTATCGCTACCAAGTACATATTATATGTAAAACTCATTAAAAAGTTAATATCACAAAAAATACACAATATTAGTGTAAAGAAAAATACAAGGAGTGAATTATGATGCGTTATGGTTTAACGATTTAAAAATGTAAAATAGTGCGTGGGTAAAACTCACAAAATATGAATTAACTAATTACTTTTTTAATTTTTAACGACAAAGAGTTAAATTTTTTTAAACAATCATTTCTTTAGATTTTTTTAATTTATAAAAATATCTGTTCGAAAACTTGTTTTAAACTTGTTAGGTCTCAACATAAGAGATGAAACTTACAGTACGATGGTATCATACTGTTATTCAAAATAAATTTTGAGAAATTTAATCTTGAATTTATTAATACCGCAACTGTAAGGGTAAGTTTTTCAAATATATCATAAATAATATAGATATTTTACCTAAATATCGATGGAAATATAAACCATCCGATATTATTTATAAATAGGGTAATTGTCAGGTATGGGCCAGCCATATTTGTATATTCCTGATCTATGGCAATGTCACCTAAACATTTACTAAGTTTCCGGAAGGAAATTACAAATTAGGCATTCAAAACATCATGTGTTGATTTTATTATACATACTAATTGAGTTACAAAGTGATTACAATTTTGGCATAATTGACGACTTGAGAAATATTTAATTTACGCACGTACTAAATATCATTTGCATGATACTTGGGTAGCAATAGAAAAATTAGGTTAATCATAGTATCGAAAATAGTTTGAAACTTTTTTGTTGACCACATTATCGATCATTGACAACCAACCAACAAAGATTTTATTATTATTTGTTTAGAGAGTTAAATTTAAATCTCTAGGAAAATAATAAATATTTTGCTGATTTTCTAAATTAACTACTGTAATATATTTAATTTATATTTTATAACATATAGAATGTTAATTTCGTTTTATTTGCTATTGTTAATGAGTAACCATGACATCATCTTAGAAAGCCAAATATGTTACATTAAATTTGTAACATCGAACAATTCGGTACTTACTTCTTGTTATAAAATTATAGAATCGCTATTTCAATTGTCGTGTCACCCACGCTGCACCAAAATACTCGACTGCAACGACCCTTACCATAATTTTAATTAATTTTCTTTGATTGCTAGTTGCTATTTAATTTTGTAATAGTTGAGACTTTAATGTCATGTGTGGGTAAACCGGACGGTTGTATGTAGAATTTTATATAACTTTTGCACTCCGATCCAATACGATCATTGATTTTTATTTTTATTGTGACAAAATGTTTAATTTTTTTGTTCAGATTTTAAAATAATTATGATATGATTTTATGATGTTTAAACTACCAGTTAAACTAGCACAATGTTGTATACCTGTGATTCACATTTTTATGTGTAAGTTCAACTCATAAGTGCAAACAGTAACGCGTTTACTTTTTCTCAAGTTAAGTGAAAGTGATTCTTTTGAATTTTTTTCGACAACATCAAACATGGTTTCAAAATCGAAAAACTTGGATTATTCCAGTAAGTACGATCTGTTTTATAATTTGTAAATGGAAACTTTTCAAGTAATTTAATTTACTAATGGAATTGTTATTAGCATTATTAGAAAGATATCGAGAATTGGGGCAGCAGTCTTTTTTCGAATAAAACTGATTTCTTACAGAAACATAATCTTCTCGGATATTAAATCAATGTTTAAGTTTTTAAACACAAATATTAGACTACGAACGTTGAACCTCACGTGAAAAAATTGCAAAAAACGTTGACAAACAATTAATTAATAGGTATTATGGGATTTCTGGGATATTTTCAAAATCGGCACCTAAATTTTATTTTTCAAAATACTATAAGAACCACTAATTGACTGTTTTTCATTTCGCGAAAATTTTAATCAACACTTGGTACGCATGTGTTGATGATCTTGACATAATTTTTTTTGATGAAATTAAAGCCGCGGAGTACTCACATTTCCTCATTGCATAAATTGTATAGTATCAAAATCAAGATGATATAAATTTTAATAATATTGATAGTTTTGATAGCCAAATTAAACAGCTAAGGTTATAAAACAGATTATTAGACGTAACCTGTAAAACAATTATTGTAATTTTTTAAAAAAAATTTTAAAAAAAAAGTAACGGCTTGATAGTACTGACATTAAAGAGGGGAAGGCTAGCTAACTATATGACGCATATATAAATTACGTAATTTTACCCATGTAGGGTTCCCAGGCGTCCTAATTTCTTCAGGCATATCTGTTTTTTTAAAACTTGTTCTATTTAGGGACTGGTACATTTTTTACATATTAGTGCCATTTAAATTAAATCTAGGTGCTGTGTTAACCGATCTGAATTTTGATCAGAACTGTAGGGGGGAGAGTCCTATATACTTAAAAAAAATTTGCACCTCGTCTTATGAGCATCCTATATAGTACTGGATTTGTTTTATAAGTCTGTTTAACGAAAGCTTGAGTGTGACTTGTACCTAAAATTATCCTATCCATTTTATAAATTATTGGGATAGTTTTTAGGTATGAGCACACTCCAGCTCTCGTAAGACAGACTATAGCGAAAATAAAGCTATTGGTCTAAAGATTAGTTTTTACATCTTGGAGATGAATACATCGATCTTTTTTTATTTAGGTCAAGAACGAGAGCCCACCTTTACAATTGTTCCATCATCCTATATAGAAAAATATATATAAACTTTAGAATTTTAATTATTTAATTAAATTTTTATTGGTTTTTAGAAAATTTTATTTTACTTCACTTGACTCAATCCCACTATAATAAGTAATTTATATTAAAGTAACCAAAATTTTTATATATTTTCTAGAATATCTTACAAGAAATTGTTCAAGTAGACTAAAAATAAGATGATCACGTACACATATTTCTATTGCAGTTCGCAAAACTGTCTATTATAGTTTTTATTTTTCTGTCATTTTCCGTGCATGTTGTACTAGTTAATTTTAAATAAACAAAATTCTATTTGTTTTTTTCCACTGCAATATACAGAAAAATGAGGTCAATATGGTGCAAACGTTCTGGTGTGGACAATTCAGTTCGAACGTTTCGGCGGAAGCTCTATTTTATGCAGGAATTATTTTTATCGACAAATGGAAAATTAATACAAAATTACTAACTGCAGAAAATTATGTAAATAATTTAAATATTTCAAAACCTTATGTATTATTTTGGAAACTATTTAGTAAAGGTATAATAACGAGATATCCGGACAATCATACCATATATAATTTTGATCGAACCATAAAGTTTGCAAAGTACAAAAGAAAGTACAAAAAGGTCGTGACATTTATTATTACAAAAATCTGCTCGTTGGAAATCCTACATCATCTACCACTTAAATTATAGAAATACAGGGATGCAGATAAAAAAATTTAAGCATTTTTAAAAACCAAATATTACTATCTATTAATGATTAAATAGTAAATATGACAAATAATCATAATATTTGATGTTTTATCGATTAAAGCCTCCCCTTCCCCCCTCCCCCAATGCCAAATAAATGTACAATTTTACAAAAGCATTTTTGAATAATTGTAAGTACATTACTATACAGGATGTCCCCGAATACACTTTACATAATTTTAGTGGTGATAGAGAACACCATTCTAAGAAAATCGCCTTCTTTATATTACTTTCTGATTTTCTGGGAAATGGATTGGTTTTTCAAAAATTTTTACTTGACAAAAGTTGTAGTCCGTTCAATTTCCTATCCGGGAAATAGGGCGTCAGATTTTTTGTAAAATGTTTCGATTAAAAGATATAGGAATTTAAATACTTTAATTCATAACTCGAAAGCCGTTGATCTTAGACAATAAAAGGTTTAAATCTAGTTTTTTCTTACTGAAAAATTTATATTTTCCGAGCTATGGCCATGTGAAGGTGAAAATTAAAAAAAAATCCTTTAAGAAGGCCTAACTCTCGAGGGTAGAAAAAAATGTATGTTAAATATTTTTCTTAGAAAAGTGTCCTCCATCACCACTGAAATTATGGGCGCATGTAAATTGCGTCCCGCGGTTACTATTTTTGAAGGTTTTTGAAGTGGTCAAAAACAGGTACGAGTAAATCGAGTAAATTGTGGTAATCTCTAACATAAATTCCAACAATTTACCTGTGGGTACCAGTAAAACATGGGACCCAATTTACCAGTGAGGTAGCACCGGTGGTTAAGAGAAAAAGAAAAAAAAAACAAAATGTAACACATGGACAACCTTACGTGGAAATCGGGGTGGGGTAATGCGTCTTGAAATTAAAAAAAAAAACCACTTTTCTCTCTTTTTGACGGACAATTTCGCTAAATAAAAAACATCAACTACATACATAACCAATCCATATTTAAGCACGGATATCTTTTTCACGAGCGATTTTTCTAAGGAACGTCCATTAATTACGTGAGGCGATTGTTCGACTACTTTCCCGCCTGGTGAGATGTGAGATTTGGCTCGATCCCCACTAATATCACGTGAGATTTTTGTTTTCATTTATTTTCATGATTAATATCGAGTTACACTACCTAAACCACGTATCAATCGATTATTGTTTGTTTTACTTAATTTAATCCAGTTCTCTCGCAATTTTACGCGTGAGATTGGGGATTCCCCCCCCCCCCCTTAAACGCCTCACATAATTAATGGACGTTCCCTAAAGAAAATTCATAAACTAACACTAACTTACATAGCTCTCTTTTTCAGAATTCAGAATTAAGTATTTTATGAATTTATTTTATTAATGTATTGATGGGAGGTGGCTGCAAGGAATTAAAAACATCCCCGCGTGGGAAAAAGTCGAAAAGGTGCGATTAGCAAGCCTTGGGACTCGTTTTAACAAAGTTCTTAGATTTCGAGCAATAAATTTAAAAATAAAACATAATTTTATTATATGAATTAATTAATATACTTTTTTCTGTCGGGTTTCTGCGCGGACACCCTAGATAATTATATCTTATATACCTATAAGGGAGGTTAAAAAATCAAGTTTTCTTTGATGCTACAACAAAGATTTTCTTTGCTTCAGATTTTTTTCTGGGTGAATAAAATAATTTTTTTTTTAATTAAAAAAAAATAAAAGAAAAATATTTATGGAAACAAAATTTTGTAATAATAGTTGTAACACCCTGTTATATAAAATGCCCAAAACATTGTGAACCTTTATGCAGCTTAAGGAATAAGAGGATTTTACTTAACCATTCTGATCATGAGGGCCGATGGGACGCAATTTACCCGTACGCTTGACCGTGGGACGCAATTTGACGTCTCCCGAAATTATGTAAAGTGTATCCGGGAACACCCTATATAGAGGAGCTTTAAAAATTTTACTATTATATTTCGAAGACATCCTGTATATTAGTGAAATAGTATATTGTTTTATTAGGATGGAAAGATTAACTTTTCCTGCCCAGCGAGTTTTTTCATTTGCGAGGTGAGTGGAACGAGCCGAGCGAATGGAAAACTTGCGTGGTAGGAAAAGTTATCTTTCCATCCGCATAAAACATGTTACTTTTTCTCCAAACGAACAAAATTCAAAAATAAATATCAAAATTAGCAATAACTCGGGAACGGCGTTAGATATCAAAAAACTGAGCAAAAACTTCTCCCCCCTCGCCAAGTACACACCCCCGTAAATTATTGGTAGGAAAGCATATGCAAAAATTCAGATCGATCGCGCGCAAAAAATTCGATAGGTAGATAATTTTAATCGGTCAACCAGTTTTAATTTAATCTAATTGTAATAAAAATAAACAAAAGTAAGGTGACATTTTGACTTAGGGCCGGTTGTATGTAAGTGGTTTAAACTCGGATCAGAGTTAAACCAGTAATTTTTGTCAATCTCTGTTGTATGTACTTGGTTCAAGACTTGAACCTAGTTTAACTCTCAATTTTTCTTACCCACCGAAATCGGTGGTTTAACCCTGGTTCAAGTCGATATTTACAATTTTATAACCTCAAAGTGCTGATGTATACCTACTATGTAAATTTTCATTTTGATAGTATTTATTAAAAAACTTATTTTCTTAAAATTTATTATAACTTATTATATTATTATTGCGCATTATTTATTACGAGTACATAATACTATTATGGATTATCAATTAACCGACGACGAAGATTTTATGGAATTTATGGAAATTTTTTTAGAGAAATTCAAAGAAACCATCAAGTTTTTCGTGATCGTCCAAATCATTTTGTTAATTGGTCAGATGCGGAATTTTTCTCTCGGCCAGCTCAACAAGCTCGGCTCCTGCGACATCATACCAAATCTTCCAAAAGTAGCCAAAAATTACGAAAATATTCCATAAAATAATTCTCAATTAAATTATTAAACTTCTAAAACAATTTTGCATCCAACATCCGCTTCGTATAAATTTTGCTCTGCCGTCGATTTTTATTACTCGTAATTTAAAATTTTCGTAAAAAGCAATTACTTATAATAATTTTTGATCATCCAATTCCACCATTATATTTAAATATCGAAAAACTCAATCCTGTTCAAATTTCGGACAATTTTCAAATCAAACAAATCAAAAATACTCAGGCAAATTTCAAATCTTTATTCTCAAATTAAACTTTAAAAAACTTGAGACACAAATTCAAAATTTCAAAAACCTTTGCACAAAAATTCGTCTGTCCTGTCCAACGGACAAGAATGGAAGGGGCCCATCGTACATCTTCTAGTCAACATTTAAATTGCTAACCCTTAGAAGACGCACAAATTCAAAACTTAACAAATATTTACAAAAATTACAATAAATTATTCACAAATTTAAATTCAAACATAAAATAATCAAAATCACATATTTACAAAATTTAAAAACGCCGAAATTATAATTCAAATCAAAGAATATCATTTACCGCAAATCAAAATTTCCCAATTATTGAATTGAATTTATTGAATTTATTGAATTCGCAACTGTCAACTTCAATTGTGACATTTATTAAAATTTTTAGGTTAAAAGATCAAAATGTTTATTTATTTGGTTAAAAATAAAATTTTAAGTTGGTATATTTAAGGATTTAAATGTCAAAGTCAAAGTTTATATCTATTTATTTTTAAATTACGCTTTAAAATTTTATATTTGAAATGGTAAATAAACTTAAAATAATTTTTAGAAGAGGTAGATACCAAAATTACTCAATTTTATTAAAATAATGTCACATTTCTAGTTATTTTTTTTCCTGCCGCCGACAGTTTACTTTCGAAAAAATCTTTACGCCACGTGGTTTTATGTATGTCGCTAAGGAAAAGTTTGACTTTCGTGTTTAAAATTGATAATGAAACAGCTGACTTTCGTGACGTTTGGAGAAAAGATTTTTTTTACAACACTGAAAAAAATAGTTTATCATATTGATGAAAAAAATCATCATTTTTGCACCGATGAACAAAGTTCATCATATCGATGAACAAATTCATTAATTCAATAATTGTTTTACAAACACCATAAATTTTTTTAAATTTATGTGAAGTAAACTGACCGAACGTTTAATTTATTCTATTCTACTACTTATTACTCCTATCCTTTAATTTTTGTAAATCAGAAAGTTGCGATATTGTCAAACAATTTTGTATTTCTCTTCGAAATCGGACAAAATCAAACTCAAATTACCTTAATATCTATAGCAGGTTTAAAATTTATTATGGTTAAGTTATAGTAGGTTAGTGTTAGTTTATGATTTTTCTTTATCGAAATTGTCCATAAAAAGAAATGTCGGCGCCAGGATATTAATTGGTTATGTAGATTATTGTTTATGATTTTATGTGGATGATTTTTTTTTAGCAAAATTAATTATCCGTAAAAATGAGTTATCCGCGCGAAGATTGATTATGTAAGTTATTTAATCGCCCAATTGTACTCCTACTAATACCTATTTCATATTAAGCTACCCTGACTCAAATCGGTGGAAAACTCTACCGTCCAGTTAGAGGTATGACCAGTAGCATAACCAGAAAATTCACTTGGTAGGGGAAAGTAAGATTTATTTAAAAAATTAACCATCGAGTTTTTAATCTAACCGATTGTTTCAGTCCGGCGGGATTTTGGTGGCGGAATTCTGCCCGCGGCATTATAGCGGGGGTTTTTGTCCTAGACCAATTTTTCTTCGTATTTCGAGTCGTAGGTACATACTCAAGGGGTAAATATCCAGTAAAATTTCTATGTACAAAAAACTCGGAATTTTAATGATTTCCAAGAATTCCAATGATTTCAAAAGAATTCCTCTGATTTCCAAGAAATTCCATTGATTTTCAAAAAATTCCTGATTTCCAAAAATTCCAGTGAATTTCTAGAATTCCAAGAATTTTAAAAAAATTCCAATGATTTCCAAACAAATTCCAATGTAATCCAGGGATTTCCAAGGAATTCGAATGATTTCCAAGGGAATACCGAACAAGTGTACACAAAATTTTCAAAATATTTATGCATTGTATATTCTACATATACTTTCGATATTTTTATAAAATTTTACACAATAACATAATCATACAGCATAAACATCAAAATTTACTGTTAAATCATAAATGCAAATTGACATTATATTAAAATGTTGTTAAAAAAATGGCAAAAACTGCGATTCCTTTAATAAAATATTCACAGTAAGCCACTGTTTTTAAACATGCACCAGCTTTAGACAATTACAATACGGATATAATAACTTATTTATACCTTTTTATTATTAATTAGTGGTTTAAATAGTAAATATTTTGGTCTCAAGAATTGGTCTTGAGTCAAATCGTCTATGCACCGAATAGAGCTTGTGCCGAACTGTTCTAAACTCGATACAACCGTTTCGTCTTGTCATGTATCAATAAATTTATGAATCCACTGAAAACATAGTGGTTTTAAAACAAAATTACTGTTTGAGTTATCTATTTCTTTTCTCATTCATTGCATAGCTCTTTGAAATCAGCAAAATTGACATTTGTGCGATAAAACAAATTATATTTACTTCATTTAAATGATTTCTGAAATTAAACCAGGTATTTTAATTATTTTTATTTTATTGATTATTGAACTCTGAATAGTTAGTAGGTACACAACAACTTTATAATTTATTTATAACTTATATTTTTCTTTTTTGAATTAATAATGAAATTATTATGAAATATCGAGGCAAATTTGACCTGGGATTCACGAGAGTTGTGTTGTTGAGTTAGATTCAATATAATATAACCACAAAAGTTTTTATTCAAATAATTAAAACAGCCACTGATCGGATTTTGAATTGTTTAATTGATTTTGAAAGTTTTTTTTTCAAATTTTAAGCAAAAACATTTATCTAAGCAATAGGCAGAAATTTCAAATATTAATGGTCGGTGTCAGCGACAAAAATTGTACTCGAATCCTCCTTCTCAACTCGATCTATTGTGAGTATATAATTATTATTATTATTGTAAGAAAATGTAAAGAATAATTAAGACGCGGCAGAGATCACTTCAATATTAAAACGGGGATCATCTGTACTAATTAAACAGTGCTGAAGTGCTAATTGGAGAAAATGGAGACTCTTTTATTTGCTATAAAAGTTTTTTCTCTTTATTCTTTTTTATACTCCAAGAAAATTCGAATTTAATATTAAAAAGACAAATATGATTTTCCCTGTTCACGGTTTCGAGACTCGACTGTATATAAATTATATAAGAAAATAATAACAGTCTCACACTTGAGATTATAAAGAAAATATTTTATTTTTTTTGTCATGATAGAGCCGGGCCCTTCGACACCGGTAGTTACGCCACTGAGTGAGTCATATTCCCAGTTGTTATTATTAGGTCATGATTATCTTTTCAGTTTTTCATTAGTGCTAAAGAGAGGCGAACACATCCAATGTGGAGCTTTACATAAAAGCAAGCAATTTATTGAGCTAAACTAGACGCTTTAGAATTTCGTCTCATCATACGAATGCATCTTGATAAAGACGTTAAATTTAGATAGGTCAACGTAGGATCATTAGTTTTTTTTGCTAATTTATTGAAATATAATCTTATGAAATATATCTTTTTTATTGCCGATGAGTCACAAAGATTTGATAATATAACAAAATGTTGATTGATTGATAAATAAGGGACAAGTTATTTATACTTCCGGAATCCGAACCTTTGAAGAAACAAAATTCATATTAGACGACAACAAAACAAAAAGTGAAAAAACAAAAATCTGAAACATTTTTGTTGTTCCTGAAAATAATGTTTATATTACAGTGCAACATATAATTTAAAAATTCTAATTAAAAA
Source organism: Cantharis flavilabris (assembly GCA_949152465.1). Lineage (NCBI taxonomy): Eukaryota > Metazoa > Arthropoda > Insecta > Coleoptera > Cantharidae > Cantharis > Cantharis flavilabris. The sequence continues at coordinate 45,286,624 of OX424436.1, forward strand.
GAAAACTTGATAGGTACTAAAAGGTAAAAGCTCCAACCTTACACGAACAAATCATGGAAATCCGGTGTTACGTAACCATTTTCCATTATATTACAAGGTGTAACACCCAAGCAATGCTTTATAAATTCACAAAATCTTCAGTTTAGAAAGATTTGTTAAAATATAGTAATTAATAAATACACAATGCTTTTAAAATTATATTTTTTTGTAAACTTGAAGTAAATAAAGAAAATTTTACATAACATTTATTTAGTCATTGTTAAAATTACAGATTGGCGAGGATAATTTAGTAAAAAGTTTTATGTTCGAAACCCACACAAAACACAAATGCACTTTTATGCAATAATTATTATAAATAGATATCCGTATAACTCGACCTGTAATTATTATTTAAGTTTTCAGCGTTAAAAGTAGCAGTAAATTTAAATCGCTTACCTCACACTCAAAGAATACGAAATAATTTTTGCATTCTAATTTTACGATCGAAATACATTCAGAAACTAATTTTAACAACTAAAAAAATCAAACAGAAATAATAAAATCTTAGATAGTTGATAGTTTTTCTCCAATATGGGTCTCTTTTATCAGCGACGCTTTCAGTGCAGGCGCCGTAATTTTCGACGTCGTTTGTTAAGTTAGTAGCGGGTGGACAGCGTGTGTTTTAGTTGACATGACATTTGAATGTTTGGTTTAACTTTTTTCTAATTAATCTGACAGTAATTAGTAGAAAATGGTGGGATACTATGGAGAAGGTAAATACGTTATATTTAAATTTGTTTTTTACCTATTTTTAGTGTCCCAAAAAAATTAGTTCGCGCTGTTTTTAACCAACAAAGTTTTAAAAATATTTTCGCAAACAAAAAATTAAATTTATTTAAGTAACCATCTAATTCAATTAATATTGTTTTTAGTCAATTGAAAATATTTTTATTATTTATTTTATCTTTTAATTGCAATATTATTGCTGGCCCATATTTTACAGCAACTTTTCATTAAGAGGAAATGTCAGTCAAATGCCAATTTATAAAGGTTGCTCACCTAAAATCGAAATTAGGACATTATTTGTTCCAATTTAAAAGAAAAGAAATTGTTTCCAGCACATTAATTAATTTTGTTTGGATATATATTTTTTTTAATTTAATATTTTTATTATAAAATAAGTAATTGGTTTTGTTAATTATTAAAATTTAGACTGGATGCGTCAAAGCCTATAAAGAAATTAGTTGGCTGTTGTTTCGTGCCAATTCTGTTTTTAAATATCAAATCATTTATTAGTTCAAGTAGGCTTAAAAAATTATATTTATTATGCCTGTTTGATGGAATACAGTCAATACATTTTTTTATTTTTCCAATTTATTGCAAATAATGTAGATTTCAAATTAATAATCAAAACAAGTAAAAGCAGCATCAGTATGTGTTTCAATACCAACTCGATTTACTCGTATCAACCTTATTTTGATAGATTAGATTAAAGAAAATTAAATTTTTTTACTTTTTAAAACAGAACTTGAAGAAAAGGCGACATGACATAGTAAAATTTATTCAAAATTCTACATTTTTTATTTTTTTTTTATTAGTATTTAAAGAAATCCAACACTTCGCTTGAGTAAGGTAAAATAAGTTTTTCCGCACTAGTGTGGAAAAGCAATTTCTTCACGCACACGTGTATTCTACTTTTCCACACATGTAAATTCAAGCACAAACCTAAAAAATGATTTCAAATAGCTCAGCGCCTACTTGTCACAGGTAGGCAAAAAAATTTGTAAATCAATACTTCGTAATAGTTTAACCAAAAATTTTTTGTTTCATGTTCAAACAATAGTAGAAAAAATATTGTATAAAACGCGTTTGAAAAGCTTACTTTTCATAACTAGTTGCACAAATAAATAAATGTAGTATTTGAAATGAGTTTTATTATTTCAAGTTATTTATTTATCTTACTGAAATAAATGTCAAAAAGCAGGAGCAGAAAATTGATATTACTTAATGCTATGTATGTTTTTATATAATATATTATATTCCCATGGAGATGACTATTCAATTCAAGTCCAATTTGATTTAAATTTAGAAGGAGAAGAAGAATTAGAGAGTTATATATCAAGTATCATTTTCGGATGTGGATAAAATCTTGATTGATTGATATGATTACTTTTGTCCATTATTTATCATAATTAATAGAAAGCAGATATCTCAAAACCTGAATCTTAAACATGGCTGTCAGATTTGTTACACGAAAAATCTGAAATGACCCAATAACCTCATGTTCATTAGGGTGCGGTCTAAAAGTGTTCCAAAATTCAAGGTTCTATCATCAGAAACACAATTATTTCACTTATCTGCAGGACTGTAACAGCATATTGAATACATTATACTTTCGCTAGAAAAAAATTCAGTTTGAATTAATTAAGTAATAAAAGTCATGAATTACTTAAAATTAAAGGTAGTAAAAAGCAGAGTTAAACTTAATTAATATTTTAAATGTTATGTGAACACGCCATTTTAACAACAATATTGTATTTTTTACTGAACCTACTCAATGTTACAAGTTATGGATGTAACAACTCCAGGTTGCAATTGCTTTGATTTTACTCATCAAACCTGTGTACTAAATTTAAATCTTTATCTACTTTTCGCTACTAAATAAGATAAAGATAACAGAAAAAATTAGCATTCTATATTTGTATGCTGATGACATCATAAAAGCAATGTCAAACTAATAATTATTTATTATCTATTATATACGTATATGTAGGTACCCAAGTGCATTTTAGAAAGCTATCCTTGTTAATGATATATTTTTATGTTTTTCTAATTTTGCAGAGGCGTAGACAGCTGTATCATCTGTATAGCAATAATACATCCTCTACATAATTTGATTATTCTTAATTTAATTTGATTGAGCAATTATTTCGCTACAGTCTTGCATGATAACAGTCTGTTATCAGTTTTTTTGGCAAATGATTTCCAAAATCAATTTTGGAGAGATTTTGAAAAAAAATTTGTTTTTTCCCTCCCCCTAAGTAATCCCGGGACCGACTTCATTGACAATTTTGCCTTGGCATTAGTCAATGCCCTCATCGTCTGGTTTTGTTTTTTTGTCCTGTTTCCTGTTTTCCTGCTTCGCTGCCTGGTATTGTTCTATATTTTCTCAAACGGATGGTTGATGCCTTCAAATGTTGATCTTTAGGACGATGTTTTACCATTTATTATAATTTACTGTAACTTATTGTTATCCAGGTGTTCCTTCTTCGGTGGAATTCGAAAATAACAGCAACCAAAACAAGTATACCGTCAATAGAAATCCCAAAACTGGAGTAACCTTATCTAAGCTCGCACTCTTCCTGATGGCTTTGGGAGCAGTATTATTAATTTTACTGGCTATAGGACTTACAATATTACTATATCCAAAATGTGCAACAGCTGTAGTATCTGCAGCGCTGACGCAAAAGCCAACGAAATCATATCAAGTAGCAACTCGTTTACCAAATAGTATAAGTCCTGAGCATTATAGGTAAATCATTAAAATCGAAAAAAATAATCATTACTTTATTAATTTTTCAGAGTCCAACTCATACCACTTTTAGAACGCAACTTTACCACAAATGGAGCTGTTTCGATAATATTGGAAGCTAAAGCCGATACTTACAAAATTGCATTAAATACCTACGATATCGAAATAATTAAAAAATCTGTTACAGTGAAATATTTAAATAAGACTAATTATGTAAACGTGACCCACCAAAAATATGACAACATTTCGCAAATTTATACAATTCAATTGCGAGACAGTTTGAAAAAAGGTGAAAAATACGAGCTCGTTATTAAATTTACCGGTCATTTAAATGATAAAATGCAAGGATTTTATAGAAGTCATTACATCGATTCAAAATCTAACACGCAGAAGTAATGTCTCCAAAATCATCTAAATAAAATTTTTATTTTAATAATTTTTAGGTGGATGGCAAGTACGCAGTTTTCTCCAACGGACGCTAGACGAGCGTTCCCATGCTTCGACGAACCAGCTTTCAAAGCAAAATTTACCATTAGTATTGCCAGGCCAAATAATATGAGTACGATTTCCAATATGCCCAAACGTTCGACAGATATTGTGTAAGAATTGTATTTCAAAATTTTTAGTCTGTTACATAAAAAATAATATTTTTACTCTGTAGGGTTGATAAAGAAAATTGGGAATGGGATCACTATGGAGAAACTCCGCTAATGTCCACATACCTGGTGGAATTTGTGATGAGTGATTTACAAGCTAATAGATACAATTCTTCCGGTAAATTATTTACCGTTTGGACTAGGGCCAACTTTGTTGGACAAACTAGATTTGTGATTGAACTTAGTCCTCAAATATTGCAATATTTTGAAAACTATTTTGACATTAAGTTTCCACTTCCTAAGATCGATTTAGTTGGTGTTCCCGATTTTGGATTCAGCGCGATGGAAAATTGGGGATTGATTACATTTAAGTATTTATTTAATTTGCAATCTTGACTTGCAAATTTTGAATAATTTTAATAATTTAACAGGGAAAGCGTTCTATTATTTGACGAGAAAACTTCTACCATTGATGATAAAAGGGCACTCGCTACCATTCTTGCACACGAAATTACTCACCAGTGGTTTGGAAACCTTGTAACTCCTCGTTGGTGGGATGATTTATGGCTAAAAGAAGGATTTTCTAGCTATTTGAACTTTTTGGCCATCGACAATGTAAGCAATATAGTTCTTAGAGTTCTAACATTAATTTAATTTTTTATTCAAGATTCTTCCGGAATGGAACATTTTAAACGAATTTTTATCGTCTGAAATGTACGCTGCTTTTGATATAGATTCGTTGAAATCTTCTCATTCAATTTCTTTCGATGTTATTACTACGGATGATATCAGGCAAATGTTTAATCCGATTTCCTACTCTAAAGGTAGCAAAACTATCGATATACTTCTTGGTGAGTGAACTAACAAAAACCAATATTTTAGGAGCGTCGATTGTACGAATGATGAATCATATACTGGGAGAAACAGACTTTAAATCTGGATTGACAAAATATTTGAACAAATATAAGTACGCAAATGCTCATCACGATGACTTGTGGATAGCTTTAACACCTGAAAATTCTGAAGAATTGGGAGGAACGGTTAAAGAAATTATGGATTCTTGGACTACTCAAGCAGGATTTCCAGTTATAACGGCAATAAGGAATGCAACTAGCAATGAGGTTTACGTTTCACAGGTAAATATTTGTTTATGGTTTATCCCGAATTCTTATTGGTTTTATGTATCCGCAGAAACGTTTCTTAATTACAAAAGAAAACAAGGACAAATCTTTATGGTGGGTACCTATTTCATATACAACAGATCTCCAACAAGAATTTAACGAAACCAAACCACAATTCTGGTTAAAAAATAAACAAGAAGGTACATTTTCGATAGAATCCAACGAATGGTGGTTGTTAAATTTGCAGCAAACAGGTAAAGTAGGTTTAATGAAATTTGAATAACTAACATTGAAAAGTGTTTTGTATCGAATAGGATACTATTTAGTTAATTACGACGAACAAAGTTGGAGGAACCTCACACGTTTCATAATGAATTTTCCACAAATAACCAGAGTTCAGCTAATAAGCGATTCCATGAGGTTAGCCAGGGCGAATTTATTGGATTATGATATTCCGTTGAAAATGATTACCCAAATGGCAATAAAAGATGACGAAACTTCTTTTACACCTCACGAAGCTGCATTTGATCAACTAACCTTTTTGTACAATATGCTTGTATCTTCATCTATTTACAAAAACTTTGAGGTAAATAAGACGTGTGGAAGTAGATTGAGGATTTAACTTTCTTTTTTAGGACTTCCTCTTCCGCATTTTTTACCACGCATTCGAAACATATAACTTTGAAGAAAAATCTTCAGATGATTATCTAACGCAAAGAACTCGAAGGATAATCCTTAATTGGTCTTGCAAGAAAAGCGATAGTAAATGTACCAATGATGCACGCGTACTATTCAGACAATGGGTAGAGCATCCACGTGCATCAGTGTAAGTAGAAATTGGACATTTTATTTTAATTGAATTACTAATTTTTTAAGTTTCAATTAGAATTTCTCCAAACGTTCAAAAAGTTGTTTTTTGCACTGCAATACGCGAGGGTGGACACACCGAATGGAATTTGGCCTTCAAACAATATTTAATTTCTGAATCCATTTATCAGAAACAGATCTTATTGGATTCGTTGGGATGTTCGCGCACACCATGGATACTTTCCAGGTGATTATTTAAACATTCTCAATCAAACTTTTTGTAAATTTGAATTTTAGATATTTAGAGCTTATACTGAGCAACGGAACGGAAATCCGAAAGCAGGACTGCGCAAGAGTGTTTAAATCAGTTGCTAATAATCCTGTCGGTCATGGTATTGCCTTCGATTACCTTAGGAAAAATTGGAATGCGTTAAATGAACAGTAAGACAATAAATAATAATTTAATAAAATATTTCTAATTCAAATTTTAGTTTTGGGCCAGCATTTAGCATTATCAGCAAAATGGTTGCAGAACTTCCGACTTATATGAATTCTGAATATCAGTTGCAAGAGGTAAATTCATTCTTCCTTCCAAATATACTTGGAAGCTACAATATTAAATTTTATGTTTTATTTCAGCTTGAAAATTTCAAAACCAGCAATATTAATAATTTAGGAACTTCTGAGCAAGCATTTAATAGAGCTATCGAAATAACAAAGGCTAACGTGGAATGGATGAAGCACAGCTACAGCTCCATTGAAAAATGGTTAGAGGAACAAACGAAACATTATGGATATAAAAAGTAAATACATAATTTTAAATCATCGATGTGTAAAATAATAATGTACTTACAATGTAACTGTCTAATAACGGAACACATTTTTTTATAATATACAATCTTTAATATTTATTACGTTTTCACCATATCACGTTTATTTGTAAAACGGAAGTGTTCAATCTAGTTAATAGTTTTTTAATTTTTTATTGATGTACATTGTTTTAATTATTAAGAACGATCTTTTAATCATCCGCAAAATACATTATTTAACGAATATTATTTTTAAATTAGCGGCCCCGTTAATTATATCAGGTCGAATTAGAAACAACAGGCAGAGCTTTTCTAGCTTTGCTACTTACCATAAATATATTTAGAATATAAACAGATTCAATATAATATAAGAATTGTTCACTTTTATGATGATTTTCATCACCTTTCCGCACGTCTGTAAAATTAATTCTTATCAGTATCAGTAATTTTCCCAAACAAGTGAAGGTCGCACACGAACCATAGTTTTAAGTGTTTAACTTAACTCAATTATTTTTAAGTTATTGTAAGTAATAATTTCATTATATTGTATTGTCAAGCTTTTTAGAACTGAGAAAAAATACTGTATGTTAAGTAAGAAAAAATACACAATTTTAAATTAGATAACCTGCCTAGTATATTAAAAATTACTCATAATATAATAATTATTATGTATAACACAATTTTTATTGCACAATAAAGTATTTGTTTAATAAATATGTAGTTTTTTAATTAAACGAAGACGTTTACAATTGTGGCTTGGTGTAAATCACCAGTTGTTTACTTTCTTGGTTCTCTGAGAATTACAGAAAATTTATCAATTATAAAAATCAACCAAGGAAGTTACCTTTCGTAACACAACCTTACCAGTTAGAAAAAAATATATTTGAACTTCTATATAATTTACTTAGGACAAAATTTATTCGCGAAGAGCAATGAGGAACTCTCGTGCATTTTTTTAAATATTTTTGCTGAAAGTTTGTGTTAAAAGAACAAGGTTGGTGTTTTTAATTTTTTTGTGTAATTGCAGTACAACTGAGAATATACATACGGGTGTTCCCGGATAGATTTTATACAATTTCAGTCGTGTAGAGGTCACCTTTTTAAGGAAAATATTTAATAAAATTTTTTTTCTAAATTTAAACCTTCGAGAGTTAGGCCTCTTTAAAGAATTTTTTTTTATTTTCACCTTCACATGACCATAGCTCCGAAAATATTGTATTTTCAGTAAAAATGGTTCTGTAGTTAACGAAAAAAGATTTACATTTTTAATTGTCTAAAATCAATGGCTTTTGAGTTATGACTTAAAGTAAGTTCAAAGATGTTAAAAAATTTGAGTGTTTTTTAATTTTGTTTTTTTTTTCAAAACCCTGTATCTTTTAAACGAAACATTTTACAAAAAATCTGAAGTCCCCTTCCAGATAGGAAATTTAACGGACTTCAACTTTTGTTTAATAAATTTTTTTTTTTAACCAATCCATATTACAGAAAATCATAAAATAATAAACAAGACAGCTACACAACAAAGCATTAAAATCACAAAATTTTTATATTTATTGAAAAATTATATTATTAACTAAACTTAAACTATTAAATTATTTGAGTAATTATTCAAAATTGCCAGAGTTTTGAAGAAAAAAACAAAAAAGAAGAAAGTTTGAATTTTTCAACATTTTTTTTACTTACCTACCTACTTTAATTGATAACTCGAAAGCCGTTGATTGTAGACAATAAAACGTATGAATCTTTTTTGTAGATTATTTCACTATCTTTATAAAAATACTAAACCATTTTTACTGAAAAATCAATATTTTCGGAGCTATGGCCTTGTGAAGGTGAAAATAAAAGAATTGCTTTAAAGAGGCGTTGAATCTCGACGGTTTGCATTTATCAAAAAATTTATTAAATACTTTTCTTAGAAAATTGTGTAAAGTCTATCTGTGGACACCCTGTATGTATAGGCTTAGTATTGTAATTAAAATACTTGAGCTAAAACATAGAGGTGAATTTTTTATCATAACTGCTGATAACATCATGGTCCCACTCTGAAATTTTTATGAAGTGTTCACCAAGTCAGCATTATAAATATAAATTATTTTTATAATTTTCAAAAACTCAAACATTTATAAACAAATTTATAAACAAATAATCAAGATTATTATCAGATTAAAGCCCTTTAAATCCTCTTTAAAATGAGCTGTAGCACAGCTCTGTATGATGTATAAAACTGAAGTTATAACATTTTGTATGATTGAGCGTGAGCCTAAAAAGCCAAAAAAGTCGTTTTTGCGATTTTTAGAATTAAATAACTCAAAAACTATAAGAGTTAGAATTTTTTAAAAATTATATTTGAATTCGGGATATTAAAAAGTATAATTAACCAAAGTTTCAAAGAAATCTGTGGTGGTCAATTTGAGTGACTAGTTGGTTTGACATGGAATGACCCTATAATAAATTGAATTAGTAAACTTTATAGATTGATATTATTCAAATATAGACACTAATTCGAACTGTTGCAAATTCCTCATTCAGATTCACGAAGAGACATAGAATCACTACATTAATACAATCAACAAAAGTCAAATAAAAGAGAAAAAACCAAAAGTAAATAAAAAGTGTTAGCAGATGCAATGGTTTGGAATTTAATTAACTACAAATTTTCCGTTAATCTAATAAATGTTAAAAATAAATTTAAAAGTTCTCGGTTAGCTATAAGCTGCCCTATCCATTAAGAAAAAAATTGTAATCTTGAGAGTTTCAATAATAATTTAAGACGTACAATATTTTTTTTTTTTAGATCAAATCCTAAAAATCCTGGGCAATTTTGACCGATGATTTTTTCGACAACCGCACAAAAGTTTATTCGCTAATTTAAAACAAAAGATAGGTAAATTGAATGAGTAGGTTTATTAACTAGTTTGTTGCGCATAAAACTTTGGTACGAATAAATTCAAAATTACCTGCTTAATTTGAAATGTCATTTGTTTTGGTTTTTTCATAAAAATTAAGTTATTTGATTTCAATTAATGATTTATAGATGGATTCGTACTTAGGTAGGTACAATAAATAAACAAAACAATGCAGTGCGTTGACTTTTCGAAATTTGCACCTAACCGGTAACCTAGCTACGTTTTTGTTAATAAAATTTTAAGAAAAAGTTGATTGATCAAATATTACAAAAAAGACAACTTATAAAACAAATGCAAATTAAACTAAATTAAAACGATTTGTCAGTTTGTTGAAGAATGACTGCAACAAATCAATATCATTTTTGGAAATTTTCGAAGAATTGAAGTTATTTTATAAAAGACGGAAAAGGTAAACGATCATGTGAATAAATTAAATAGTGAAATTTTACGTAAATATTGTACGATTTTGCGTGTAACTTGGTGTATTTAGTTACTAACTTCTAGTGACATTTAGGGAATTTTTTGTTAAAGTTGACACAATTTTGTTATCGTTTTCGTTTTAAGACAAATAGGTTGTCGCTTTTTTGGGTTTTTAAACATTAAAATTTTTGTATGGATCGTAAAATTGTGTTACTTTTGATGCTTTAATTTTTGTTATTCGTTGTGTTATTATTACAACGTCACGCTACCAAATCTTATTAACCGGTTTTACGATATTACACATGTAAGTGACAAGTTTGTGTGTGTGTGTCATGTAAAATAACCAAATTGATGGTTTTTAAATTTGCGATTTGTTTTTTAATTCTAGGTTTGGTAAGGAAGATGACAGTTCTGGGGGATGAGGTGCCTATCAGACGTCGCAGTAAGTTGTCGTTAAGTTGTAATACGAAGGATTTTGGTGAACAGTCTACGAAACGAAAACATAGCGATTTTAATACTGGTTCAAATAAAAGATTACATTCTAGCAACATGTTAAACGGATATCGTGCAAATGACAATCATTATCGTTCGTCTGGTGATAATACTCAAGAGAGTCCCGTTGCTACTCTCTCCAACATGGGTAACACTTGCTTCCTCAACAGCGTCTTGTACACCTTACGCTTTGCCCCCACATTTTTGCACAACCTACATCATTTAATTGGCGATTTAGTCATGGTAAACTCGCGCTTAAATCAGAATAAGGCTAAAAGTTCGTCGCTGGGTCGCACAGTTGGCACAATATCTGGTCCTAGTTCACGAAGCACCAGCAGTAAGGACCTGCTTTCGTTAGGAAATTGCGATATAATTCCTAAATCGCGCGTTCAGATTGTCAGCGAGAAATTGCATGAATTGTTTGTTACAATGCACAATTTGGAGATTAAAGATTCGAGGGATGCCTACCAGCCGTTAGCATTTTTGCAAGCAGTGCGCGACGCCAATTACATATTCGAAGGAAACCATCAACAGGATGCTCACGAATTGTTGGTCTATTTATTAGATAATTTGCGTGAAACGTGCGGCGTTCTTACGCAACTTATTGATAATCAGCCCGAATTGTTGAACGACACGGATGTAACGCATGCTTCCAATACAAGTAAATGGAATGTTAGACGTTCTTGGAAAATTGCAGGCAAGAAAAAAGACAAAACCACCAATAATTTAATTAACGAAGAAACTAATGGTGGTAAGTTGTATTTACTGTTATTTAATGCTAGAAATAAAAATGTTCTTAACGAATTAAGAAAAACGACATCTCACCACAGTAATATTTTTGATTCTATCTGTTTTTTGGAGGTCAGGAGGTTTGAATAATTTTCAAATTGCGTCATGGAAAGAATTTTTTATTTTTAACGGAAACTTTCAGTCGGGAAATCATTTTTAAAACATTTCAAATTAAATAAATTTGTTGTATTATTGATGGTTTAGGCTCAATAGGGCAAAATATGCAAATTTAACAGGAAGAATGAGAAGTTGCATATTAATATTGTAACTTTTTTGTATTAGTAGCTTTGGATTTATTAAAAAAATGGTTATATTCTTCTTCATAATCTAGCTTATAAGAGATAATGAAATCTGGAGTATACTATATAAACACATACTTAGGTTTTTGTTATCATATTTAAAAAAAAAATCCTGAGTGATCATCCAATTAAGTTGATTTTTCTCACTTTTTTCATTATGATTGATTTTGTAATACTTGTTTATAGTTATTTTAATTGAAATTGAAAATTGATTATTTCATTTGTTTCTTTGACTTTTCTATGCTGATCAATTTAACACTAAAGTATTGGTTTACTTTCTACTATAAGATCAAAAAAGTAAAAAGCCATGTGACTGAAAATATTGTGTTTTGAAATATGTAATTTTGTATGCCATGCCATAGTATGGTGAAAACTCTGGATTTTACGGGCACAATACCTTCATTCAAATATATAATAATATAATATAATTCTGAACAAAAAAGGTTCTATAGAGTTTTTATTTCCAAGCAATACTTTTCATTATAAACTCTGGTAATAGAATATCTTTAAAAAAAATTTATTTTATTTTTTCAGATTAAAACGTAAAATATAAAGATCAAACATTTACTTTATTTTTTTCAAATCTTCACTTGTGAGAAAATAAACAATTAAACTTTAAATAACAAGTTAAATAAAATAAATAAATAAATTCTGAAGAGGACAACAAAAATCGTCGAAAGCTCAAAAAAATATAATTTGATTATATTATTTTATTTAACTTGTTCTTTATTTTTTTCTTGTTGAATTTCTTTTTTCACAATAGTTTGTTCCAGAAAATTTGAATGGTTTATATCATCAGATACTTCAATTTCTGTATTGTTCATGACTTCTTCTTGTTGCGATAGATCGTCTTGAATTAGCTCAGCATTTGAACATTTATCGCAAACTGATGAGCATTGTAGTACCACAATGAGGGGAAAAACAGATGTTGAATCCAACATCTTCAAACTAATGTGGTTTTTATGTTTTTGTATTAGTTTTAATGTTCATACATACACATGTGTTAGATCTTGGAAATGATATTTATTATTTATTTTTAATCATATTTTATACATATTTTTTCAGCGAAGTTTACCTATCATGAAAAGTATTGCTCGAAATAAAAAATTTTATAGAACATTTTTTGTACAGAATTATCATATCTTTCTTTTTGTATAGAGGTATTGTATTCATAAAATTTATAAGAACCGAGAAAATAGTGAAAAACCATTTTGGAGCACCTTTACATTGTTGCCAAATGTTTGGCATAGCCACCCTTCAAACTTTTGAGGAGTTATTCTGGACTCGCAACATTGATTAATTTCAGTGGACTATTATTGTTTCTTAATTTACATTTTCGATCCGTTCAAAGTCTGTCAGAATCAAAAATTTTAAGAAGTCATGATTGATAATTTTCATCCCCATCAAAATTGTAGAGCTACATTTAATATAAATAAGTAGCCTTGGATATATTTAGTTTAGGCAGCTATTGCCTTTTTGACTTTTTTATAGTACCAGGTCATGAAACCACACTTCCTTTATTGATAAGTGGTCATAGAGTTCTTTGAGTCGGAAGAGTGCTTCTGTTGTGGCTGTACACGCATCTAACCATATCTGTGGTACATAACAATGACATTGAAGATACAGTTGATTTCGATGGGTGAATCACAAGACAAATTTTTATACTCTAGATTTCATTTTACAAGAATTTTTTCAAGAATAACCCTGATTGCTTTAAGATTTCCTTTCGAAAAAGTTGAAAATGTAAAAGAGGTGGTTTTGAATATTCTTGAATTTCCTAGATTTTCTCAGATTTCTTTTCTGTAAGATATCTGCTTAATAGAGCTCTCTACGAATGTAGTTTGTAATATAAATTAAAGAGTCTTGTCATTTTCTCTACCTACCTTGGTACTTCTGCTCATTAATTTGTCATTTTATTACAGGCTCGAATAGTGCAGACTTAGAAGATTCGGTAGCCTTAGAAAACCACGTGGAGGGTACTAAGAAAAAAATAGGTTATAATTTTATAGCTGAAGATTTTGAAGGGGTAACTTTAAGACGAACAAAATGTTTGGAATGCGAAGGAGTAACAGAGCGAAAGGAACCTTTCTATGATATTTCTGTACCTATAATGTGTAACGAAGATGAGTTTGTGAGTAATCCTAGCGAAATTTATAGAAAAGCTTGCGTAACATCGGAGAAGCTTTGTGATTCTAACAAATATTTGTGTGATAATTGTAAGAGGTATAATGAAGCTAGTCGCGAAGTTCTGTTTGAAAAATTGCCAAAAATTATGATTCTACAGCTGAAAAGGTTTACGACCACAACAGCCGGTGTTCAAAAAGTTAACAGCTATTTGCCTACACCAATTAAGTTGGATTGTTTTTGCGAGAGTTGTTGTCGATCACAAACGGGCGTTCCTTTACATCGCTATCAACTCTGTTGCATTATTATGCATTTAGGTGGCTCCATGGCTTCGGGTCATTACATTTCTTATGTTAAAGTAACGGATCACGACGATGATTATATTAACTGTACACGAGATCTTCCGAAGGGAACCTTGTCTGCTAGCAGCAGTGAGAAGTCGCTTAATTTTTTGAAGTATCTGAAGCCTAAATCTTTTAGCAGCTCGGTTCTTGAGAACAAAAACGGTGTGATACCTGCTAAAACTGGAAACGGTTTAGGAATATGTAAGAGTGTGGAATGTTGCAGTATCAAATTGAATACGAATGTAATAGATAATGTAGTTAATAATTGTTCGAAGAGGAATGCTCAAGACAGGTGGATACCGCCTTCATCTAATGATGTAAGAGAAGACACATGGTTGGAATGCGACGACGAAAATGTGCGTCCGATATCGAACCAAGAATTTCAAGACTTGCTAAGTTATAAGCCTAATTCTACTTCCACTCCTTATTTATTGTTTTACTCAAAAATTAACGATACCGTAATAAGCGACTAAATTTCCTCTTTAGCTTTTAAGCTCTTGTTTTGATTTGATTTTTTTTTTTTTGAGTACAAACGAATAGGGTAGTGATTACATGTGATAAAATTTAAAAAGTAATGTTGAAATTTCAAAAAAAAATATAAATATAATATATGGGTTCTGTTATTGTAAGAAGCTACCCCCTCATAACATTTTTCAGTGTTCATAAAAATTAATATATCGGTCAAATGTTTGTATTAGAAAACAAAAGCTAAAGTTTGGGAGAGAGTGGTTGATTTTTGCTTGTAAATAATTGAGAAATGGATCTACCGAGCTCTTCCATGTCACATTATTACCTTCAAGAAAGCAACCAAGTGTGCATTTTTATTATTATTTGTAGTAGTAAATATTTAAATTATATATTTTTGTTTCACATTTGTATATTTCTAGCTTGTTATTTAATTTTTTCAATGAATTTGTGCCGAATAAAGAATCTCATAAGTTAAACTAATGTGATTATGATGAACAAAAGTAATTTTTTTTATAAGTTATTTTTGTAATCGTAAACTGTTTTTGTAGCCAGCCTGTGTTGTTTTCATTACAAACGTTAATTTATTTATTTGTTGTATACATTATTGTTACACACTTAAGAAATAACTGGATAAATAACTCATAAATCTTGTATGTTCGGTTGCGCAAAGGTAATTCAAAATTTAATTTGTGACAAATTAAATTTTAAACTCGCCTTTGCGAAATTGAGCATTAATTTATTATTACAAATAAGATTTTTTATTTTTCTAGTGACTCAATTTAAAGCTTTAACTATTATAGTTTTGCTTAAATTGTAACCAGTGAAACTAGAATCTGTTTTTTTATATGTTGATCAGCAAAGTAGATAATGAAATTGCTTGCTTTGTTTTACAATACCAAGTTTTCCAAGTGCGGCTATATTGTTTGTTAAAATTTTTTTTATAAAAAAAATATGAAAATTGCAAAATTTGTATTATGCTCTTTAAAAAGATTGAAATTGTAAATGTATTGCCGTTACAATATGTGCGTTTAAGGAAACAGTAATTGCTATGTATAAGCCCTTGCCTTTTGCTAAAAGTATACTGTATTTATAAAAATAAAAGGTGATTATAAAATAAAAATCGCTTTTGGTTTCTTTTACATAAAAGAATTTATGCAATGCAAATTAAATTATTAAAATTCTATTTTTAAGCCCATTGTTATTTCTTGTACATATCACTAAACAAATTGTGTAGAGTACATTTATGCACATACAAAAAATATAATCAATCGGCAGCATCTGCTAATCAAGGTTTCAGTATTAAGTTTTATTACAGATTTCTTTTCGCTTGTTAATTGTACATTCTGTAATTATTACATTCTAATAAATTTTGTTTTGAGAAATAATTTATTTATTCTTTTAATTAGGGATACACAACGAATTACTTCAATAAATTAAATTAATTTAGTTCTTAAGGTACGATGATAAATAATTACTAGTTTGTTGATAATGTTTCTTTTGCCATTGGATATTCACTTCAATTGTTTCCAACGCTTGCTTCAATCCTTGCTTGCTCTCGGTTAAATACTGGCCGTTTGAAGTGGTGAAGTTCATAAACTAAAAATTTTAAATTACATCAATAAATTGATCAAGGTAAAAATAAAAATTTTAATTTTTTGAATTTAAATACAGCGAAACTTGCTCTAACTCGAATTATTCTATAAATCGAATTTTTTTTGCAAAAGTATAGATTATTATTTGTAATTTTATCTCCATAACTCGAATTTCTATAAATCGAATATTTCTTTGTCTCGAAATTTAATTTAGTCAGCAACTCGAATTTATACATGTAATTTTAATCTCCATAACTCGAACTTCTATGAATTTCTCGAAAATGCTGTGTTTATATTTCAAGAAGCACCTACGAGGTTTTTATGTTAATGCTCCCTGTACTCCCTCGTTGCTGGCAAAGCAAAATTCATAAATATAATATGATTACAAATTACATACGTTTAATCAAAACAATTAAAAACTTTAGTTTCTTCTAAGATTCGAAGTGAACAAGTTGAAGATCACAACATGAAAAGTGATGTGCAATGCAAAAAAAATTACAGATTTTTTCCAAAAAGATATGTTGTAATAATAAATGTATTATTCTAGTATTGACTTTTTTATTTTCTATTCATACTAATAATAATAAAAAATAAATATTTTAATACTTTTTCTCCAACTCAAAGTTTCTCTAATTCGAACTTTTTTTATGGTCCCTCGAGATTCGAGTTAGGGAAGTTTGACTGTATTTTAAAATATCTTTATTTTAATTTTTCTACTTACTTCTACCAAGTCATAGTCATTTATCATTTGCTTTGCAAGAACATTTAAATAACGACCCAATCGATCAGCATTTGAACCTAAACTGAAGGTACAAAAAATTAATATAGTTTTTTTAATTAATGTGAATTCTTACTAATTATAAATTTCTTCAATCTTGTCAAAGAAAAATGATTTAGCCACGTAATAGCCTACATCATTGGAAGCGACAGCATGGAAAATTGAACTCGAATCTTGACTTCTGACACTCGAATTTTTATCGATGGTCCATTCTAAATATCTGTTTAAAATCCAAATTTCTTTCGTACATGCCAAAGCCTGCAAAATTGTAGATTTCTCAGTTGCGACATTAGACGTTAAATATTGTTTCCATAAGAAATTCCACTCAGGTTCGCCACCATTTCTTATAGCGGTACAGTAGACGACCGATCTAAAGTCTTTGTGAATCCTAAAACACCAATATTTGCATTAAAAATATTTATTTAAAATATAATTCTTACGGATTGTTTCCTTTGGAATTATTTTGCCAACTATTAAACAATGTGACTGCGTTTTGGACACAATTGTTTCCTCCAAATTTGCAACCCCAACTTGTAATTAAATTTTGATGTTTCAAATGGGACAAATCATTTCCATGTTTTCTTACTTCAAAACCACCAATGCTGGTATATATTTCAGAAAGTAATTTATTGATGTAGACCTAAAAATATATTTTAAGTTTAAGAATTTTCATTGCAAATGTAATTCACCTTAAACGCTCCATAGGCAGAAGTGCGTTTAAGCAACAAATTCAAAAGTTTTATATTTTCTAAACCAGACTTCCATGGCAAATATCCTTTTTCCATCTTTAAGTAATCGAGCAAACTGAAATAAATTGAATAATTTAAGTGTCCAGTCCAAGCCAAATCGGCGGAATCGTCTATAAGTTGAACCCGATTTAAGGTTGGAATAGTTGTGTGCGCGTCAGAGTTTAGAGTTTTAATTAAAAGTTTCCAGTTTTCTTCATCATAATTCACTTTGTACAGACCTGCAATACCAAAATGTAGGTAATAAATTATTTTCCATTTTTCACTTTTAGCTTACCGGAAGCGTTGATGTTAAATAGTATCCATTGATCATTACTAGGGACTTCTGATAAAATTAATGATTCTTCCATACAAGATAACCATACTCTTGGTGCAGTAGACTCAAAATTTAATTCTGGCGCTGTTGTATAAGTTAGGGGAACCCACCAGCATTCAGATGACGAGGAGTTGGCGTTAATGTCACGTAAAAATCTTTTCTAAAATAATAATTCGTCAATTGAATTTCATTACAATGCTAGTAAAAATTACTTGTTTAATTTCCACGGAACGTTTTTCGTAGTCTCTGATTACCGATATCAAAGGAAATCCAGTTTGAAGAGTCCAAGTGTCCATAATTGTTTTTACAGTTAAATTTGAAGGTAACACGTTAGCTTGTTTCGCTTGCAGTGTTAAGGCAGCCCAGAGGTCATCTTGTTGAGCGTTATTGAACTGATGAGTGTTTAAATAACGAGTAACTCCTTGTCTAAACGTATTTTGACCAAGAAAAGCGGCAATCATGTGCAGAAGGAACGAACCCTTTTTATAAGAAATTGTATCGAAAATTTCGTTAATTTCGTTTGGATTATGAACCGGAACAGACACCGGATGAGATGTTTTCAATGCATCCAATTGGAAGACGGCTATTAGACTAGCTGCAACTGATTCTTCAAACGAATTCCATTCTGGAAATTGATTATCAACGGCTAAAGCAGCCATATATGTAGCGAAACCTTCGTTTAACCATAAATCGGTCCACCACTTCATTGTCACCAGGTTTCCGAACCATTGATGGGCAAGTTCGTGAGCTATTACGCTGGCAATGGAATTCTTGTGAGAAGCTGAAGTTACATTGGGATCGTACAAAAGTAAAGCTTCTCTGTAGGTTATTAAACCCCAGTTTTCCATTGCACCGGCGGAAAAGTCAGGAATGGCAATCATATCTTGTTTTGGAAGAGGATATTTAATATCGAAATAGGTTTCGTAATAATCCAAAAGTTTGGGTCCTATTTCTTGGGCGAATTTTACCTGTTAAAATTGACATTTGAAATTTAAATTTACTTTTGCTATTTAATAGTTCTACCTGATCGATGACATCTTTTCTAGCCCATATTCTAAATGTAACGTTGTTTTTGGTAGGTGACGATGGTTGGTGATCATATTCCGAAACGACAAATGCTATTAAATATGTGGAAACAGGAACAGTTTCTTCGTATCTATCCCACATCCACCCTTCGTGTGCAGGGCTAAAAGTAAGAAAGTCAAGAAAAAATTCCATAAAATGAAAGTGGATCGTACATAGGTTCTGTTTTTAAAATTGGCATGTTGCTAATAGAACTATAATTTTGATGTCTTCCTAAACTGATGTTAAAAGTGGCTTTCATTGCAGGTTCATCGAAACATGGAAAAGCTTGTCTGGCTTGAGTTGGCTCAAATTGTGTAACTGCTAACCATTTGGTTTCTTTAGTTACTCCGTCTTTGTAACTACTTCTGTAGAAACCATTTAAATCGTCGCGCAATTTTGCGCTATAAGAAATAAAAATTTCGTAGTTGTGATCTTCTTCCAAATTTTCTTTTAGTTGAAGAGTTAGAAATTCGTTTTCTTTATTATAAACCACCCCGTTAACTTCGATGGTTGAATTTGTATCGGTTAAATCTTCGATTTTGATTGCGGTTTCGTTAATCGAGAGGTCACTCGAATGCAATGTGATGTTATTTGTTGGGCTTGTACATTTTGTCTAAAAATAGTTTGCATTAAAAATAAAAACAATGAGCAGTTACGCAAACGTTGATTTAGTAATAATGTAATTAGTGTTGCACAAGGAGTCGCAGTGTTGGTGCTACTCACCAATACTTAGTTACATCCTGTAAATTTATGGTGATTGCTGTTTAATTATTGCATGCATTCCACGATGTTCACATAATATTATCGAGGCATGATTTAAGTACATCGAGTATATCGGTCAAGTTTAAGACAATGAAATTTTAAAAAGTGGGTGCAATTGCTGACAAGGTTTGTCAATTTGACAAGTAATGACATTAGTAATTGTGATGATTTAGGTACTCACCGTTATCCAAACTTTTCCATAAAAATTGAAATTGTTGTCGTCTCCGAGATGTGTGATAATTTCGATAACATATCGTTCAGGTATCACAGATTCTGGTAGTCTATAAGTAACATTTTGTGCAGTAGCGATGGTGGAACAAAATCCAATTATCCCCAAAAGTAATATATATCGCATTGTCCTGAAAATAGTTTGGTAAAGTTAAAATTTTGAATTAAAAAATTAAAAGAAACCACTCCATTGTACACCAAGTGATTTACATAAAAACAAAATAGTATAGACATTATCAGTCATTAATTATCATTAAATTAAGAATCAACTGCATTAATGCTCACCAAAATATACCTAATTAAGTTTCACCTTAAACTACTATTTCGTCTCAATGACCAATAACGAAATTTAGTATTCTTATCGTGCAAACAATATTGTTTTTTTTTATTATTATTTACATCTACTATTATTTACACAAGGTCAATAATTTTTTATTTCGTAAGGTTGAATAACGCAATAATCGTAAGTAATAAAATTCCTGTCTGTGGTGTACTAATTGACATAATTTCGATTTCAAAAAAATTCTCTACTCGGCACTTTTAAAATTATTTTAGATACTACCTACCTACTTACGAATTTATTTAACTGCTGATTAATATAACATTGTCACTCTTAATTTAATACCTAATACTAATATAGCAATAACCAAAATTAATAATATTCGCCGAATTAAATAATGATTCAAGTTAATAATAAGAAATTATCATATCTCTTTTGCAAAGTTGATTGCTGTTGGGAATTTTTCCCTGACTTTCTTATCGCATCACAAAAAAATTGGAAAGAACACTTCTAATGATAATTATTTGTGCTGTCCAGTGACGGCGTCAGGGGAGAGACGTGCCCACTCAAATTTTTTAGTCGCTATTATCTTTATTATCTTTATTATATTTTTTGAGTTTATTTATAAATTTCTTTTGCCCTTTTGCCCACTCATATAAAAAATGCTGGCGCCGTCACTGGTGCTGTCAAAGTTTACAGTGATTACAAACATTTTTTAAATAAGGATTCATATTTTTAAAATGCAGAGTGGATTTGAAGTCAAAATATTATTATCTAATTGATGAGATCAAAAAGAAGGAAGCAGGTTATCGTTTTATATTTACTTTTCACATAATATGATATTCATTTGAAAATTTTTATGAATTGTTTTTAAGCTCCTATTCAGTAAATTCTCTTATCTTTCGGAATATAAGCACTAAAACACTCGAGCAGAAAGCCTATATTATTTTATAGAAAGAGAAGAAGCCTAAGTGCAGTTATCGACATTATTCATTACCTCATGTCATTTTTAAATTTTGATTTACATAATAATGTACCTAATAGGTAGATACATATTCGTAAATTTTTATTAAAATATTTGTCGAGTATCCATTGAGCAAAATTAAACATAAGGATGCGTAGTTCGGGTCTGAGCGGAGGACATCTTTCTTTTTTTTTAAAAGGCGATGGAAAACCACCTAGGTAATCTATCACAAAAACCCTTTTCTAAATGTAGGTTCTCTAGGTATGCGACACTTATGCATAAATTATAGGATTTGAAATTATTGGTCACGACGACGGCGACTCTTTTATTGACAGATAGATATATTGACTAAATTGAGTAATATTGCTATCCTGTCGTAATTTAATTTTATAAAATTTACCAAAAAATCTTAAAATATAAGAAAGCATTAGTTCAATATTAATGTATTTTATGGTATATGGATTTCCTAGACTTTTATTATTTCAACACGCTAAACTTCATAAATGGCTACCTATCACGTTAAAATACCGAAACAAATACACCGAAAACAAAAATACCGAAAACAAAAACGCCGAAAACAAAGAAACCGAAAACAAAAGCACTGAAAATAAATTTGTTTAAGGTTTTAAGTTAAAAGTATAGGGATCGGATTTTCAGGCGTTTGAATTTTTTTTGCGTACAAAGACGTGAAAATTTTTAAAACATGAATAATACCTCTGTTTAATGCCTTTCTGAGTACCTATACTCATAAAACTATAATTTTATGTCGGTTTTATTTTGCCTAAAACTGCTTATTTATTTTTATATTAGCCCAATTTGTATATTTAGCAAATTGTGAAATAGAATTTTTTTATCGAAATAATTTCAGGAGATTTTGAAGTCAAAACTTGGCTCTGGTGCGAGCAAAGCAATATTTATTTGCTTTTTTAGCTTCTTACGCATCTTTCTTACAAAATTTACTTTGATATACTACCATTCATTTTTTGCAGCTCCTTTCCCGGTTTCCCCCTCCATTTCAAAAAAGCGCCTTGGGGCCTAAGTCCCATTGTATAGACTGAATAAATTTGAAATTTTGCTGGTTGTTGCCGGGACTTGATGTCCTGCAACACCTGTTGCTACGTCACTGAAGCGGATTAAAGAATTTAAGAATCACGAGATCAAATTAACTTGCGCATGCGTCTGATACCTTCAAACTGTTATGATATATAATAATGATATTTGTGAAGACAATGCGCAGGCGGAGATAGAGAGCAGTCATGGCGTCTAGCATGTAAGAATAAAGTCATAGTCGTAATTAATAGAGTTTTATTTAAAGAACCCAAAATATAACATGGTGTCAGAAGTGATTTTTTCAAGGTAAAAGTAATGACAGAATTGACTGGAGACAGTGGTATTAGCGAATTAGAACAAACAGAAATGTCAATTGCAAGTGCAGCAAATCTGGGTTCAAGAATCATTGATATAAAACCAAACATTTCTCCATTGCAAATGGATGGAAATGAAGACCAGAAATGGACAGAATGGAGAGAACAATTTCAATTATATTTAACAGCCACAGGTCTGGAAGTGGAAAATGATAGAAGAAAGGTCGCAATTTTATTATCATTAATTGGTAGTCAAGGTAAATTTATATTTAAATCGTTCAATCGGGATGCAAATACCATAAAATTTGATGATTTGTTGAAATTATTCAATAACCATTTTACACCGAAGAAGAACATAACTGTGGAGAGATATACATTTTTATCACGACGTCAGCGTGAAAATGAATCGATTGATGATTTCGTAACAGAATTGAAAAATTTCAGTTTGTCATGTGAGCTTGGAAATCTTAGAGAAGATTTAGTTAAAGATGTCTTAATATGTGGTTTAAATAAAGCTAATTACCAAATTAAAGAAAGATTGTTAATGGAAGATAGTTTATCGTTAGAAAAAGCTATAAAAATATGTAAACGGCTGGAATTAACACAATCGCAAGCACAAAATATCAGTGAAAAAAGTAATCAAGGCGAAGGTATACATTCTATAAGAACCAATTTTAGCAATCAAACCAACAGAAGACCAACATCTAGTTTTACATCTTCCCGTTCATCCTCCCGTTCAGCTTCTCCAACGAACAGTCATCATTTTCGTCAGTCATCCAGAAATAGAAGTAGCAGTCGTCAATGTTACAAATGTGGACAAATCCATCGCTACAAATGTCCAGCTTATGGTAAGAAATGCATCAAATGTAAAAAATTTAATCATTTTGCCAAAATGTGTAAAACAAAATTTGTAAAAATTTTAAATAGTCAAGGACAGATAGATAATAATTATTCAAGTCAAGATACAAATTTTGTATGTATGTTATCAGCATCACATGCTAATTTAGAAAAAGAATGGTTAGTAAATATTATTATAGGCAACACAGTGATAAAGGGTCAATTAGACACAGGAGCACAAGCTAATTGCATGTCGTTAAAACAATTTACTTCTTTAGATTAATCGAAAGTTGATAAAACCTAGTCAAACTAAAATACAATCATTTTGTGGTAACGAAATACCTAATTATGGATCTTGTATATTGCCATGCAAAATTAACAATTTGTCAGTTAATATTCTTTTTCAAATAATAGTTTTAGATTGTCCAACTGTGTTAGGATTAGAAACTTGTAAAAAATTAGGTTTAGTAAAACGAGTACAAATGATTAGCAATAACAAGGATTACAGTGAATTAATTGATAAATATCATCATATCTTTAATGGTCTTGGTTGTTTGTCAACTAAATGTAAACTATTCCTTAAACCTAATTGTCAACCAGTCATAGATCCTCCTAGAAAATTACCTTTTAAATTATACCAGAGAGTCAAGTTGGCATTGGAACGCATGGAAGCAGACGGAGTAATTTCCAAAGTAACAGAACCGACCGAATGGGTAAGCTCGATGGTTATAACAGAAAAGAAATCAGGTGATTTACGAATTTGCATTGATCCACGTAATTTAAATCATGCTTTATTACGTTCTCATTATAAAATACCAACATTAGAAGAAATAAGGACAGAATTAAATGATGCAGCTGTGTTTTCTACTTTAGATGCAAATTCAGGATTTTGGATAATACCAATTGAAGAGGAAAGCTCAAAATTATTAACTTTTAATACGCCATTTGGACGCTTCAAATTTAATCGTATGCCATTTGGTGTTAAGGTGGCATCTGAAATTTTTCATCGAAAAATGACTGAATGTTTTGGTGATTTACCTGGGGTACGCATTTATGTAGATGATCTACTGGTATTTGGTAAAAATAAAAAAAATACATGACGATAACTTAAAAGCTGTTCTTGAACGTGCCAATCAACTTAACATTAAGTTTAATATTTCAAAATGTAATTTTGGGGCTAGTCAAGTCAAATATATGGGTCATATTTTTTCAAAACATGGTATGAGTGTGGACGAGTCAAGAATTAAAGCCATATGTCAAATGCCATCTCCTACCGATAAAAAAAGTCTTCAGCGTTTTTTAGGAATGATAACTTATTTGGGCAATTTTATTCCAAATCTTTCTTCAGAAACTTTTCATTTAAGAGAGCTCATAAAGAAAGAATCACAATGGCAATGGGAATGCCATCATCAAGAAGCATTAAATAAATTAAAAAATCTTATTACACAAAGTCCAGTACTATCTCATTTCGATATTAACAAGCCAATAGTTATAACAGTAGATAGTTCTAAGAGTGCAGTTGGTGCAGCTTTGTTACAAAACGGAAGACCAGTTGCATATGCCTCTAAAACCCTTACAATTTGTCAGCAAGGATATGCACAGATTGAAAAAGAATTGTATGCAGTAGTTTTTGGATGCATCAGATTTCATCAATTCATTTATGGCCAGTCAATTACAGTGGAAACTGATCACTCTCCTTTAGTAACAATTTGTAAAAAGTCTTTGGCTACTGTACCGTGTAGATTGCAACGCATGCTTCTTCAATTGCAGCCTTATGATATTCATGTAGTTTATAAGCCTGGAAAACTTATGTATGTTGCAGATACGTTGTCAAGAGCTCCTTTACCAGAAATAGAACATTGTCTAGATGAAGATGTAGCAATTCATGTTAATTTAATAACAAGTTCTTTAGCAGTTTCTCCTCAAACTCTGTCAGAAATCAAAGAAGCTACCTTAGTGGATGAAACTTTGAACGCACTTAAAATGTATTGTGCAGAAGGTTGGCCTAAAAACAAGTCATTAGTAGTTGAGTCAGCGAAACATTTTTGGAATATCAAAGAAGAAATCAACGTCATGAAAGATTTAGTTTATAGAAATCAAAGTGTCATTATTCCAACTAAATTACGTTCGCGTATTTTACAAAAAATACATACTAGTCACATGGGTATTGAACGAACTAAAAATTTAGTTCGAGGTGTTTTATATTGGCCGCATATGTCGATGGAAATTAAACATATGATAGAAAATTGTAAAACTTGTCTAACATATAGGAGAAAAAATACTGATGAACCTTTAATGTCACATGAATTACCAACATTACCTTGGCAAAGAGTAGGTGCAGATTTTTTAGATTATGAAGGACAGAAATATCTAGTCGTAGTTGATTACTACTCAAAGTATATAGACTTAATAAAATTATCATCAAATACTGCTTACAATACCATTACACATTTAAAGTCAATTTTTGCTAGACATGGTATTCCTTTAGTTTTGATTGCAGATGGTGGACCACCTTTCTCCTCCAAGGATTTTCGAAATTTTGTTAATGATTGGGACATACAGCATATTATGAGTAGTCCATACAATCCTAGGTCAAATGGAATGGCTGAGAGTGCTGTAAAAATTATTAAAAATTTACTTCGTAAATGTCAACATGCAAAAACAGATCCTTATTTAGCTTTACTTCATCTAAGAAATACACCCAAAGATGAAATGTCGTCTCCAGCACAATTGTTAATGTCACGTAGATTACGTTGTACTTTACCTATTAATCATAAATTATTACGTCCAAAAATTGAAAATAAAAATAAACATTTAAGAATAGCATTTGAAAAACAACAAAAGTCTAAATATTATTTTGACAAATCAAGTAAGCCGTTATCAAGATTAAATATATCAGATCAAATTTACTTTAAGTATAAACCAGATAGTCATTGGTCTCCAGGAATTATTGTCAAGATACATGGTCCAAGGTCGTATATAATTAAAAGTCCAGAAGGGGTGGAATATAGAAGAAATAGGAAACATATTTTAGCGCAGCCTTCCTCGGTTTTGAAAAATACAAACTATAATCAGAGAAGATATAATCATTACTACCCACAAGATTGGAACAGTAGTAAATCTCCAAGTCCAGAAAAGGAACGAAATCCTAGTCCTAGTCCAAAAATAAGTCCTAGTCATATTCCTGAACTACAAACAGCCGATGTAACTAGTCAATATCGTAGTAAAAGTGGTAGAGTCATAAAACCTCCTAAACGATTAATGTATGAGCGAGATGATTAATTAATATTTTGAAATTTTATTTTGTTTCTTTATGTGTAGAGATAAAAAGTTTATTTTGTAAGATCGATGTAATTATTTTTTTTTAAGTTTGTGTATATAAATTATTTGTATATAGAATTGTAATTGATTATTCAATTAAAAAAAAAAAGAGCGTGTTATGATATATAATAATGATATTTGTGAAGACAATGCGCAGGCGGAGATAGAGAGCAGTCATGGCGTCTAGCATGTAAGAATAAAGTCATAGTCGTAATTAATAGAGTTTTATTTAAAGAACCCAAAATATAACACAAACCTTCAACCATTCAATTTAAACTTTATCTTCGAATTGTGCAATGCAAAAGTTATTAATATTTGCATATCTGCTGAATTTTATTTTAATCAAAATTAGTCAGGTGTTGTCAGCATAGTCAACCCGAGTTAACCATTATTTCATGAGAAATACGTGACACTGACATTTTTGACACCAGAAAGTTCGGAAAATTATTATTTTCTCCAAGCGTCACGAAAGTCAGCTGTTTCATTATCAATTTTAAACACGAAAGTCAAACTTTTCCTTAGCGACATACATAAAACCACGTGGCGTAAAGATTTTTTCGAAAGTAAACCCTCAGCGGCAGGAAAAAAAATAACTAGAAATGTGACATTATTTTAATAAAATTGAGTAATTTTGGTATCTACCTCTTCTAAAAATTATTTTAAGTTTATTTACCATTTCAAATATAAAATTTTAGAGCGTAATTTAAAAATAAATAGATATAAACTTTGACTTTGACATTTAAATCCTTAAATATACCAACTTAAAATTTTATTTTTAACCAAATAAATAAACATTTTGATCTTTTAACCTAAAAATTTTAAGAAATGTCACAATTGAAGTTGACAGTTGCGAATTCAATTTAAAAATTACTAACATAAATTGAAAATAGTTGACAGATTATATCAAAATGTCACCTTACTTTTGTTTATTTTTATTACAATTAGATTAAATTAAAACTGGTTGACCGATTAAAATTATCTACCTTTCGAATTTTTTGCGCGCGATCGATCTGAATTTTTGCATATGCTTTCCTACCAATAATTTACGGGTGTGTATATTAAGCGAGGGGGGAGAAGTTTTTGCTCAGTTTTTTGATATCTAGCGCCGTTCCCGAGTTATTGCTAATTTTGAAATTTATTTTTGAATTTTGTTCGTTTGGAGAAAAAGTAACATGTTTTATTCGGATGGAAAGGTAACTTTTCCTGCCACGCAAGTTTTCCATTCGCTCGGCTCGTTTCACTCATCTCGCAAATGAAAAAACTCGCTGGGCAGGAAAAGTTAATCTTTCCATCCTAATAAAACAATATACTAATTATTTCAATATTGATTTGACATGTTAAAGAATAAATAATAAAATAATACTTTTGTGTAGTATAATACTGTATTAAATTGCTAGCAGGTCAGACGACCTGTCAGAGGAATCAATATTCCTTTGAGTAATACTACTTATATGCTCAACTTTTCGTCAACAGGAAATTAAAGTATTTTACAATACGCTTTTTTTAGGTTGTTATGTTATACTAAGAACCAATTAGGGGCTTTAAATAATTAAAGTGGCAGGTTATAGCATTACCTAGTTATAATAGTCAATAGGTAATTGGTAACCTATTGACACACACAATTTAGCGTTTCTCGATATAATTATGCTTATATAATTATGCAATGATTTGATATTCCATTACTTTTTATGTTTTGGACTGATTTTGCCTAAGCTTTGGACACTTCTTTTACATACTAAATGCTCGGTTCAGAAGGAAGGATTTTATTTTCCAATTACTTTTTTTTTGCTGATCTTTTCACGCCTGTACATCCGCCAGAGAAAAAAATCCCAAAAAGGACTTTGAAGTTTTTTGTAAATTTCAAAATTTTATCTCTTATCAAACATGGCCAAATTGTAGCCTGAAATATGCAAATTCTTAAAATTTCAAGCAAAGATTTTTTCATAACTAGTTGACTGAACGAGTCGATCTAAATTTTTTATTCTCTTATGATATGTGCACTTCGATATCAGAGAACGATTAGACTTTTATATTCAACAGTTCAGACACTGGAGTCAATTGAAAATCACAAAAAATCAATAAAATACACTTATTTTCAATACCCTGTTATTTTTCAGGTATACGAATTATGTAAATGTTTATATTTTTTTTAGAAAGTACCATCTTTCAGCTTCAAAGTGCCACCTTGGTTGCCTAGATATCTCTAATAGAAAAATTTTTACACCTAAAACAGCAAAGCACAAAAATTAGACTTTTCAATTGTTTGATTTCGTGTGGACCGGAAGTGGCGAGTGGGAAAATTAAATCCTTCTGGATTTTGGTCTCTGGAACCCCAAAGAACATTCCCATAAAATTTCATCAAAATTTAAAATGGTACAGTATCAATTTTCTCTTTTTTTTTGGTGATTTCATATGGAATGACTCTTATTGATTAATATTTTTTTATTATAATTAAGAGCAGAATATAATAAAAAAAATTTTTGTATATATAATCTAATTAAAATTTAATTTGTTAAAATTTTTGTTTCGTCAAATAACAAGTATTATTCAAATAACAAAAATTTTAACAAATTAAATTTTAATTATATTATGACAAAGTGTTGCTAAAATTTCACAAATTGACACAGTCTCCTAAGGATGGTCTAATCAATTTTATTTGGCAAGAACATTCCTTTTTTCTTATTTAATTAAAGTAATATTATTGTTCGTATTAATTGATTTTCGTGAATTTTCAGTTTAAAATTACTGTATTGTTATCGGTGTATGCCAAATTCTCTTTAATCTGAAAGTGATTTTATCTCTATGTTTTTATCTGAAACTGAAATAATCGATAACAAAGTAACATGACTAACATTTAATTAAAATTTAATAAAAGCCTTCAAAAAGTACAAATGTAATATCTAACTCTGACACTGTACCGGAATACAAGTGGAATGATCTGCTTACAAGCTACCTTTTTCCTAAATAGGTTCTGAGTAGCGAAGACATTTTTATGTAACAAAAAATATCACGATAAGCTACGTCAACTTTTTATGTTACCAAAAGTAGTTTTATTTTTTTTTATAGAATAATAAAAAAAAATTATAAATGCTTACCAAATTTAACAAAAACTTAATTAGTGTAGTATAGAATGACCTTATACGAGTATCAACTTACTAGCACATGTACAACATTTGAACATACAACACACAATAAATGTTAATTAAGGTGTATTATCTACCAATTCCGCAATATTTTAAAGGTATTCATAAATACATACATATACTGTTAAGTATCGCAATTGTTTATTTAAACACACGAGGTATATATAAATAATTAGGTATTTAATATATTGAAATATACTGTGGTGTCACAATAATATACCCTAGATTTTCCAGACAGGAAAAGTATTCCAAAACAATTTCATAATTCATCAATTTAAAGTATACAGGATCATCGAGAAGAACATCACAATATATGAGAAGCTTATTGCAGCTTAAGGGCGATAACATCGTTTGTTAAAAACAATCAATTTAAAATTTCAGCAGATATAAAAATTGTAATAAAAAATCAAAAAAGATTTAAACAACTACCTATATGGAAGTTATGATTAAAAAAAGTGTTTAAGCTAAATAGTAACAAACACTAATATTAAATGGGCTAAATACTAAAACAAACAGTAATATTGACGCAGCTTTTTTTAATCTACTACCCAAACCTGGAATGGCCCATCGAATTTTAGACCCACTGGTGGGCAAAACTTGCTGAAAGCTGTTTTCGGTATCTGAAGACACTAACACTATAAGCTGAAGTAATATATACTAGATAGATTAATAAAATAGATAACAATTAGTATTTAGGATGACTTTGAAAGATTAGCTAAAAACATATCAAACTGTATACATTGTAGGGTGGAATATTCGTTAATTGGATGTAGAAATTCCGAACGGAATGCATACGTACATTTTGTCGATTTTATTTATTCAAGTAACCGTCAAGTTAAAAACGTGGTACATCGGGAAAGCTACTGCATTATGAATAAAACCGGAATTATTTCCTAGCCCAGGATAACAAATTGGGAAATACAATTTATAACCCCATAATTACTGCGGTTTTCTCCCAATTTTCCTACCAGATAAACAGGTTGATTTCAAAATTGAAATTTTAATATAAATTTTGACTGAAGAAACTGAAAAACCAAGGTGGAAATTAAAAACTTAATTAAAAACTTTAGAAAACTGGGTTTAGAATGTATTTTTTTACTGTTGTGGTTGTGGTTAACCGAATGATAATTTTAAAGACAATAATGTTAAACCATTGTTAGGCATTACGATAGAGAATTCCTGAAGCATTAAGTTATTATTATTAAATTAAAATTAATAAAATTATGCATCCGAACAATATAGTAAGTGTTTTGGATTCTAGAGTTAATTATTGTTGTCATTGCTCAAATTCGGCTGAAAATTATGGGAAAAAATTGGTCCAATTAATCAATTTATCAATCTTCAGTTATCTGTAACCAAAAGAGTAATTTCTATAGAAATCATTGTTTTCATATAAATAATTCCCTTAGATTATGGAGTTTATTATTTATTATAATTGAGTTTAATTTCAAATATAAATAATTTTATGGCCTAGCTTTAAAAATTGAGATAACAATATTAACGACATACAAAAGCCATAAAAATAATAAAAACCCTAAGTTATTGTTAATAATTATATTACTTCTTTATAGAATGTTTCTGGTTCTGACTAGCTTTCTCCAAATCTTGAAACGATTGGTTTTTAAGCCCTTTGTTCATTAATGTACTATACAAACTTCCTAGTGGTCGACCTAGTTTAAAATTCTATTTGAAAAGTTTTAGCTTGAGTTCTCATGTTGAAATAAAGAGGTGTGGCCACACGTAAACTACAAATTTTCATCCTAAATATGTTAACAAATTTTATTGCTTCAATATCATGAATGAAGAGTAGCCCACGATCTTCTAGTTTGAATTTTTAATTTGAAGATGGAAATAGCTACCTATCTGTTGTCACATTTCAGGTTTTTACGATATTATAATATAGATCACATATTTGATTTAATATTTTTCTTAGAAGCAGATAATATAAAATTTAAATAAATACCATTCATTTAAAAAATTAATTATGAAGTCAATCGTTGTTTATATAATTTAAAATAATATAGAATATATCTGCATTATTTTTTAATGAATAGAAATGTAAATTCGCTCTTCGGTATTGCAAAAGTTTGGTAGCTTTTCAAATTCAATTTTTGTTTATAAAAAAGTAAATCGGAAGTTTAATTTCCTAATAAAGAGAACTTTTCGCTGATAAACGTGAATTTTATACTCATGCATTCGCAAATTCATTGGAGCTAGATTGATTTTTTGCATCCGTTGCACTTACGTTAATTGAAAAATTAATAGCGTTTTGAAAATACAGCTTTTAATTTAATCCGATTTGAAATAATAAATATCAAAAAAATTCTTCACGTGATTTTATTTTGCAAAATTACAAATTAATCACAAGAAAATTTATACATTTTCCAAATATCTAATTTAATTTTGCATTATAGATTTTCGTTTTCTTCACATTTTTATTTTGTACTAGGAAATTGTGCTTAAACGTTTCAACGTGAGGTAACTCAATTTTAAATAGAAAAGTTGATTTAAAAGTACAGGAATGAAAGTTGAGCGTTCGGAAGATTGCAATATATTTAAATATTTTAATTAACTAAACAGATTAATATATGCGGATATCTGTAATAATATTGTATTTTCAAAAAAACCATCAATTAAACTTGTGTTTTAATTTTGTTTTTATTTTTTATGTTTTTGAGACTTTTTTTAATTCATTTTTCAAATTAATTTTAGAAACGATTCCAAAGGTAAGTTTGAAATTTTTATTTCAAAAAATTGTTTTATCTAATATTATATTTCACGTTTATAATAAATATCTAATTTTAGAACACCTCAATATATGTACGTACTTAAGAAACCCTAATATTTAAACAGGAATCGAGCTTTTGAAGGAAATAAAAAGACACTCGCGATGATTAAAAATTTTCAAACCTTGACCGCTCGCTCGTTCATTGCAATACAAACATCAAAAAATTAATTTATCTAAGAAATTAATAAATTATGAATGCTAATAAAAAAATAATTATGTGCTACGTTAAATATTAAGTTTTAATGTTGTTTTATCTCTAAATAATTGTAACATCACAAAAAATAATAGTATTTAGTAGGTAGCAGTTTAGTGTTACTTTCAATTCATTTGTGTTAACAATTCTGTTTGTTTATATTGTGATTGAACTCAAAATGTTCAAGTTCAAGTTTGGATAATATAAATCACAATGGATAATAAATAAATAGAGAAAGTTGACGACTACAATAAATTCAGTATCAACAAAAAATTAATTTATGCTTTCAAATTGTGTCAATTTTATTGTACAAATTAGAGAAAGTTTCAAAAATTATATAACAAAAGTCTAAAAAATTTTCCAAAGTAAAAATAATTTAAAAAAAATATTTTATAATTATCCAAATTAAAAACAATAAATTTAATTTATTAATACATATAATTAATTCAATTACTTACAATGAGTTTGTTGACACTTTAGTAACATCCACCATCGACACCTCTCAATAGGTGTCTAGAACCTATATGATCAGTTCAAGTCGATTTTTGCGGTTTTGCCTCTGTTTTCCCACCTACGCCAAGGATAAACAAACACACGCCTTGCAATTTTATTAATTACTTAATAAATTTCAATCGAGAAATTATAAATTATACAAAAAAACGTTTTCGTGCATTGTGTTTACCCAAACGCACAATTTTTTACTTAATTATTAATTCGACATACACATGCCACCCAATTAATTGATCCTGGACAAGAGTAAATTAATTTAATTGGTTTATTTTTTGTATATCGACTTTTTTGAATCGATGTTTCTAAAAATAATACAATCATTCCGTAGCTTTAACAGTAACGACTTGATACAATTTATTTTTTCAGTAAGACTTCAAAATATTTAAGGTAAAGGTCGATGCACTCAAATGCATTCAACTTAATTTCATTTGCATTTCATTTTTTTATTTCCCTATTAGGTTACTGCAAGAAGAAGCATTAAATAAATATAAATGCAACAAAAAATCTGATCTAGGTAATAAATATAATCTTGCGTCGATTTATTCTTAGTTTATCTATTAGACATACCTGAGGCAATTGAGATTTTCATTTTTTATTAATTTGTATAATTTATCATTTATATAGATAAATATTTCAAAAAAAGGAAAGAAAATGTACCTCGTTAATCCTGCATGCGCGTCAATTAAATTATAATTTAAGTTGAAGAAACCACCACCTTAAAAGAGAACTGCCCATAAGATATAAAATTTATTTTGGAAAAGTTTACAAGACAAAAAGCTTTGCCAGTCTGAGAGAATATGAACCTATAGAGCCCCTCCCTCTTTCAAGTATAAAAACAAAAATTGTAAGTCATATGTATTCAGTCCTCCTCAAAGCAAATTGCTAAATTTTTTTAATTAATTCAATATTTGCAAAAATGCTCCCCAAGTTGTTATCGCGTAGGATTAACAGTAAGCAATTTACAGTTTACAATTTTTTCAATTTCTCTCGATTGTACATAAGTACTCGCATAATTATTTGAGCATCTTAGAAGACAAATTAGTGTTTTTGCAATCATCAAGTACTACTTTTCGTCGAATGACGAAAATATAATTGTGTATATTTCACAATTATAATATTATTTAAATAGAAATATTCGTGGTTGCAATTTTTATTTAAAAAAATTTCGAGAATTTCAATTGCAAGTTTAACTTGATTATGCTAATGCAATCATTTCCAAATTAAATTATTTAGTGGGTCATTTCTGTATAGCTACACCTGTAACTATTATGACCAAGTGACAATGTTCACGTTTTGCCTGACTTCCTATTATCTTTTTTGTATATATATTTTTAATTGCCCTTGTCCGATTTATAATAAAATTATATTTTATTAAATTAATTTCACTTTCGACCTTCGGTATTTGCTATAATAAATATTGGTTGTACAATAGATAATAGATATCCGAAAAATTATGTTTATTGAAATGAAGCATTGGTCACTCATTTTTGTAAATAAAATTCTTACCCACTTAACTATCAAGTATCAACCATTTATTTTGTTTAATTTTAGTTTTGCTTTATGTTGTTTGTTATATAGTAAACAAATCTTTTGAATAAAATCGATTTTAAGCTAGCGAAATAAATTATAATGATTTAAAATAATGAAATAATAATTTGTATATATTAGTCCAGTCACGGGAGACGAATTTGAACTAGAATCTTGAAAAAACAGCTAACAAGGCGAATTTTTGGATTTCAAATAAAAATAAGTCTGCAAGTTTTTAAAAAAGTGAAGCCAATGGCAAAAACAATTTTTGTGTTGCAAATAGTATATATCCGTAAATAAGCAAAAATACGAAAAATTACTTTCAGAACAAATTGTAGAGCGGAAAATTCTACAAAAAAAAGGTCGAAGCAATTTTTTTCCTATTAAATTAGTTCTCAAGTGAAGCGCAATATAGCGTCAACGTTTAGCAACTAAAGTGTGCAATGATAAATTCAAGGTACACAGACGGACAAAGTATGCCATAATGTTTTGTTTTCATTATATTGAAATAAATTAAATATATTTTAAAAATGACGACTTCGGCTTTCGAATAAAAAAATGAAAACAATTCAAAATGAATTTTCAAAAAATTGCAATAATACTTAAAGTTTTCCCAGCCTGACTAATAACAATTTTTATGCATTTTGTTGTTTGTTGTTTTTTTTTTTTGTTCAGTAGGTTGAGATTTTGTCCAAAAAAAATTGTAATACAGTGTATTTATAATAATATTCTTGTAGAACTACATATTTTAGGCAATATTTGTTTATAAAAATAAATTCTAAAAAAATTAGTTTAGCCGCAATTTGTACTTAAAATATGAATTTAATTATGAAGCTTTTGGCCGATCCTGAAAAGATATCACAATGAAACTTTTACTAAACGCAAGAATATTTAATTTACTTTGACATAAAATAATTTTTATTTTGATTTTTACTTTGAAAAGCAAAAAAAATTTAGAACGAAAAATGTATAATTTGCTTATTAACGTACCATTTTGAATAAGTATTTAAGAATTCATATTATTTAAATCTGAGACTTTATATTATATTGAAATTTATATTAGAGCATAGCTTGTAGTTTCAACTTCAATAATCTTCAAACAGATTAAAAAAAACATTTGTAATAGCTAAATAGCTTAAAAAAACGTCTTGAATATGTTAAAATCTTTGTTCTCTATATCGTCTTACTTTGTTCAATTACCCCCGGTACAGAATACCTATGGTCACGTGTCTAAGGAGGATGTAGGGGTATTGATAACAGGAGAAAGATATAATTACACTACTAATTCTTACTAGAAAGATTAGTGCGTTATTATTCACTTCTTTATTAATCAAAAATGCCAAAAACCAGACTTTTTTATCACACCCGGCGAAGCAATGAAAATATCATGTCGACGTAGGCGGTAATTTTTTAAAATTTTGATTTCCAATTTATTTACAAATCCAAAAAATGTTATGGTCAATTTTATGAATATTTTTTTTTGTTAATTTTGCTTACACAAAGTAGGTACTATTTCTAGTGGGAACTTGAAATTATTGACACATTTTTGAATTCGAGTTTGAATTGAATACCATATTATGAAATCAACCAAAAATAAATAGTTTTCAAATTGACCAACACAGATTTTATTCAAACTTTAGTTAATTATACTCTTTAACATTCTGAATTCAAAATTTTTTTATTTTAACTTATAGTTTTTGAGTTATTTAATTATAAAAATCGCCAAAACAACATTTTTTAGGCTCACGCTTAATTATACAAAATATTATAACTTCAGTTCTCTAAGTCCTACGGAGTTGGACAATAGCTCATTTTAAAGAGGATTTAAAGGGCTTTAATTTGATTCTAATCTTGACCACTTTCTAATAAAAATGAATTTTTTTGAAACGCTCCAAAAAAGTTATTAAAAAATTTTTGAGTTGGTGTTTTTTGAAAATTATAAAGACGTGGAGCCAAATTTTTATAAAGTATTCACCAAGTCACTATTATAAACATATATTATTTTTATAATTTTCAAAAAACACCAACTCAAAAATTTTTTAATAACTTTTTTGGAGCGGCTCCACGTCTTTACGCCTAAAACTATACGCCTAAAAACACTTACGACTAAGTCAATACGCCTAAGTCTTTACGCCTAACGAATTTTACGACTAAGGTTTTTTACACCTAACATCATGTACGCCTAAAACTTTTACACCTAACTAACTTACGCCTAAGTCTTTACACCTAAAAGATTTTAC
Organism: Cantharis flavilabris; assembly: GCA_949152465.1. Taxonomy (NCBI): domain Eukaryota; kingdom Metazoa; phylum Arthropoda; class Insecta; order Coleoptera; family Cantharidae; genus Cantharis; species Cantharis flavilabris. The sequence goes on from OX424436.1 coordinate 45,323,964, forward strand.
GCCTAAGACATCAACACCTAAATACATTTATGCTTGTTAAATCGTTTATTATTGTTTAAATTATCCAAAAAAATTATTTAGAATGCTAAGTTTCAAGTTTTACACGAATGTGTGGAGCGGAGATATAAAAGATCTAAAGACGAGAGTGTTTGTATTTTAATATCCTCCCGTTTAGTTGTGATTCTTGGTCATCCTTGTAAAGGAACAGTGTGCAAATGAATTTGATGCAGTTTAAAATTTTATATTTAATATTTTTTTCTTGTAAATAATATTGTAACCTTTTTAAATAAACATAAAACAACTAATTTTCATGTGTTTTATATGCGTTTTGGGATGAATGTTGTAGTTGATTCTATCTGTACGTTGTTCGTTATTTTTACAATCCATGTAGCAATTTTAATTTTTGACATTTGGCATGATTAAAACCCTTAAAAAGGTTGAAATGCGTCGACAAGAATAAATAAATCATTAGAAGCACAAGTTGAGTGCATTTAATTTGATCTCACCTTATAAACAAAAATATACTATATTTATGTATTTATGTGATTTTCCATATTTTCAATGATATATCATCATGGAAATGTATTTATGTATACATTTAATTTCTCCTATTTAAGGCATAAATATACTATTAGTCGTTGATGTCTTAGGCGTAAAATCTATTAGGCGTAAAGACTTAGGCGTAAGTTCGTTAGGTGTAAAAGTTTTAGGAGTACATGTTGTTAGGCGTAAAACACTTTAGGTGTAAAGGCTTAGGCGTACTGACTTAGTCGTAAGTGTTTTAGGCATAGTTGTTTTAGGCGTAACGACGTGATACCATTGAATTTCTGTTGTTTGGTCATCTTTAAATTGCGGGAAATTTAAAAAAATTTCTTATCAATTGAGTTGGCCATACTTTGAAGTTGATTGACACATGAAATGTTTTGTTATCTTTTATAACTTGACATAATTATTATCGTGTCGTATTATTTATTCTAATTTTATTCGTTTTAGCCCCTTTTGGCATTTAGTTTATCATTGTTTTATTTCATAGATTTCACAGTGTTCATAATTTTTCGTTTACCTTATATAGTTTTTGCACCATGTTTTTTGTTTTTTGCTTTTTGCGTCATGAATCAAACAATATACATCCTGGTTGTTTAGGTAAGAGTTACTTACCTATATTGTTCCATATTCAACTTTTAATTTTAGTCCCGAAGATGGAGTGAATAAAGTCCTCCGAAACGTCGACCTGACAACTTTATGAGTTTGATTGCGTTCCATATAACCCGATAACTTTTAATATTCTATTTATCGCATTGGACGAGATTTTGGTTTATCTATAATTATTATTTAATTAATTCTCCCTGGCATAATATTTTAATAAACAAAACTTCAAAATTTCAAAGTGATAAATCGCCCATATGTCGTCGTATCAAATTTTACTTTATGTTTGCTTTAAATTATAATTTCCAAGATTAAATTTCAGCTTCCAAATTAAAAATAATTAAGATTTTAATTTTTAAATCAAATTTTATCTCTCCAATTCCAAATTAAATTATTAATAAAAAAAATTGTTCAATTTTATCCAAATTTTCCAGTTCAAAATATCACATTCTTCACGTAAAACAAATGATTTTTATTTTTATGTCTGGTTTTTCTCCTTAGTTAGCGATAAAGGCAGAAATTTTCAAAATTTGCAATAAAACAAATATAAAAATATAATTAGTTAAATATCTTTGATTAGAAGGTCAGTAAGAACAAAAATATAAGTTTTCCGATGTATCGGGTTCTTTTTATTGACTCATTTTCAAGGCTAAAGATATACAACAAAAATATAAGAAAACAAATGAAAAACTTTATAACATAAAATTAAAAATCAAAAATAAATTAAGAAATATATATATAATAATTGAAATACAAAAAATCGAAACACAAAAATTGAAATATAAAACACAAAAATTTAATATTAATATTAGAAAGATAAAATAAAGAATTAAAAATCCCGAAACGTCGGACCACTTATATTTTTGTTCTTACTGACCTCCTACTCAACGATATTTAACCAATCATAATGAAAGGTCAACTATATTCAAACTATTTTAATAAAAATATTTATTTTAAATTTAAATTTAAAAAAATCTATGCGTTTTCGGGTACAACAACAAAAAGCAAAAGTAGAAGTAAATAAGTCAAGCAACCATTCAATTCCCTGCACTTTTCATTAAAGTACAACGTTTATGCAAAGAAAGAATTTGCAAAGATTGATTTGTTTTTACATTTAAGTATAAAAAAGTGGTAGCTTACATAAAAGAAGATTTAGACAGCTAGTTAAAAAATACAAACAAAAAAAACACCAGGATAACCAGAATTAAAATGGGAAAATTCAAAATTTCTGGATCCACTAAGCTAATACTGGAGAAACAAAACGGTAACTAACACCTAAATGTTTATATAAAATGATGCAGGCTTATAATTGTATTTATATAGAATTTAATAACCTTTATTTAGGTTAAGATATAAAGAAAACAATTATTAGAAAAAACTAATCATCCGTTGATTACCCCACTGGACTTGTCTCTTCTACTACACCTTTTCCAACTGTTTTTGAGAAATCCTCAATTGTAATTAATATTTTCCAATTGATATTGAGAAGTCGTCAAATAAAAATGAGAAAGCGTTAAATAAAGATGAGAAAACGTCAATTGTAATACGGAAAGCATATTAATTTTTAATTGTTTTTTTTTAAAGCAATAATTTAATTTTATTTATTTATTGGTGTTATATAACAAATACAGCATAAATTGTTCTTGTTCATAGCCATATCTTAAATCACATTTTTAGCGACTGACTTCCATATCTTCCATTGCTAAGGCTCTTGCGTGATGCGTTGTGCAGTTTTGTGCAGCACGAGCACAATCTCCTCCAGTTATGGTGTTCTTTGCCCGATCTATTATTTCCTCTAAATAGGCCAGTCTTTGTTCAGCATTGAAGTATTTTGAAAAGGTTTTTTTGTAATTTACTTACAGTTTTGTTGTATTTCGCTGCAGAATTGATGTATTCTCATCTTCATTTGACGCTTTCTCGTTTTCATTTGACGACTTCTCAATATCAATTGGAAAATAGTAATTACAATTGAGGACTTCACACCATCAATTGAAAAATATTAATTACAATTGAGGTTTTCTCAATTACTGTTGGAAAAGGTGTAGAAGTATTATTATTTATTTTAAATACAGTGCTGTGATGCTGTGAATAAGTATCGACTCAAACATAATTTTAGGATGTTCATAGAAATTAAATAAATATGATTATCAATAACGAGCTACAAGATACAAATAATTCTTATTGTATGGATTTCGCAATCCTATCATTTAAAATTGTAAAAAAAAATTATTTATGATTGAAATTGAAATTCATTGCGAAATCCATACAATAAGATTTATTTGTATCTTGTAGCTCGTTATTGATAATCATATTTATTGTATTTTCAAGAGCTAATAATTTTAATTAACATAGAAATTAAACAATATAATTACATAGTAATTTTTATTTATACTGTATTGAAAGATTAATAATATTCCCCAACGCAAAATCAGCACTCTTTCGTTTTGTTTTAAAAATAAACGATATTATCATTAGTAATGATTAAATCTACTGTGAAAAAGTATAAACTCAGTTGCCATTTTAACCTGTCATTGAGGTGTAATGCAAGTGTTACTAAATCTAAATAACTTCATTTTGTCTGATACACCTTCTTAACGACTCTTGATAAATTTATAATTAAATTGACTGTGCGTAATAATGCCTCGTGGTAAACATTTAAGTGAACTAGAAAAACAAACTAGGACTGGAAAATTACTGAAAAATTAAACGTTCTGGACGATCTCCTAAATTTTTACAAACGGTTAAACGTGCAGTATTGCCAGAAATGTCCAACACTGGGGCATCGACATCAAAAATTTTAAGTAGATTTGGCTTAAAATGTGATCTCAGCTTGTTAAGAAAGTGGACTAGCACATCTAAAGAGCTAAACTATCGAAAATCTATAAGAAATCCAGCTTTGAAGGAACGACATATTAGTGCAAGACTTAAATTTGCGGAAAAGTATATCCAGAACAGTAATATTTGGAACCATATAACTTTTAGTAACGAAAAGAAGTTCAATCTGCAAGGTCCAGATGGATTTTATTATTATTGGCATGATTTAAGGAAAAAACAACGAAAAATGTTACGTAGAACTCAAGGTGGCGGATCACTAATGATATGCTGGGCCTCCTTTAAAAAAGGATTACAAGGTGAAATAGTGGTTATTAACGGAGGTATGAATGCTATAACATACCAGCAGTTACCTGAAGATAAGATTTTGCCCTTCATAGCATTAACCAAAGACAATAACGTTATCTTTCAGCAAGACAACGATCCGGTTCATACAGCAGCTTCAACAGAAAAATGGTTTGAACGGTTTAGAATCTGTGTTACCATGGCCAGCGTTATCTTCTACCTTATTTAGTTAGACTACTGGATGTAATAAAGAATTAAGGAAAATGGACCAAATATTGAAGAAAAAACCTATAAAATTATCTTTTGAGTTTATATTTTTTCACAGCTGGTATAGTAATTGTTATAGTTAATCCTTGCTTATTTATAAGTTATAACATAAATAATACAGTAAAACTTCTCTATAACGAGAATTCAAGGGACCAGCCTCGTTATAACAAATTTTCACTATGAACAGTCAGTATAGTGTGTATACAAAAGGCAAGGGACCAAACGTTTACTCGTTTTAGCCGATTTTTCGTTATAACTGGAACTCGTTATAGAGGGGTTCTAGTGTATAAACTTTAAAAATGTATAAATTATTATTCTTCTTCTTAATATGTTTAATATGTTTAATATGTTTAATATGTTTAATATGTTTAATATGTACATTACAACTACGGGACGAATCCCAAATGTTGATAAACGAAATTATACAAAACTTGCAATACACATAAAAAAAAACTCAATATAAAACAGAGAAAAAAAGAGAGCACTTGTAAAGGTTACAATATATACCTATATATATGGACAAGCATAGAATCATTGTAATGTTCTCAAGAAAACAAAACAAACGATGATAGTGAACCACATGAATTTATACCATCAATAAATGTTGTTTCCGTACGCGAATTTGTATTGATTGGAATGAGCACGCAAGAACCATCCATCAGATCCTCTTCCTCAATACCAGCCTCACACCACTGAAGATTCGGTAGGTTGAAATCGCCCATCACTGTCCAATGTATATTTTCATTTTCGTATTCTGACATGAGATTTTCTATAACAAGTACCACTTTTTCGTAAACAACAACAGTACTAGCAGGGGGAATATAAACTACTATCACCATCAAATAACAGCTATGCTTTCCAATTCGTACACAAAGAAGTTCTAATGTGTTTGCTTCGTTTATTATTAATTGTTGGCTTGATAATGCAGAAGAAACTCCAATAATTACGCCTCCTCCTCTTTCTTTACATGAATTATTTTGATTTCGATCTAATCTGTAAACATTATAAAAAGAGGGAAATAGTTCTTGACTACTTACTGTATCGTCTAGTTTGCTCTCTGTAAGACATATTATTTCATAATTATTACTAAGTACAAATTCCATGAATTCACGAGCTTTAGAACGCAACCCATTTACCCTTCTTCTGCACTTTCCGTATTAGGCATTTAAATTCCTGTTACGGTTCCCATCTCTTCCTCGGTCTACCTAGGCTTCTCTTTCCTCCTGGTTTATACTTGTAAATCTTTGAGGGGAGCCTATCTTCAGTCATTCGTTCCAAATGTTCTTTCCATCTTATCTTATTTTCTTTTAGTTTGTCGTTTAAGCTGAAGATGTTCAGTTCGTTTCTAATGTCGGTATTTCTAATTATTATTAACCCGTGAAATGAATTATAAATAAAAAAATTTAAATTAACCGATTAAATGAATTAATCTCTTTGTAAGTTTCCAACAATGGTATCTTAATTATAATCAGAAAGTTATTAATAAAATGGTTGATTTCACTTATGTAACTTGCACACATCCGAGTAGGATTTGTGTTTCTATCCAAAAACGTTATAAAATAATGACAATAAAGTAGAAAAAACGAATAAAAATGAATAAGTATACTGAAAAAAAGTGGTTTATTATTTTTGCGCAACAAACATTATGAATTTTTGGTTACTATGATGAACCACTTTTTTTAGTGAATGATTCTAATAGAAAAAAATTGTTTTCGAAAAGGCAATAATAAGAAAGAAAACGTTTGTTGAATCCATGAAATTTCAAGCAATCAAACAAACCAACAAAAAATATTAAATAATTTAAATAAATTAATGAATTTCTTAAAGAAAACAATCCATTTCGTAGGTTGAAAAATCGAAAAAAATATTATTGCATAAATCATTAGTTTCGAATCTAAACTAAAAGTAGAAATGCTAAATTTTAGATGGTTTTTGTATTGCTTAAATCGCTAGTACATAATAGTTATTTATGTATCAAGGGAAGGTCGAGGGCCGCTCGGCCCGAGAGTTTTTAAGTTGCCCGAGAGCATAAACATCGAGTAATGCCCGTGTTGCATACAACGTTTTATATTACACTGCATTTGAATTTCAGAAAATTTATAAATTTTGAATTTAAATTTGCTAAATTTCCTAGTTTGCGTGACTTGTGTATATAATTGCGATGAGAGGGCATAATAAGCGGGCATTATGATTTATACGCCCTAGGATATTATAGCATACTTAATATATTTCGTTGTCAAGGTATAAAAAACAAGTAATGATTCAGTGTAATATAAAACATATAATAATAATACAAATAACTTTATTTGATAAAAAAAAGACTACTATTTTTACAACATAAATCAAAGTAATCTACAAAATCTCTAATTCAAATCCGACATACTTCTTAAGTATGTTGGATGTCATTCCTTTCTTCCTTTCAGTTTCAAATTTTTACAAACAATAGAAAACCATATTTTGACCCTATCGTTTCTGAAGAAATCCTTATAAATATCTTTATTATTAACATGATCAAAATATTTGTAATTGATGAGCTTTAACGCTTGCCTTACTGAAACCGGGTCTACTCTGACCCAGAATTTACAGTTTTGTAAATATTATAATTTTATCTCTTTTGTAATTATTCATTTTTAATGTTGTTTCAAATGAAGTACCTAGTTTTACTTTAGTTGTATTTAAAACCATTTCAAAACGAATATAATAATATATCTGTTGAATTCGTGGGGATAGTGGACATTAGGTTATAATAAAACAATTCTTATTGATCGACGTTTCATTATATAATTTCTTCTTTTTCAGTTTCTGAAGTTTCTAAATGTATTTTCTCAGGATTGCTGTTTTTGTATTTGTAAGACTACCTTATTGGTAAATGATTTAGTATTATTGTTTTGACATTGTTGTTAGATGATTGTATTTGTAGATCCTGAAGAGGAAGAAATTATATCTTCGAAACGTCGATCAATAAGAATTGTTTTATTATCACCTAATGTCCAATATCCCCACGAATTCAACAGATATAAGTTATATAACGGACACGATTGAAAATCATAAATATAATAATAGATAAAACACCTAGAAAAAGCCAAAAAATTCTAAAAGTGAAATTTTACAGGTGGCAATAAAAACTGTATAAATTACTTAAAAATTATTTTAAATGAAAATTGAAATTCCATTTTATTAAATTACTTAAATTACTCATTTTGTAAATACTTCAAGTCAAAAATATGCTTAAAATTATTTTTTACATCACATAAAAGGAGATAGCAGCAAATATATTATAATTTTCATTTAAATTCTGGACATAGCAGTTTATCACTTACACAGATAAATTCAATTTTGTAATAATATAATTATAAGACATAGATAGGCATTAAAAATTGAACATATTATTTATTAAAGAAAATATAATAGTTATTTATTATACAAGTGTATTATTAGGCCCCTAAAACACGAAAGAAAAGTTTAAACACGAGACCGCAGGTCGAGTGTTTAATTTCTTGAGTGTTTTGGATGCCAATAAGACACGTGTGTAATACAAAGTTTTATCCAATATCTCGTAATAATAGTTTAAAATGTAATTAAAAGTTTTGACATTTGACGTTTTAAAATATCAAATTGAAATTATGAAAACTATTAAGTAGTAGGTGTACTCATAATTTACATATAAGTCATTAGTGTGTAATTATAAATTCATAAGTCCACTAGTGTTTTATAGACCCCATAAGATATGTAAAATCGGCATTATTATGCCTTCATAAAGACAGAGGTGTTGGATAAAGAATATTATAAATTACTCCTACAAACTATTCAAGTGAAATATTATCATAATTAAGGAACTGATTTATATGTACATATTTCTGTATATTTTGATTGCTGTAATTTAATACCTGTACCTGTTAGGGACTCAATATTTTTTTATTTTGGATATAATGATATAATTTTTACGAAAAATCTTATGAAAAGCCTAAAAGGCAACAGATTGCAAAATTATCAATAATGAAAAATGCAAAAATACATATAAATCCATTTCTTAATCATAATATTCGTGAATCGTGATAGTCGGATAGAATGACTTCAGCAGGATCTTCACTAAGATCAATGTGATGCAGCTCTTTATTTTCAATAAAAAATGAGAAACATGGCTCAAATTCTGCAGAAGTAAGAGCTCCTCCAGTTTCATTCCATAATATGTAGTAGTAAAGCCTTCGTAGTAGTCCTTAGTACGTAAATTGTAAAAACAAAGATTATGAACAGCAAATTTTGTTTTGTAGTAGAAGTAAACTGCCGAAATTAATTTTAATTAAATTTAAAATTAAATTAAATTAAATTAAACATCGTTACCATCTACTTGAATAATACGTTAACGACTGGCTCCTTTTTGAAACATTAGAATATTTTCGATTTCTCGCTCTACTTATGGGAGCTTTTTCTCTCCTGGTCAAACTCCAAAACTGTTCAAATATATCTTTTTGCCTATTCCAAAATAGTATTTTTCGAGGTGCCTTTTCGATATCGTAATTTCAATTTCGCTCTTTCCTACTTTGTCCCTGTATCTCTTCTCTTTTCTATTTTTTTTCTGCAAACCACTTACTTTCTTTCACTTGAAAACGCTTCTTACGTTTCTTGTTTTTTTTAGAACAGTTAATTCTTCGGAAGTTTCTAAATCTGAATGTGTAGGATATGGTACTAAAGACGTTTCATCATTATGCAAATTGAAGCAATAGTTGCACATTATTTGTGAGATGACACACATTTGTTGATCTTGTTCTTAATACAAAATTTTCTTTTCTCTCTGGAGAATAACTTTGACTTGAAACACTTTGTATTTTATTTCATACATAGAAAAAATCTTCAATTAATTGAAGAACCATCATCTGCAATGATAAAACACAGCAAAATTAATAATATAATAACTGTACGTTTTCTAAAATCAGAAATTGAAGTGATATGATTCGTCTAGTTTTTTTTTACTTACACATTGTTTAAAGATCGTGTTTCAATCTTATGCAAAAAAGATATGCAATTTATTTAATATATTAATATGTAAATTATTAAACCTCATCAATGATCAAAATTTGCCAATTTTAGTTTGAACATAAACTTTGCGTTTTTCGGCATCAGGATAATGAAAAAAACATATTTTGGAGTTTCTATTCTATTCTATGTTTATATTTAAAAAAATAACAAAAGAGCAAACGTTTAAGTTGCATCTATCTACCAAAAATTAATTAATTTATCTACCAAACACTAATACCAAAATCGGAAGTTTTAGTTCCGTTGGTGGGCGTTTGGTGGCATATCTGTTATTTAAAATTATTGTAAATTCAATTTACTCGAAACTACAATTTTTAATTTTGCTGGCACGATTACTCAAAAAGTAAAAAAGGAATCAAATTGCACTTTGCGGATTCTGGTAGACAATTCAATTCCATTGTAGTTAAACATAAAATAACATTTTGTAATAAAAAAATTCACAATTTTATCAAGTTGAAACTATAATATTATTATACAGTATCCGAAATGACGAATTTTATTGTTTGTCAAAGCGAAGTATGTTTTCTGTATTGAATTAGTTTGTTGTTTGTACTTATTCGCTTTTAATTTTATTTCTTAAGAAAAAGATTAAATATTTATCATATTTTTAAGAAAAAACTATACGTTAATATGACAGTATAAGGTAGGTAGTATTAGGGTGTCCGTTATTTCCCAAGTTGGTTTTTTCTTTTCTGCTGCCCCATGAATTTTTAGTTTTTGCCCCCAAAAGAAATATCCAACCCAAAAAACTCTTAATTTTCTAATTTAACCGTGCCGAAATCATGTTACAATTCCCATTTAAATAACATGGGAGTTTTGTACTTTTTGCATTTAATTTCTTTTCTCTGAAACAAATACGGTTACAGCAATGACAAATGTATATTTTTATAGACACTTGGATGCTCTACAGAAAAGATATCTTATGATTTTTCGATAAATTTACTCCTCCGAAAGTTATTCAAGATTAAAGTGGAATAGATGGTGGATATTATAGTGTTCTTGAATAACTTTCGGAGGAGTGAAATTATCGAAAAATCATAAGAGATCTTTTTCGTAGAGCATTCAATTCTCTATAAAAATATACATTGGTCATTGCTGTAACCTTATTTGTTTTAGAGAAAAACAATTAAATTCAAAAAGTACAAAAATCCCATGTTATTTAAATGGGAATTTAAAATCACTTTAATCTTGAATAACGTTCGGAGGAGTGAATGTATCGAAAAATTATAAGAGATGTTTTTTGTAGAGCGTTGAATTTTGCATAAAAATATATATTGGTCATTGCTGTAACCTTATTTCTTTCAGAGAAAAAAAATTAAAAATGGGAATTGTAACATGATTTCGGCACGGTTTAATTAGAAAATTAAGAGTTTTTTGGGTTAGATAATTTTTTTTGGGAAAAAAACTAAAAATTCATGGGGCGGCAGCAAAGAAAAAACCAACTTTGGAAATAACGGACACCCTAAGGTAGTATAGATTTGAAAAAAGATTCTCTTAATTTTGAAGTATGAACATTTGCTTTTACTTTATGCATACAGTCATTGAAAGCAAAATTTATGATATAAATCTAAACGTTTTTCAACTTTTGTTCTTTTCAACATTTTATAATAGTTTTTCAAGTTTCAAAACTTATAATGAAAATTTAAAAAATATGTAAGTATTTATGTTTCAGTTGAGAATTGGTGGTATAAACGTTCGCATCAATTTCCAAGTTCGAAATCGCTGTCATGTTCCGTAAAAATGAGTTGAAAATTAAAAAAAAATTCTTATGTCGAATGATGGTTAAATAACATACATAATAAATATTTCGGAAATTCGTTTTATTGACAAAAACTTTACGTGGATTGCCTTTTAATTGTATGAAAGTTTTACTTTACCTCGATTGGTTTAAAAAAAATTTCGGCGTAGCAATCAATAGTCTTGGATAAATTCTAAATATGATGAAATTTTCCGTACTCCTGATCCCTGTACAGCTCATCATCTAGATTTGTTATGATCCACCAATGAAAGGTAATATTGGCATTATTTCAATAATTGGACCCAATTGGACCTTACAAACGTAAATATTTGTTATGATTTGTTACAGAAATCTGCATTCCCAATTTCTGGAAATTTAAAAATTATTTAAAAACTATGTATTTTTTAGTATTTATTTTATAATTTTTTTTAACCTCCCTTCTCACTTGGCGCAGGGTTTTTGCATTCGTTTCCCAGGTTACATCATACCACAAGAGAATTCAAGCCTACATCCACACTCGATCCTGATGCATCGGAAGATAGGAGCAGGAAGAAACCTTAAACACTTTTTCAATGTTTTTAACATTTTAATGTATATAGATAATTCTGATGTATATAGATCCCCCCATGAAGATATCCTGCACACGGGCCTGGCACCTACTAATAATAAAAACAATTCTGAATTGATATTTTAGTTGAACTCTGGAATATTTTATATCGTATAATAATAAACAATAAAGACTAGATTGCGTCCAGTACCGGAAGACCAGAAGAAGAATTATATCATATCCCAAGACTAAGAATAGAAGTAGATCCAAATATTGAAGTGCGCCTTGAAAGTGTGGTGGCCATAATAATATTATAGCAATTAAATTTTGTGACATATTCATGATAAATATTAATGCTTACTATTGTTTAAATTTTGCAATGTAATAGTCGTGTACCTACATATTAAAAGTTTTATGGTAATTTATGACTATACCGTAATGAAATTGGATTGCTTACCACATTAGTTACCAGAAATTAAAAATTAATTAAAAAACTAATAATTATTTATTAAAAAAGTATCACTTTGCTGCGTCATCATGAAATTACATTAGGAGATGACAAAAATCAATTTTATTATTCAATTTTATGCATGTTTGGTCACGTTTATATGTTATGAATACATAATGAATAAGCATGATAATCAAGTTAATGGCTAATATTCCACGTGTTCGGGAAGGTGCTTTCATTGACAAATATTACGCATTAGGAGAATGAGGATTCTATTGATTTTTTCAATTTTAAAGAATTTGCAGGTCATAAATTATTATGGCGTTTGAGGAAATATTATGTGCATTGAAAGAACGAAATAAAAGTTAATACAGAAAAAAAAAGAATCAATAAAAAAAAACAAATTTAAAAGTAACATAAAAACTATCAGTCTACGTTTTTATTTCATTGCACAGACACTGATAATAAAATATGATAACAAAAAAAAGTTGATAAAATTTAAAATATACATAGGATTAATTTATAATTTAGATAATACCAAAACTATAATTTAATTTGTACTAAAACAACAGTAAAATTAACACAAAAGTGCAAATAAAAAAATCATAATACTAGGACAAATGAATGAATGACACAATTGCTTAATAGAATGTACAGTATATTTACATATTATTTAGCAAAATTCATGTCATACAGATTTTTTTCTACATTATTCAATTTAGTTAAGATCTATAAATCTGTTTTTACATAAATATAAAATTGCCAATAATTAATTGTTTAATATTAATTTCTTTCATTTTTGTTTTTCTATATCAATTGACAATTGCGAATAATTCTGTTAGCTCAAAACAAAAATTAGTTGACAAAGAACGCTCTTAATTTATTTGGTCCAAACTTATAGATGTGGCGCGATCGTGATGATAATTTGGTATTGAAATATTAAAAATTTCATCTTAAAATGATATGTTAAACATTGGTCTAATGCGAAATATAAACTTCTCCTCAGAAAAAGACACAACGACAAAGTTAATTAGTGAAAAAATATTCTAAACTATAAAATTTATACTTTTTCTGAAAAGATTACAACATATTTTGAGACAAGTTAGATGGTAGGTACAATTTTACAAAAAGAGAAAAAAATTGTAATAGTAATGGTTTGGATGAGTGAGTGGTTTAAAAGAAATTATTGGCAAAATTTTATATGAAGATTTCAACTAGCAAAAGTTAAGTTACATGAAAAACAAAGTAAGTGTTCTTTTTCGAATAAAAATTTGAAATAAATAAATTTTTCATTAAGTGGAAACAATTTTCTACATATGGCTACTAACATACATGTTTGTCTAATTTTAAATTTAGAATGAGATTTATTTTTGGCAATAGAAATGTTCCAATTCGAGTGAACCTCTTACCTTTCTTAATAGTACAATAATAAAAAGGAATACTTTTAGGAACTTGGACCCTACATTAAAACGTAACACACCACTGAATGTGTATCAAACTATTCATCGAGTCATTTAAACACGTGTAAAGGTTTAATAAATAAAAGACAAAATTTCATTACAAATTAAATATATTTTAATATCACATCATAGCTGATTACAAAACTAAATAAACTCCTGATGTTTTACGAATTTTCGTCAATAAAAATAAAAACATTTAATTTTGTGTTTCATAATTGACATTTTATCAAATACAAATTACTCTACAGCACACCACAATTTTTCTCAAAATTTTAAACTACATAGGTACTACAACCTACAAATAATTTAAAAACAAAACTAAACAAAACTAAAGTCTGTTGCACAATTCTCCCCAAATTAACTTTCAATTTTTTATAAAAAAAATACATATAACCGTTTTGTACAAAAGTAAAGTGAAAATTTTAACACACAAACTTGTCTTCAAATGCATCAATTGTATCAAAAAAATTGTAAAACATCATCGAGTAAAAAGAAATTTTTTCAAAAATTCAATTATAATTTTACATGGGCAAACTGAATAAATAAAAGTGAAAATATACTTTTATCACAGTCAGAGAGTTCATAATTTTTTTAATATTTAAAAAAATCGTTTTGATTAAAATTATGTTTAAAAAAAATAAAACATATTATTTATTGTTGGCGTACGTGCAAATAAATGGAACTCTTTACAATAGTCACCAATACACGTGCTCAAATTTTTCTAGGTTCACTGAATTGAATTTATGCACTAATACTTAAAGCCAATACACATCGAGATGCAAAATGCCAGCAAATGGGCCAACTAGGATTACTTCACTAGATGTTTGGTTCCAACGGCTAGCCTACTCATAATCATGTAAGTAGTAATACTATTCTAAACTGGCCTTTATATGTGCATTTATTTCATTAGTTATTTAATAAATAACTTATATAAATTTATGTACAATTTCAATTGCCTTTTTTTCCAATTTTTCACTTACAATTAAATTTTCTACAATTATTGGAAGAAAAAAGGATATATCATCTAAAAATAAATAAAAACTTAAAAACCGTTTTACTAAATAACCAATGAAAAAAATATATATGCCATACTTTTTGTTTTAAATTATGTACAAATAATACAGTAAAAATAATTTGATTTAGACCTTTGCTCCAATAATTAACACAATTCAGAGTTCTATCACACATGGTTCGCCCACTTTTTTATACACACACACATTTTTGTGTGACTTAAGTACAGGAACTAATCTTACTCAAACAATGCTAGAATGTCATCATTTGTGGTCGTATTCGTATGACCTGCACTACTTCCACTACTTGGCGGTGTATTAAGATCAGGTGGGTCTAAATACGATAACAATTCCATAGGATCCACACTATCCGGAAGCAGCTGTAACAAAAATATTATATTACATTTTATCCAAAAATACCAATTATCAGTGGCATACAAAAAAACATACAAACGATACACTTATTTTATCAAAACCAAACCTCAACATTGCATAAAATTTTGAGTTCAGGGGTTGTTTTATTTTTATTAATATTGCTTAATATGTAAACTTGAATCTCGTTAAGGGAGCATTTGTTAAAAAAATCAAAAAATTTTTTTCCATTTTTCGATAGTTTAAACTTAACTTAAAACTTTAAATGCGTTTTTCTCGAAACTACGTTTTTCGAAACGTTTGACACAAAATCTCAAGTTCTAATTGACCGATTTTCTTGAAATTTGGAATGAATTTTTATTATATATTCTTCTATGGTTTCTACCTCTTTTTTGAGTAGCAGCCATTTCGCGAGAAAAAATTTTTTTTCATTTTTCCTGGTTCCTAGCATAATGACATTTGTACTAATAAAGAATCTATCTTTTTTTTTTCACGCTCGTTTTTTTTCGTCTACTTCAACATCGGGTAACTTATGAAATATATTTTTCTCTTGTAAAATTTTTTGTGAATTTTTAAAATATAAATAAATAAATGATAAAAAAAATGTCAAGTTAAAATATTAATTGTTTTTTTATCGACCGTCAAAAAACGCCTGAAATTCGGGCTCCTAAACTAGAATACCCCCTTAATTCTAATTCATACACAATGCTGTGATCTAAAGATCACAGTGTTTAAAGATTTTCAAAGAAGCGCAATTATAAAGAATTTCAATAATTTCCTAGAAATTCCAGTTATTTTTAAAGAATTCCACGGATTTACAAGAAATCTCAAAAAATTTTGAGATATTTACACCTTCATAATATAGCTAGAAAATTAAGTTTCTTATTGCATCTCAGAGGAAATTAAATTAATTAATTAGATAATTAGTGAGGTAAGCAAAAATTGAAAAACGACGTCAAATGACCAAGGACGAAAATTATCGTGTTTTCGCAAATTTCACACTAAAATTCGATTTGTGCAAGTTTTGATAAATAAAACATTAAATTTATCTTAAAAGGAAACTATTATAGTTATTTATGTATCAAGGGCATTATGACGATGTTTATGTCGAGGGCCGCTAGGCCCGAGAGTTTTTAAATTGCTCGAGAGCAGAAACATCGAGTAATGCCAGTGGTGCATACAACGTTTTATATTACACTGCATTTCAATTTGAGAAAATTTAAATTTTTTTATAAATTTTGAATTTGATTTTGCTAAATTTTCTAGTTTGCGGTGACTTGTATATAATTGCGAATGAGAGGGCATAATAAGCGGGCATTATGATTTATACGCCCTAGGTTATTATAGCATACTTAATATATTTCGTTGTCAAGGTATAAAAAACAAATAATGATTCAGTGTAATATAAATAATTTTATTTTATATCAAAATTTTTGTTTGGTTTTTTTGTGCTCGATATACTTGGCAGCTCCCCTCCCCAATTTTTACCCTTAAGCAGTGCATAGTGAATTTTTTTTAAATTTTATCTGCTTCATAAGAAACAATGCAAAAACTAGAAATTTCAAAATTTTAATTTTCGCTCCAATCTCCTTTATTGATGATCTGCAGTTTTATTTTTGATCGCACCGAATAGCAAAGAAAATTTTGGTTTTAGTCAAGTTTATAGCAAACGTTCGCTGAGCTGAACGAACTTAATGAATGCATTTTATTTGGCAGACTTTATTGTCACAACAATTTTTTAGTGCTTTCCCACACCACTTTATTGTTTGTCATTATCCTTTACATGATTTTATTCCAAATAATTTAGATAACCTTGCAAAATTTTGCGTGGACATTTTATCAGCTAGTCATCGCAGTGCTCGATTAAGTGCCAATTTTAAATTTATTTCGGTGGAAACGTTATTTATGGATCATTTTTGTTGGCGATTTCCGTACGAAATAACTACTTTTCACTTTTTTGGAAGTAAGTCAACTTATTTTAATCGCCCCAGTTGCTCTTAAAAGTAAATCTGTAGCAGCCCCGGATAGGGGGAGGGGGGGGGGGTCAAATTCCAGGACTGAATTATACACCTCTCTTTCGACCTGTTTCTGGACGTAATAAATCAAACCTGCAGATTTGTAGTGAGGTACGTTGCATTAACAATTTTGGTATCATAACTGATTTTTAACTGTTATTTTTTCTAAATTATTGGATATGCTCCTTGAAGGCTATCCAATTATTAGGCTATTCTTTCAGAATAGATTTTGCTTTAGGATACAGTCTTCAGCTTAATGCCTACATTGACTGATTTGATTGTGTACGTGCCTGTTTTGTAAATTTAAAAGCAGTCATATCCTATTTTAACTTTTATTTTAGTATTGTATCAGCAGCGTTCTTCCTCTTTAAGATATCTTCACCCAGCGTTCGATAAAACCAGCATTTTATTTTAATTTTTGATTAATAATTCAAGTATCGTTTTCTCAGAATTATAAGCAAGTTTTATGAACACTTATTGAATTTTTATTAAGAATATACATAGCCGATAAAAAAAATCTTTTGTAATTCATGTTAACTTAAAATTTGTCTATTGTGGCAGTATAATAAATACTTGCAAAACAAAGAGGAAATTGTTGAATTACATCACACATTCTTGAAAACAGTATATTTTTAAACGAAATATCACATGAGAACCAATTTGGCGGACCAACTTGATGATATTGGATTTTTCTAAATTTCCTGAATGTATTTTTGCATCAATTTACTACTTTATTTACAATAAAAGTTTGAAGTTTCCATTTATTATTTTTCTACATTGTATATAATATTAAATAATTTGAATTATGCTGCAATCTTTAAAAAAAAAAATTTTTGGGAAGAAAAGATTTTTCAAAAATTTTCGCCCTAAATATATTTCACCCCAAAAGCAATGTTGATATTATATTATAATAATTTACCGAGAGGAAAAGTTAGATGTAAAATTCACTCATCCAGGAATAATATTTTTTTAATAATTTTAATATTTGGAATAAATTAATTTGTATCTATTATTTATTTCGATATCTTCCTGGCTTAAAAGTAAACTATTGAATTTTAATTCAGAAAATGTTAATTCACGAGCGACGAAATCGAGAGTAAATTATGTTAAGTAAATATTATCGTCCTGTATAAAGTTTAATTTTTTTCTATAGTAGATGTTAAAAAAAAAGGATGCAAGAAGTCCCTATTACAAATTAAATTATTATTTGAAAGCTTTTGTTTTATAATAAATCAAAAATACTTTGTAATTTTAATAAGGATTTCGGTAAAATTAAAATACTGCATCTACCCTTGTTGTTAAAATGCTATTTCATCTATTCTTGCGGTTAAAGTGTCACTTGTTCTATTATATTTAGTCAAACAAACTGCACTTTGATGACAAAAATTTAAAAAAAAAATAATAAAATTTCAGTTCCAAAATAAAAACTTTCAATTTAATTTTAAGTAATTGTTATCGATCTGTCTTAAAAGCAAATTTTGTTGTTTTGACTGTACTACTATATAAAAGGCCAAAAGCTAAAATCCAGAACGCTAATTCTTTCATTTGTAATTTAGTTTAATTTGAAGAGAGCTTTGATGAGAGGCTATGCAAATATCCAACAATCAATGCTTACAAAAATCGCTAAATTGGCTCACAAAACTAATTTACATAAAATATTTTCATTCTGTCACTTACGTTTAAAGCTTCTTGACCAGTGCCTTCGCCATCAATAACTGCTGCTGGATCAAAATTGAGGTCAGATGGTATTTCAGGAACAGAATTATCGCATTTATCATTACTTCCACTGGTATTGTGATGGCTGTCGGACGATGGAGGAGGAACACTCGGAGGTCCCGTCGTTCCACCCCCAGGAGTATGTGCAGAACCGGGTGTGCCGCCAGGCGTGTGAGGTGTATGAGGCGTATGTGGTGTGTGAGGTGTGTGGGGCATCTGTAAATGATTGTTGAAATATTATGTCTTATCCAACTTGTTCAAAAAAGAAGCACTTACCTGTTCATTCAAACTTTTCTCCATAGCATTTAATGGATCAAGAGAATTAACGGACTCGCTTAGATGCGACAATGGACCATTGCCACCAGTGTATTCATTGTTTGAAGAATTGCTGTTAGAAGCAAACTCATACTGATTATTTCGCGAATTGTTATACGTCACAGGACTATTCATCATTGATCCACTCGCAATGCTATTCATATCTGGTGGGATATAAGGAGACATTGCTTGGGGCATATCCCAATTGTTCATTGTAGGCATCGTCATACTACCTGGAGACATTGCTTTATTCTTTCTAGCACCACACGAATCGTTATCATCTTCCATCTAATAAAAAAAAATAAACATCAAAATCTGATTTTGTTCGTGGAAAAAAATATATACCTTAATGCCAGATGCTATACTTTTAGCTGGTTTCCAATTTGCAGAACTGTCGATCGTTACTTCGTCCACCTCGCTATTACTTAAATTATGCAAAATTCCCCACATGTATTGATCAACTTCTAGGCCTTCCAACTGTGCAGGTTTACTGAAAAATTAAAATAATAAGTAAATATAACATTGGGCAACAGAATAATTCGTTTGGCAATGCATTACTTACTTGCACACTGGACATCTCCAAGAACCTCGTTCACAGTTTAATTGCAAATAGGACTCCAAGTCAAAACATTGTATGTGTTTACATTCGTGGCCTCTGGCTGGTAACGTTATTCTTTTAAAAGTAATAGGACATTTTAACGAGACTTTAAGCGCCGTTTGTTCAACAACGTCTCTATCTCGTTCGCTTAAATTAGAACCAGATCCGGGAGTGTTACTAAAGTTCCTCTTAATTTTTGCTACACAATGGTCCGCGGTTAGTAATCGTTTTTTCAATAGGCCTTGCAAAACGGACCGAACACTCGGCCTATGGACCAATTGTAACACAAACAAATGGGACTGTAACAGAAAAATATACTTTAAGGATCGCCGGCCGAGATTGGGCAAAACGTAAAACTTACACAACAACACGCCGAAACTGTAATTTGTATTGTATTTCGACCAGGCTGACAAACTTCTTTTAAATAAAGAGGTTTATGCGATGTTTTGTTTTCGCCTCGGTCGATAACTAGCGGCGTTGCATTAACCGATACTTGTACTGATGCAGGCCAATTTGTGTTCATTTGTCGATCTTCGTGATGGAAGCACTTGAGTTGTAATTCTAAATCTGATCTCCACATTAAAGTTTGGTGCACTGTGGGTTTTAATTGAAATACATGATTGCTCACTGCCAAATTATGTTCTAATCTAAATGGTGGTAAGATAATTCCATCTCTTACTGGGAAAGTCAGCCTTAACTCATCATCTTCTGAAATAAAAGAGAAAGTTGTAGAAAAATTGTCGTGTGTTCGTGAGAGAATCGTATTTGTAATTTCGTAAGAGGTAAGGATTACTTACTTTGTACTGGTATTGGTGGTTTTAAGTCGTTGAAACTAGGTTTAATATCTGCATTAGGACTAATGTAAGGTGGCATACTACTAGCTGGTGTTAATGGTGGTGTAGGATTGCCCGGAATCGGACTGTGTTGGTAACTCATATTGTTTCTCATGCCCATATCTTGTTGGAACTGATTTCCTGTATTGCCATACTGTCCCGGTCCATTACTATTCATATACTGACCAGAATTGTTATTATGAAATTGGCCCATCGAACCGTTAGGAAAATATTGACCTTGTGCAGTGTAAGGTGGAGTAGCTTGTCTTAAATTATTGTTTCTAACAGGTGTCATGGTTCCTGGTCCAAAACTACCGGTAGGACCTAATGCTTGTTGAGTGGGATACTGGGTTTGGAAAGTCGGTTGCCTCGAAGCATAAGTAGGATATTGTCCGTTCGGACTAAAGTTAGGATTCATGTTAGGATTTAAATTTGGATTCATATTAGGATTCATTGTGTGATTCATATTCGAATTCATATTTGGACTAGGACCTGGCGTGGGGTACGATTGTTGAACTCTTTTCTGAGGCATGTGCATATTGGCTGTAGGATAAGGAGTCATTCTTCTAGGATACATCGAATTACCTGCAGGACCTAGTTTTGGACCCATATTACCCGACATGTTACCCATCATGCTACTGTGCATGTTGTTCATGCTCATGTTTGCCATGTTGTTCATAGCATTCATTCCATTCATTCCGTTCATACCGTTCATTCCATTCATTGGCATCATGCGCTGCTGATAGTTTTGTGAATACTGTTGGTTATTAAACTGATTGTTATCTTGTAAAGCTACCACACTTGCAGTAGCCGTGGCAGTCGCCGTTGCTGCAGCTACCATGGCAGCTGTTGACAGCGCGTTGCCGCCTCCGTAACTTCCTTCAGCACCATTCATTCCCCCACCCGCTCCATAATTGCCACCCACACTGAAAAAAAAAATACAAAATTTAAAAATATAAATAATACTACGTGCGGATTTTAAGTAGGTAGGAAAATTCGAAAAATTTTAATTTGCAAAGATTCTCTCGAAAAAAACTCGGTTAGCATAATTTATAAGTTTTCTCGCGAAGCATTAAAACTTTTTAAATCCTTCGATGAAATTTAAAAGATTTAAATGGAAGCATTACCGAGCGAATTACAAATAATACATTATAACCAATAGGGGTGATATAAATTTTTCAGTGAGACTTTTCCTACACAATAGCAAAAAAAACCCGTTAATATTACCGGAATATTTTATAAAACATGGAACAGACTGTATAGGGAACTAAAAGTTCGCTTTAACAGGGGAGTATACAGAACTCTGCCAAACAATAGCAGCCGCGCAGGGTGATCGACGACTGTCACGGGTGCATAACAAGTAGGGTGTGGGCTGTGATGTGACAAATAAAATACTGGCTCCAGAGAATATTGAATCACCACGATGCGATGGTTGACAAAATTGTGAGAAAAACTTCCAATTCAATGGAACGATCAATACAAACGTTAATTCAATCTTAGACCGATCATTTAAAATTTACAGTTAGCCAACAATCGCAATGGAATTTTAATGTTTTAATGATGCCTGTGCGGTTACAAAAGAAAAGCGCACATGAGAAGACGAAGAAATGGCTTATTAATCTATTTCGATCGTTGAAAAAATGAAAGAAACTGGCGGTCATTGTTTAAAAATGAGTTGTGGATTTTAGCCTTTAAGAAAAAACGTTAATCAATTGTTGATTTGCACACACAATCGAAAACTATTTCGTACAGAGTTTACAGTTAGTTAGGTCCCCTTAAGAAAAGAATTGCAAAGATGTATGGAACAACAAAAGTCTAGTCGTATTTTTGTATTGGGAAGGGTCTGAGCTTGGTATACAACACTTCCCTAACCAGAGTTTTATATTTAAAGGAAGCTAAACCAGATGTCGAAAGAAAAAATAAGATTTTTTTAACTTTACGACAAAAACGAGTTTAGCTTTACATGGAGCTAATTAAATCAAACATTTCGGTATTGTTAAGCTGGATTCGGCTTTTGACCATAAATTTTGGTCACGAAGTGAGTGTTGATTGCAAAATATACACACATACCAGTTTAAATTAGTTAAATTCTTACTGTATCTGCAATTTACTTGAATAAGAAAGTAGGATACCTAACAAATACAATTTCTATTTACCTAGATATTGTTACGGTCTAATTTCTAACTTCAGTCACCTTTTTAATAAAACAATTGTAGCTCCAACGTAACATCTCAGCCAACAACATTTTCTACTTAAATAATTTTCACCTCTCGACAATTAAGTTCGTAAGTGCGACACACATCAACAATAACTAATTGTTGGAGAACACTTTTTGACTCTGCCAAAAATGTGATCAAATTCCACGACAATTTAAAAATTTGTTGCCATTTGTCAAAATTAGATAAGTAAAAAATAACTTTCTAAAACTAAAATCTATAAATATTGCGTTAGTCATTAATCAAAACAGAAATCAGAACGTTGGTTAAAAATAGACCAAACACATATCTATCTATTTTTTACGTACGCAATCGAAAATTAATTTCTTCCCAAAATTTGGATCCACTATTATGAAAAATTGCTAGCCGGACAATATTTTTGTTTCCTACCATAAATTTTCCTATCAAGTACTTTGTGTCAAAATTTCAAAATATTACATTTTAAACGAATACTGTCCGAGTGATAAATTCTGGGAACCGAGTAACCCTAAATTTTGGTAGTCAATTTTCACCAAATTTACCCTCGAGTTTACCTGAGAAAGAAGGCATTGGGGTTGTTTTGTAGCATTATTCAATAATTATAATGTTTAGGCATTGAAATCCAAATGGTTTTACAACTTTTAGTAAATGCATAGTTAACTTTTTGGTAATTTGGGCAAAGGTTTATTATTTTTTTTAGTAAATATTGAAATATAAAAACCGAGTTATATAATGAGTATGTGTACATATCATGTGTGTACGTAATTTTACACAACAATTTGTCACTACACCAAGTTAATAAAATTCAAGGTTTATATTATAATTATTTAATGCTTCATGTTGATTTTTAAACAAGTTTTAATATTATTTAAAATATAACTGGCGAAGGTTTTTATCGAAGCTAATTTAGATATTTGTATTGTTCGCAGAGTTAAAATAACAATAAAATGCAAATTAAACGTAGGTTTCCATTCTTACTCGTGGATGATTTTTGGTACCCAATAATTTGGATCGAAAGCTTAAAAAGCACCTGCTGACCTAAAATTTGTTATGTTCACATGTCGTTCGTTATCTACCTGAGTGAAAAAATTTTATTTTTTTAATTTTGCCGGAACCATAACACAAAAAAATGAAAAGACGAAAGGAGCCCACGGTTTCGAGCTTCTTTATACCTCACTTCGTTTTATCTGAATTATGCACAGGCCTGTCTAGGACGTTTCCGTGGGACTGTTTTAAAAGGTTATCCCATTAATCGTTTTGTCATAGATAAATTGATTTACACCCGAGAGTGTCTCGAAATAAAACCAAATTTCAAATTTTTTTTATTTCGATTAGTTTCACATCGGCATCGGAACTTTCGTGAATGAACGGCAGGCAGCATTAATTATTTAGATCTGAATGAATTTGGTTCGCTGATTTTTAGCTTTTAGTTATTTAGCTCATTGACGTCGAGTTAATTTTAAATTTGCAAGTAGGTGGCGGTTAAAAAGAAATTTTACTTAGGTAAAGTTTCAAAAATTGTCTGAATATTTCTTACAAGTACACTTTGATCTTGGACCGCAGTGGGAATTAAAGAAACCATCTTCGATTTAAAATTCCAGGTAGGTAGGTAGAAACTAAACCCTAATTTTCTTTTTACCAAAAATTCACAAAAAATCTTTGAATCAACCTTCTTACTATTCGAAATAATTTAATATTGACCTTGATTTGCAGGCAAACTTTGAATATAAAAAAATACAAAACGATGATGCGATGACTCGATCGTTAATCAAATTATGTAAAAATGCATTCGGTTTACTAAACATTATGTAAATAGCTCCAAGTGTATAATTAAATGGTTATAAATTTTTCGAGTTAAAAACTTTTTGCGGTAACTGGTTTCATACTCTTTAGTTCGCTGCTTCGCGCATCCCTTATGCTCCCGTTATATTGACAGCCCCTGAATTCATCCTCTTTACCCTTCCCGCCCCCTTTTTGTGCTCAGTAGGTCACCTTTGTTAGAACCAAACCACCCTAATTGGACACATATTTGTTTGAATACCTGGGGTCGTTTTGACTCGGTTTGTCGACTTCAACGGATGCTTTTGTAATAAGAGCGTCATAAAACGCACGTTAGAATGGTAAATATTTATTTTAGGCCATAAATCATTATTTTAAGTGCGAGTAAAATTTTTCGAATTTTCCGTTTTTTTTTGGGAAGAATTTTTCTAAGAAATTGCTTTTTTTGGTAACTTACCTGGGTACCGTTTGTCTGTAGCCTCCTCCTTGGTAATTATTTTGTTGCGCTTGTTTAATATTACTAACGTATCCTGGTGCTCCTGTAGGAGGTGCCGATGAATTTGCAAATCCGTTGTGGGGACCCGATTGACTGGACGTGGTGACTCCCCAAACCGTAGTCACGACAGACAGTTGCTGTTGGGCCGTGGCGCCCGCTGGCGTCCAGTCCCTGTAACAGCGTTGATTGTATACAGCCATATACAGCACATCCACGTGAAGTTTTGATCAGTCAAACATAAACACCGCAGTGCATCATGTTAAACATTTTAGTTAAGTACTTCGCGAATAAATTAATCGCTCGTTCCAAAGAACTGATAACATAATTCACTCTTTTCTATTATATTACGTTAGAAAATCAATTTTTAATAAATGTTTGACTTTTCCACGTAATATTTATCTTATCTATTATTTTGGGGTAAAAAATATTATTAAAACTTTTTTGTTTCGGAAAAATAAAAAAAATTATGAATCAAACAACCGAGATCACTTTTTTTCGAAATTTTCGAAGAACCGAAGAAGTCGATTTAATTTTGTCATTCCAGGTATAAATAATCCAAAATGAAGAAAAATCCAAGCAATGACACTTTTCACTTCACATCGACGATGCACATCACGAATAAATTAATTAGAATTCACATCACTTGGCACTAATTATTTTTTGAGTTATCACAAAATTTTCGAAAAGATTTTGCAAAACCGCTAGAAATGTGAAAAAAATGATATATACCTATACGATGTGTATCCCAGCATTTGAATCCACACATAAAGATAGTCAATAAATTAATCACTTTATAAAAACATCCTTTAACAACTCGCACACTTTAAACTACGAGCGTAGTTTGCCCGCCCGGACATATACATTCAACATGCGGTGTACGACTGTCTACTTGCCTGTGGTAGAAACAACGGCACGTAGTCAGTCTATGGTGGGGATTTCAG
Organism: Cantharis flavilabris; assembly: GCA_949152465.1. Taxonomy (NCBI): domain Eukaryota; kingdom Metazoa; phylum Arthropoda; class Insecta; order Coleoptera; family Cantharidae; genus Cantharis; species Cantharis flavilabris. The sequence continues at coordinate 45,349,991 of OX424436.1, forward strand.
GGGAAGTTGACCCGAGCTCATTCTCCTCCATTCCATGCGGCCACAATATCGGTTATAGAGAAGCGACGTTGCCAGTTTGATACGACCGATACCGTGGGTGGATACCACCTATCTTTGTTTACACGGCACGCAACTTCACGAGTGGATTGTAGATTGCACCAAGTCTTGATGTTACACCCAATTTTCGACACCATATATTAAAAATAATTAGGCGTGTGATTATCTTTTTTAAATTTAATTGAAAATTATTTTTTATATCGATATTATAGATATTGTTCGCGAAGAGGGACATCGGCTATAATTGACAAAAATTATAATACGGCAGAAAGTATCTTGCGAATAAAATTATTATTTAAGAAATTGATGAAGTAGGAAGTACGTAAGTAAGACTGGAATTATATTGAAGTGATCATGGGGTAGTGATTTATTGCACGACCTCGCACAATAGTGGAGAATTGCTAAAACTCGGTGACATCCGCAGTATTTCGTTTGTGTTCGGCATACGTTCAATTACTCCCCCTAATTATCAGCTAAACAGTAAACGTACGCTACCCGTTGATGTTCACGCTACACAACACCATTCTATCCGTATTAACACTCGTCTTTGTCTAACTTAACTAACCGTTCGTACAGCTCTCGGTACTTATTACATACCGTATATACTGGCGTGACTAAAACAACCTGTAATCATGAATTAATAACATTTAACTTGGCGAGGTTTAACGACGAAATGTCAATCTAGCTGAAACATACTCCACGTAAAATGACTATACATATCTCTTTTTCAAATCTTCAATCTCTATTAATCACGACAGAGATAGTCGACGCCGATGGTTTCGATTTGTTAATTAAAATTGTAATACTCGAATCGTTGCAATAATTATGTTGGGATTGTACGAACGTCATATCCATCCTATATGTCGCAATGGTTAAAAAAGAAGTTATTTAATAATTAACCAGTTAAAAAATTAAATGCATCGCAAGAAGCGCCTTACGAAAATAATTAGAACACAGCCTTGCTATCGTGATACGAAGTGTGGCTTCATTTTTACCATGTTCGTTAAACACAAATATCAAATATGTATGTCATCAAAATATGGGAATAATATAAATGGTGTTCAGGGTCAATTGTGAAAAAACAAGGCAAAACAAACAATAGTTAGTGTATTACGTGCAATTTGTATAATAGCATTTGATTTTATTCAAATAATTAAAAAACATGTCACCCATGTAGAAGAAGCATGCAATATTCAAAATGACATACTACATACATTTTTGGGGAGAGGATTTTCTGCTTGTTATGCCTTACCGACTTCAATGTTGGCAATCATTTCAGCAATTTGCACCTGCTTACAAATGTAACTAGCACTAATCTTGAAGAATTACCACTCTAAGTCTTTAAGCTAAGAGAATTTAACCCTTTTCTCCTCATACCAATTTCACTTTCTTTATGAAATAAAAAAATGCTTGGTCCTAAGCCTAAAGATGTTCTCTTATCGTTTTTTATCGCAATGGACTGATCTTTCAGACTTTTTTTTTATCAAGAGGATTACGTGAAAACGACTTCACGACGTGCAATAAAATTTTACATACTACTTACATTATTTTAAATTAAAAATCAAGGTCGAGTTTATTAATGGCGTAATCGGTCAACCGGAAGGTGCTTTTACACATTTACTTTTTCCCATATCAACCAACAATTTCTTCAATCTCTCTCTATAACTATTAATAATATTTGGAAATTTTGGAAAAAATATTAAAATATCAAAACCTACAGAAGTTCAGATTAACCGCCGAGATCAGGAATATTGATAGTTCATCTGATCAGCAGTGACGGCGCCAGGGGTGGGCACTTGCCCAACCCTGTTGATTGGAGTGCCCACCCAAATTTTTTAGGTGCTTATTTCAATAATGTATTCTTTTGAGTTTATTTATAAATTTTGTGTGCTCCTGCTCACCCTAATTATATTGATCCCAACTTGTGCCCACCCATTTAAAAAATGCTGCCGCCGTCACTGGGATTAACATGTACGTTTCACTGCTGTTGCCACTGCCGTTTCTGAGACTACCCTCCAGTACATCTGTAATTGTGTTAAGTTGTATTCCATAATGAAGTTACTAGGTTAACAAATTTAAAGTGCACTGGAGGGCATTCCATGCCCCCCAGACTCCCCGGTTTGAACAACAAAAAGTTTTGTTCTTGATCAGTTTTACTAAACAAGGAACTTTTATTCTTTCAGAACATTTACACCGGAGGATTTGAGAGTAGGAAATATTCTTTATTGTACCCTCCCACAGTAACTTAATTATGGAATACAACTTGATACAAATACCCCCCCCCCCCCAGTTGGAAAAATAAAAAGTTGGTTAGCATATATTATAAAGATATTTCGTTCCTTAATTTTTGGTTTTAGAACAAATTACATTTTCAGGTCGTGTCAGGTCAAAAGTCAAATGACTTTCTGTAATTGTATGAAGTAATTTAGAATCTTTGTGTTTTTGTAAAACTTGGGGGGGGGGGGGGCATGGAATTAATTGTGTTCAGTTATTCCATAATCAATTACTGAATCAACAAATTACGAGTACACTAGAGAGTTTTCCATGCACCCCAAACCCCCCGATTTGAAAACAAGATTTTTTATTAAATATAGATCTTTCACTTTTTTATAATCAAATTCAGGGTACGTCAGTAATTGGGTTAAATTGTATTCCATTATCAAGTTATTGAGTCAATAAATAACTGATGTCCTGGAAGGCATTCTATGCCCCCCAGACCCTCCGGTTTTAGTAAATGGCCATATTTTTTATGAATTTGATTAAATTAAGAACTCTCACTCTTTCAGAACCAAATAGTTCAAGAAATAAGAAACACTCTTTAGAAAGAGTGAAAGCTGTTTAGATATTTATTCAATGAAATTAAACCCTCAGATTCTCCGATGGAAAGAGTAAAAGTTCCTTCTTTAATAAAATTAATCAAAAATTATACTTATTTACTGTTTGATTTTCAAACCGGGGGGTCTGGGGGGCATGGAATGCCCTCCAGTGCACTCAAAATTTGTTAAGCCAGTAACTTAATAGTGAGATTATTAAAACAAAAGAAAAACCAGAAAGTCAATATCCTAAAAACATCTATGATATTAACAGTAATACTATGTTTTAGTTTCAGGTAACAAATCACGTCTAGTTATAAGTACTTCAACTTTGTTTGTGATTCCCTCCCCCCCTTCAAAACTCAAAATACTTTTGTAAATACAGTCAAACTTCCCTAACTGGAATCTCAAGGGACCACCAAAAACTTCGAATTAGAGAAACTTCGAGTTATGGAGATAAATTAGACGTAAATATGAGACAAACCTAATATAAGTATATTAAAAAAAAAATTCGATTTATAGCATAATTCGAGTTACAGCAGTTCGAGTTAGGCAAGTTTCACTGTAGTTAATGGTAAATATAAAAATTGAAGCCAATCAAATGCTGCTTTGATTTAACCAAGACTTATCGGAGTAGATAAAACTATTCAAACTAGATCTATTGTGGTGTAAAGGTTAAACCCACAGGATAGAAGTTTCTTATAGTGTCAACATGATACGATAATGGCATAATAATAGGACAAAGTCTTAAATTTTCAAGAAGGAAAGGTATGTTGTATACATTTATTTTTATAATATACTACAAAAATTTTAACAATTTCAAGCACTCCTAAAGTAAATTAATAAGAGAATTTTTGAAAATTTAGGAAATCTTAGGAAATAGGAAATCCGAGGAAATGTAAAATATCGTAAGAAATCTTAGAAAATCTTAGGAAATCATGGAAATCCCAAGCTATCCTAAGATATCTTAGGAAATTCTAGAAAATCTTATTGATAACGAGCTTTTTTTTTCGTTTTTCAACTTTTTCGAAAGGAAATTTTAAAGCAATCCAGGAATATATTTCAAAAATGTAACAGAAAATCTAGTGTTCAAAAATTTTCCTTGTAGCTCGCTCCTCTAAATTAATTTAGTTTTGCTTGTTATAAAATTTTAAAATGTTTTGATCAAATTAAGACTGATGTTCATAACATAACATTTTAAACTAGAAAACACCAAGTGGGTTAAATACCAACAAGTTATCATTGTGAGTCCGAATATATTCGGAATAAAATTTTAATATAAGCTTTTTCATGCATTTAAAAGTAGTATGTTGTAGATATAATAATTGTGCGGTAACTTTGCTAAAATATGGATAACATAACCGCATTATTATTATCTTCTGCATTATCCACATATAAGATAATCATAATTTATGCAGTAAATAGAATTGTTTTTGTATTAATAATTGGACAGGAAAGGGTGCTAATTCCCCCCTCCTAGACCTTAAGTTGCTGCGACACTGGGTATCTGGTATAATTACTAATTTTAAATTTAAAAAACTTTCAGATTTTTACAGAAAAGAACCAATTTTATGTTATTCTAATTATAGTCGGGAATATTCTAAACCTTTCTTTATATTGAATTCGTTTTTAATTTTTCTGTTTAACGTGGATTCCAAACCACGCACCATGCACAACTGATTTAAAATAACCAGGGTTTTAAGTATTCTTTTTTACCTAATTTTTCGGAAACATTACTAACTATTTTTTATCAAACGTAAAAAATAATAATGTTGCATTTATTATTTATTCAGTGCTGTCGCCAGGGTTTTTTTTTGGGGGGGGGTCATTAATTTTTGATGAAATTTTTGTTTTTTGTCCTGTAAAAACATTCGTAGAATTTCTTAATTTTGATCAGAAGATCAGAAAAAAACAAACTACTACTTTTATTTGTTAAAATTGAAAAAATGCATTTCGATGCATAATATAAAATGCAATGCGACATATTGTGTGTTGATGTGAGTACGTAACGTGCGAAAACTCGCTACTTCAAAATGTATCGATTTGATTGACTTATTAATATCAAAGCAATTCTACGGATTGCATTAAATGTATATATCGACAAACCGCTACTTTGGCAACCCTGTCCTATATCAATATCAGAACGTTTTAAATATTATGCACCGGTTTACTAAACTCGTCTCATAACAAATAATTTCTCATCCATTTAACTAAACATTAGATAATCATATAATTTTTTTCTATATTTTACTCATAATGTATTAAACATGCACATACCTTTGAAACTTACATAATATTATTAAATATTACTAATTAAATAATAATAATATTTATAATATTTTACGTATTAAATTAAAAAAAAACAGCGGGAACTGCACTCTTGCCCCACATAAAGAAAACATGCAATTAAAGGTGCGTTTAATTTCCTTATTTAATAGTATATTGTCTTATGCGGATTAAAAGTGAAACTTTATTTGATTTACAATTATTAAATATGCGAGACAAAACAGAGACATCAAGTCGAGGATTACAACAAGCTAGCGTATTTTTATATTAGTAACAAAAATATCAACTTTAATGTTAAGTTTTTTGATATTTAATGAAAAATGTAATTGTGAATGGTACACACAATTTTCTTTTTTAAACAATATTTTAATATTTAGCATAAAAAATATTTTATTTTTACTTACCTTTCTATTAGTATTTAAAAGACTTAATATCTATTAAATTTTGTAAAATTAAATTTTACGACGTAAAATATGATTAAAATATATTTCAAATAAATTATTAATATAATAATAAAAACATGATTACAACTCCTAAGTAAGCTTTATTTATAATTCTTACAAAAATATACTAAAAAAAAAGTTTTTACAAGAAACTTCATAATACTGCATAATATTACACTTCTTGTATATAGTACAACCGTTATGATATTATAATACATAATAATATGAAACTATAAATTTTCTCCATAATAATTAATGGTAGTTCAGTCACTTTGTTCCCATATAATTTAACCATTTTATAGCAATATATTTGTCAAAGTTAATTATTTAAAAGTTAAATATTTAAACATCATCAAGTAATATTTTAAGTTTGTATGCTGAAGATATTTATTACCCAAATTATGTTTGAATTAAAATATACAGACAGATCTTAGGAGTGCCACATGTAATTTCAAGTCACCGCAACTCTTCATAGTAGATATTATATACATATTATATCTTAAAAAAAAGACAAATAAATATTAAAAAAATTTACAGAGCAGTTAGCGAGTGTGATATTCATTCCATTGAATAATCAATTTGATATGCAAGCAGAATACCATAATTTTTCTACGAAATTGTATTAAATTTAAAATTTTAATCGATAGTTCCAAATAATGATGACACAAGTACTTATTAACTGTAATTGTTGAACTGTTAAATAGTTTACACCTCCAACGTTTAGTACACAATCTTATCGAATAATGAATTATTTCTTGATACTGTGATTAATGACTGTCATTACATTGTAAAAACGATTGTGTAATGAACGTATTACTCAATCGAACTGGTACTCTATATTTAAAATTTAATATTGATCCTCTTAGCTGTAATCCAAAGTTACCACACCCAAATCAAATTTTTAAGGAAACCGTAAGTTTTCGGGCAACAAAAAAAAACCTAAAATAATTGTCATGTGGAAACACGAATTTATACCTCGGTATTTTCATAATCCTGAACAATCACTTATATTTTATAATGAGATGTAATCAAAAGTTTCTGCCATATCACAAAATCATTAACCCAATTAAAAGTTTTTGATTTTAATTTTTGATTATTAAGGCTTTTTGTTTTATTATATTCTGGTTATTCAAATTATAAAGTTTACTTTACACTTGCATTGCATTGTTGGGTATGACATAAAGCCAACAAATTTTACAAAGCTGTATAGGGTGGACAAACTTTAGCTACCGAATAGCTTTAGTATAGCTAAAGTTCCTCGAGAGTTTGATCCTCCCAGAAGATTTTGTTGACTGTATACGGTGTCTTTTAGTTTGAATATTAAATACACTTTAAAAAATTAAAAATCCTTATTATTATTATTTGCATGTTAAATATATATTTTATCTACCTATTGATTTTGTGAATACATCAGCTACTCACATTTAATGCGTCTTATAACTTTTTACATTATCAAAATATGGAAGGGAGAATTATGGTATCGATAAGAAGCGTGGAGTTAAATTAACAATACGTCAATGATAAAATGACTGTGTGGGAGTTTTATTGTGGTATTTTAAGTTACGCAAAACTACGTTAATTTACGTAGGTTAAATGTATATTATCAAACGGCTATTATTTTTGCGAACTGAATAAAATGCAAGATGAAATTATTAAATATTAACAAAATGTTTAGAATGAGTTAATCACACCTTATAATTTATTCCATTGTTCTCTCGCAACACTCTAATATGTGTTATAGTTGGTTATGCGCGTATGAAAATACCAACTGTTATCTAATCACAATCAAGGTTAAAAGTTGGGCATGTAAAAAATATTAATAGTAATTGCGAAAATTATTCTTTATACGTTAATTTTGTTGCACTTACAATTTTTGGATATCACAAATTAATCATAATAATAAAAAAATGAACGATTATCTTCAAATATTTTCTCTGTTGTTATTTTGTAATCAATATAACCACTCTGTTGATTTTATTGTTCAGACTGTACCAAGGTATATTTACGGGTCCTGAAATATATAGCCCATATCTGTAATTATTATTTCTCCAATATTATACTTAATATATTAAAAAAATCCTAAAACGGAATATCAATTATGGACTTGGACTATAAACTGTGCACTCCATAAAATAAAAGGATTAGTTGAGCAATAATTGATATGTGGTAATCCTTTTAAACTAGAAAAAGTTTGCAAAACTTGTTTCTATTTATTATTTAATATCGATATTTATGATAAACAATGCACGTGAAATAGTAAACCAGTTCATGTATCATTAAAATCAATTGATTTATTATATAATAAGTAATAACGTAGTCTGCAATGTGATGATAGTTTAATAAGAACATTTAGTTAGTTCGTGTATTTAAGAATTAAAAAATTATATGTATTGTTTTTATTTTTATGCATTGTTAACTCTATACAAAGGTTTTGTACAAAAATTTGTATAAATCAGCAACGCACATTGATGATGTATTCTGGAGCTTGAGAACCTTTCTTAGCTATTTATGAGACACCAGAATCATTTATAATAATAGCAAAGCAAAATATTAAATTTGTACGTGGGTATACTTGGATAATCTTGTCAATCCAATCGAGCGGTTAATTATTTGCTTCCTCAGCGGTTGGTCCACTACATCGAATCCCAGTCGGGTCTAAAATTTTTAAAAGCCGCAGTTATCTGCATAAAACTCTAATGTTTTTATTGTACAGTTACATAGTTCAGAGTACAAGAAAAATTGCGTTATCATTATCATGCATAATACCTTATTTTACAACTTTTAGGGACAGTTGAAATGAATCATTTTGTAAAATAACACTAAGTGCTACTTAGAACAAAAGTAGTACTTTAGCATCGCTCCTCGCCGGCACTAAAGTAAAATTTTACCGTCAAAACACAGTGAAGTAGGGAATTGATATAAAAATACAAAAAGGCACCAATGCAATCCTTGCATTTATATAATAAAACGCCTTCTTACACGGTGGGCCTTATTACCCAAGTACCTTATTAGAATTTAGTTTCCCAAAATTTAAATAACTGTGAAAATTTCATAATAATTCTATTTAGTAAAACAATGCTTTTTACGAAAGTTTACATACCTACAATTTCACCATTCTGCAAACGAGTAAAACTTAATAATTTATTTGTTACGATGATGTTCTTAAAAATTTTGTTTGTCAGATTTATAAAGTGATACAAATTATTATATCGTGAGAACTTTATAGCATGATATAATTTTTCTAACTGTAAAGAGCGGCAAACTGTAAGTGTAAACAAGATATCGCAAATTGGAAAAGTACATGATAATTATGTTTTCTGAAGTATTTAAATTTATTATATTATCAACTTTAATTTATAAAACCGTTTTGTAAAGAAAGAAATTCCGTAGAAATGTTTACTTTTGTTAAGGTCCTGCGTGGATGTAAACTAATAGGTTAATTCATTCGACCACCATTGGAAGTGCAAAACGAGAGCACTTAATTTAAAAATTTTTTCTTTTCACAAAAGCGACACAGGCGGTTTTTAAATTAAACTTAAGGTCAAACAAAAAGTTAGCTCCGTAGCCTTATTTGTAATAACTGTGATTATGCAATTAAAGTAAATTTCGTAATTTTGAAAAACCTTTAATTAAAAAAATGAATACCTATCTATCCTAATATTCAGCATTCACTGTAAATATATTTTTTTTTATTTCGATGACACTGAATAGTAATTTCAGAATTCATAACATTTTCAACATCAGATCTATCAACCTGTGTAAAGTCTTAAATTTTAATGGATTTGTTCGAGAGTTGCTTATCGATTATGACTTGATTGCGTATTGACTTTACATCGATAGCTAATTTTATTCTTCTAATCTAAAAGCTGTAAAAGCAGTTTAGTGCGTTTGATTTAATTCATATTTTTGTGATGCTTTTACTGATTATTGCAGTGTTTTTTTATGATTACCATTTTTATTAGCAAAATTTATTCTCGAAACTTTTTTGCTGCTTAGCAATTTTGTCTAGAATTTTTGATTTATAAGCTATTCCTGGATTAATTCGGAGTTACTCTGCTAAATTAACAATTGACTAAATTGACTATTCAGTCAACCCAACACCGATATGTTTGGAGTTTTTTTTTTGAATATAGTCACTTGGTAATTTAAAATAGTTCGAGAATCTCATGTAGAACAAGAAATCAAACTGGTTTAAATTGAAGTTGTGTGATTTAGTTTTATTCACTTTTTGCAATATTAGTTAATCCATTCAAGTGTCATTCAAGAGTATGATAATTTTAAAGCTCTACGTTTTGAGTGGCTGTTGTTTGGATATTATTTGACTTTTGAGAAACTTAATTTTCATTGTTGTTTGGAGTTGAATCTATTACAGTATAACGCATTTGCAAATAATTTTGTGCATCCTGATATTTAACTTGTTAATATTGTTATCTTTTTCTTGAAGTAACATTAAACAGTCATTACCTATTTCTGCTTTTTTATTTCTTACTTGGTGGAAACTCTTGGCTTCCATGCAGTATAATTTTTAAAGTATCGACAAACTCGTGAAACATTCTCTATATTGCAAAAAGTTAGACAGTACTTGCATATAGAATTTACAAGTCAGTATCTAGAATAATAAGTTTGCAGTACAATATTCGTCTAGTTTAGTTTAATTATTACAATATTTTGTGTTCAGACTTCGAGATGCAAAATGGGATATTTCAATCAATTTAAATTTTTATCAAAAACCTGAAGAAATCGAAAGGAAAAGTCCATGGATTGGTCGCTAAAATACTACTAGTTATTAAAGTAAAAGTTGCAGCTCAGGATGCTCACGTTTTAGATGATTGGGGTCAAACTGAATACTAAAACGAAGAACGATCAATTGTTACGCCTAGATTGGTGGATCGCTTCAGTGGATTGAACTCCCCAACTATACAACGACCATCCAAAAATCCTTGAAGATGAATTAATAAATTAGAAACGTCCACATTTTACCGTTCACCTACTGACCTGTTATGGCAATTAATAGTGCAATTTTAAAAATAAATCATACCACCAGATTTGTCGTCCCGTAACTGTTCTTTCTGTAATAATTAATTAAACTCAAAAACAAAAATTTTATTTTTTTCCGTAACACATGTGTGTTCGAAATTTTGTTTAAAGATTAAGGGTGTGACTTGTATTGTAATATGATACATTTAAAATTTCTTTTCGTAACAAACTAGCATGGTCCATCTTGTCATGCTAATTAATATGTTTAGGGTAGCTGCAGCTTAAAAGATTTGAATCAAAGCCACACATGCCAATTAAATAATCTTACTTTTAAAATTAAATGGGGACCCCCCGTTTTGGAGATGAGCTGGAAAAGCAATTTTCTCATGATTTTATTACTTACCATAGTATTTCTGCATAATGTTAAATTAAACAAATGAGAGCAACCATATGTGTGTGTGTTATTTGATGCAATAAATGGTCGTTTAAGAAACTAACAGTAACAAAATTAATTACAGTTTAAAGTAGAGTTATTAGTGCAAATAATAATAACACACTCCAGTCAACGGTTCATCAAAACCCTCTTCGCCATTGGCAATAAAACAATCGAAGAATACATTATTTAATTTTTTGCTAATTTTTAGTAAGTTACTAAAAAATGTGTCTATGGTCTAGCAATTAAGTTAGTTGTTTATCTTTACCTAAATCAGTGCTTCTGCATGTGATCGTGAAATTTCGCAGACAATACAAAATAATGTAAAAACGTTTCGTTCTGATTAAAAGTTGCTAACTGAATAAATAAAACCTTGAGTCAAATATTAGGAGGTAATGTAAGAAAAGGCAAGGTTTTCCGTTTCATATATTATTTAACGTCTTAAGTCGGAAAAGATTTAATATTTCACGACAAACGTCACAATAGCACAGCACGATAAAGAAATTTAAAATACTTTATTACAAATTTCAATTTAATATTATTTTTTACTTTCAAGTACGTACTTCAAGAATTTTCCGGAACCTTGAAATAGAAAAGCAATAATGTTTTTATTATTTGATAACATCCAAAGCAAAAAAATAGGAATAAATGTTATCTGCATTTTTATGCTTTTACTAAATATGTATGTATTGAGCAATGTATTTGTGCAATTTTAGGATACCTAAATAAATTTACGCTATTAGAAAAATATATTATATATTAGAAAAAAATATTGCCAAGCCGAGAAATGCGTTAGAGTTTAAATATCAGTATCATAAAAGGAGGTTATCTCATTGACACACTTTTTCGCGGTCGATACTTTTAAATATGCTATGTTAGAGTGGTGTGATATATTCTATTTTATGTTCAAATTTATGCATTACCTTAAGGTATAAGAAAGAGCATGCAATATAAAAAATTATACATCTACAATAAAAATAGTGCATGAATGAGCTTATACCTTCACTACACCGACAAACTCTAATGTGACTTATACATGACTTTCTTAATGTGCAGTATTACAGCAAAAATTGGGGAAAAATGTTGGAAAATATTTTGATGTATTTGCCCCAATAGCTTATTTTATCTGCTTTTAAGATATTTCCGCTAATAAAGTAAAAGGTGTTCGAACAAATCTGCGATAAAAAAGTTGGAGAAACCAAGAGATATTTTGTAAAAAGATGATTTCCGGCATAAACACCTAAATGAATGTAATAAATTGGCTTAAATTTGTTTCGATGTGTGAAAAAGTTGAAAATCAATTGCATTACTACTTTCTTTTGGTAAGATAAAGAAAGTAACAATAGATTGATAAGTACGCAAAGTTAACGAATTACCCAATAAAAAAACAATTTCCAAATCTAATTAAAAATTTTATGTTGCAAACTTTATTAAACTAGTTTAATTTTTTATGAGCATGAAAACGTTAATCAAAAGTTGAAGTAATTATTTTTCAAGTTGTAAAACCACATTGTTAAAGTTTACAAGTTTTGTTTTGTTAAAGTTTTGATAATTCTTTATTCAAATTTATAAATTAAAAAATCAAAGTTTAACAATAAATATTATTTTTTACAAAATTGTTTTCCGCGACCACTAATGTGTTACACGACTTGGAGCTTTTCCAACATTATTAAATGGATTACATTGAAAAAAAACATTAATTCACAAAAAACTACAGAAGGTTTAGTTATATTTTCAATATTTTCAAACAAAATTTTGAACGGATTTTAATTAAACTCTTTAGACGTGAACAAGTATAACCGATATACGCAATATTTTGAGTATCTAGGAAAATACCAGAAAACACCGGAGGAAAAGTATATGATTTACTTTTGATTGATTCATATTTATGATTTTTCTCACTAAACTAAGGTATTGATGTACAGGTTTTGGTGAATTTAGTGTGAGAATTTGGTGAGTAAATATAATGGTTCCTCGTGTCCCAGCCGAGCGAGTACAAAATTGCCAGTAAGATGCCTTCGTGTCTGACACGAGCACCTATATTAAAGGGTTAAGCCAAGGCTTGGCAATATAATATGGCTTTTTCGGTATATAAATCAATAATTTTAAAATCAAATTTTCGAAAAATATATTTAAAAAATTTTGGAAAATTCAGAATTACAGTGTTTCCTTTAATCCCCAAAAAGGGTTCTGTTAAGAACTTACATTCTAGTTTGTTCTTATACAGGGTGTATATTTGAAAACTATCCACCTTAGATTTTTTGTGAATTGCACCAAATATCGAAAAACTGTAAAATTCATGAATTGAATTATGAATAATTTCTTAGCCAATTTCAACAAAAAAATGGCTCTTCTAAAGGTATAAAGAACCTGAAATTTGAGGCATTTTGGCTCTTCTGAAATTCTAAGCTACCGACCCCTGAGTTAAGCTGTAAGGATTTAAAATTCATTTTTTTTGAATTTATTTGAATTATTGATAGAATAATTATACCTTGATCCCATTTTTATACACCTTTTCCACCAGTAATTCAGAAAATGTCAACTGTAACACAAATATTTGTCAATTGATATTCAAAAATCGTCAACTGTAATTCAGATTTGCCAATTGATATTTAAAATCGTCAATTGTAATTCAGATGTGTCGATTGATATTGATATATTAATAATTGATATATTCATATAATAAATCGAAAAACATAATAATTTAATTTGGATTGCTTTTAAATTATAGGTACAGGATGAAATTACTGAAAATTAATGTACAGTAAAAGTGGGTCTTATCGTATTATTGTCTTAAGGTAGTAGTTTGGTAACTTGAACGTTTTTCTATGTCTTTATTGGGAATTTTTTTTTTCTATGGGAAAATAAAATTCAATGGTTTTGGTTTTTTAGTATGTTATTATTGACATCTAAAGGATACAAAAAAAAATTTTTGACTTAATTTTACAATGTTTTATTATTATTTATATTGGTCAAAGTAAAATGAAGGTACATAACTGGCCCGGGTGATTTCGGCTCTTGAGGACGTCGGAAATAAAAAATTCAAAAAAAGGATTAATCTATAGACTTGTCGTTATCGCTAGAACTAGGATCTTATTTTTCCATCCTTAACTTTTCATTTTACATCCCGATTTGTGCCTGAAAAGAATCAATTATATTTTAGAAATCGGCCATTTTGTTATTTTTTGATAAAATTTAATAATTCTAGTTCCAGCGATAACGACAAGTCTATAGATTAATCCTTTTTTTGAATTTTTTATTTCCGATGTCCTCAAGAGCTGAAATCACACGGGCCAGTTAGGTCCCTTTTTTTGAGACGCTTACTTTGACCAATAATAATAATAATAAAACGTTGTAAAATTAAGCGAAAAAAATTTTTTTTGTTTCCTTCAGATGTCAATAATAACAACATACTAAAAAACCAAAACCATTCAATTTTATTTTCCCATAGAAAAATAAAATTGATTGAAAATTGAATTACATTTGACGCTTTTTGATTTTGAATGCCATTTGACGGTTTCTAAATATCCATTGACAAATCTTTGAATTTTGGTATAAAGAGGAGTCAGAAATTGAGAAATTTTTTTTTATTGCTGGAGTTAAAACTAATTTAAATCCTCTTTCGATTGATACCCAAGAACTTATAGCTGCTGTACTTCTCACAGAAAGTATAGGAAAATTATAATTTAAATTGCGTTTGACTCAAAACTACGCTTTCTGACTTAACTTCTTTATACCAAACTGCTGAGAAATCTGAATTAGAATAATTGACGTTTTTTGTTTTTTTTTTTGTCAATTTGTCAATTAATTGACAAATCTGAATAACAATTGATGTTTTCTGAATGACAGTTGACCTTTATGAATTACTGCTGGAAAACGTGTAAAGTTTACTCCCTAGCTATAAACTGCGAGCCACCTCTGCGAAGCAGTAATTTTTTCACTACCTATAAAATTAAAAATTTTAGAATTGTTAAACAAACTTCCTAGAGGGGGGGGGGGTGCGATATATATCTGTAATGAATCAATGTCTGCATATCAAATCCTACGATGGACTGTGCTTAAAATTTGTAGAAATACATGCAGTTACTATGTATGTTAAACGAATTTTTTAAAACTATTTGTAGTTTTCTTGTAAAATAAATAGGGGAGCAAATAATTGTAAGTCAAAATTAATAAGTATGTAGTATTTTGAGATTTCTGGAACATCTGATTTTTTTAAATTATTATTATTTTAATTTTTTTAAAATTTTATTTCAAAATTATAATAGTTGAGATCGTAAATTATAAATAATATATTGTTACGAAACAGCAATGGTTATCTATACATATTTTTGATGATTCATGTAGGTATGATGACTCATTTGTGATAATTTATTTAATGACGTATGCATGATGATTCACATATATGATATAACCTGTTGATATTGTTTGAATACTGCTGAGTTTGCAATCTAGAATGTTCCAGAAAGCTATAGAACTTTATAGAAATACCTGGAAAGTTGTGGAAGATTCTGGAATTATGCATTTGGATATAAATAGTAGCGCGATTTGCTGTGAAGGAAATCCGAGTTCGGACTCGGAAGTGTGAACATAACTAACATGGAAATAAATAGTAGTGTAAATAAATATACGGCGTGTTACATAAATAAAGTGACTTAGTTGAAATAAAGATAGACTTATGTAGTGTTAATAATTATGGTGTAATTTAGAATTAAGTGTAAATATTAGTGTAGTAATCGTTCAATTGTTATTAACTTTAAATGTTTTTAAGTAACTTTATAGTTTAACCCTTTAGCAAGTATAAACGTTTTAATATTCGTTACGAATATTAAATTTTACAAATTATTCAAAATTTCGAATAACAAAAGGTCAAAAACTTAATACAATTACGGGGGTCGTTTAATTACAAAGTTTAACGATCCTAGATATGCGCTCAGTGAAACGGTAGAGCTATGAAATTATTTCTATTCAGTCTCTCATCGATTGTGAACATGTTCGTTTGGATATAAATTAAATCGATTGAGGTTTAACTGTTTCATAACGTTTTACCATGGAACTGCCATTGAAAGTTGCATCCAAATCTGAACTTCATGATATAGTTCGTTTTTTGGCTGGAAAAAATAAAAATAAAAACAAAATTCATCAAGGACTGTGTAGTGTATACGGTTAACAGTGCATGAGCCTTGAAATAGTAGCACGATGTAATTTGTAAATGGTCCAGATCAGTTGCACAATGAAGAGCGACCTGCGCATGCAACCACCGACAAAAACGTTGCATTCGTCAAAGAGCTGATTTATGAAGTTTCGTGGTACACAAACGACGAATTAACCCTACGATTACCAATTTGAGAGGAATGTAGTCGTTTACAATTCGAACAATTCAATTCAACAGAGCAAATCGAAGGCGCCGTAACTGATTATTCAAAAAATTGGACGCATCGCACTACCGACTCGACATTGATAAGTAATCTCGAAAATTTGGCGATTATGGGGAAAAGTAGTAGAATTGTCTGTAGATTTCAAATATCACCTTGTTTTTGTGTTTTGACCGCTTTTTGATAGTATAATACGAGCGTTAAACTTTGTAATTGAACTACCCTCGTATATATAATTGTTTTTGCCATGAGAGTAACTCCGTTCGCTGTGTGTCTTTATGTTATACAAGTTATTTTTAGCATAATTTGCCAAATTTTATGTTACTACCGAAGCTGTTACGATCAAAAACATATTAAAAAATCAAAATCAATTTTTAGTAAAAATCTTCCCTCTTAGTGCAGTAAAATAACAAAAGTTGAAATAAATCTCTGTCCTCCCTCGGCGGGCAATGACAAACCACCGAGGTAATCTGCCTTGACAACTCCTGCATAAAATGAAGTGGTTAGCCAAAATCCGTCTTGGGTTGTAATGCTACTGTGTGTGAGATAAATAAGTCTCTGGGTCCACGCTCTTGGTGAAAACATCGCTGAGAGCTGCCAGAATTCAAAAATTACTTAGCTAGAAAGCAGAGACTCTCTAAACGCAGGTTTAAAATGGCATGAATCAATTCATTTAAAATAAATCTATGATATGATGTTAACAATTGGTTTTCTAGAAGACAATTGGAACCGACCACGCTCCTAAGAAACCTTTGCCGTAATTATTTACTTCAAGTACACATACCGTCAACAGAATGGAGCTCGCTGCAAACAAGTGCAAAATCAAACTTTAAAATCTTGAGAACTTTATCAAAAAATATAAAATATTTATTTTTTCCCAAGTTTTGGAGTAGATTATGTTGGAAAATTTAGAAAAAATCTTTTCTTCAAAGAACTTCTATATTTTTAATAAAATGGCAATGGTTTAATAAACCATTTTATGGGGGTTATATAAAGTCCAAAACTAGTTTTGCCATTTTATTAAAAATATAGAGTTCTTTAGAGAAAATACTTTTTCTAAACTTTCCAACATAAACCATGAAAAATAAGAGGTTACTCCTGAAAATTTATGCATAAAAGAAGAACCACGTGTTTAGAATTTTGCAAAAAACTTTGATTATATTATAAACAGGAAAATATAATTTATTGTTTAGTATCAAGTCGCGTCCATACCAAATAATCAAGAAAAACAATTGAATCGTGGAAATATTGGACTGTCGATCGACTTTTCGTAGCTTTTTTCGGGATCTGAAATAGTATTCTGTTCATCATCAAAGAGATATAAGTACTCGCGTATAAAACCCAAATATTAAAAAAATATTAATAAATATTAATTAATAAAAAAAAATTTTTTGAGATATTTTCTTGGATTTCCTCGTCGATTGTTTTAAAATTTTCTTTCGAAAAAATAAACAAAACAAAAAAAGCATATCTGTAGATTTCAATTTGCTAAAATTTTCTTGAATTTTCTACGAGTTCCTAAGATTTCTTAAGATTTTTAGTAAAAAAATGCTAAATCCATCTTCTAATTCTATTGTATTGCTTATAATTTTTCAATGATGATTAACCAATTCTACCACATCGGCCAAAAACCGATCGAAGAAATCTCTAAAACAAGATTATTTCGAATTTCCAACATTTCCTTTTTCCTAACATTTTCTTACATTTCCCTTCACTTGTAGACCAAACTCACCAATTACCAAATGTCATCGACAAGTTATCGAGCGTTTCTTGATTGAAAGCCACCTCCAGATAAATTTTTTTTAGAAAAGCCAAATATAAGGTAAAAAAATTGGTTATGTAAACATTGCATAACTTTCCCATTAAATTTGGGTATAAAAATTATCGTTCAACTTTCCGGGTACCATTCGAGGAGAAAGACCTCGAGGAAGCTACAGTTCGCATCAAAAAGTTGAAAAATTTGAAAACCAGTTAAATTAAAAGCGCAGATTTACTTCTTTGCACACATAATTATAGAGTAAATTTTCGTTCGCCACTCTCTTGCAATGTACCGTTCGACGTGGAAGACCTCAAGGAAGCGACAGGTCGCATCTGCGGGGTTTAAAAATCGCGCTACGCGGGACACGGGGCGTAAAACCCGAAAACATGTCAAAATTTGATAAATGTCAAACTTTAATTAATTTCCGAAAATTTTTGGAATCGAGTTGCGAAGCGACTCGTATTCCGTCTAACTCGATATAAGTGCTAGAAAGAGATGCGACACGATACGATTAAATAATTTGGGATAACAAGTGGTGGACTAAAAGTAATTGACACTTGAACTCTTTTCATTACCTTTATCATTTCCGCAATTTTCAACAAAGTTTCACCATTTTCAGCTGGCCTCTAAGTTTAACTATGATGTACATTTATGCCAAATTTTTTGACATTTGGTTGCGTGGTTTAATCTGGGAAATTTGGTTTTTGAGTGGATTACATTACTTTCCTTTATACATACATGTACGTATGGGGAAAGTAAAAATTTGTCTATTTCATTAAGGGTTTATTCTATGAGCTCTATTATAGAAAGCCTGAGAATCGCGCCAAACCGAGTACACAGGTTGGTATAAAAAGTTTTAAGTATACCACATTATTTTAATTAATTATTTGTTATAACCTCATTGAATTTAGAACTAGGCAACGAGATTGACATTTTGATTGATTTATATGCGCATCGATATGAAAATGTAGGTAATGTTATTACGAAGTGTGCTTGCTCAACTAAAACTTTAAAATTATTTGTATTGGAATTTTAAAATTTAGTGAAAATTTGAATGTAGATAAATTAAAACACTTGTAGACAAATCAGTTAGTATACTACATTATCAAATGTGTTCATAATATGTTGGCTTAAAATAATTTGTTATTCATCAAATATCGTCTAGCGCTCACCCACTTCTTCTAAGCTAGTCTACCGGAAGAAGATGTTTATCCGATTTCTGACTATATGAAAGTCTACGAAAAGAATAGATTTGATTTTATTACTAACCTATTTAAATTTAAGTGAGCATTGAAGATAAATAAAAAACCAGACTGGAAAAATAAAATTAGAATTTTACTACACACAATATTATGTAGGTATATTAATAATATAATAAACGTATACTTTTTCAAAGGCTATTTAATGTACAATTCTAAAATTAGAACCCAAATTATTTTTAAAACTCGTCTAATTTTAATATTAAGCCTATTGTTTCTACAGAACGTTGAAAACGATGTGCAATTTTCAGGTTACAATTATCTAGAACAGAACCGTATAGATCTAGATCAAAAATAATTGTAGTTTGAAATCGCGATAGAGATTGTAATAATGACACTATTAAGTAAGTAATGTATAAGCATAAAAATGGCTTTAGAAACGATGACATTGAGTACAAAAAATTTGATAGTGCTACTTACGGTGTGTGTATATTCAAATTAATACCTACAAGCTTTAGAAAGTTAAACTAAATCCTTTCTTATATAAGAGTCGAATTGTTTACTATTAAGAACAATAAAAAAATTTTACCTTTACGAATTCATTAATTTTTAAACTACTTTTTAAGAAAAATTTTAAGTTTCAGATTTAAGATCAAAAGTAACCTGGAAGCTTTCTTTTTTAATCATATATGGAACAATCTACCAGAAGTATCGCCTATGATGACAAAATTTGTTTGACCACCTAAGTCACCGGAGTCGTATGAATGACATTCACCTTAAAAGTGATCCAAACGTTGCGTAGCACCTAATAAACTTTCATAATCCCACATTCTTTATGATGCAAGTGATTATCAGTTGCATGAAATCGATATAAATATATTTATACGAATAATAATAATAATTTTGATAGTATACTAAATGTATTTTATGAATAAGTATATAGTATAATGCTCGGTAATCGTTAGAACATATTACAATAATGTGGTGTAATTTAGCTTTACACGTTGAAAAGCAAACAAATCGATTGTTGAAATTTTCGTGTAAAATATTTTAATGAGAAATAGTTTATAAAAATCGGAGCCCATGAAACGTTAATGATAATAACTTTTACGTCTACTACGAGGTGAATCGATGACTTTGCTCTTAACGGCATCGTAATTCTGTTCCTCATAACGGAGCTAAACAATCGTGTCATTTTACCAGCTTTGCACTGATTCGCCATGTCATTCTTTTAAAGTTACTAAGTATTTGATATAATCACTCGATCAAACAATTTTAACCTTGCCGATTTAAAATATTCAAAGAAAAGTTAAAAACTGGTAAATTTACATTATCATACGCTATTTGAGTATCCTAATAGTGGGTTGTTAATTAATGGTAATTAACCGAGATATTGTATCGATTAAAACTGTTTTGAGAATAAAATGACAAAAAATGTGCTTACCAGAATTTATAATTACTTTTTTGTTATATTAGGTAATGGAGCGAATTCGAACAAAATCAAGAACCTTGTAAGTTTACCAACGTAAGCAAACAAAATTTAACACAATACGAAATAAAGTCGATTTTATCAAGGTAAGTAGACAATATTTTATAATTTTCATTAATAAACTTAATAACGATACCTATATGCCAATGCCACAATATAAATTAATCAATTCCTTAACGTACAAAAGTAACCACCAATCATTATCTTATTAAACATCATTATACCGAATTACTGTGAATTCTTAATCAAATCATAAATTAATTTTAATACACATAGGTATCTACTTAATAAGTATATTTTTGCACATCAATATGAATTCAAATAAATACAGCACAATCGAGATAAACTATAATATTTGATGTAGGTAATTATACAGATATTGATTTAACTTTAATACTATCCACCCAATAGCATAGTTTCCAGAATTAAATAATTTATTACAATCAGGGATAGCTAGACGATTTCGCCTTCTTTCTGAAAAACTCCTTTCTTAAGTCACTCCTATTGAACTTTTAAAGACGATAATCTCGTCAAGCTGCTAAACTTTTTCAGATCTTCTTAATTTTACGCAGTTTTCATGTTACACAACGATTTCTTATTTAAATCAGGTTTATATAATTTACTAGGGTAGCCGCCCACATGCTTACTTCTGAGATTTACTATTTACGATATAAACATTATTTATTTGAAATAAATTACTTTTATATTTTCTCATAATATTTGAATTTGTCGTAAATATTTTTTTATAGTGGTGTAAGGTTTACTACAGTTTGAATAAGCAAATAACTTTTACTCTTGTATATTCTTTAAAGGGCTGAACTATATAAATCGAAAGTAATTTCTTATTTGACTTTGAATTAGTTATTTCAGCACTTCTACTTAATATTAAATAATTACGAACGACTAAATACGAACTATACTGCTAAGCATTTCAATTTGGCTTTTAACATTCAACAAATGGTGGCCCAACAATTCAAATATAAAAGTTTCGAAGTTTAATAAATTATGAAAATTTATAATATTTTGTCGGTAAATATTTGAAAAGTGCGTTGCTGAATGGAAAGTAAAAATTAATTGTCAATATTAAATTCCAATAATAATTCTTTCTAATAATGTTTACTATGGTAATCTCGTTAATCCATTCGCCATGTTGTCTTCAAAACCTAGAGAAAATAGAGAAAACAATATTTAAACTACATATTTTTCGTAATAGAGAACTTTTCATGATAGGGAACTTTGTTACCGAGAAAGTCGACTGTAAATAAATATATTTAATGCAAAGTACAGATAAACATTAAGAATGTTGTCCGTATTATGTAAATGAGAAAAATTTTAAATCCAGATAATTATCTAACTTGATTTAATTATGTTTTACAACTAAGTTTTACTTTGCAATGCAAAGAATTTTGTTATTTTATTTTAAGTATTATTTTGTATTAATATGTTATTTTGCTGAAAAAATACTGTAGTAACAGCTTTAACACAAGTTGATTGTTTTAATCTAATGTAATTGCTGGAAAGAACTGAACATTAAATTAGGGCTGATTTTATACAAATATTTAAAGTAGCATTAAACTTTCAGCGAAAAATTAAGGTTAAATTGACCAACCTTCAATTTTAAGTGAGTAGTTTTCCGTTTGTTTCAACTTTTTATATCCGTTTTCAAGTTATTTTATGTAATATATTTTTATTTGCCTTTGCTTTCAAAATTTCAAATTTTAAATTCTCAAATTTTCAGGAAGCCTGCAGAAATTATATTTCATGTGAAATAGATATCCAGTTTTGTTCAGGGTATAGTTTATAACAGGTTTAAAAAATTTGCGGTACTTAATTGAGCATCATAGCTGTTACTGCTATATAGTTGTCCAACGCTCTAACCGATAGCCTTTAAAATTATTTTCACACTTAAGTACCTACCACTTTCTTAGGAAAGCCAAAATTATGCATTAACCATTACATATTATTTATAACTATTTTATTATAATGAAAGTATCGACTTAATTAATTAATTTATTTATTTATTTTGTAATTTTTTGATTGACGTAAAACAACATATTTATTTCGATATAATTAACCTGATATTATGACTATCATTTTTCAATTATTGAAAATATATAATTATGTTGTAACTGTGAGCAATATTATAATCTGAGAATAAATTAAAATTTATAAGTCTTTATTCATTTGCTTTTTGATATATACTATATATTTATTTCGTGGTTTAGTCGGTTTATGGTTATCACAGTCATTGTACATTTGAAAATACAAAACCCCTATGGGGTAATCTTGACACCGGCTAGGTTGTACTAAGCTGTTGTAATTGCTGCTTTCAGTTGCTTGCTGTATATCCTCAGAGGCTGCTTCTGCAGTAGCCTCACTTACGCATTGGCTATGTATTGCAAGATGAGGAAATGGTTTTGGAGTAAATAAATGTAGAAGTTTAACTTCTCATTGCGAGTCGATTTTGAACCACGGTGAAGCTAATTTTTGTAAATTTTTTCTATACGAAGGAAATTTATAGAATTCTAACCGAGGGGTAAATCACGGTCAAAAATTGTGTACAACAAACTTCCTGCGACTTCGGACTTCCTCAGACTTTCTGAAGTTATCTATCCGGAAAGACCAGGTAAAGACCTAAAAAAAAAGGTTCCTCGTCTTTCTACTGGTTTTAGTTCCCCATATTTTCCTCAACTTCCTGGACTTCTAAATTTACTAATGTAACTATTGATTTATCCGGAAAGTCAGCTGAAAACCTAAAAAAAAAGGTCCCTTGTTTTCCCACTGGTTTTTACTTCCCCAAACTTCCTCAGACTTCCCCGGACTTCCTCAAACTTCCCAGGACTTCCTACAAGCTGTACACCAGACTTCCCGGGAGATTTACCCCTCGATTCTAACTTTTCTCTAACTCCTGTTATTAAACTTATTCTTCAAGCAATTAAAGGTGCATTTCAGCTAAAAAGTAATAGAGGTATGTCAAATTGAAATCTGACAAGTTGACAAAAAATACTCAAATAAATCAAATTAAGTAATTATTAATTTAAATAAATAATTCAATTTAATTTGTTTTACTAAACAAGTTTGTATTAGTTTATTTATTTTAACTTCATAAATACAGATGGTAAAGGTAGCATTATGCCTTTATCCAACGAAAGTAATTGTTTTCAACAATAATTGATTTTTCAGCAACACTTACTTTCGGTACCAAGGACAACTTTTTTGACTTGCATACATCAAACACTAAGTTGCTAGAGAAAAAGTAATTACCATTTATTTGCTGCAGTTTTGTAAAAATTAAATACATAAGTTTAGAATCAAAATTAAACAAAAGAACTTAAAACTAAATCAATATTGAACAATTTATTCTAACATGCACATTTACATTTCTAAAATAAAATAAAATACACAATCGCAATTCATGAGAAAATTCTTCAAAATTACATTATTTATCTGGTTATCATTGTTTATATAATTTAAATTTATCATAATTCGGTATTCAAATGGCTTTAATTCTTATCGTTTTGTTTATAAATTTTAGGAAACGGTAACACCGCAGAACAAAGTCAGCATTTTTGCACGTAACTATCGTCTATATGTTTGTTTATAAAATCTACTACTTTTTTGCAAGTCTCGATTTTTTATTAATTTCGTGAATAATTGTTTTTGTGAGATATCATTTCAGAAATTTTTTATATAAACATCTTCTTCTGTGAATGTTATCTTTTACTCTTTAAATGCCGCTACTTTCATGGTGGTTGATTTGTCCACAATCGCAGGAATTTGCAGTTGTCATTTCTAAATTTTTTTAAATTTTGTATTTTCGCCAAAATACAAAACTAAAATTACAAATCTCAATCCAAAAACACAAACATAATATCAAGAAGACGAGTGTCTCTCTATCCGCTAAAGCCAAAAATATTAAAGATTTTGAAAAAAGCATTTTTAAAATTGGATTTGGAAACGATCCTGGCAGTATAATTTTTTTTCTGGAGGATTTTTTTTCTGGAGAAGTCCATTTGAATTGCGGTCATCCTGGAAAAAGCAATTAAATTAAAATAGTTCTAGGTACATCAAAAAATAAAAAAAAATTTTATTGCAAATGTTATATTAATTTAAATAAATATTAAAGAAGTGCACATTTAAATTCAAATGGGAAAATTGAGATTTCCACAAATTTTAAATAAAAATTTTTAAGTTTGATTGCAATGATATAGTTGTATTTAAAAATCGTGTTTGAATTGATTTAATAATATTTTATACGTTTTATCTAATCCGCTTTTTATTATTCCAATTTTTTTACGATTAAAAAAGCATATTTTTAGTATAATATCCAATTAGCATATAATTCCATATCAATGTAGTGTATAGTCTTCAGAAGTATACTATTAAACTTTAATTCA